>CM039479.1:8585128-8772035 GCA_022433065.1 Begonia loranthoides | reverse complement strand
CCCATTTAGGTGTATATCGATCTTTCAGTATGTGCCCAGTGATTCATAGTTGTGGTCAGCAATCTTGCGAGAGGCTCACTCTTCAAGCTTCTTCTTCCATCCTGGGTGCAATAAATTGTACAAAGACCTCAAAGCACATTACTTTTTGCCAGTGATGAAATATGACATTGCTGAATATGTGGGGTTGTGCCAGGTTTGTCAGCAAGTGAAAATAGAACATCAAAAACCTGGTGGATTACTTCAACCGTTGCCAATACCTGAATGGAAGTGGGAGCACATTACTATGGATTTTGTTACTGGCTTACCCAAGACTGCTAAAGGACATGAAGCAATTTGGGTGATTGTTGATAGACTTACCAAGGTGGCCCATTTCTTACCAGTAAAGATGACCTACAAATTGAACCAATTTGTAAATTTATATATTAAAGAGAGGTACGATTGCATGGTGTTCTAATCTCCATTGTCTCTGATCGGGATCCATGATTTAACTCGGCATTCTAGAAGAGTTTGAGTAAGGTTATGGGTACCAAATTAAAATTCAGTACTACTTTTCATCCCTAAATTGATAATCAAAGTGAAAGGATAATATAGACACTTGAGGATATGTTGTGGGCATGTGTGCTTGATTTCCAAATTGGATGGGAAAAAAAGCTGCTATTAGTGGAATTCGCGTACAACATGCCACGATTGGAATGGCATCTTACGAAACATTATATGGTAGGAAGTGCAGATCTCTTTTATATTAGGGCGAAGCGGGAGAAGTTAAATTTTTTGGCCATGATATTGTATAGCAAACTGCCGAATCTATTGCTTTAATTTGACAACGAATGCTTGTAGCTTTAAATCGTCAGAAAAGCTATGCAGATCATCGTCAGAGAGACTTGGAATTTGAAGGAGACTTGGTTTTTCTAAAAATATCGCCTTTCAAGTGAATTATACGTTTTGAAAATAAGGGAAAGCCAAGTCCAAGGTATATTGGTCTCTTTATGATCATAAAAAGGATGGGGAATGTGACATATCAATTACAACTACCAGCCTCCATGGATGGCTTACACAACGTATTCCATATATCAATACTTAAAAAATGTCTTGGAGACCTAACTCTAATCTTATCTCCTAACAATGTGGAAATCCAGAAGAACCTAAATTATGAAGAAAGACCTGTGTAGATTTTGGATTCAAGAATAAAATAGCTTTGACACAAGCAGATTCCTTTAGGTAAGGTATTATGGCGGAATCATTCAGCTGAAGAGGTTACGTGGGAAGAGAGGAGGAGATGAAAGCTAAATATCTAGGATTAGCAAATTTCGAGGACGAAATTTATTTAAGGAGAGAATATTGTAATATCCCGGAATTAAATTGGGATTATGAATAATAATATTTATGAATTTTGAAGATTTTGAGATGATTTTCTCATGAGATATAATTCCCAGATTTCTCGTAACGGAATTAATTAAAGAAAATTGAGAAATTAATTGGGAGTAAATTTGGATAAGGGTATATTTGGCTTATTCCTTCTTGGCAGAATATTCCATAGCATATTCCTTCTTTTCTTGCCTATAAATAGAGGCTTTGAATTGAAGGAAAAGGCACCTCAAGAGAGAAACTAAAGAAGAAGGAGACGAGTAAAAGGGAGGAAGAGAAAAGGGGTAAGAAAGTGAGGGCGAAAGAAGAAATTGTGGGAGAAAATTAGAGTGAGTTTGTGGAGGACAAATTACTCGGGTAGATCAGGAGAAGTTACGTTTTGGGAAATTCAATTGTAGGAAATTCTTCAAGAGGTAAGAAATAAGATGCGGTGGCTAGTGGAGGCTCTACATCACGGGACTATTTTTATGCTTAATTTACTGTCAATTATTATTAAAATTATTGTTGAAATTACTCTTATAATAATGGATATACTTGGAAATTATTGTTAAAATAATAAAAGAGAATTAATTTGTTATAATGCACGAAATTACGAAGAAAATGTGTGAAAATAATAAAATATTTTGTTGAGCATGGATATAGTAATTGCTTCAATATTTTCCCGCCATATTCCATGATTTGTTTTAATTCCTTTTGTATACTACTGTTATAAACTGAGGCATTCATACATTATGATAGGACTTATGAAACTGTTGACATATGCATGACATATAAAGGAAATGAACCAATAAACGTAAAAGGGTATGAGATTGGGAAGAGTAGGTGATGGTTAATGGTGGTGAAACCCCTAATGGATGTATCTCCTTGTCGAAGTGACGGTTAAGCCACAAGACAATATGATGTATCCTATCTTCCTAGACTTATAAATCTCATACATTTAGACTATTAAGTGAAACTAAAATGAAAAGAAGAGGAGATTGGTTCTTCTCTAAGACAGACTGCAAAAGCATAGCATGTGCATTGCATACATTCTATTTCTTGTTGAGCCCTAGGCTCATGGTATTGCCCGTGATGCAAGTAATGAACTTAATGTTATTGACATGGAGGAGGAAGCATAGCCAGTTGAGATATTGGGTTATCACTCAGATTCGACCTGGTGTGTTATCGCTCAAGGAAAAATAAAATCGATTGTTTTAATTATGGTTTAATTTCAATAAATGTTTTGTAAACTGACTACCATTTAAATTATTAAAACTATATTTTGAATTTATTCCGCTCAATACTCTAATATGTTTTGATTACACACGTTTTAAACATAATAAAAAGAAATTTTTTTTTATGGCTAAAAATGAAAGAAAGAAAATGGTTTAATAACGTGGGGCGTTATACACTAACCTTTATGTTCTTTTTTATTTTGCAGATGATTCATTTTATAACCAATTGAAGGAAGAACCTACATCCAAGGATGAAGAAGAGCTAAAGCACTTATTGAGATATAACCTAGAACAAGCGACTAAAACCCTCGTTCACTCAGAGACAACTACCATCACTTAATGAAGTTTTTGCTTCTACCAAAGGAAAGTTCATTAGAGATGGACTATCATTTCAAACTAGAAAATTTATTTATTTTTTTGTTATTTAAATTGGAACATTTGGATGTGGAACCATGTTATGGCATTTTGTGACACTTGGGTAAGCTATACTAGCCGAGTGTGGTTTATTTGTGTTGGAATAAATTATAATTTTGCCCTTAGTGGTAATCCTAATTTTGAGGGAGTATTTAAGTTTTCTCTTAAGGCTGCCCTAGATAGTTGATTCAGATAATAGAACTCTTGTTAGAAATTATGGAGATTTTTCCATAGCTGCATCTTTTTCGGTGAGTTACATCTGATCAAGTTTATATGCTGTTCATTGATTTCATCTTTTGTAAGTTTATGTGATATCTCTTACTACAACCCCTTTCTCTTCCTTGTGTCATCAAGGAAGAACATCTAGCAAAGGTGTATAAACTTGCAAGAAACTCAAGTTGGAGTGATTTCCATTAAAGGGAGGCCATTTAAGTCAAAAGGTGTAGAAGTAGTGCATATTCAAACCAGCTTGTAGCTCTTCCATCATATGTGACTCATGCCATCGATTTAGATCATGATTTTTGGAGGGTGTCTTTTTCACTCACAGGGCAAGTATTGGTCCAAAAACCATAGTAAGAAGCCACGCATCAACCAAGATACACTTGTCCAACATTTAACCTAATTCTCAGCCGAGAGGGCACCTACATCCAAAGAGTTGCAATAATTGCATTCATATCTCTCATGTTCGAGCGAATTTTGCATTGAAAATTTGAGGGATGTTTTCTCACCTATAACAATTATCGCTATCTGAAATATGTGTGTAGATGTTTTCAAATTGACGGAGTTATTGCGCCCTCAAGTTAACCCTGAAGATCTACCAAGAAACTGTCTATCGGAAGCAACTTGCAAACTTTCCTTTTTGGTGGTGCATCACGTGTGTTCCATCCTTTCCATAGACGCCTATGTTCTCGTGGATTCTAATACTTCCTCAATGCCCACCAATAGTTGTCTGCCAATTTCAATTCTGACGACCAATCTTTCATTTGCCTTTCTTCATCCAAGGATTCAACCTTCGTCCGTCCTTTCACAGCCTCCTTTAGCGGCGTTTTCTAAATTTAATAAAATTAGTTACATATTTAATAAAATTTGTTTGTCTAGCATAACCATCTTCAAAATTTCAATTTTTTTAAAAAAAATTCACAAATCATAAAATTTTAAGAATTGTGACACTATTTATTAAATTCTAAAATGTCACATTACACTCATAAACTATTAGTGCAAATTGTCCGAGTATTACATAAAAAGTTTATATTAATTGACGAAAAAACTATTGAAGCTTAAAACTATAGATCCATCGGTCTCTTCGTCACCTTCTATCATTGTTTGAATAATAAAAAAATGAATAAATAATATTAAATAATTAATTATTTAATACATTCAACAATAAGTTTATTATTTTTTATTAGATTGAATAATTGAATTATTGATTATTTAATTGATTAGATACAATGAAAAAATATGTCATAGTTAATATTATTGTTATATTTCATTAAATAAAATAATTGAATTATTGATTATTCAATTTATTAATAAATATAAAGTAACTTTTAAAAACAGTTTTTTAAAATGGATCATGCCAAATTTGAGTTAATGCCATAGTGTCAAGTGTTGAGCTATGATGACAAGATGTTTTGATTTTCATATTTTGTTATGAATATGACATTATGAAATCAATTCCAATTTAAATGTGAGATTAAATTTTATAATGATTTCCTCTAAATATTATAATGACCATTATGAAATTATTCTACTATAAATAGATGTTACAACCTCATTAGCAGGTGATGGTGGGAATCTTTGTATAATCCATTTTAAGAGCATTTTCGTGAGTCTTCAATATTGGTCTTAGAGAATCATTCTCTAAATTCAAATTGATCGTCTCACGAGTTAAGAATACAATCTATCATAAATTGAGTGTGATATTGCTACGTTCATCACGCCCACACGTGTTTATTCGAGATGAGGAGGATTGATGGAGAAGATCAAAGGTTTAAAAAGTTGATAAAATCAATATCAAAGCTCCTCAATTTTGTATATGTGTGAAGTTAGATACAAAGATATAACTTCTTAATTATTTAGATTAGATCTAAAAATAAAAAATTATTTAATACATAATCATTATTATATTATAACAATGATTCATTTATGTTCATGATAAAAAAAATTTCATGATACATAGGTTATGTACGTTACCATTGTTATGAACATTGATAATTTCGTCGAGGGAACCTAAAAACCAACAATTGATATCAGAACATCGTTACCATTGTGATATATTTAATAATGTAATTTTATGAAAATTATGATATGTGATGATGAATAGGCTAATACATTTTTAATATATATATATATATATATATGTTGAATGTATGGATATATGCATGATTGAAATAATAATCAAAATTTTATGTGGTCAATTTGAGTTATGAATGTTTTTTTAAAATTCATATATTTTTTAATTTTGATGTAAACTCAATTTGTCTTGAATAAATATTCTTTATGTAATACTAATAGAGATCAAAGAAAGAAAGCAAACGATGCAAATTTTGAAAAACAAAAAATTTTGAAGCAAAAATATGGTGTGCAATTATTTACATCGTGACGTACAACGTATTAATGTGGAGGTCAAAGTCCACATTGGATAAGGTTGCTCCACCATAATCATATATTTTTATCATGGGTTTACTTGTAATTTTAAAAATACTCAAACTGCCTCAATCATTATTTCATTTATTTTTATGTTTGATATAAGTCGTTTATCATTTTCATACAGTCAAATGTCATATAGAATTTGCATGTAGAGCCTACTCATAAATTATATTTCACTCATTGACATACATTCATTTCATTGTCGATGTTTTACTTATTTATTTTTAATAAATTAGTTTGTTAAAAAAATCAAATAATTTTAATTTGATTAAAACTATTTGTTCATTAAGTGAGAAAATAAAACAGCATAAAATCTTAGTTGTGAAAAGTTTTACATTATTTTATAAGTTTTAAATAAATTGTTTATTTAGAATTATTAGTTTTATAATTCCATTATAAAATTGATAATGTAGGTAAAATAAATTAATTTGATTAATTATTTTTTTATAAAAGTTTAATAAAATATGTGGTATTCTATAAAATTACTATAATTCTAAATAATGAGTGTGAGTAGGGAGTTAGGCGTAACTTCTTATAGTCTCTTACCGTTGATACAACAGCGTGAGATTTAAGTAGGGCTCCAAAACGGCTTTATTATCGTCCTCCCTAAAGAGAGTGTTCACTTTTTTCAATACCATGGTTGACCTCCTAGAGGTAGGTGTAACGACCAGGTTTTCCTTTCTTAAAACATGACATTTTTAAAAGGCATTTTTTTTGAAAAACACATAAATTTAAAACTTTGGTGTAGCACAAGGCTTTTCATTCTTAAAACCTTTTAAAAGACGGTAAATAAAATTCTTTCTTTAAAACCTTTACAATTTGGAAAACTCCTTTTTATAAATCATAGCAGAAGATTTTTATAAATAAAATAAAACATTTGAGAAGATAATAAATAAACCTTTACAAAGTTTGACTTAACTTCAAACAATGAACACTTTACGAATTAAAACATTTACTAAACCATTTACACTTATCCTTTTAATCTTTAACTCCTTTAGCCTAGTCAGCCACCAAGTTAGCAATGTATAAATGCCCCCATCAACTGCTCCTATCATTGATGTCACGCATACCTACATCACAAGACTTAAACTATGAGCTTAAGGCTCAGTAAGCGATATAAAATATGCAATTCACATGCTATAAAACCTTTAAAATCTATATGCAGTTTTCTATTTTCATTTTTCTGTTACTGTGCACATCCATGCACTTGCCCATGATCCGACACCTCCAATATAAGCAGCTCTAGCATTAACCGAAAGCTTTGCTAGCGATTGTACGCATCAATGTACAACAATTGGCTCCAACATCAATCGAAGCGCACTAGTGGCCATGCTCATCAACACTTAAACGGCATCACCAACGGTTGGCCGATCAATCCCAACATTAATCAAGGACACGCTATACACATCAATGCATAACGTCTTGTGATAAAAGCTCGACATCAATTGAACCGCCCATTAGCTATTGTGCACATCAATGCACAACGACCCAACCTCCAGTATAAGCAGCTTTGGCATCGACTGAAAGCTCTGCTAGCGGTTATATGCATCAACGCACAACCTCTAACATCAATTGAAGCACACTAGCGACATTGTGCATTGACGCTTAAACAGTCTCACCCACCCGTTGGCTGGCCAGTCTCGACATCAATCGAGGACTAACTAACAAGCTCATGTTTATCCTTTAAAATATCTATTTCATTTCAAAAACCATGCTTAAAACCCTTTTCGTAACATTTTAAAAACCATAATGCATGAATGCACGTTAATGCATGAACGCACGTGAATGCATACCATTCTATATCCTCAATTTAATCCTCAAAACATGATCAAATTCAAATGCTTAAATAACCTAATTCTAATAAACACAACATCAAACAACAAGTAGCAATACACCTCACGACATGATCACAACCTAATCATCTAATAAACACATACAACAAACAAGTCCTAACTCTTTTGATGTAGGCCCCAAAGACCAAACACAAACAATATCACTTACACGACGATCTTCACTGCAATTCAATATTTCTGCTTATCTTCCAAAGTACTCACACCTTCAACTTCAACAAAATCCTTATCAATAACCCATTCATATATATATACACAAGGATACAACCATTTCAAACTTCCTCTAATTCCACAATTACCCGAAACTGTCCACATTTATCTCAAAATCTTTCTCTAATCTATAGTTTAATATAAATAGAATATAATAATACCCATCAATATCCAATGAGCAGGAACACAACAACAAGCAATGTAAATCTTCAAAATAGTGAACTAAATATCAACATACTTTTATCAATGTTGTCATAAATAAACAGAGGACCATTCCAACCCACTTAACCGTGCATAAATCCTTAACATAACCAAAATGCAGTCCAACCAAACACAAACTCACTTCTATAGGGTATAGATCTCCATCGTTCAAAAGCAATAATCAATATACAGAATCAAAACTTCATCAACAAAGCATTTTTATCAAACCTATGATGACAGGGAATAGTTTCATTCATTAACAGATTTATCACACAATAATGAAAATAAAATCCATTTCTAACTCTTTGTATCTTTCATATTTTACTTTTAACAACTATCTATAATGAAACATATCCTTAATGATATCCAACAAGGCAGTAAATAAATAGAGAACCATTTCCAAGCAACAGAGCATATTTAATCAAAAATGTTCATAAATAAAATAGCGAGCATTACTAACATCCTTCACTCTTTTATCTTCTACAATTATTCCCATAAAATCCATAAACAATAGCGAAGGAATTTCTTCTTACCAAAAGAACACCCGAGGGAGACCCAAGAGCTTATTCTTCTTCTTCTTCTTCTTCTTCTTCTTCTTCTTTTTTCTTCTTTCACACTCTCAGGCTTTCACTCTCTCTTTCTCTCTTTCTAAGATTTTCTCTCTGCTTTTTCCTTCCTCCAGAGACTTCCCCTTTCTCTTTTCTCTCTTTTTCTCTTAGTCTCTATCTTTCTTTCTCCCTCAGTTTCTCTTTCTCTCTTCCTCTCTTGGTCTTTTCTTTCTTTACCAGAAGCTTCCCCCATAAGCTTTCCTTAAATCCCCAAAATATCCCATTTTCTACTCTTCTGAGAAGGGGTATATCTGCGAGTCTCTTAATCCTTGGGTTGTTCCATCCTTGTTAGGGCCTAAAAAGACAGTTCTATACAGATGTGTGTGGATAGTCACACAATAAATCAAATTACAATCAAGTATAGTTTCCAATTCCTAGACTTGGGGACATGTTGGATGAGTTAAACGATGTCTCCATATTTTCCAAAGTGGACCTTAAAAGTGGATATCTCCAAATTCAGATGAGAGAAGGTAATGAATGGAAAATGACTTTCAAAACAACGTATGGCTTGT
Source organism: Begonia loranthoides (assembly GCA_022433065.1). Lineage (NCBI taxonomy): Eukaryota > Viridiplantae > Streptophyta > Magnoliopsida > Cucurbitales > Begoniaceae > Begonia > Begonia loranthoides. The sequence continues at coordinate 8,763,012 of CM039479.1, read as the reverse complement.
ATGAATGGATGGTTATGCCTTTTGGTTTATCCAATGCTCTGAGCACTTTCATGAGGGTCGTGCACCATGTTCTTAAGGATTTTATGGGGTGGTTTATCGTTGTGTTCTTTGATGACATACTAGTCTATAGTGCGAATCTTCTTTCACATATGGAACATCTTTGCCTACTCTTCACTACTCTAAAGTCGACCAAACTTTATGGAAATCTCAAGAAGTGTTCTTTTGCTCAAGAAAGAGTGTATTTCCTTGGATTCATTATAACCAAGCATGATATGGCTGCCATCTGTAAGGGAGGACGCATGGACAACAAGATGACATTCTTGGAACTCTCACTTTTCTTTCCGTGAAGTCAACATCCATCATTCCCGGTTGATCAGGCTTTTCCCATGATCGACCAGAACAATAGCTCAAAAACACAACTTTCAGGAATTTTAGTGGAGCTGGTCGATCACCGCTAATAAAAAATCTCAGTTGATCATCCAAGCAGTTCATGATCGACCAGTAGGGGTGTGCAAAACCAAATCGAACCACGGAACCGAAACAAAACCGATCATTTTGGGTTGGTTCGGTTCGGTTTTGCATAGTGGAAAGACTGATGTTGGGTTCATAGTTTTTAAAAATCGAAAAAGTCGGTTCTATTGTCAGTTTGTCTTTCTCAAAACCGACAAACCGAGCATCCTCCCTTCAAATCGTTTTGTCTTCTTTGCGTGGGCTGGTTGTGATACCTTAGATGCACTATGCAGAGATTTCTTCGAGAGCATTCCTCCTTTTACCTATCCATCGCAAATCGGCACTCGGCAATCAACTTTTCTTTTACCATTTGTCGCGAATCTGCTCGCAATCTGGCCTCTCGCTCGACACTTGACTCCCGATGGTGAGTTGTTGCTCCAATTTTGTTGATAACTTACGGTTTTGTTGGAGCTCACACTGCGAAAGGATCTGTTAGATCTTTAGGTAAAGCTCTTCATGTGAGAATCTAATGGGTGATTCTTCTGATAATTTACTCACTTTTTTATTCAGATTTGATTTCTGTTTTTTTTTTTTTTTTGGTTATATAATAGGGTCTTGATCTAAGAACCACTGCAAGTATGTTAGATCTTTACGTAGAGCTCTTCAAGTGAGGCTCTAATGGGTGACTCTTCATAAAAGTTACTCACTTTTTAATCCAGATTTGATTTTTGTTTTTTTTTTTTTGGTTATATAATAGGGTCTTGATCCGAGAACCACTGCATGTATATTAGATCTTTACGCAGAGCTCTTTAGGAAAGCTTTGTGGTTTTTGGAAAGGTTTTTTTGCGACAAATAGTACAAAGTGTTCTTGCAGTTGCATTCTTTAATTCATGGTTTCACTTTAATTTGATTATTTTTATATTTGAAGAAAAAAAAACAGAAGAGGGAATGCAAAACTGAAACTGAATAGGAATCGGAACCAAACTTTTGGTTCGGTTCTACTTCGGTCCCAAAATTCAAATATCGGTTTTGCTTTGGCCATTACCAAACCGAAACCTATCAATTCAGTTCAGTTTCGTATTAAAACTGAACGAACCGAGATTTGAACACCCTTATCGACCAGTACAACGTTGCAAAACTTCTGCGTAGAAACTGTCATATTCGTGGTGGACCAAATGTTGCTACTCTTTGTATACGCCACTACTAATTTCGCAGTCGCTCATTTGATCAACCGATTCCTTCATCGCCCGACTATGTGTTGCCTCTACCATTTATGCGGTTGATCCTTGATCAACCGATTCCTTCGTTGCCCAACTCCAAAATGCTTCCCACTTCCCTTCTAAATTAACAATTCTTTTCTTTAGACTTTAACCCACCATTTACTCAAATTATCTTCCATTAATCCATACTTAGAACCATGAAAGCCAAAATATTACAATCTACAATAAAATTGTCCCATAATCTCAAATAATCCACAATTGTTATTATCCTTAGTCTAAGCTTAATGTGATCCAAAAATTTTGGGTATTACAGTAGGTTTTAGAAATTGTATTTTATATTTGATCGACTCTAATATGGTAATTATAAGTTAAATTTTGTAAGACCAAAATGGTGGTATACACTCATGAAAATGTGGTTAAATGTGTTAATCACATTTTGCCCAAAACTAATCGGTAGTTAATAAATTTTGAAAATATGAGATATTTTGAATAAATTTATTAACAAATAATATTTTACCTTAAGAAAAATATTATGTATAGAGGCTATAATAGCATTTGCATTTTATTTAGTGATTTAGTATGTGCATGCATTATTTTATTATGCTATATGTCGTATGAATTTCTTTTATGATTAATTTACTTGCGACTGAAAAGTTGATCAGCGATAATTTCGTCAATTGGAAAAAAAACATGAATATGATTCTTGTGCATGACAACTTGAAGTTTGTCCTGACTGAGGAATGTCCTCCAATCTCTGCTGAAAATGCCACGAAAGTGGAGAGAAAATTGTTCGAGACATGGCAACTAGTAAATGACAAAGGTCGTTATTATTTACTTGTTTCCATGACAGATATTCTCAACATAAAATTTGAAAACATAAAGACTACTTATAAGATAATGGAGTTTCTCCATAACATGTTTAATCAACTGTCTGACCAATCATGTCATGAAGCTATCAAGAAAATCATGAATAGCAAGATGCTGGCCGGTACCTCCATTCAAGAGCATGTGTTGATGATGATCAGTATGATGCATGAGGTTGAGATCAATGGGACCCATATTGATGAGGCTATCCAAGTGGACATAATTTTTAGAAAACTTGATCCCACAATTCTTTCAATTCAAGAGTAACTACTTCATGAACAAATTGAGTTACGATATGACTCAGTTTCTTAATGAGCTTATGATCTATAAGTCCATTTCTTATGTAGAGAAGATGAGAGAAACAAATTTTGTTAAGCTTTCCTCTTCTCACTCTTCCCTTAAGAAGCAGAAGAAATTTCAAAAAAAAAAACAAAGGTCCATGAGCATATCTAGTAGGAAGTAGAAAGGACAACCTCAGTAAAAAGAAGAAGTCTAACAAGGGACACAAGAATACTTCGAGCCAAACGAAGCTCAAAGGAAAATATTTCTATTGTGGAGTCGATGACCATTGGAAAAGAAACTATAAAAAATATATCAAGGAGCTAAAGCAAAAGAAGACAGTTAAATTTGATTTACTTGTTTTGAATATTGTAAGTTGAGAATGATTTATCTCCCTAGATAGTTAATTCAGGTGCGACTAATCATGTTTATTATTCATTACAAATACTTAGTTTCTATTGAAAGCTAGCAGATGGAGAGTTCACTATAAGTGTGAGCAATGGAGCACTAGTTTTAGCTTCAGAAGTGGGAGAAACAAGATTATATTTTCAGAATAAATTTATATTCTTGAATAATGTCTATTTTGTATCGAAGTTTACTAGAAACCTTTTTTCTATTTCTCACATATTTGAATAATATTATTTAATTTCTTTTAATAATAATATTGTTATTATTTCTAGAAATTGACTAGATATTTGTTCTCTTTTTATGAAAAGTAAACTTTATGTGATAAGACCCACCAATAAATCACTATTCAATACTGAAATTTTTAAAGTAGAATTGCATAAGTCCAAGAAACTTAAAATTTCTAATGATGATAACACGTATCTTTGGTACCTTTGTCTAGGTCATATTAATCAAGATAGAATTAATAGACTTGTAAAGGATGATCCTTTAAAAGATCTAAATATTAGATATTGGATCTTTACTAGTCTGTGAATCCTGTCTAGAAGGTAGAAATTTTACTGCAAAAGGTCGAAGGGTACAAAAGCCATTTGAACTCATATATTCAGATGTATGTAACCTTATGACTACTTGGGTTAGAGGTGGTTGTGAGTGCTTCATCACTTTTGTTAATGATTACTCAAGATATGGTTATACTTGTTTAATTTAGTTTAAATCAAAAACTTTTGGAAAGTTTTAAGAGTTTAAAGCTAAAGCTAAAAAACAATTAGTTAAGTCGATCAAGTGCTTTCGATCAGATTGAGGAGGTGAATATCTTTGATAACGAATTCAAGGATTACTTATTAGAACATGAGATTATATCTCACTGAACAAAATCCAGCACTCCTCAACAAAATGGTGTTATTGAGAGGAGAAATAGGACTTTACTTAACAAGGTTCCATCCATGATGAGTTACACTGCACTTCCAAAATCATTTTGGGGATATGTCATACAAAGAGCAACTTACATTTAAAATGTGAACTTATCTAAGTCTATTCCTAAGACACTTTTAGAATCATGGAGTAGTCACAAACCTAGTTTGAGACACTTTCGCATATGGGGGTGTCTTGTTTCTAGTCTATGTGGCTTCTCAATTCAATATGTGGGTTCTTGTTGTTCCTCGACTCAAGCCGAGAAGTCTTGTACTAATTCTTTCGGTTTGTTTTCAAATTCTGATTTGGGACTTGTGTTTTGACCCTAATTTTGGTTTGGGTTTTTTACGTCGGTTTCGTTTTAAGTTCTTACGGTGTTCCCAATTTTGGTGCTTGTATCTGAAGGTGTGTGGGGCTAGTTGGCTGGGCTTTTATCTTTATCAAAATAGAGATTTTTGTACTTTATGCACTGCATTGTATCATGGTTTTCAAACTATTATTTCGTGGGTCACCACGTATGCAAACCCGACAACGACTATTCAACAACATCTCTTTTTACGTATATGTATGTATGTTTTCTCATATTTAATTTATTGTACATGGTATTAAATTCTGTTATGTTATTGTATACTTGGGAGGATGAATTCTCCTGATGTTTTAGATGGTCTTGGCACTAAAGCATCATGAGCCTATCCACGTGCATCTTCTGCTATATGAAGATTGCTTGTGTGCACATGCGAAATGGATAATAGGGCATTTGTGACATGTCATTGGGTTTCGAATTCCTAAAGTGAAAATGGGTAATAGAGCAATGATAATGCACTTTTTGGGTTTCGAATCCCTAAACCTGGCCAGGGTATTTAGTCACAATAATTGAAGATTATTAGTCACCGAGTTTTACATTTCTAGTACCTTTTCATTTGATGGGAGATTGTGTCGTCACGAAGCTACACTTGCCGACAACCCTTGTCAATTTGGATTTGACGCGTAGCTTGTCGCTGAGTAATCCATCACCGGTAATCTTATTCGATTCTCGATTTTAAGGGTTGTGTCATTGCCTAATCTTTGGATCATCGGCCACTAATGTAACGCTGCTAGGTCTTTTGATCACCTTCGCTTTTATTCTTTCTGTCTCATGACGTGTTGCTATCTACGGATAGCCCCTTTCTATGTTGTATGTCGGAGTGATCTCTGTGTGACCCTACTATTTCACTGAGGCCATTTTTTAATGAAAAATGATGCAAACCTATTTTTGTCATATAGTTATCTATGTATACGACATGTTTTTAAAGCCTCATTCGCGGCTCTTAAAGCTTGATTTTAAGTTAAATGGTGAAGAGATTTTAAATGACTTGAAAACCCAGGTGCGATAATAAGAATCATTAAACCGTGGCTTACTAAAAGAAAGGTAAAATCAATTTTTCCATGCATTACATATAGTATAGATTTTCTTACTGAGTTAGTCACTCACCCCAACGAGCCTTCCATCTCAAGTTCAGATTGTGGTGGTTTGGCATGGTGTCTGAGGTGTGATTACTTCCGATTTGGGTTTCCTCTTGGTCTCATTGTTCTCCTCGGTGAGGATTTTATTTTCTTGTATTATTTTGTTAAATTTTTCGTATGGTATTGAATGACTTCATTTCCTACATGGTATTATGTTTCTCTGTTTATTTTATGCTATTTTTAACTATTGTTGATCACTCTGTGGACCCTGTCTAATTTGTTTTGGGTTTTGGGCTAAATTTTATGTTAAGACTTTCGCTGAAAACCTAGTGTTGGGCTGGGCAGTCGGGTCCTCTCCAAGGATCGGGTCGTCTGACCTGACATTTTTGTTAGGTCTGCCTCTAGGTCATGACAATGTGGGTCGACCGGTCTGACCCAATAGAATTTGGGTCACACACCAAAATCTAAAAATCTCCACCTTGACATGAATTCTATAAAGGAGATTAATAAAGCGTGCTTGTCAGCCTGGCCCAACAAAACAAATTCAAAACCTTAAATTCTGACAATTTCCATTACGAAACGAATTCTGCTACAAGGAACCAATTTTCAAATCTTCCTCTTCTACACCCTTAAAGAATTTCTGCAACAAGGGCTCACTTGTCGATCCAAAATAAATATACAGATCACCAAACTTTAAAAATCTTCAAGAGTAAATTCAACGACTAATGGTGACCAGGTTTAAGAAACACTTAAACCATGATGATGACATCTTCAAATTCCCCAAAGTGTCATCCAAATTTCTATAAGCATATCTCATCTCTTGACCTTCTATATCAAAACTGTCTTTCAAAATCTTTCAAAATTCCACTATCGCTATATTACCATAACGAAATATCAACTCTCCATCCAAAAGTGGAAGATTTACTTCAAAGAACTCGTCGCCCTAAAAACACTTTCTTGAACAAAATATTTTACCCAAAATCACTAGCTTCAATAAAATATTCATATCCAAAAATTGAAGCAAAAAATCATAGATATCACAAAATTCTAAAAGATATCCCTGAAATTTAGATATTTCTATGATAACTAATCAACCCTAAAATTAAATCCAATCTAATCTCCAAAAAATAATCACAAATATCATAAAATTCAAACCTGATTTGAACTTAACCAAATATAATCTTAAAGAATAGATATTCCTACGATTCTAAATCTTCCTTAAATCATCAAATTTAATCTTTCTAAAATCTCAATGATTTTCAACAATTTTTTTCTTGGGCAAAAATTGAACTTTGCAAAGAACACTCTCTTAGCAACCCCAATCAAAACAGCTTAATAGCAAGAATGAAGAACAAACTTAATGCAGATCTATGGTGGCTGGCGATAAATAGAAAACTTTTGATGACAAACATGTTGCGTAGAGGTATAACAACTCTAGTGAACTCAAAATAAAGAAAAATAAGAGTTTTCATGGTAGACTGGGCAACCGTTTATGATGGTAGGGATGTTCAAATTCTAGTTCGGTTCAGTTTTAATACAAAATGAACTAAATCGGTCGATTTTGGTTTGGTAATTACCAAACCAAAACTGAGATTTTGTTTTAAAGAACCGAACCAGAATCAAACCAAAAAATTGGTTCCGATTCCGGTTCGGTTCCAGTTTTATCTTTGTTTTATATATATATAACAAAAGAATAGGAGCCTTGAATCAACAAAAGCATAATCAATTTATCACACTTTATAAAAATTCCCTATGTATAAGCATCTGCAACTTATCAAGAGCAAAATATAACTAAAAATTTCACTAATAACATTGGGAAATAGAATATGTAATCAACAAACTGAATATTCATTTGAATGAATTTGAAAATGTTTTCTTTCAATCAAACATTTCACTGATAACATTGGGAAACAAAATATGTAATCAATGACTTCACAATAATCGGCCCACATAGGATTAAGTAGAGGTCCTTATGTGATCACCACTTTAGTAAAACAATCTACAACCATTTAAAATAATAAAATTTTTAAGGGCAAAAGAAATAGAATGGACATAGACATACATATCCATCCAGGCAGCATAAGGAAATCTACAATAAATTGACTAAACTCTATATGTTACCTATGAGTCTATCACCTAATGATTTATCTTCATGTAGTAGAGATTTTACTGTGCTGCAATGAGCAATAAAATAAAAATGTTGTTGCTTCCTCATCAAGCACAGAAACCTGGCTAAGAAACACTAATAAATTGAACTTGAATGTTCTTTTAAGACCAAGATCTTCTTGTCAAAAACCTGGTTACATAATACATATGCAGTGCAACAACTAATATTGTAGATCATTCACTCAAGTCTCAAACCAAAACCAAACACTAATCGTCGTAACTCTATAAACTAAATAAAATGCATCATTAACTCTATAAACTATATCAACTAATAAAAAAAATTGTAATAACTAAATAAAATATTAATTGTCCTTGCAAGTTGCATTTCGTAATATCCCGTATCTTCAGACTTCAGATTATAAACTGCGAAAGAATAGATACAATTTTTGAGAGAAAGTAATTACAAAAATAAAAATAAAATTAATAAAAATATAAATACTTTGTTCTAAGTTGTCATCACTATTAAATTTGGACTAGTTCACTTTATCATCTTCATTAATTGATATAATCTCTGAAAAATATAAATTCAAAACAATTATAGAAAATATAGTAATTAATAAAAATAAATAAAAGGAAAAACACTATTAAAATTAAAAGTTGACAAATACCTTGTTAAAATTTGTCAATATCATCCGGCACATCATTAAAGTTGACAGATTGATGTTTTGATGATCGAATCCAGCTTTGAGTGTAAATAAGTGCCTCGACAGTCTTCGGGGACAAAGAACTGTGAATGAATCAAGTACCCATCCTCTACTACTAAAAGCTGACTCAGATGCAATAGTTGAAATAGGAATGACCAATATATCTCTTGTCAATTTGCTATGAATGTAATTTCCACCATATTAGAATGTCTTGCTTGTCTGAAAATTTTTCCAACCCTTCATATAGATATTGATCAACTTCTGTCCGATTATTTGAAACATCTTGCTCTTCGAGACGGTTATAGAATATCTCAAATACCTTATTGTAGGTCAAACTGCTCTTTTGTCTCAACACTTTAGACGTTGTTGCAACACTTGTAGTAATACAATTTTCTTCTAAATTTTCAAACCCCGAATCACCTCTATACTCAAGATATAATCTTTCAATCATAAGTTGTACTTGTCTCATCCAATCATTTGCCTTATCGTTATCAACTAACATGGTAAGACAATGTTTCAAAAACTTTGTTTTACATCTAGGATCTAATACAATTGTCACATACATCAAAAAATTCATTTTATTGCAGCTTCCCCAATATTTATCAACCTTTCCTTGCATTCCAATAGCCATTTTTCTTAATAATGGATTATCACACTCAGCTTACTTATGGATAAAAATTTTTAAATTACATACTTCAGTCAAATACATATTCGAAGTAACATGCAAGGAGCCTGATACATTTACAGTTGCATCATAAAAAATCTTCAAAAACTTGATAAGTTCCCGAGTATTACGCCAATCTTCTGTCGAGGAAGGTCTTTCTCCACCCAAATCATCAATATATTGAATATCAGTTTCCCTTAACTTTTCAAAACCTTTTTCAAATTTTTCGACGCTTTCTAACATTAAATATGTGGAATTCCATCTGGTAGGCACATCAAAAGAAACACTACTTTTGCACATAATCTTAACATTTTCAACACATTTCTTAAAAATTTGTAGTCTTGTAGGCGAAGATCGAACGTACTTCATAGCTCTACGTACTCTCGTGATAGATTTGTGATGGTCTTTTAAACCATCACATACAATTAAATTCAAAATATGTGCAAAACATTGCATATGCATGTATTCCCCATTCAAAACTAATCCATTCCAATTTCTAACACTTTTAATCAAATATGAAATGGCCACATCGTTCGAAGAAGCATATCAACTGTAATTGTCAAAACATTTTCAATTCCCCATTCAAATAAGCATTTTTCTACTTCTCTACCAATCGTTTCCCCTTTATGATTCGCAATCAAACAAAAATTAATAATCTTCTTATGCAATGTCCAATCACTATCAACATAATGTGCAGTTAGAACCATGTAATTCAAATTTTGAATTAAATGCCATGTATCGATAGTCAAGCATACTCGTTGAGATGTGTTTCTAAAGTATTCTTTCAACTTCATTTTTTCTTTCTCATAAATACTAATAATATCTCGTGCAATCGTAGTTCTAGAGGGTACAACAAATTTCTATTGCACATATTGGGAATAATCTCTAAAACCCTCTCCTTCAACAAACTTTAAAGGCAATTCATCAATAATAATCATTTTTGCCAGTAGTTCTAGGCAAGGTGCAACACTAAAACATGACAGATTAAAATTGCATCCCATATTTTGGAAGCTTAAAGTCTTTTGCTTCGTATCCACACTTGCCAACAATTTTTTACAACTACTAATGTGTTTTTTCAAGTTTGATGTACCATTTTTTGATGTATGACATGCATATGTCTGTGAACAATAATTACATTTCGCTCTAGGATTGTTATGATCAGTGCTTTCAATCATAGAAAAATAATTCCAAACTTCAGATATTTTTCTCTTGTTTTGACCAATAATAGGGTTAATAGTAGAACCCTCTACAATTTCATTACCACTTTCCATCCTCTATAATTTCAATAATTTGAACCATTTCAGAATCAATTTTAGCAAGCACCATCCATTTAAAACATAAACAAAAACAACCATCGAACATAAACATCCATCAAAATTCAAAAAGATTCAAAAACAATGAAATTTTGGGTTTAATAATCATTAATGACAATTGAAATTATTGAAACTAAAATAATATACAGTGAGCACCATTAAAACAATTGAAGTGAAAAAACAAATAGAGAATTACCCAATTGAAATAAGAAAATAGATAACATTAATCTCCCTTACATTGTAAGGCTAAATATACGGGTGTAGCTGGTGTTTTTTTCCTTACAACCTAAGCATTTTTTTGTCATCGGATAATCTATTCAGTATTTCCTTCGAAATACCTATCCTCTTCCCTTCCAATTGAAATAAGAAAATAGATAACATTAATCTCTCTTATGAAAACTAACCAGAAAACTTACCCAAGATTGATCAGCGAGCTCAACTACACTCCCAGATTTAAGCGGCTGCTGGAGTCTGGACCATTGGAGACACAAAGACAAAACAAAACCGCACAACCCTATGAGCCGATGAACGAAAACGAAAACTGGAACTACCTGCAGAGGAACCAAATTCATTCCTTGGTTTCAACCGAGGAACGAAAACGAAACCTAGGAGCCGAGGAGCGAACAGGGATAACGCGTCGCTTCTGAGAAGTGAGAACACTTGAAGTCTGAAACAAAATTGAACAGTGAACAACCCTAAAACTAAAAGTAAAGGATATATGCTCAGTGGTTTTGGTTTCGCCGGTTTTGAGAAAACAAAACCGAGAACCGAACCGCTAATAACCAATTTGGACACATTTCATCCAAGAATCATTTTTTTTCCACAAAACCGAACTGGTCCAACCCAAATTGACCAGTTTCTGTTTGGTCTGACTGTTCGGGTTCGGTTTGCACACCCCTATCTTGTGGTGGTTGAACGGTAGAGAAAAACAAATCTTATGAGTAACATGAATAGCAGGGGAAACAATTTTCTTTTTTCTTTTCTTTTCTTTTTCAAAAAAAATTATAATTTTCTAAAAAATTACACAAACCTTGTTCGATGTAGAAAAATCAGAGAGAATCTGTTTCAAAACACTTGGAAACACAAACTCTCGAAACCAAAGTTCTGATACCACTTGTTAGAGATCAAATGATAACCAAAAAAAGAAAATAGGTTGTGAAACACTAGATTTACGTGGAAAAACCTTTTTTCAAAAAAAAAAAACCATGGCAATCTACTATGAAGATCAAAATACAATCGCAAGTTTTACGACTCTAGCTTATATGAGTTTATAGAGAAAACAAAACCCTAAATGAGATATATAATGTGGGCTACCGGCCTGACTCAATAAAATTTGGGTCACACCAAAATCTAACACAACGATCAAGAGCTAATTAAAGTGTGGATATTCACTAGTTATTGCAGTCATCCAGACATGTTTTTGACGAAAAACATGACCTGTTTTTTAACATAACCAAAATTACCAGATTAATTCAAATTATTTTAAATTACCAAATTAATTCAACTTACCATATGAAAGATAATCGAAATTATCATATGTAACATAATTCAAATTACGAGATTAATTTAAATTAATTCAAATTACTATATGTAATGTCATCTAAATTATCATATTAATTCAAAATGCCAGATGTAACGTAATCCAAATTACCAAATTAATTCAAATTACAATATAAATTAATTCAAATTACCATATGTAACATAATCAAAATTATCACATTAATTCAAATTAATTTATATTACCAAATTAATTCAAATTATCATATGTAATGTAATCTGAATTATCAAATTAATTCAATAATTTGAACTAATCAATTTGGATTGCGTTATATATGGTAATTTTAATTCATTTGATAATGTGGATTATGTTACATATGATAGTTTGAATTAATTTGAATTTAATAATTAGATTTAATGTTGCGAACGTCCGTAAGTCACCACGGTCAACCGCTAATTAAAGTGTGAACATCCACAAGTTAGCATAGTGGTCTGCTAATTTAAAGTGAGGATGTTTGTAAGTTGCTGCAATCGTCTAGTAATTAAAGTTCGGACGTCCGCAAGTTGCTGTGATTGTCTAGACTTGTTTTTTAACAGAAAACATTATTGAAATGTTTACTTTGTTCATTTTTTATAGTTAAGAGTTTAATTTGTTAGTAAAAATAATTTAAGGTTCAATTTGTAGTTAAGAGGTTTTTTTGTTAAATACACAAGGTCAAATCATTCATTTTATACCAATAAGTGAAAACGTGGGACACAATAAATTTAAAACTTGACTTCTTAGACATTGTATTTTTACATATCATTATTACTTAAAACATGTCTTTCAAGTCGAGGAAGGCGGCGAGTAAAGTAGAGAGGAAGCAGAAAAGCTTAAGCTTTGAATGCCAAGTTTCGACGATGAAAGAGCAATAATCCAACTACTACTCTTATTTTTTCCTTCTCGATTATTATTGTTTGGTGGGGAGGCCTTGATAAGCAAATCAACCTTCCCATACTCTTCTCTATCGTGCCTGATTTCTTTAAGCATGGTTGAGACGTCTTTCATGGTTGGTCTTTCTTCAGGAATCGAGTTCACACATAGTAAGGCTATGCCTATTGCTTGAACCATTTCCTGTATTTCTAACTCATGTCTCGATAGAAGTGACGAGTCGATCACTTCGATTCCTCTCTTCCTTGATCGCACCTAGTCGACTATGTGTAGACCGTCTGGTAATTTTGGATCAATTGGTTGTTTTCCTATCACGACTTCTAAAATCAAGACTCCAAAGCTATAAACATTGCTCTTTTTGGTAATCTTCGTCGTGTAGCCGTATTCTGCAACAACATACATAAAATCATGCTTATTTTCTAAGAAATAACTTCATTAACTTTAAATTTTAGAATAATATTAACTTTATATTTCAATCTTATATTTTGATGTGTCATTTATTAATTTATGTAATTAATATATATTATATTAATTAATAAATGTTAATTCTTGATTAAAATGGAAAATTATAAAGTAAACATATCTTAACTTAATAGTAAAATTCTGATTTCTTGGAAAATAGAAATGCTAGTGGTCATCGAGAAAATATAAATAAGAATGATTAAAATATAAAAGATGTAGCTGTAGATAGAGGCAATTTACCGGGGGCAATATGTCCATAAGAACCTGCGACTGTGTTGGAAGATCGAGCGAAATCGCCATTTTCTACGAGCTTCGCAAGGCCGAAATCTGCAAAGTAGGGCTCCAATTGAAGCCCGATCAGAATGTTATTCGCTTTAATATCTCTGTGAACAATTGGAGGAACGCAATCATGGTGTAGATAAGCCAATCCTTCCGCTGCTCCCAGCAAATTTGGTTCCTAAATTCCCATTCCAAAGCATTTCCTGTTCTTTCATGGAGGAGACTACCCAAGCTTCCGTTCGGCATGTAATCATACATTAGTAATCGTGTCTGTCGATTCCAGCAGCATCCTAAGAATCTGACGATGTTTTTATGGCGTATTGTGCCGAGGGTTTTCACTTCGGCGGAGAATGAATCGCGAACTGCGCATTTTTCTTCCGTTTTACTTGCGGCCATTGTTGTTGGCCAGAGCTTCTTTACCGCGATGACGTGTCCGTTGTTCATATCGGCGCGGTACACGATTCCTGAACATCCTTTTCCGATTATATTTGAATCTACTAGGGATTTTAGTATTTCGCTATTGAAAAATTTAGTTTCTGGAATGGCGTGAATTGCCATGGCCATGTGTCTTCTGACTCTGAATCGTCATCATCTCTGATGGCGGTTCTTGCTCTTACCATTGCCATTATCCCCATAACTACCATTACCCCTGTCAGGATGACGAGCAAAGCAATTACCAGCTTAAGCCTCCAGGATATCGATCCATCGATTCCATTTCTTTGGAGGGAATCGGACAAAAAGCATGAATCTGTAATTGACGTGCTAAGGCCTTCGTTGCCTGCTATGTCCATAGGCGATAATTGTTGGAAAAGCTTATTGTCGGGGAGGTAACCAGAGAAGTTATTGAAAGAGATGTTAAGAGATACAAGATTATCCAGCTCTGCAAATGGTTTTAGACTCCCCTCGAGCCTGTTGTGTGACAGGTCTAGTACAGAGAGTTTAGTGAGTGAGGATATCTGTTGCGGGATTGGCCCTGTAAGCTTATTGAAACTGACATTCAGAGCAATCTCAAGAGTTTGAATCAGTCCCTTTTCCTTTGGTATGCTGCCAGAGAGCTCATTATTACTGAGATCAAGCAGTTGAAGGCTGGAACAGAGGCTGATTGATGAAGGAATTGACCCAGTAAATGAATTTGCCCTGAGAATGAGCTTGTTTAATGAAGCAAGGCGACCCAAACTCACCGGAATTGGACCCATAAACCTATTGTCTGTAACATCAAGTACTTGAAGCTCTGAGAGAGAAGACAAAGAATTTGGAAGAGGGCCTTCTAAAATATTGTTATGCAGGTCAATCATTTGCAACTCAGAGCAACTTCCAATCTTATCTGGGACAAACCCAGAAAGGCGATTTCCTGAAAGATCAAGAAAATTGAAGCTCTTGAGATTCCCAATTGACTTAGGAATCCCACCAGTAATTCGATTGCTTCCTATGCGCAACCGAAGAAGAGAGGTTGAGTTGCCAATTTCCTGTGGTATAGAGCCCAAAATATCATTGGAAATTAGAAGCAGCTTTGTGAGATTTCGGAGCTGAAACAAGCCTGGAGGAATAATTCCGGTGAGTGCATTTTGAGATAGATCAAATACTTGGAGATTTTTCAAACCAGCCAAAGTTGAAGAAATGCTTCCTTCTAGCTGGTTTTGCCATGCGTAAAACACTGTGAGTTTTGATAACAATCCAAGTTGGGGTGGAATCAAACCAGAAATCTGATTCTTATCAAGCTGCAACTGTAAGAGATTTGTAGCATTGGATAAATTTGAAGGAATCGTCCCAGATACATTGTTATCACTAATCATAAACTCTTCAAGCTCAGAAAGATTTCCTAAAGAATGAGGAATAGTCCCAGACATAGAATTCAAAGAAAGATCAAACTTCCTCAAGCTTTTACAATTACCAATATCTTCAGGAATTGATCCAGTAAGACTATTTTGCCACAAAAACAGTGATTCCAACTTCTGGAGCTTACCCAGCGATGGAGGGAGTGAACCAGAGAAGCTGTTGTCGTAAAGAAACAAGTGGACAAGCTCAGAACAGTTACCTATTTCAGCAGGAATCTCACCGTAGGTCATGGTTGTGTAAATGGACAAAATTTGAAGCTTTGTGAGTCTACCCAATGAAGCTGGTAAAGAACCCGAGATTCGAGTTTCAGCCAATCCCAGAACAGTCAGGTTTGTGCAGTTTCCGAGCTCATCTGGGATTGTCCCAATTAGGGCTTTGTTTCCTCCAGCACGAAGAGCTTCAAGGTTTTTTAAATTTCCCAGCTCAACAGGGATGATCCCACTTAGCTGGTTATCGAAAATGACAAGATTTTTCAGGTTCGTGCAGTAGGTAAGCTCTACTGGAATCTTTCCTGTTAACTGATTTGAATTCAGGGTCAAACTCTCGAGCTTTTGAAGCCTTCCAATACTTGCAGGAATTTCTCCAACAAGATTGTTCGGGCTAAGGTGGACGATAATGAGCTCTGAGCTGTCACGGATGTCCTCCGGGATTATTCCAGTGACATTGGAGTGAGAAATGACTAGTTTCTGAAGAGAATGAAAAGAAGAGAGATTAAAGGGCAAAGGAAGCTGGAGAGGAATTGATTGGATATTTATTTCTGTGACAAAATTTTGAGAAGAACATGTAATGGCGGTCCAGTTGCATGTATTAGGGTCGAGAACATTCCAGTTAGAAAAGGCAGAGGGGGTTGGAGGAACACTGTGAAGCCATGAGAGGAGGAGAGAAGCTTCATGGTTTGCAGAGAAGGCAGGAGAGAAGAGAGGAAGAAGAAGAGAGAGAGGATAGAAGAGAAGGAGAAGGAGAAGGAGAAGGAGAAGGAGAAGAAATGCCTCGAGGTAGGCATCAACAATTTCATCAATTTCCAAACCTTTCTTCACGGGTTTGAATCATCGGGTTTTGCGACTACCCTCGCTGTTTTTCTCTCTAGAACTTAGTCTGTGTTCTTAGCTTTCTTGGTCTGAAGTGAAGGTCAAAGAAGTATGAATATTACCCGCATAACACTGAACTCACTTTTCTCGTCTCCTGAACAAAGCAGAAGCACCAAACACAGATTTCAAACAAAAAACATTAAAGAAAGGAAACTATATTTATATTGGATTATTTGGAGTGGAAACGAATAGTAATAATATACAAGTAGACAGCTTCAACCAATTTGTAACCCTTTTTTGGGGGTTCGGTTACGCTGCCATTCACATTGAAACACCATCATCAAAAGAAGAGGGCAACAGGCCTGTTTTTGTGACCGTTTGACAACCTTATTTCACAATAGTAAATATAATAATACGAGTCCATCACAACACAACACAACACCACACCTCCCTCATTTTTAGGATACATCACGTGGGCATAGCTTTCCAATATTAGATTATCTGTCTCCTTCTTCGTCATGATGCGCCGATTATGTTTTTGTATTCTACTAATCCTTACTTATAACCACAGTATTTTGCATGTCAAATGGTTTGAACTTGCTACGCTAAGGAAGAATATTTTCTCAAAACTACGTAACAAAGTTGAAAATGTTTCATATTTTTACAGAAAAATGACAAATTAACCATTGTGGTTTGCGATCAATGACAAGTCAACCACTATCCTTTATTTTCTAACAAATTAACCACTGACGTATGAGAAAATGACAAAGCCAACATCGCTGTCACGTTTGCCGTTAACAAGCTGATTTGGAGCCGCAGTGGTTCGTAGACAAAATGCCGCAACTCATTTTCCAAAAAAAGAAGGTCATGGCGGTTTTGTCTTGTTAAAAATTTTTTATCGCAAATCTGAGGGTTTAAATGCGTGATTTTGGGCCCGAGAAAAAGGGTTTACCAATCCTATGACAAGTGATAGATCTCTGAGAGAACTTCGATTTGATACATTTTTTAGCCGATTTTGACACATGTAGCCAAAGTTATGGTCTTTTGAAGTTGAAAAGATCAAAAATCTAATAAAAACATTGGATTCTTAAAACATATACGTAAGGACTTTGAAGTAGCCATGAAACTTTCTGTTTTTCATGCATGGCTACTTCAAAGTCCGTAGCGGTTCTCGGTCTCATGACAAACAGCGGCGGCGTCTCAAGACACCTCTGCAGTTTGGCCTTCTTTTCTTGGAAAAACACGGAGGCGCGGCAGTTTGTCTATGATTCGTCGCTGCTCCAGATCAGCTTATGAACGATAAACGTGAAGCGATATTGGCATTTTCATTTTTCCGTACGCTAGTAGTTAATTTGTTAAAAAATAAAGGATAGAGGTTGACTTGTTATTAATCGTAAACCACGATAGTTAATTTGTCATTTTTTCCTACTTTTAGCAATATTCAATGATGGACCAAAAGCAAAAATAGTAGCTTTGAATTTCCATAATTCAAGGATATGGTGGCCTTGGCCTTGGCCTTGGGAGGGTGCCCAATGGGGAATCTATACACGTTAGAGTGATCTTCTGAGTCACACCCCACCATATCCATTATGCCCCATTCCTTGCCTTACCTTGCCATGCCATGTGTAACAATCCGGGGTTGTCCAAGACTTGTTGTCCATGGCCGCCCCTACTGCTTAGTTAGATTTATTTCCATTTATAGTAATTTCCTTGTATTTCTTTTATTTCCATTTTGGGCAAGTGACTCCTCACCACTATAGCATGTTCACTCCTGCCATAGTGGAGATGGTCCAGAATGCTCTTTAGGGGGAGAGGCATGACTGCACGTAGACCCCCCGAACCAATGTAATTTGCTAGCAATCAATGATATAGCTTTTTACATTCAAACTATACTCTTTATACTCAATGACGCTTTCGATGAATCCCGCTCGCTGCTCGCTCGCTCGTTAGACATTCAAGCTTGTTCTAACGTCGTGGGCAATCGGTGCCGTTGGCACACTTAGTAGGCTAACTCGTTGTTCCCCCTAACAATGAGTGCCGCACGGCCCTCTTGAAAAGTCTCTCAAAAGTAGGACCGTGACAGTTGGTATCAGATCCAGGTTGGCTCAAGTTGCAAGAAAAGTCATGCCGAAAAAAATTTCGTCAGAGAAGACGAACCCGTCGATGGACCAGCTCGAACGGCTAATCGCGCTGGAAGAGGAGATGACGTATCTCCAAGAAATCCCTGATAATGTACGTTTCCTAGAGGAACGAGTGAAGGAAATGGCTGAATTTCCTGTTGAAATTGCTGCTGTGCATAGCAGGATAGACACTATCCCGATCCAAGAGCTGATGGATCGAATAGAAAATCTTGAATCCCGACCAGAGAAGGGAAAGGCAATAGAAAGTGGAGAGAGCTCCACAAACACGATGGTGGGGTTACGAGAACGCGTAGAAGAAGTAGACCATGCTCGCGTTCAACTAGCAAACACTGTAGCCAATACAACAAAAGACTTCAAAGTGATGTTCGACTCTCAGAAAGCCGAAATCGCCGAGATAAACCTTAAACTGAACAATGGGTAACCAAACTCAAGCTACTACCGTAGTTGAGTCTAGTCGGGTGAAGATACCGGAACCGAACTCCTTCTGTGGGACTCGGGATGCGAAGGAAGTAGAGAACTTCATCTTCGATATGGAACAATATTTCAATGTAACCAAGACTAGTGAAGAGTCTAAAGTCACATTGGCCACAATGCATCTTACTGGAGATGCAAAACTTTGGTGGAGATCAAAATACAATGACATATCTAATGGCACTTGTGTCATTGACACCTGGGACGAATTTAAGAAACAGCTGAAAGACCAGTTCTTCCCCAAGAATGTTGAGTTCAATGCTCGTAGATCACTACGAGAGCTGAAGCAGACGGGTAGCATCCGTGACTACGTGAAACAGTTCTCGTGCCTAATGCTCAACATACATGACATGGCTGAAAAAGATAAAATCTTCACTTTAATTGAAGGACTCAAACCATGGGCAAGAACTAAGTTATATGAACAAAGGGTCCAGAGTCTCTCAAGCGCACTGGCAGCGGCAGAACGATTATTTGACTATGCCAATGAGAATCCTAGTCCCCGGAAAAATCTCCCTGCTACAAATAATTCGAGACCACAGAGACCAAACACGGGTCCTCCGGAAAGGAAGCCATATGCCCCAAGAGAGGGCCAAGAAACGTGGAGGGCACCCAGAGAAAACCAAGAAGCATGGAGAACCCCGAAGGAAGGCCAAGAAACATGGAAAGGGAATAATACACAGCGGTCTATGTCATGCTTCTTGTGTAAAGAACTTCATCGAGTTCACCAATGCCCGCATAAATCGGCTCTAGCAGCTGCACGAGCTTACATTCAAAGTGACAACTCAACTGAAGGAGTTTCCGAAGAAGCGCCCACAGAAGTGGCAGAAGTTGGCACTATGACTTTCTTGTCTGCAGTCCAACAACAAATGGAGGAGCTTAAAAAGACCCCAGACAAAGGCCTCATGTATGTGAAAAGCATTGTCGATAATAGGGCTACTAAAAGCACTATGATTGACTCAGGAGCCACACATAACTTCATCACTGAGAAGGAAGCTCGCCGTTTGGGTCTAAAGTGGGAAGAAAATGCGGGCAAGATGAAAACCGTGAATGCAAAAGCAATGCCGGTAGTGGGAGTGGTAAAAAGGACTCAGCTAAAGTTGAACTCGTGGACTGGGCCAATTGACTTTTTCATTGCACGAATGGACGACTTTGATATCATCCTGGGGATGGAGTTCTTGATGGAGCACAGGGTGATCCCCATTCCTTCGGCGAAATGCTTGGTGATCACAGGAAACAATCCGACAGTGGTCCCTGGGACACTTCAACAACCTGTTGCTAGTGGTGCAAAAATGATATCAGCTATGCAATTCAAGAAAAGGCTGAAACACCAAGATCCGACCTACATCTTGGTTCCCTCGATTGTAGATGAAGGAACTAAAGAAGAAATACCATCAGAGATCTTAGAAGTTTTGGAGGAATACCAAGACACCATGCCAGAATGTTTGCCCAAAACATTACCTCCGCGTAGGGACATTGATCATCAGATCGAACTGAATCCAGGTTCTAAACCTCCTGCAAAGGCACCCTACAGAATGGCTCCACCTAAACTTGCTGAATTAAGGAAACAACTGGATGAATTACTCGCGTCTAGATTCATCAGACCCACAAAAGCACCATTCGAAGCACCTGTATTGTTTCAGAAGAAAAAGGATGGTAGCTTACGACTATGTATTGATTATCGGGCACTCAACAAGGTCACGGTACGTAACAAGTACCTAATTCCACTTATCAATGATCTATTTGACCAGTTGTATAAAGCAAAATACTTCACCAAACTCGATTTAAGATCGGGTTATTATCAAGTTCGAATTGCTGAAGGTGATGAGCAAAAGACGACATGCGTGACTCGCTATGGAGCTTTTGAATTCTTGGTAATGCCGTTTGGACTAACAAATGCGCCAGCGACCTTCTGTACCCTTATGAACCAAGTATTTCATGACTTCCTCGACAAGTTTGTGGTGGTTTACTTAGATGACATTGTGGTCTACAGTAAAACCTTGGAAGAACATACAAGCCATCTACGACTTGTCCTCAAAAAACTAAGGAAGAACCAGCTGTACATTAAGAAAGAGAAATGTTCTTTTGCCCAGAAGAGCATTGGGTTCCTTGGTCACATCATCGAGCAAGGACAGTTACGCATGGATTTTGATAAGGTCAAAGCAATCCGAGATTGGAGGGTCCCCACTTCTATTACTGAACTACGCTCATTTTTGGGGCTTGCGAACTATTATAGACGTTTTGTTGAAGGGTTCTCGAAGAGGGCTGCTCCTCTTACTGAACTGCTGAAGAAGGGTACTCCTTGGGAGTGGAACCAGAGATGTCAAAATGCATTTGACAATTTGAAAGATGCAATGATGCAGAGTCCGGTCCTAGCCCTTGCTGATGTTAGTCAACCATTTAAGGTGGAAACAGATGCGTCTGACTACGCATTAGGAGGGGTCTTGCTGCAAAATGGCCACCCTATTGCGTACGAAAGTCGCAAGTTAAAAGAAGCAGAAAGAAGATATATTGCTGCTGAGAAAGAAATGTTAGCAGTAGTACACTACTTGCGAGTATGGCGACAGTACCTGCTGGGTTCCAAATTTACAGTGAAGACAGATAATAGCTCCATATGCCACTTCTTCAATCAACCAAAACTGTCAGCCAAACAAGCTCGGTGGCACGAGCTTATATCTGAATTTGATTTTCAGTTCGAACACAAGTCGGGTCAATCAAATCGGGTAGCTGATGCCCTTAGTCGAAAAGCAGAATGTGCCAGTCTTTGTTACCTATCCCAACTCCAAGCAAGTAGAGTTAGTAGATCCATGAAAGATCAGATTCGAGACTGCCTACAAGACGACCCTGCTACTCGGGCCGTAATGCAATTGGTGCAAGAAAAGAAGACTCGACAGTTTTGGATCGAAGAAGACCTGTTGCTAACCAAGGGCAACAGACTTTACGTACCCTGAAGTAATGATCTGCGACGCTCACTCTTACGAGAATGCCACGACACCCTCTAGGCGGGTCACGCAGGATGGCAAAGGACTTATGCCCTTCTAAAGAGGGGATATTATTGGCCAAAGATGAAGGAAGACGTGATGCAATACACCAAGACCTGCTTGGTGTGTCAACAAGATAAGACCGAGAAAGACAAAATTGCTGGTTTGCTAGAACCATTACCAGTGCCAACGAAGCCCTGGGAAAGCGTATCGCTCGACTTCATCACAAACTTGCCACCCGTCATTGACATTCAGACAATGCTGGTTATAATTGATCGCTTCTCCAAATATGCTACATTCATAGCCGCCCCAAAATATTGCTCTGCAGAAATGACAGCCCAACTCTTCTTCAAAAACGTGGTAAAATTATGGGGGATACCTCAAAGTGTCATCAGTGATCAGGACACAAGATTTACTGGAGCCTTTTGGGTAGAGTTGTTCAAAATATTGGGATCAAGTCTGAATATCTCTTCCAGCTATCACCCGCAAACCGATGGTCAAACAGAACGCTTCAATAGCTTACTAGAAGAATATCTTCGGCATTTTATCAACAACAGTCAAAGGAATTGGCCAAGTTTGCTTGATGCGGCACAATTCTGCTTTAACTGTCAGAAGAGTTCCTCGACAAGAATGAGCCCATTCGAGATAGTCTGCGGTAGGCAACCAATAATGCCACACACCCTGGATCAACCTTACTCAGGAAAGTGCCCAAAAGCCTACAATTTCTCAAAAGAGTGGAAGCAGAATATTGAAGTAGCTCGTGCCTACCTGGAACGAGCTTCAAAACACATGAAAAAGTGGGCAGACCAGAAGCGACGACCGCGAGAGTTCAAAGCGGGAGACTTGGTGTTAGTAAAGTTGTTGCTTGAACAGCTTCGATTCAGAGGCAAGAGAGACAAGCGGCTTGTACGAAAATATGAAGGTCCAGTTGAAGTCCTCGAAAAGATTGGACGGACATCCTACAGAGTTAGTCTACCTGGGTGGCTTAAAATCCACTCGGTAATCCATGTCAGCAACCTGAAGCCGTATCACCCCGATGATGAAGATAGTACCAGGAACAACCTCACAAGACTAGACATCGCCCTCAACTACCAGAAGAAGAAAAAAGTTGAAGAAATTCTAGCAGAAAGGAGCGTCAAGGCAGGCGGCCGTCTACAGACAGAGTACCTGGTCAAATGGGAAGGACTTGGAGATGACGAAGTGACTTGGGAGAAAGAAGACAACCTGGAGAAGGAAGCACAGAAGATTGAAGATTTCAAGCTGAAGACAAGTTGACGAGGGCGTCAACAGCTCAGTTGGGGGAGAATGTAACAATCCGGGCTTGTCTAGGACTTGTTGTCCATGGCCGCCCCTACTGCTTAGTTAGATTTATTTCCATTTATAGTAATTTCCTTGTATTTCTTTTATTTCTATTTTGGGCAAGTGACTCTTCACCACTATAGCATGTTCACTCCTGCCATAGTGGAGATGGTCCAGAATGCTCTTTAGGGGGAGAGGCATGACTGTATGTAGACCCCCCGAACCAATGTAATTTGCTAGCAATCAATGATAAAGTTTTTTACATTCAAACTATACTCTTTATACTCAATGACGCTTTCGATGAATCTCGCTCGCTGCTCGCTCGCTCGTTAGACATTCAAGCTTGTTCTAACGTCGTGGGCAATCGGTGCCGTTGGCACACTTAGTAGGCTAACTCGTTGTTTCCCCTAACAACGAGTGTCGCACGGCCCTCTTGAAAAGTCTCTCAAAAGTAGGACCGTGACACCATGCCATTATATTTATTTGCTTATAAAATGGTCTGAACCGTTGGATTTAGAAATGAAACACTCAGATTATGTACGTACAGAATGATTTAACATTTTTTTCAGCTATGCAACTAAGATTTCAGTGTCATATTTGCCATGGATTTTAAACACATCTCTAATCCATATTAACATCGAAATTCAATAATGATAAAAAATAAAAAAAAGAAAGCCATCTACGAATAATATTTAGCTGTCACTTGGGATCCAGTAAAATTAAAAAAATAAACATTTTTTTTAATAAAATCATATTAAACTCAGCCTGTGAGTGTGAGCCACCATGAGTAGGTGAACTAGTGTGCTGCTTTAGAGTAAAGTAATCAAGTGAGCTAATTACTGAAGTTTATTTTATGTGCAATCAAGCTATGGCAATCTAAAATCAGAGGTTGCTTCTGAATAAAGTGTTGGGGAGGACGAGGAAAAGCAGATGAAAGCAAGAAGCATCAAAATGTTGGTAGGTGAGAACAATGATCGTATACACGTAAGAAAGTGAAGATTGCCAAAAGCAAGTGAACAATCTATAACAGCCTTGTTCAGACACATGGTGGACAATCATTACTTACATGTATTCAAAAATGAAAACAAAAACCTAAACCAACCCAAAAGACAAGTGCAATTTGTGTAAAAACCAACATGGAGAAATGAGGGCTTAAGACAAACAACCATCTGACAAAATGATACCCATTGATTGAAAAGGAATGGTACCCAAATAACAACACTTCAGCGCCTGCTTCAGAACGACCATTAAAAACCAAGGGGTGTAGTTGAAACAGGCCGAGGTTGAGCAAAACAAACGATGATCAAAACAGGTAGACAGACAAGAATGAGTTAAAAGAATACGGGGATGGATGTAATGACTCGTGTAGAAAGTACACTTCGTCAAAAATAAAAGTAAGGATTTGGGGTTGTGTTCATAGGAGAAATTGACTAACATTGACGACCTCTACGACAAGGAAGAGCACCGGCACCGGATGTTATGGATCCAACCATGGAAGAAGACTTAGCTCCCAAGCTTGAGGCCTTGGCATAGTTTGAAGAAGCTCCAGCACCAGATGAAGTGAAGTATGCACCATTCAACAACAGGTCTCCCTGTGATCTCCAATTCCAATTCTTCCACTCACTTTGGGCTGTTTCGACCCTCTTTGTCACCTGCAAAGACACAATGTGACAGAGATGAAATAAAATTGAGTATGAAAATTCAGAATCAGGCTGCTAAATAATCATATAATACCTCTTTCGCAAAGGGGTTTGTTGGAGCTGCATATCTGTTGCCCTGGCTGTTGATGGTTGGATTACCGCTTCCACCAATCGCGTACATTTCCCAGTGAGTGTAGTCATTGTTCACCACATGGAAATATCCATGTCTACACCTGCATTATTTGAAAGATTTTCTTCTTGTCAGATATAAGATTTTACAAATTTCAGGGACAAACTCAGAAGAAAAACAAAGTGAATTCAATCATGATTCTTCAATCGCATAAAGTGCACAACCTTGGCATTCTCTGGATGAGTCCTTCACCAAAATGGTTGTAAGCAATGGTAACTTGCATTTGCTTGTCTTTTGTGTACGAGTCACTGTGACCTAACAGCATCACCTTTTGAACAACACATAAAAGCATAATCAGTCTTTATACTAACAAGAAAAAATTCCAAGCCAAACTGAAGATATTACATATATGCAGAGAAACTATACCTCATTGTGGTGGGTGAAGTGATTGTTTGAAATTGTAATTGCAGTTGAGCCCATCACAGCATCAACAAGGCCATCAGCGCAATGAGAGAGCGAATTGTGATCAACCCATATATGGCTCGACCCGAAAATGGAGATGGCATCACCATCAGCCATTGTCCTCCACCCGTAATGACTTGGCGAGCTCCTCACCATGGCATTACCAGTGGGCTTGCAATCATGAATGTGCAGGCCGTGGATAATAACATTAGTGACATACTGGATGGTAATACAAGCTCCATTTGCAATGTGGACGTTGACCCCACGACCATCAATGGTTTTAAAGCTATTCACGATCAACTCTTGTTTCAATTGAATCACCATGTCCCGCTGAAACACAATCCAGAGAGGTTTGTCCTGAATTACAGCATGACGCAAAGTGCCAGGCTTGGGGTTGACAGGGTCATCATCTTGATGATCAGTGACAACATAAAAACGACCATTTCGGCCACCAACAGCGTTTCTTCCAAAGCCAATGCCACAGTCAGCAAGGTGTTTGCGGTTTTGATGCCAGTTGGGGTCACACCGCCAGCAATCATCAATCGGATTTCCAGTTCCACATGAAAAATAACCCAGCTTCCTTCTTTCGGTGCGGTTGTGGATGCTCCTACATCGTAAGCAAGTGAAATATTCATGTTGAGATTTTTAATTCTCACATTAACTCTTCAAATATATCCAAAGCTTGAAATCAATCATTTATAACTATGTAAAAGTTTCATGTCTGTAAAACTCACAAGTAGCATTAAGTTACAATTGTATTTAACGCTAGCATACAATTAATGAAAAACGAAATGATATAATATAAGACTTATTAAATAGTGTCGAAGGGAGCAACATTTTTTCATTCTTTGAACCAGAGAAAATGAGAATTATACCAAGGGGAAAAAACAAAAAGAGCGATTTGTCCATTTGTGGAGCCAATTGGGGACGACCTTTCACTTCATGGTTCAGTGCAATGGCAAGAACTTGTGGTCGAATATAATTAATAGTATCAGAAACACAATAGACGTTATATATGTGTCCCTATTAGGAGCACACATGGCTAAGTGTCACGGTCCTACTTCCGATGGGCTTAAGATGGATCGTGTGACACTCGTTATCAGGGAGAAACAACGAGTCATCCTACGAGATGTGCCAACGCCACCAATTGCCCACGACGTTAGAGCGAGCTTTGTGTTTAACGAGCGAGATTAATCAAAAGTGCGGCATTGAGTATAGTAAGCATTGAGAGAGAGCATGTGTAAAAAGCTTGTTCATTAGTTGGCAGCAAATTACAATGTTGGGTAGGGGGTCTATGTGCAGTCATGTCTCTCCCCCTAAAGAGTAATATGAACCATTTCTATTATGGCAGGAGTAAACATGCTATGGTGGTGAGGAGTCACTTGCCCAAAATAGAAAGAAAATAAATACAAAGGAATTGCCAAAAATAGAAAAAAAAATCTATCTTAACAGCATGGGCGGCCATGGACAACTCGTCCTGGACAAGCCTGAATTCTTACATTCTCCTCCATTTGAGCTGTTGATGTCCTTGTCAACTTGTCTTCAGTTTGAACTCTTCAATCTTCTGTGTAGCATTCTCCAAGTCTTCTTCTTTCTCCCAAGTAACTTCATCATCTCCAAGTCCCTCCCACTTGACAAGGTACTCTGTGCGTAGACGACGGCCTGTCTTGACACTTCGATCTGCTAGAATCTCCTCCACTTTCTTTTGACGCTTTGAACTACTGAGGATGATATCTGGTCTGGTGATATTGTTCCTCGTCTGGTCTTCATTGTCTAGATGGTACGACTTCAAGTTGCTAATATGGATTACCGAGTGGATTTTAAGCCATACAGGTAGATTGACTCTGTATGATGGCCGCCCGATCTTTTCAATGACTTTGACTGGACCTTCCTATTTTCGGACAAGTGGCTTGTCTCTCGTACCTTTGAATCGAAGTTTTTCAGGCACTAGCTTCACCAACACAAGGTCCCTAGCTTTGAATTCCAACGGACGCTGCTTCAAGTTTGCCCACTTCTTCAAGTGTTTGGAGGCTCGTTCCAAATAGGCTCGAGCTATCTCTGTATTTTGCTTTCATTCCTTCGAGAAGTTATAGGCTTTTGGGCTTTTCCCTAAGTAGGGCTGATCAATGGTGTGTGGCATGGTTGGTTGCCTTCCGCAGACTATTTCGAATGGGCTCAATCCTGTCGAGGAACTTTTTTTGACTATTGAAGCAGAATTGTGCCACATCGAGCAAACTTGACCAATTCTTCTGATTGGTATTGATGAAGTGTTGTAGATACTCTTCCAATAAGCTGTTGAAGCGTTCTGTTTGGCCGTCAGTTTGTGGGTGATAACTGGAAGAGATATTCAAACTTGATCCCAACAACTTGAATAATTCTACCCAGAAGGCTCCTGTGAATCTAGTATTTTGGTCACTAATGATAATTTGAGGTATTCCCCATAACTTCACCACATTCTTGAAGAATAGTTGTGTTGTGGTCTCTGCGGAACAATATTTTGGGGCCGCTATGAAAGTAGCATACTTAGAAAAGTGATCGATTATCACCAAGATTGCTTGAATGTCATTCGAAAATGGCAGATTTGTTATGAAGTGAAGAGATATACTCTCCCAGAGCTTTGTTGGCACCGGTAGTGGCTCTAGCAGACCGGCTACTTTGTCTCTTTTAGTCTTGTCTTGTTGACACACCAAACAGGTATTGGTGTATTGCATAACATTCCTTCATCTTCGACCAGAAATATTCTCTCTTCAGAAGGGCATAAGTCCTTTTGCTATCTGGCATGACCCGCCCATAGGGTGTCATGGCACTCCCATAATAGGGAACGTCGCAACTCATTACTCCTAGGAACATAGAGGCGACTTCCTTTAGTTAATAACAGACCATCTTCAATCCAAAATTGCCGAGACTTCTTTTCCTTCACCAGTTGCATGACAACCCAAGCAGCTGGGTCATCTTGTAAACTATTTTGGATGCGCTCCTTCATAGAGCCATTGATTCTGCTAGCTTGGAGATGAGAGAGGTAACAAAGGCTTGCACATTCTGTTTTTCGACTTAGGGCATCAGCTACCCTATTTGAATGTTCTGCTTTGTGTTCGAACTGAAAATCAAACTCTGAAATAAGTTCGTGCCAACGAGCTTGCTTGCAGACAATTTTGGTTGGTCGAAGAAGTGGCAGATTGAGCTATTGTCTGTCTTTACCGTAAATTTGGAACCCAGCAGATATTGTCGTCATACTCGCAAGCAGTGTACTACCGCTAGCATTTCCTTCTCTGAAGCAATATATTTCTTTTCTGCCTTTTTCAACTTGCGGCTTTCATATGGAATAGGGTGACCATTTGCAACAAGACCCCACCTAATGCTTAGTCAGATGCATCCGTCTCTACTTCAAATGGCTAAGTAACATCGGCTAGGGCCAAGACTGGACTTTGCATCATTGTGTCTTTCAAATCTGTAAAGGCATTCTGACATCCTTGAGTCCACTCCCAAGGGGCACTTTTCTTTAGCAGTTCCGTAAGAGGAGTAGCTCTCTTTGAGAATCCTTCGACAAAGAGCCTATAATAGTTTGCAAGTCCCAAAAAGGAGTGCAGTTCAGTAACAGAGATGAGGACTTTCCAATCTTGGATGACTTTGACTTTATTAAAATCCATGCGAAGCCGACCTTGTTCGATGATATGACCTAGAAATCCAATGCTTTTCTGGGCAAAAGAGCACTTCTCCTTCTTTATATATAGCTGGTTCTCCCTCAATTTTTCAAGAACACATCAAAGATGACCTTTGTGTTCCTCTAAAGTTTTGTTGTATACTACAATGTCGTCCAAGTAAACCACCACAAACTTGTCAAGAAATTCGTGAAATACTTGGTTCATAAGAGTGCAAAACGTCGCTGGTGCATTTGTCAGTCCGAAAGGCATCACTAAGAACTCAAAGGCTCCATAGCACGTTACACATGTCATCTTCTTTTCATCACCCTCTGCAATCTGAACTTGATAGTAGCTTGATCGCAAGTCAAGTTTGGTGAAGTATTTAGCCTTGTACAACTGGTCAAATAGGTCGGTGATTAGTGGAATGGGGTACTCGTTACGTACCTTGACTTTGTTCAAGGTCCGATAGTCAATACATAAGCGTAGACTACCGTCCTTCTTCTGGAACAAGACAGGTGCTCCAAATGGTGCCTTTGTTGATCTGATGAACCATACCTCAAGTAGTTCATCTAATTGTTTTCTCAATTCTGCTAGTTCTGGTGGAGTCCTTTTGTAAGGTGCTTTTGCAAGAGGCTTAGTCCCTGGGGTCAATTCGATTTGATGATCAATGTCTCTGCGCGGAGATAGTGCCTTTGGCAAGCATTCTAGCATGATATCCTTGTATTTTTCCATAACTTCGATAATTTCATATGGCACTATTTCTTCTTTATATTCGTCCATGATCGAAGGGACAAGGATGTATGTAGGCTCTTGATTCTTCAATCCTCTTTTGAACTGCATTGCAGAGATCATCTTTAAGTTGCTAGCGCTTGGTTGCTTAAGGATAGCGAGAACGATTGTTGGATTGTTCCTAGTAATTACCATGCACTTAGCCGATGGGATGGGGATGACTTTGTATTCCATCAAGAATTTCATCCCTAATATAATATCAAAGTCATCCATCTGTGCCACAACGAAGTCAGTTGGTCCTGCCCACGTGCTGAGTTTGACTGAGCTCTTTTTACGACCCCAATTACTGGCATTGCTTTTGCATTCACAGTCTTCATTTTACCAGCATTCTTTTCTAGTTTTAGGCCTAGGTGGCAAGCTTCTTTTTCTGTTATGAAATTGTGTGTGACTCCTAAATCAATCATAGTGCTTTTGGCGGCTCTATTATTGACAAGGCTTTCCACATACATAAAGCCTTTATGTGGTGTCCTTTTCAGCTCTGCCATCAGTTGTTGAATTACTGATAAGAAGGTCATTGTCCCTACTTCAGCCACTTCCACGGGTTCTTCTTCGACAATCCCTTCAGCTGAGTTGTAGTTATGGATCGAAGCTTGTAATGCTGTTAACGCTGACCTATGAGGGCATTCTGTAACTCGATACGGTCCCTTGCATAAGAAGCAGATCATAGGTCTATTAAGTGGTCGTTGATTACTAGCTCCTTTCCATGTCTCCTGGCTTTCTCTTGGGACAAATGGCTTTCTTTCCGTAGTGCCTGTATTCGGCTTTGGGCCCCTTGTATTGCTTGAAGTGCTCGGAGTATTCTTCTTTTGGCCAGGATTTTTGTTGGTATAATCAAACAATCTTATAGCTGCAGCAAGAGCATTTGAGAGGGTCTGTACTCTCTGTTCATATATTTTTGTTCTAGCCCAAGGTTTCAGTCCTTCAATGAAGATGAAGATCTTGTGTTTTTCTGACATGTCTCGAATATTTAGCATGAGGCTTGAGAAAGTCTTAACGTATTTGTGAATGCTGCTAGTCTGTTTTAGTTCTAGTAATGATCGGCGTGCATTAAACTCAACATGTAACAACCCGATCCTAAGTTTCCCGGATAAATGATGTAATCAAAACGTTGGAAATAAAATGGGTTTGATGTCTACATAATGCATCATTCTATGGATGTTAAGTTGCGTCGTATAACCTCGTAGGCCTTTAATTTGGGCAAGACTTAGTAGAAAATACAAAAATGGATGGAATTATACACTTTAGGACGCCTACGGACAGTATGGCGGACGAATCGTGTCGTCCACAACACGTTTGGGAAGTCTCCCAGCAGTGGGGACGACTCGGGAAGCAAAAATGTGTCCTAAACTCACTAAGCATTAATGTTGCGGATGCAGACTATGGAAGTGTGGACGGGGCGGACGCCTCGAGACAGCGTCCAAATGAATCTATCTCAAAACTGGTGTGTTGCGGATGATTGAGGACACTACGGACGACTAAAGGTTTGCGTCCGAATGAATCTGTCCAATTTTTGGGACATTTCGGACGACACTTGCGGACGATGGTATAGTGTCCGCAACACGGCTGCAGACGGTACGGACACAGTGAGGACGCCAATTCGCTGTGTAATTTTGGTCTGGCAGACGCACGCGGACGATAGTACGGCGTCCGCAAGCGTCCGAAAGATAGCAAATCTGCGAAAAATCAGGAAATAAAAGTCAGCAAAATTAGACGAAACTCGACGTTTAGCGAGTAAATACTCGCACTTTCGGCGAGAAAAGTCTGGACAACAGCTCCGTAGCCCACTCTACTTGCACGTTTTGCCTCCTTTGTCTTCTAGGTAAGTTCTTCTCATCTATTTACTTCTTCTCCTGCATTGTCCCCTTGTTTCTCTCCTGAGTTGCTGCATCTAGAAGTGTGCAAAGGTGGGAGTTGGCTGTTGAGTTCACATATCGTCAATAGAAGGTAAGGAATGGGTTGTCTTGGCCTTGTTCCCTACACCCAAGTATTGTCGTGTGTGTGAGTGTGTATGCTTGATAGTCATATTAATTCCATTAGTTGATAAGCAGGAATTTCTTGACAAGCACCGTTGTTTAATTTTCGTTACTGCTGTAATGAGTTTTCCAATTGTCATTTCTTTCACATTGAAGAGAATTCTTGATGAGTAAATAGTTCATAGAATATGCTGTTAAAGATTATACATAACTTCTTGATAATCTTTGTGTTTCTTGAGATGTTGCTACTACTTTTCTTTGAATTATAGATGTTTCCTTTGTTATGTCCTTCTATGTATATTGCTAGATGTTTAGTGACAAGTAATGAGAATCACTTCTATGACCGATAAGTGATGAAAAGAAGGGAAAGAGAGTTGGATGATTCAAAGGAAAATGGGATGAAAATGAAGTTTCATGTGTTGAGTTCTGAATATTGCGTAGTTGTTGTCTGTGATGATTCAATTATGTTGTTGTATTACATAGCTCCTGCTGCAACTATTTTACAATTTAGAAAGCCTGATAGACGCCATGATTTACTATTGTATTTCTAGAATAAACATGTTCGTTTTACAGCTGATTTTGGTACTGTCAATAGCATGACTTAATCATTTGTTTTATGTAGAAATGTTGTTCGTTTCGCTGCGAACTTTTCCTTTATTGTCAAAAAACATGATTAGTGTTCATTGCTAATTATGTTCATCGCTATATATTCGCTGTATGTTCATTATGTTCGCTGTATGTTCATCTAAATTTCTGTCATGTGATAACTAAGTAACTGATTTTCGTGATTTCCTTATTACGTATCATCTAGCAAAAGCATGTTTAGTCGCTTGTTCTTCTTTGGTTATGTCCGGTTGAAAGTAAGAATGGTTGAACTTAATTATGACGGAAAAGTCGATTAAAAGTATGTAGCTAAAAGTATGTTCATTCATAGTTGATTTAACTGCTGTTTTTCCTTAAAGTTATGAAACATGTAATTTATGAAGCGTGTCAATTACGCAGCATGTTCGATATATTCAGCTTAAGTTGTCATTATTTTTTCTTATATGTGAAAGCATATGCTGTTTTGTGATAAGGAATAGTACTTAAATGTTGTTTTATTATGCGAAGAATATGTTAATATTGATTCATCCCTTGTTTAATGTGGATTCCTAAGTATTGATATTGCTTCCCATATATGCTATGCTTTGATTAGGAAGAAATTAGGTTGAGTTCATGATTAATAGAAACCAAGGAGAGGGTAACCTTCAGGATGGTATCCACATGCATGAGTGAGGAAGAATGCTATGAAAGAACCCTAAAGGCGGGTATATGTCGAAAAAAGAAAGAATCCTAAATGCGGGTATATGCCGAAAATAGAGAATTGGGGTAGATGGGTAGTTCGGATCTAGCCTAGCTGCTAGGATACACCCTCACCAAGTCGGGAAATGGACTAGTATGCACACAGGAAGTTAGAATCCGAACAGCTAGGTCATCTCAAAGGAAAACCTCCAATCTCTAGCTCGAAGTACGAATTAAGAATGAACGAAGAACGAACGAAGAACGAACGAAGAAAACGAACGTAATGAAAGAGTTTGGTTTGGGTGGCCCCCATTCCAACAAGAACTAAAGAGAGAAATGCATAAATTGTTTTCCCACATATCCTTACTGGGCGTAAGCTCACGTCCTTACTTGTGGTGTAGGTAACGAGGGGATTATGCCAGAAGTTAAGGAAGAGTCATTCCGGTGGAGCCTGCGGTTGGTCTGATAAAGACACCAATGGAGTAGTAGTACGACACGAAGAAATGAAAGAAAGGAGAATCAATAAGAGCTAACAACGAATGGATATCTTACTTTAACTTTCCTTTTTGTGCCTTTATTTGAATATTTGGAATATTATGTAAGTTTTATTTGAGAACTAAAAACTTTGAATTTCAATTATGTTTTAAATGACGTTTTCTGATAATTACTTGTTATTCGGTAAATGTAGATTTTCTCGTTTAACTATGCTTCTGCAACTTTTATGAATAATTTCTTTTAACGAATGAAAAATGAAAGAATGATTTTTATTAACAATTCAGATTTTGATGCACTCTGATAACTTTTTTTCTTTAGAAAGGATTTTAAGTTGTCATATTATCAAGGTTAATGAGCTTTTAAAACGGTTAAGAAATCTGGGTCATTACACAACATTTTCGGGAAAGAACTGATCCTTCAACTGCTTTTTGAGCTTTTCCCAAGTATCGATGACACAATCACCATTGCAAATATCATTATATTTTGACCTCCACCAGAGTTTTGCATCTTCAATAAGATGCATCGTAGCCAATGCCACCTTTGACTCTTCATCAGCTTTAGTTGCTTTGAAATATTGTTTCATGTCAAAGATGAAAATTTTCATTTTCTTGGCATCGCAAGCTCCCCCAAAGGATTTTGGCTTAGGGATTTTCAACCGACTACGTTCAACCGAGCTTGAAGTTTAAGCTTGGTTTCCCATAACTCTCATAGTGACATTCAATTTGGTGTTCATTTCAGCAATCTAAGCTTTGAGGGATTTGAACATCACTTTGAAGTCTTCCGTCAAGACAGTAAGGGTGCTTGATAGTTGAGTATGAGCATGGTCGATCTCTTCGACGGGCTCCAAGACCCCAACCATAGCACTCGTGCAACTCTCTGAAATATCTACCCCTTTTTCCTTTTCTCTTCGGGACTCGAGATTCTCTACTCGATCTATCAGCTCTTGGATTGGGATGGAGTCTATCTGGTTGTGGACAGCAGCTATCTCATTAGGAAATTCAGCTATTTCCTTCATTCGTTCCTCCAGGAAATGAATTTTATCAGGTATCTCTTGGAGGTACTTCATCTCCTCTTTCAACCCGATTAGCCGTTCGAGTTGGTCCATTGATGAGTTCTCTTTCTCCGATGAATTCTTTTTCGGCATTGTTAAAGCAATTTGAGTCAACCAAGCTCTGATACCAACTGTCACGGTCCTACTTTCGAGGGGTTTAAGATGGACTGTGCGGCACTTGTTGTCAAGGGGAAACAACGAGTCAGCCTACGAGATGTGCCAATGGCACCTATTGCCCACGACATTAGAGCGAACTTTGTGTCTAACGAATGAGCAGTAAGCGAGCGAGATTAATGAAAAGAGCGGCATTGAACGAGAGTGTGCGTAAAAAGCTTATTCATTAATTGGCAGCAAATTACAATGTTGGTTAGAGGGGTCTACATGCAGTCATGCCTCTGCCCCTAAAGAGCAATCTGAACCATTTTCACCATGACATGAATAAACATACTTTGCTGGTAAGAAGTCACTTGCCCAAAATTGAAAGAAAATAAATACAAAGGAATTGCCAAAAATAGAAAGAAATATATCCTAAGAGCATGGGTGGTTATAAACAACACGTCCTAGACAAGCTTGAATTCTTACACTAAGCCATTTGGAACATTACAACACTTCACTCACCTGAAAATAAATGTATCAACCATTACCTATCAACCTTGACCTCCCATCAACGTAACTAGAAAAAAAAGTAATTTGTAGAAACACTGACAGAGAGCGTCAAATTAATGGGTTCCCTTTTTAGGGGAAACTAATGGGGGAAAGCACAGGATAGACTACAAATAAGGGTGAATCGAAATGGGTAAAGTTCGAAAGTAAAAGACTAGACGTCAATAGTCAAGGTCGCTAAAATGTTGTCCTCTGAATTTAATTTTACTGGGAGCTTGACCAAACAATCCGCCAGAACAAAAGCTGAAACGAAAAAGTTTCCAAGGATTCGCCTCAAAATTACAAGCATCGCAATTGCAACTTTGAGTACAACGTGAAAAGAAATTAGACATGCGTGAAACACGGATCACGGCAGACATAATGGCATGTGGAGTATGTGTAAAGGTTTCGGTTCAATATGGGTAAGCCGGTGGGGCATCCTCAGATTCGTCTGAACAGTAAAAGAATGGAAAGGAGACAAGACAACAAAAGGCAAATCAAAGGGGCAAAAAATGAAGAGAAAATGAATATTCCACCGGTATGTAATTATGTACGAGTCATATTAAAAGCAATCAATAAATTGCATTTCACATCCTATGTTCATGCTTCCGTTCATAAGTAGGCGGATGCGTGAAAAGTAGGCAGAAGAGATGCTAAGTTTGGTGGGAAGCTCGGAGGCTCAGTACTCTAAGCCACCCTACTCATCAAAAGATTTCAGGTGGCCGATTAAGTTGTTTTCTCTTTATGGCTCAGTGAGTCAACAGCACACAGTTGCCCACACAAACCAAGAAAATTAAATTAAACAGAGCTCAGCCAGACCTAGTCAAGCCGAATCATAGAGTAAAGAAAATCGTACAGTTTTTAACCAAAAAAAAAAAGCAGAAGAAGAAGAAAGAAGAAAGAAGCTTACATCTCAACCATGGCAGCAATTTCATCTGGGTTATCAACAGCATTCTCATTGTCGCTAACCACCGCCTCCTTCCTAAAAAGTGTTGCAGATCGACAGCCAAAAATTATTTTGGTACGACGTTCGTACTAAGATAATAATCAACGCTTTGAGCTAAAGAATAAGGGTAGTTTAGTCAATCAAATTAACACGTGGCAACTGTGAAAAGCGAGTATAGGATGCGCACCGTCCAACACGCGTAGGTCTCTCTACTTTTACAGTACACACATCCCATTAAAAACGGTTAAAAAGCGGTTTGAGAGAGAGAGAGGTTTTCTCGGGCACATCGGCGGGAAATTCCTTCAGTTTTATCAGTATAATTAGGATACCAATAAGAGGGCATTTATGACCATAGATAACTCAAAATAAGGTTCTGTTTATAAGGCAGAGGAATCTGAAGAAATAATAATAACAGGTAACGGAATAAACGGTGCAGATCCAATTAATACAGATCTTAGCGGCCGAGATTCTCAGATGTTGGTTAGATAAAATTGAAGTGAATGAATCTCCAACGGTGTAGGAAAGAAGAGGAACAAAAGCGACGACTCTGATCAAATGATAAAATAAGAAAAAGGATGAATTTAACGCTAGGAGATTCGTTGGGTATAAATTTTCTTCTTCGTTTACTGGACAGAAGTTGAAATTAAATGAACAGCGTCACTTACTTGGTCGCCATTGACGAGTTGCTCGAGCTCTGAAACTCCTCTTTTTTGGCAGTCCTGCCAAATCCACGAAACAAAACAAAAAAATATTTCAAAACCTTACAAAACTGATATGCGCTGGAAATAGAACAGCTAAGGCCGAGTTGAACGAAAAAGAGAAAGATTAGCGAATGGGGGAATCACCAAGAACAAAAGCAGCGGCAAACCTGAGATTTACAAAAAGCTACATCCAAAATTCGAAAAAATGTAGCTATTTTTTCACATTAAAATGCAAGAAATTACAAGAAATTTCAGTGTAATCTTGGTTGAGAGAGGGAGGGGGAGACCTAGCTCCAGGGATGTCGTTCCTCGGAGCTCTTGCCATTGCCAGAACGAAAACGACGGTCAACAAAACCGAAACGCAGAAACAAGCAAACCGTCTCCAAAACGCGGCCATTGGGAAAAGCTCCACCTCGTCGAAGAATGCAGCAGAAACTGAAACAGAGGAAATGGGGGAGCGTGTCTTATAATATAGGCAAACCAAATGAAACCGTTAATAACGTCGTCAAGTAAGTATCTTTTCTTAACCTCACTTTGTTCTGTGGTTAGGTTCTCGTCACTTTTACAGTTTACCCAAACCTAAAAATACAGGTGGAAAATGCAGCGCCCCCCATTCCACTTGATTTCATTAATCAAACCTTTTTATTCTCCTTGTCTTGGATTATGCTTTGCTAATGCTGGTGTGTCCAAGATTAATCATTTTGAAGTGTACCGTATCTCAACAGCCATCAATATCATCTAATAGGTCTTACCATCACACGCTCCATATTGCTTTGGAGACGTTGATTAGAATAATCGAAGATTATTTTTTAAATAATTATTTACTAAAGATGGTTGAGATTGTTTGTAAGATACAAATGCAACCCACTTAGTCGTTAGCGTAACGCCCCGACCTCATTGAATAGCCAAGCCACAGTGTCAGTGTGTAGGTTAAGTTGAAATAATTTTATAAATAGAAGAACAAATGAATGTTGAAGATCTAAGCCAAAACATCTCATACAACAACAAGTTACACCATCTGTTTTGATATTATTTTAAGTTTTAGAAGAGATTAAACTAGAAAACACACCCAATACCAAAATATATTTCAGTTTTTATTCAAAACGTTTTAATTTTGAATGTAATAAAGTACGTTTACATTATTTATACAAAACTTACATAAAACAAGTATATAATTACTCCATTTTTTGTCACACACGAAACGCGTTATCACAAAATTATGCAAGTCTACACCCAAACTCTATTTTCACAATCTCTTTTTACACCTTGAGGTGACATCATCGTAGCATTCTCATAATTTAATCATTTTACCTTCTACTCCCTCTGTTTTCTTATTCTTTCTTCCTCATTTCTCTTCTCTTTTCCCATTATCCTCTTCTTTCTATATTTCATTTTTTTCTCTTCTTCCTTCTTATTACCCTCATCTCGACCCTCTCCAAAATTGAGATTATAATAAAGATTCTCTGCTCGGAGAACGACACATACACACTAATACTCGGATTAAAGTATAATAATGTTAGATTACGTCACCCATATATCATTTGTACATAATTTATTATGTTTTAGTCAAATTAAAATTTTCTTTTTATTTAATATGAACACCATAATTAAATATGTGATTTTATTTTGTTACAACCACATTTTAACTTAACAACATAAGTTATTATTTACAAACGAAATAATTTTAACTTTATTACAAATACTTGAGCCACTTAATGTGACCATCACACCAAACTATACACAGAGGAAGCTAAAACTCACACATACCAAGTTCAAAAGTTCGAATCCTACACCTACCCTAGTGTCTAATCTCTTGCTTTTGATTTGTTTTGACCTTGTCCTTTTGGTTTCTGACTGTTTCTAAAAAAGTTGAAATCACAATGGAGCTATAAAGCTCAGCAAGTAAATCTAATACTCAATAATTACAATATCTTGTAATTCACAAGTATAAGTCTACCATCCACCACCTCACTCTACCTCTAGACCTCTTTATTATGTCATATGATATCCCACATTACTTCTCTATTCATTTAAATGCAGTGATAATATGAATTAATTTAAATAATGAAATTATTTAACAAGTATCATACTAACATGTTCATGAATGTCAATATGCATGATCAAATACCATCATATGTAAAGTCGCACACAATCATGAAACCCAACCATATTAATTACTGTTTCCAATAGGTGTATCCATGAACAAATATACCTCCGGAGAGCAGGGATTCACAACCCAAGAGGGACCCACAGTCATGCAACTTCTATTTCTCACTTTACATACATCACACATTACATAACTTGACAATGTACATTGATTTTCTTTAGGACCAATTGTAATGCCCCGATTTTTCTTATATTAAAAAATACATGAAATTTAAAACTTTTATAAAACAATTGAAATCTTTATTAAAACCTTTTAGATTGAAATCAGATTACTTTTCTTAAAACCGAACCATTACAAACATTTGCTTAAACCTCGTTACTTAAATCGTTATAAACAGCGGAAGACTTATTATAAAATTCCTTTTCTCAATTTACAGCGGAAGCATAAATTATTTATTTGAAAAGACAGTAAATGAATAAAGTGTTACTTTGCATTTACAAAAATTCGTTTTCTCTTTACTTTCGTTTAGCCTGACCAGTCACAAGTCTCGCCCGTGCAAATCTTTCATCAATTGCTCTTTAATCTATTTGTTATATCTCTCGTACTTGTACCTACATCGCAAGACATAAACTATGAGTCTAAGGCTCAGTAAGTGATAATACCTAATATGCTACATGTACATGTTGTGCCATTTTAAAACCGTATGCAGTTTCTCTTTTCGTTATATTTCTTTTCATCTTTTATCTTTTCACACTTACATACTTTCTTTATGTTTCTATTTATGTTCCTATTTCTGTATCCGTTTCGGTATCCGTGATCGTACGCGTTTTCGTATCCGTGACCGTGTCTATTTCTGTAGTTGTATTTGTATCTATATCTGTATCCTTTTCCATTTATGGAAACTCATTTCCGTTTCTGTTTTCGTTTCCATTCCCGTTCCCGTTTTCGTTCCCGTATCTGTGCTCATACTGTTTCTGTATCCGTATACGTTTCCGTTTCCGTTTCCGTTTCCGTTCCCGTATCCGTTTCTCTTTTCATATTCTTTACTTTACTTTTCTTTTGTTCCTGCGCCGGGCTTGGCCTACCGGTCCACAAGAATTTTCTTCTTTATCTTTTCTTTTCTTTTGTTCCTGTGCCGGGATTGACCTACCGGTCCACAAGAATCTTCTTCTTTATCTTTCTTAATCGTTCCTTTGTATTTTCTTTTTGTTTTCTGTTTGTTCGTACTTCTTTTTGTTTTTCCGTCTTTCCTTTTTAAAACCGTGCATAAAATCATTTTCGTATTCTTTTGAAAATCATGATGCGTGATATTCATGAATGCATACAACAGTTCATATGAAAGCGTAAATAAACAGTCAACGTACGATTAACAGAACATGCTATAATAATAGTAAAAAATGAAACATGCATTTAAGTACTGTAAACAACGAAATGTGCTCTTAAAAACTGTAAACAACGAAATGTGCTCTTAAAAACTGTAAACAACGAAAGATGCTTAATCATATACTAATAAAGCTGTAAGCAACAAAACGTGCATTTAAAACTGTAAACAATGAAACATGCTAAGAAAGCGGTAAGCAACAAAACGTGCATATCTTAATCTTACGATGTAGGGTCCGAAGACCAAAACACATGTATATCACTTACCTCGAGTGTTTAAAGCGCTCACGCTTATTCGTTATCATTTTCTTCCTTCTTTAGTACCTTCAATATTAATAACGTATGATTAATAACAATCGCAACTTATTAATCTTATTGTATTTCATACCTTTAATCTTTATTACTACTTACTAAAGTTCTCTAAAGGAAAGCGTTTTATTAATATAACTCAACTTAATAGTTTAATCTAAATTGACAGCATTTAAAAACCAACTTTATCACATAACGAAGACCAACGTGACTCCATCCATGGATTATAGGCCCATAAATCAATGTCAATTTTAATATTTGAATCGAGACATAAAACTACATTGATTCAATTTCCATAATGACTCGAATGCGACACCATAGAACATATCACCCAACAACATCTTAGCATCCAACAACTTAGCTGAAAGATGACAAAAGAATTAACAGAGAACAATATACTTCCTTATCCATATATCAAGGCATCAATTTAATCATAGAGCTGAACCAAGGCAGTTTCAATCATCAATGACTATCAACATAGAATCCCTACAAGGATATCCACTAGTAGTAACAATTAGTAGTAACTGAACCATGCTTCATAACCACAACATATGAGCATACCTAGCAAGCCTTTAAATAGACAAAGCCTTCATCCATCACATATTTTCAAAACAGAATTATAAACAACCAAACTAATTCCTTTTCTTTAATGGAAATCATCACAATCCAAACTGTTCATCAATTAAATCCACAAATAGAGAACACATTATTTCATCATTCCATAAATATCCTAACAAAGTTCATCCACTAACAGGGACTAATTCAATTGTTCATTACATTGTTTCAGTCTCAATTACAAAGTGGAACCAAATATAACCACTTTAAAAATCTCACGGCCAACAAAGCAGAATAGAGCATAATTCACATATTATCCAAGCAGTATAGAGCACAACGTATACAACACAATTTATCCAAAATTTCTCTAGACTTTAATCCTATAATTGTAGCAGACCAACCAATCAAATGTAGAGAGACTGATACCTGCAGGAAATCCGAGAGGAATTTCTCCTTCTGCTACGGCCCTCGCCCTTCTTCTCTTCTGTAATTGAAAATTCAGAATTCGGCTCCTTATTTATACACAAAGGACTAAATTTGAATCACT
The DNA here is from genome assembly GCA_022433065.1 of Begonia loranthoides. Taxonomy (NCBI): domain Eukaryota; kingdom Viridiplantae; phylum Streptophyta; class Magnoliopsida; order Cucurbitales; family Begoniaceae; genus Begonia; species Begonia loranthoides. The sequence goes on along the minus strand of CM039479.1, from coordinate 8,721,081 downwards.
TATCTTACCTCACGATTCCAGCTAGTAATCCAGATTTTTCGGCCGAAACTTCGTCGTTCAATCCTTGCAACTGAAACACAATTTGTCGTCCTTGAACCAGAGGATGAACCAAAGGATGGGCCGGTTCAAACTGAACCGCGAGCAAACCAGACCAATCAACAGCTGCCCAGTCAAACCGAAGTCCCCTGTCCCTTCTCTTCATCACGCTATTGCTGCCGATTTCGCGGCCACACACACACACGCCAAAATGCATAACACAGGAGGAGATTACCAAACCAATTTAACGTTTTTGACTAACCATAGCCGAAGCATCCACCGAATCGCCGAATCGACGAGCTCCGTTTCTGAGCCCTAGATAGCCCGCGACCCGACGCCGCAACCTCTCGCTGCTCGCCACGTCTGGACGTCGAACAGCCACCCCCGAGCCTTCGTCCTCCGTCTCTCGTCGCCGTCAACCCCGCGTTCTCCATCTCGCTCCCTCTCTCGTTCGCTCACTCTCGCCCTTGTTCTCTTCTCCTCTCTCGGTCACTCAGTTTCTCCCTCTCTTCTGTTCTTTCTTCATAAACCAAATCACACCCAACAAAATGGAGTGAACCGGGTCACAAGCTGAACCGATTCGGTCCTTAATTCCCCATCAAATTATCCTTTTAATTTCTAACTAATCTCTTTTTATTTAATTTAATTCTATTTATTACTTCAATTCTAATTAATTCTAATTCCTTAATTTATCATCATTTAATCACTGATTAATCACACTTTCTGACATTTTAATTTAAGGTCCTTCAATAATTTTTCTTCCAAATTAATTATAATTATCATCGATAACTTCCTCTTTAATAATTTAATTAAATCCTTCATTTAATTAAATTATTCTCAATCCCAATTTCAAATTCTTGATTTAATTCAAATATCGTTTGATGATAATTAACGATTACGTCTGTAACACCCCGACTTTTTAAGTTGGATAATTATTTTTATCGGGGTATTAATAAGGACGTAATTGTAAGATTATAAATTAAAGAATTAATCAGGAATTTAATTGAGTTGAAAATAATTTAATTAAATGAAGGATTTGATTAAATTATTAAAGAAGAAATTAATTAGATTTTAATTAGGAGTTAAGTAATTAGATATAATTGAGGGATGAGTTATAATTAAATTGTAACGACTTGAATTTCTTAACTATTTTAAATTACATTATTAAGTACTAAAAACAACGAGTTTCGGAGTCAAAAATCTTTTTTAGAAGAAACAAATCTTAAAAAAAGGGTTTATCAGAGTGCAAAAATCTGATCGCTACCAAAAACTCATTTTATCTTTTCTTAAATAGTGAAGAATTAGCATTTATGATTTGCGGAAGTGATAAAAATTCATGCTTAAAAGTTGCGGAAATGTAGCTAAACAAGAAATCCAATTTATGAAAAGCAAGAAGCTATGACTAATATTTTAGCGGGAAAAACGAACTTAGAACACAATTTAAGAAACCAAAGTTTTGAGTTTCCAAATAGGCTTACTTAATATTCCGAATAATATTCAAGTGAGGGCAATAAGGAAAAATTTACGTTCGTAAAGAGTAGGGGTGGGAATCGGTTTGGTTCGAACCGGGTAACCGAATCGAACCAAACACTATTCATCGGTTTGGTTCAGTTTCATTAGAAGAAAATTTTAAAATAGGACCGAACTGAACCGAACCAAGGTGTTCGGTTCGGTTCTCGGTTATTGTTTTTAAGAACCGGGTAAACCGAACAGAACCGAAACTTAAATAAAAAAATATAAAAATCTCAAAAACCCATAAACTTGTTAATTACTCGCCCTAATTTATGGTAAAAAGTTTTTGACATAAATGATTATTTTTTCAAAAATTTATTGTCTTATTCTCTACCCTATTCTTCTTAGTCTTATTCTCTTGAAAACCTTAATTACCCCACCTCACCCAACGTTTCTATCCTACACAAATTTATTTTCTTCTTGTATGTGTTTACAGATCGAGGACATATAGATAGAGTGAATTTGAGTTTTTCTTTTGTGAGTTTCTTATATTTTTTGCGACAATAAATTGTATCCAATATGTAATTATTTTGTCGAGGGAAGTTCTTGCTATGTATTTAGGATTATAGGATTGAAAACTTTTTCAGTTGGTGGTAAAGAAAATGTTTGTATGGTGAGGTTGAGTGTTGCCTAAATGATTGAATTTTGAACTTTGTTCATAGATTGACCGGTTGGAGATCTATAAATACATGCATTCTTTGCTTTTGTTTCTTAATTAAGAATTGTTGTTTGTTTGATTATTGATTTACAGTTTAAATTCTGTTTTGAATATTAGAATTGTTAATCTTTATGGAAACTTTAAATTTACTCATATCATGAAACTATGAGTTTGATGTGCTATTTAGTTGTTGTTTTGTAATATTGCACTGTTGGATTTTTTTGTGCCAAATTAGAGTTTAAAAGAGATAATTAGAATAATTAAAAAAATTAAGTGGCATGAAATATATTAGAAAAGTTATGAACTAAATTAAATCGAAAAAAAAACTAAAAGAACCGAACCGCCAAACCGATCTCAAAATCGAGTACAAAGCTGAAAAATTAAACCGAAAACATACAAATTGATGCCATAAAAAACCGAACCGATTAGAACTCAAAACCAAACCGAGGAGAACCGAACTCTCTCGGTTCAAGTTTCAGTTTTCTAAAATGAAAAACCGAACTGAATCGGTTCGATCCTAAATTGGAACCGAACCGAACCAAACCGAACTGAACTGTCCCACCCCTAGTAAAGAGAAAACAATTCGACGTTAGCCATTACAAAATTTCCTTTTTCTTTCACTTCATTAAAGTCGCACTACTACTCTACTAGCGTCTCATCCGGACCTACTACAGGCTCCATCATAATGGCCTCCTCTAGAGCTCCTGGCATAATTACTTCATTACCTACACCACAAGGAAGGACGTGGGCTTTCGCCCAGTAAGGAAATGAGGGAAATCAATTATGCATTTCTCTTTTTAATTCTTCTTGGAATGAGGGCCACCAAAACCAATTTTTTTCATTACGTTCGTTCTTTACTCGTACATCGAGCTGGAGATTTGAGGGTTCTTAGGGGATGGAATAGTTGACCGGACTTCACCCTTTACTTGCAACTAGGTCCCCGTTCCTGTCGAGGTTGGGGGCTTCGCCTAACTGCGGACTAGTTCCGCTATCCATCCGCCCTCTAAGTCCCTTTTTCGTACCCTATCCGGCGTATCATACCTTCAAGGGTCCTCCCCTTCCAGCGTATCCCACCTTCAGGGTTTCTTCAGTCCCGACGTATCCTGCCGGGAGGGTTTCTTTGGTGATGGGCGTATCCCGCCCATCGCGAACATTCTTGTTCTTAATGTCTTTCCTCACTCATGCATGTGGGTACCACCCGGTGGGGGCACCCCCTACTAGGCTTCTATTAATGTGAATACATCCTAACATCCTCAAATTCATTAACACATCTACGAAAATAACACGTACATCAAAAGGGATTCACAATAAGTAAGAAACAGAAGAATAATAGGGCGTGCTCACATGTAACAACAAAAGCAAGCAACATCTAAGTACAAGTAGTGCTAAGCATGCTATTAATGACTTAAAATGGAGTGACAAAATTGTGAATATCTTACACATGTTTTGATTTGAGTATAACAGTGGAAAAATAATAAATGGCTAAGCATGCTTTAATCGAATATAAAAGCGGAAATCGTAAATGACTAAGCATGCTTCTATCAAATATAATAGCGGAAATCGTAAATGACTAAGCATGCTTCAATCAAAATTTAAGGCGACAACTCATGCTTATTATCGATTAGAACAACAACAATTTAAATCATTTAACATACGCTTTAATCAACTATAGCAGCAGAAAAATTTAACATTTCACGTGCTTTTAAATCGACTATAACGGTGAAAATAATGCAAACGACTAAGCCTGCTTTCAAATGGAATATACAACAGAACTTACAAACAGCTAATCGTAGTTTTGTATCGAACGTAACGACAGAAATACGAACGACTAAACATGCTTCCGACAGTAAGGGAAAAGACAGCAGCGAAACGAAACATTTATACGTGCGTTAGATCTATTACTACAGTAGCATTTCTATGTATAAATGAACGATTAAACATGTTTTTGACCGTAAAGAAAACAACATCGAATATTATCAACGAGCAGCAAACATTTGCCTTTTATCAACAACGGAACAACGAAGTATATGACTATAAACGACAACCAAAAGAAAACTTGATAGCAGGGGAAATAACATGCTTTAGGTTATCATTTACTAGAGTTATCATGAGTGACATTGAGTATGTATAGCAGTAAGGTATCTTCGACAGCATCCATATCACAACAGAATGAAAAGAACATATTTAAACGATCACGCATAGAACGAAATAACAGTAAAGGGTAGCATACAATGTGATAACAAGGTACAACAGGGAAATATCACCAATATGACAGGTTCACAGGATAAAATATTCGTAGTGTAGGAAAATAAAACTTTCCGTTTAGCTTATTCACTTAGAATTCATCCCTTCTTATGTCTTTCCCTTACTAAGCTTGATATTGTAACCTAGTTCAATCATAGGATGAGTATGAAAATACAATGATGGAGCAGCTTAAGGTTCATTATCTAGAATACACAACCAATTAGTGCTAACTAGTGCAGGGTAGAAAACTACAGAAATCAAAACTACAGCAACCAGGAATACAGTGGGGCACAACATATAAGCAACATACAAAATACAAACATATACTTGTGCGTTGGGCTTCCTCAAGCCAACGACCTACCCACTTCCTTACCCCTTTTGTTGATGACTTAACTCCTAGCTACTGCTTCCTTCGATCCCTACTCCACATGCAGCAGCTCTCTCCCAAATCCACCGAACTAGAAAAATGTGAAGAAGTGGAAGAAGCTGGGAAGGAAATATGGCTCATGGTGGAACATCTGGTACGCTAAGTGGTGCAGGCGACAAATCTCCTGTTAGTCGGGAACGTGGGAGTGAGAGGCATCGGGCTGAAATTTGATTGGTTCCCCGTCATTTTCATTTTGATTTAATTTTATCCTGTCATTGAATTGTTGCGATTCGGACGAGTGCGGATGCAATCATCCCATCCACATCGTCCGCAAGATCAGATTTTTTGAGGGTAAGGCCTGCTTTCGGGCAAAATTTGGCGTCCCCACCTTTGTCGTCCCGTCTGCAGGTCAGGGTTCGGACGACATTTGGCGTCCGCATGTATCGTCCGCGTCATCTAAAAGTGTCCATAAAATGGACAAATTCGATGCGGATGCATCTTGTATTTGTCCGCATGTATCATCCAAATGTGTCCAAAAATTGGACAGATTCAAATCGAATGCCTCACCATCACGTCCGTAGTCGTCCTAAAGTCTCCAGACTTAAACAGATTCGATGCAAATGCGTCTTGTCTTGTCCGCATCTTCCGCATCATGCGTTTGAAACTCCCCAGCACAGTGAGGTTAGGATGCCGGATGGCGTCCCCAGCCATCCCCAAGTCCTGGGCAACGTTCCAAAGCTTGTGCGGATGACACGTCTTGTTTGCAAAGGCGTCCGTATGCATCCTAATGGTTCAATAGTCCAATTCCTTTGCGTTTTTGACCAAGTTTTTATCTAAATTGATTTTTTCACAAAATTACAAGTCATAGTTTCACGCGTATAGAGATGATGTAAATACATGTATTATGCCAATTCTTTCCTCCAATGTTTGATTACATCGTTTAACGGAAAAGTTAGGATCGTGTTGTTACATCCTACCCCCCTTACAAAAATTTTTGTCGCCAAAATTTAGCTACTAAACAGCTCGGGGTACTTAACCCTCATGTCATCTTCCTTTTCCCACGTTGTTTCTTCGTGGCTGTGATTTCGCCCTAGGACCTTAACTAGTGGAATCTGTTTGCGCTATATCTCCTTTACTCTTGAGTCGAAGATCTGAACAAGCTTCTCGTTGTAGCTCAGATTGGGCTATACCACAACATTATCGTCGGAAGGAGCCAACATGGTAGCATCGCCAAGGCATTTCTTGAGTATAGATACGTGGAAAATATCATGTACACCGGCCATGGAATTTGGCAACCGTAGCTGATATGCGACCGGTCCAACTCTCTTTATAATCACATAAGGTCCCACGTATCTGGACTCTGCCGTTTTCTGTACCACCTCGGGGCCATAGAGTGTAGCTTTGCCAACTTCATCCCAATACAAGGGGGATCTGTATTTTCTCCCATATAGAGCTTCGTAGGGGGCCATGCCTATAGTGGCCTGGAAGCTATTGTTGTACGCAAATTCAACCAATGGTAGAACCTTGCTCCACCTGATGTGAAATTCGAGAACACAGGCACGCAGCATATCCTCGAGCTTCTGAATAATTCTTTCACTTTGGCCGTTGGTTTGAGGATGAAACACTATGCTGAATTTCAATTCTATGCCCATTGCTTTACTCAAACTCTTCTAAAATGCCAAAGTAAAGCGCGGGTCATAGTCTGATACCACAGAAACCGAAACAACGTGAAGTCGGATGATTTCCTTGAGATACAAGTCGGCAAACTGATTCATTGTATAAGTCATAGATACGTGCAGGAAAGGCGACACTTTAGTCAACCGATCAACGATTACCCAAATAGAATCGTAATCCTTAATTGTCTTGGGCAAGCAAGTGACAAAATCCATGATGACGTGCTCCCACTTCCACTGCAGAATCGGTAGTGATTGGAGTACCCCACCAAGTCGCTGATGGTTGGCTTTAACACGATGGCATATATGGCATTCAGACACATAACTGGCGACGTTGTACTTCATGTTGGGCCAATAGTAATGAGTTTTAAGATCTTAGTACATCTTATTACTTCCCGAGGGTGCAGAGAAACTAGAAGAGTGGGCTTCCCTTAAGATTTTAAGTCGTACTGCCGAATCACCCATTACAAACCACCGGTTCTTATACTTGATAATGCCATCAGCAGACGCAGAGAGATTCTGATATCTCGGAAGGGTCGGGTTTAGCTTGAAATCCTTGCATACTTCGTCATTCTATTGGGCCTCCTTAATTTGTTCAAGAATAGATGGCATCAAGGTCAACTTGGCCAATACTACATCCAGAGGCGCTGGGACCATTTGCACTTCTAGTCCCTGGAGGTCCCTCTGAAGTTTGGTAGACATTTCTCCATAGATTATACTTATCACTAAAATCTTGCGGCTAAGAGCATCCACAACGACATTGGCCTTTCCTGGATGGTATTTAATCTCACAGTCGTAGTCCTTAACAAATTCGAGCCATCGTCGCTGACGCATATTTAACTCTTTTTGGGTGAAGATATACTTGAGGCTTTTTATGATCTGAATATATCTCACAGCGCTGCCCATACAAATAATGCCTCCACACCTTGAGAGTGAAGACAATCGCTGCGAGCTCCAAATCATGCGTAGGGTAATTCTGCTCGTGAACCTTAAGCTGTCGGGATGCATAGGCAATGACTTTCCCATGCTGCATAAGAACTCCACCGAGTCCCCTCTTCGATGCGTCACAATCAATACTGAAGTTACCATCCGCCGTAGGCAACATCAATACTGGGGCAGTGGTCAATCTGCGCTTCAACTCTTGAAAGCTATTGTCACATTCGCTGGACCTCCAGAACCGGGCATTCTTCTTTGTTAGACTCGTGAGTGGTAAAACAATCTTGGAAAACTCATCGATAAAACGTCTATAGTAACCGGCTAGCCGCAGAAAACTCCTCACTTCCCCAACATTCTTTGGTGGTGTCCAATTTATAACTACCTGAATTTTTGTTGGGTTAGCCTATACGCCTTCTGCAGAAATAACATGGCCCAGAAAATCAACCTTGCTCAGCCAGAACTCACACTTAGAAAACTTTGCATACAACTTGTGTTGGCTGAGAACAGATAAGGCCGCTCGTAGATGTTTGCAATGCTCCTCTTTTGATTGAGAATAGATTAAGATGTCGTCAATGAAGATGATAACGAATTTATCCAAGAAATCTCAGAATACACGGTTCATCAGAACCATAAAGGCCGCTGGAGTGTTAGTCAACACAAATGACATCACCAAGAATTCATAATGCCCATATGTGTGCGAAACGCAGTCTAGGGTATATCCTTGGGCTTAACCTTCAACTGATAATAACCTGACCAGAGATCAATCTTTGAGAATACTCTGGCGCCGCATAATTGATCAAATAGGTCATCAATCTTGGGAAGCGGATACTTATTCTTGATGGTCACCTTATTCAGTTCCCGATAATCGATGTACATTCTTAGGGTCACATCTTTCTTTTTGACGAATAATACTGGTGCGCCCCAAGGAGAGAAGCTAGGTCGGATAAACCCCTTGACGACCAGTTCTTCCAATTGTTCTTTTAACTCACATAGTTCAGCGAGTGCCATCCGATACGGGTGTTTAGAAATAGGGTCCGTGACAGGTTGCAAGTTAATCTCAAACTCAATTTCACGGTCTAGGGGTAAACCGAGAAGATCATCGAGAAAGACATTTGGAAATTCGCGCACCAGAGTAACATCCTCCATTCTGGCCTTAGTGACCGCCGTAGTGTCAATCACATTAATCAGAAACCCATCGCACCCGTTCCTTAGTAACTTGTCCGCTTTGAGTGCCGTAATGATGGAAAATTTCCCTTTCTCCTTAGTCCCACGGAAGGTGTGTCGCTCACCACCCAAAGGATGAAAGTAAACCTCTTTCTTCTTGCAGTCGATGGTTGCACGATGCGCTGCAAGCCAATCCATCCCAATTATGACGTCGTAAACTTTCAAATCCATGATAATGAGATTGGCCCGAAATAAATGGCCATTGATGTCCACTGCATAATCTCTGAGCATTCCATTCGTAATCATTTGGTCGCCGGAAGGCAGTAATACTCGATGCGTAAAATTTGTGCTGCCGGAGAAACAGTTTGCCTGCTTGCAGCACTTGGTGGGGATGAATGAGTGCGTAGCACCCGAATCAAATAGGACATAAGCTACACACTCTTTTACGTAGATTGTTCCTAAGGGGATTTGGTAAAATATTTATTCAAAGGTAAATCTCCTACATTATCTAGAGGGAAATAACAAGCATAATTACATGTATAATTCTTTGATAATTAAATAAGGCATACCTGCCACAACTGCTGGCTGGTCATCATCCTCAATCCCATACATTGCGAAGACTCGCGGGCCACCCCTCTTGGACCCCCTGATCGGGTCGGACATGCTCGAGCTCTATGTCCCGGCTTCCCACATGCGAAACACTTCTCTGAGCCGACCAGACATTCTCCCTGGTGTGCTTTCTGGCATTTGGGACAGACATTCTGTGGAGGAGTGTTGATTGCTGGTATCATGGGCCTTTTGTTTGGCCTTTGTTGCGATTCAGCCCTAGCTAGGCGCTTGACCCCCTGGGTCGTTGGAGGACCACTCCTTGACTGCTGGCCCGGATTAGGCTTCCATACTTTCTGATTGGCCTCCATCTCTCTAGCCGCCACAAACTTGACTCCCTCAACGGCTAAAGCCTTGTACACCATCTTTGAATATGCGAAATCCTCGGTGCCAGCTCCGATAACTGCCTACTGTATCTTAGTCTTCAATCCGCATATGAAGTGTTGAACCTTACGCTCCTCGACCGTAACTAGATGTGGAGCGTAATGTGATAGGGCCTCAAACTGTTGTGCATACTCTATAACGGTCCCCAACTGTCATATGCGCATAAACTCTGTCTCCTTCTGGGTACAGACCGTGTGATTGAAGTACTTGTCATTGAACAACTCCTTAAATTCGTCCCAAGTGAGGACCGCTACATCCTAGGAGGCTTTGACTGTATCCCACCAGAATCGGGCTCCATGGCTCAAATAATAGGCCGCAAGTTAACCTTCTCCGCCTCACAGATCTCAATGTAAGAAAACTTGTCCTCAATGGAGCAGATCCACTCTTCGGCTCCTGAGATATCAGATACATCGCCATTGAAACAAGGCAGTTTAAGTTTCTAGAATCTTTCCCATCTGGTCCCTCTCAGAATCGGTTGTAACTGCATATCAAGGTGGTTGTCATTCCCGTTCCCTTGGCCCATAAACCTTTCCATATAATAGGACTGCTACTCCATAAATTGATTTTGCCACTCAATCTACTGCGACTGCTGCTCTATAATAGCTGCCAAGCACTCCAGAGTTTCGTTCCGACCATGATCCTCATGACGATCGGGTGCCCGGGGTGCATCTCCCATTCCAGGTAGACGTCCTCTTCCTCTCCTAGCCATTTCCTAATTTCCCTACGCGTTCATGTTACAGCGTAGACAAATAAGTTTCAAGAAAATTTTTAAGGAAGGAAATCATAATTAAGTCCAAGGGAAATTGTTAAGGAAAAACATAACTTATTCAAGAGAACGTATTCTTTAATCACAGTCCTATACATTTCTACGCTATGGTGTAGTTAATTTAGATAAGCATTTCAATAACTTAATGGAAAAAAAGCTTACTACAATTCTATACATTTTCTACACTATCGTGCAATTAATCTACATAGGCAATCTTAGAACATAAGGAAAAACTTACAATCGGAGGACATTACTCGTCGAGTCTGGGTTATCCGTGGCAAGACGCTCAAGTAGTAGTACCACTATGATACCGACTGTAACGACCCAGATTTCTAAACCATTTTAAATTACATTATTAAATACTAAAAACAATGAGTTTCAGAGTAAAAAATCTTTCTTAGAAGAAACAAATCTTAAAAAAGGGTTTATCAGAGTGTAAAAATCTGATCGATACCAAAAGCTCATTTTATCTTTTCTTAAATAGTGAAAAATTACCATTTATGATTTGCGGAAGTGATAAAAATTCATTTTTAAAAGTTGCGGAAATGTAGCTGAAAAAGAAATCCAATTTATAAAAAACAAGAAGCTATGACTAACATTTTAGCGGAAAAAACGAACTTAGAACATAATTTAAGAAACCAAAGTTTTGAGTTTCCAAATAGGCTTACATAATATTTCAAATATTATTCAAGTGAGGGCAATAAGGGAAAATTAACGTTCGTAAAGAAAAAACAATTCGACATTAGCCTTTACGAAATTTCCTTTTTCCTTCACTTCATTGAAGCTGCACTACTACTCTACTGGCGTCTCATCCGGACCTACCGCAGGCTCCATTGGAATGACCTCCTCTAGAGCTCCTGGCATAATTACTTCATTACCTACACCACAAATAAGGACGTGAGCTTTCGCCCAGTAAGGAAATGGGGGAAATCAATTATACATTTCTCTCTTTAATTCTTCTTGGAATGGGGGCCACCCAAACAAATTCTCTTTTCATTACCTTCGTTCTTTACTCGTACATCGAGCTAGAGATTTGAGGGTTCTTAGGGGATAGAATAGTTGACCGGACTTCACCCTTTACTTGCAACTAGGTCCCCGTTCTTATCGAGGTTGAGGGCTTCGCCTAACTGCGGACTAGTTCTGCTACCCATCCGCCCTCTAACTCCCTTTTTCGTCCCCTCTCCGTTGTATCCTGCCTTCAAGGGTCCTCCCTTTCCGGCGTATCCTGCCTTCAGGGTTTCTTCCCTCTCGACGTATCCCGCCGGGAGGGTTTCTTCGGTGATGGGCGTATCCCGCCCATCCCGAACATTCTTGTTCTTAATGTCTTTCTTCACTCATGCATGTGGGTACCACCCCGTGGGAGTACCTACTTGGTTTCTATTAACGTGAATACATCCTAACATCCTCAAATTCATTAATACATCTACAAAAATAACACGTACATCAAAAGGGATTCACAATAAGTAAGAAACAGAAGAATAATAAGGCATGCTCACATGTAACAACAAAAGCAAGAAACATCTAAGTATAAGTAGTGCTAAGCATGCTATTAATGACTTAAAATGGAGTGACAGAATTGTGAATATCTACATATGTTTCGATTTGAGTATAACAGTGCAAAAATAATAAATGGCTAAGCATGCTTTAATCAAATATAAAAACAGAAATTGTAAATAACTAAGCATGCTTCTATCAAATATAATAGCATAAATCGTAAATGACTAAGCATGCTTCTATCGAATATAATAGCGAAAATCATAAATGACTAAGCATGCTTCTATCGAATATAATAGCGGAAATCGTAAATGACTAAACATGCTTCAATCAAAATTTAAGGCGACAACTCATGCTTATTATCGATTAGAACAACAACAATTTAAATCATTTAACATACGCTTTAATCAACTATACCAGCAGAAAAATTTAACATTTCATGTGCTTTTAAATCGACTATAACGGTGAAAATAATGCAAACAACTAAGCATGCTTTCAAATGGAATATACAGTAGAACTTATGAACAGCTAATCGTAGTTTTGCATCGAACATAACAACAGAAATACGAACGACTAAATATGCTTCCGACAGTAAAGGAAAAGACAGCAGCGAAATGAAACATTTATACGTGCGTTAGATCTATTACTACAGTAGCATTTCTATGTATAAACGAACGATTAAACATGTTTTTGACCGTAAAGAAAACAACAGCGAATATTATCAACGAGCAGCGAACATTTGCCTTTTATTGATAACGGAACAACGAAGTATACGACTATAAACGGAAGCCAAAAGAAAACTTGATAGCAGGGGAAATAACATGATTTGGGTTATCATTTACTAGAGTTATCATGAGTAACATTGAGTATGTATAGCAGTAAGGTATCTTCAACAACATCCATATCACAGCAGAATGAAGAGAACATATTTAAACGATCATGCATAGAACGAAATAAGAGTAGAGGGTAGCATACAATGTGATAACAAGGTACAATAGGGAAATATCACCAATATGACAACTTCACAGGATAAAATATTCATAGTGCAGGAAAATACAACTTTCCGTTCAGCTTATTCACTTAGAATTCATCCCTTCTTATGTCTTTCCCTTACTAAGCTTGATATCATAACCTAGTTCAATCATAGGATGAGTATGAAAATACAATGACAGAGCAGCTCAAGGTTCATTATGCATAGTACACAACCAAGTAGTGCTAACTAGTGCAGGGTAGAAAACTACAGAAATTAAAACTATAGCAACCAGGAATACAGTGGGGCACAGCATATAAGCAACCTACGAAATAAAAACATATACTTGTGGATAGAGCTTCCTCAAGCCAATGACCTACCCACTTCCTTACCCCTTTTTGTTGATGACTCAACTCCCAACAGCTGCTTCCTTCGATCCCCACTCCACACGCAGCAGCTCTCTCCCAAATCCACCGAACCAGAAAAATGTGAAGAAGAGGAAGAAGCTGGGAAGGAAATAGGGCTCATGGAGGAACATTTGGTACGCTTGGCAGAGGGGGTGCAGGCAACAAATCTCCTGTTGGTCGGGAACATGGGAGTGAGAGGCGTCGGGCTGAAATTTGATTAGTTCCCCGTCGTTTTTGTTCTGATTTAATTTTATCCTGTCGTTGAACTTCTACGATTCGAACAAGTGCGGATGCAATCGTCACGTCCACATCATCCGTAAGATCAAATTTTCTGAGGGTAAGGCCTGCTTTCGGACGAAATTTGGCGTCCCCACCTTTGCCGTACCGTCCTCAGGTCAGGGTTCAGACGCCATTTGGCGTACGCATGTATAGTCCGCGTCGTCAGAAAGTGTCCATAAAATGGACAGATTCGATGCGGACGCATCCTGTATTCTTCCGCATTGTCCGCATGTATCGTCCAAATGTGTCCAAAAATTGGACAGATTCAAATCAGATGCCTCACCATCACATCTGCAGTCCTCCTAAAGTCTCTAGACTTAAACAGATTCGATGTGGATGCGTCTTGTCTTGTCCGCATCGTCCGCATCATGCATCTGAAACTCCTCAGCATAGTGAGGTTAGGAAGGCGGATGGCATCCCCAGCCGTCCCCAAGTCCTGGGCGACGTTCCAAAGCTTGTGCGGATGACACATCTTGTTCGTAAAGGCATCCGTATGCGTCCTAATGGTTCAACAGTCCAATTCCTTTGCATTTTCTACCAAGTTTTTATCCGAATTGATTTCTTCACGAAATTACAAGTCATAGTTTAACGCGTATAGAAATGATGTAAATACATGTATTATGCCAATTCTTTTCTCCAATGTTTGATTACATCGTTTAACGAAAAAGTTGGGATCGAGTTGTTACATAAAATGTAACAAAATAATTTATTGAAGATTAAAATAAAATTAGAATTTCAAAGAGGTAAAAAGGAAAATAGAATGTATTGATTGAGGTGAAGAACCGATTCAACAAGTGAACCGGTTCAGATTGGTGTGGCTCGGTTTGCTGGAGTTTATGAATGGCCTTTGGCCTTTCGCAGGGCAAAAAGAACAAGAGGGAAAGAGAGAAGAGATCGAGGGAGAGAAGAGAGATTGGGACCGAGCGAGATGACGGCGACAAACGGCACCGGTGTGTGATGCGACGGCAAAGGGACGACAATGGTTCGGACTCCGGTCATGCGCGTCATCCGGCTTCTGGCGAGCTAGGGCTCGGGAGGTACGACTTCACGGGTTCGGTCATCGTACGTCGAGCTTTGGCTATGTGTTGCCAGCGACGACAATGGCGAGGTGATGGCTGGTGATGCGCGACGGCGACGGCGTTTCTCGGACGGTGGCAGTGGCGATTCGCAATGAATGGAGTTGGTAGGGAGCTTCGGTTCGACTGGGCAGGGGATTTTGGTTCGCTGCAGCTGCTGGTTCGTTTTGCCTCCAGTTTGGACCGAACCGATCCACTGGTTCTTGCCTTGTGACGGACATCAGAGTGTGGTCCAGCTACAAGGATTGAACGACGAATTTGTGGCCAAAAAATCTGCACCATTACTGTAGTCATGGGATAATCTGTTATGCTTTCAAACTAGTCTTCTGGATATAAATACGAGAAGCAGTGCATTCGAGTGTTGGCTGGAGCATTCTGGTTATGGCAGCGAGTTGCCTCAGATCTCGGATGCTCCATCGGTAAGGAATCCTCCTTCTCTGTTGCTCTTGATCATTGGTTTTCTGGTGGTGCTAATTGATATAGATTTATTAAAAGTTGAAGTATGTGGGTAATAATCCCTGTTGTGGTGAACTTCTGATGGTTGAATGCTAGGTTGCTTGATATGTGTTGTCCTCTGTTACGGCTTGAACTGGTGTAGTGTTTTGCTGGGTGAACTGCTGCGTTTGGTGCTACGATTTCAGGCTTGGTGCTACGGTTTCAGACTGGGTGCTTCTGGGATGGACCTCAACCATGAGTTGCTGTCCATGTCGTGGAGCTGGAGCTGCTGCCATGTGAGCTGGGTGCCGTGGCAGCTATACGTGAATGGTTTTCTTCAAATGGTAAGGATTGGGAAGTGGTCGGCCGTCTAAGCTCTACCCACAAGTATGTGTGCGTGCGTCAAGTATGTTTGTGATTCTGTTGTTGGCTGCTTAGTTTCCTGGAATGTTATGCTCTGTGAAATGGTAGAATTGTAGGTTGTCTCTGCTGTTGGTTTCCTGCTTCCTATGCTTAATACTCTGTACCTTCCATGCTTGGTTGTTCACATGTAAATAATCTTGGTTGATGTTAGTACATGATTCCTTGACTGTTTGTAGGAATGTAGGCTTTGATTGCTCTGCCAGTTCCCTTATTATTAGTTTTATGGCTTGTTATTGGTTGTTGTTATGCTTCCTATTATTCATTTGTCATTCGTTGCTTACTGTTAAATAATTGCTAGATGGCTTGTAGACGATAAACCCTTGAATGTTATCCTGTTGTTAGAGTAGAGTTGGTTTCCTGCATTGTCGTTGTCTTGTGACATTTCATATTTCCTTAATATTAGTTGTCCACTTTACTGCAACTGCCTTGTGTGCGTGGCATAGATTCTTTGTTAATAACGTAGAACTGTTTAGTTATTTAAATTCTGTTCTTAACCCTTTCCTTACTAAGTCTTTTTAGACTTATAGTTTACGTGTGGTGTAGGTATCCGCAGGAAAAGATAGCGTGTGGACGCGAAGCAGTTGATGAGGGATTTGCACGCGTGAGCGGGTGGTTGACTAGGCTATGAGAAGTAAAATGACAATTTGGGTTGTAATGTAATTTAAATTAAGTTTTTTTTTTCTTAATTTGTAATTAAATTTAGTTCATTTTCTTTAAATTATTTACGATTCCGCAAATGCTTTTATTTTCGAAATGTTTTACTTATGAAATGTTTTAAGTGTTTTTAACGGCTCGGCTTGCATTCTGATATGTTTTTCTCAAAATTTAACGTATTTTTTTTTAAATGTATGAAAATCCGGGTCGTTACAACGTCTTTAGTAATACCCCAATAATTTTTCAATTAATCCAAATACCCTTAATAACTTTTCAATTATTTTTATTAAATTTCAATATAAAAAAAATCATGGTATTACACCAATTATACCACTCAGATAATACTTTTCATATATATAAATATTTTCATGATGCATGATTTGACATTTATATTATGCATACATTAAATGCATATAATACATATTAATAATGCATTTAATGTATTATATACATTCAATATGAACCATGCAAATTTTATTAAGTAGACATAAGTGGTGTATGAAATGGTGTCGTATATTTATCTAGACACCATCTACTCATGACTCAAATTATTCTCCAAGGACCTATGTGCGGGTTAAACAATTGGATCTAAAGAAAATGTTCTTAATCTATAGGGTTCGTAAATCCGCTCATAAACATCACATAATTGTTATTCCTTTTCCAGATGTTTGCACGAACTTAATCCGCAAATGCCCACATATCCGCTTGCGGAAAGTTACACGTCCGTTGCGGATATTCATTCGTCACTTAATTTTTTTTGCGAACACAACAAATTGTAGGATCGATATATGCCTATAGGGAGGAGGGTAAATATAGCGTTTTAATATTTTCGTGCGATATTTGATTACTCTAAATCCCTAAGTGATTTATCAAATATGATTAAATAATCAATCACAATCAATGCGAAAATTAAAGAGTAAGGGTTAGAAAAGTGGACACGATATTTGTTTACGCGGTTCAGCAACTCGCCTACGTCCGCACTCCAAGTTCTACTTGGAGATACACTAAGCAATTGACTTACGGGTCCCAATAAAACCGTTTACAAATTAACTATTAAATGGGGCGTCACCCTTGACTAATAATAAGGTCGTCAACCTTTGACTCTTACGGGGCGGCACCCTAAATTTGACTATTGTGGGGCGTCACCCAATGATTGAACTTACAGATGTTCAATCTAACCTAATGAGTGTTTCGAGTATTTTGGGTTGTCACCCTTGTGTGATGAATTAGTAGGGAATCACCCTTTACAATCAAGCACAATAATAATGGAATCGGAAATGAACGCGCAATCTATCCAATCCGAATTCTCCCAAATATAACTCGCAAGTTTTTGGGTTGGGGAGAATTAGATTTACAATAATAACTCACAGTGGGTAATATTTGAATATTGATTTCAGCAGGGCTTCGTCTCGAATATTCGATCGTTAGTTGTGGTGAGCTTGGAGTGATCCTCTATTTATAGACACTACACAAAGAGGTCGACCTTATGCCCTAAACGGTCGACCCTTTTACTAGCCGTTGGAGTTCTACCCGTTGAGATTTGATCGTTGAAACATGCCTTCTGTGCGGTCGACCTTCAAACTAATCTGTCCATTTTTGCGGTCGACTGTGAGGTCGACCCTTTCCTTCGTGCAGAAATTTCAGAGCAATCTGTTCATTTCACGGTCGACCGTGCAATCTACCCTTTCTTTGGTAAATGCATAACAGGGTCGACCCTTTGTGCTTGTTTCATCGACCATTTGCTCCTTTTTCACATTCTTGATTTTCCTAAGTCCTGAAACGATATGTGTTCACTACATGGACTTAGATAAACTTGTTAGAACATTAATAATACCCATTTTGAGGGTATTTTCAATAAACACGGATATAAATATTGTTATAAAATACTAAGAATAATATTCGAATAACGTAAAACACAACTTATTGATTTTATTAAATTAATCCAATATTTTAGTCATCATCAAAATAAAACTTAGCCTAACAAAAAGACTAACAATATCCCCATTTTTTATGATGAAAAAATTCAATAAGTTGTCTATCCTAAAACTAAGCATTTGCATATAAATATTGCATATTAGATTTATCCAATTTAGTTATGCAATTTATCAACCCATTAATTTCATGCAACATTGTAATGACCCAGATTTTTCTTCGTAAATCCCTTTTTAAAAACGCGTTAAAATTCAAAGCTTTTATGAAAGAAATATCAAAGTGCAAGCCGGGCCGTTAGAAACACTTAAAACATTTCTTGTAGAAGTAAACGTTCATGGCGGAAGCGTAAATATTTTAAAGAAAATAAACTAGACATTAAATTACAAATTAAGAAAAGAAACTTAATTTAAATTAATTACAACTCAATTGTCTTGTACTGCTCGTAGCCTGGCCAACCACAGGCTCGTAGGTGCAAATCCCTCATCCACTGCTTCTTCATTGCTCGAGGATTTCCACGCGTCTTGTGTACCTACACCGCAAATAAGATGTGAGCCTAAAGGTCCAGTAAGAAAATGAGTTTATGCATATGAGATGCCACTTGAATTATTTGGAATGGGTCCCCCCCACGCCATTAATTTAATTACGTATTTTAGGAATAGTACGTGTTTTAGTAATAGCTCGTACGTGGAGCAAGGAGTTTGGGGAATCCTACGATTTCTAATTAATTATGTTAATTAGTCTTATAATCCCGATAAGGGAAAGATTAGATATTTTCCTCACTCAAGACGTGTGGCTTGTAACACCCTGATATTTTTAATTATTGGGGTATTACGAAGAATGTATTCGCAAGAATTCCATTAGTAAGATTAAATGGAATTTATTGTAATTAAAATAAATATATTCTTCGGATAAGTTAAAGTATAATATTTAGAATTATTTATAAGCGTTTTACATTAGTGATTTATTGATTAAAAATAAAAGAGGGATTAAACTATTGGGAATTAAATTGTAAATAGATTTATTAAGATTAAAATTTAAACTATGATCATGCATTGGATGTGTTATCATGGGGATAACAATAATTGTTATTATGACAAATATTTATTGAAATAAATTGAAATTTAAATTAGTGAATTGGAGGTAAATTATTAGAGGTAATAAATAAATGGTATCAATTCAATTTATTCTAAATGAGGAAAGAATTAATTAGTAGGATTTAGCATAAAGGTATATTGAGAGAATATTAAGTGAGAACGATTATTTACGTTAGGTTAATTGGATTTGTTTTAACGAGGGAATTATTAGGGAAGGATTTAAAATGAAATAAAAACATAATAGTAAAGAAAGACAATTAAATTAAAATTGTGATTTTAAATAAAATATGTAATAATTTAATTAAAGAAATTAAATTAAAGGAGGAAAAGAAATAGAATGGCCAAAAATGGCCATTCTATGTTACGAACTGAGAACGAGAAAGAGAAGAGGCGAAGGGAGATCGACGGAGCGCTCGGAGTAGGCGACGAACGACGACTGAAGGCGACGGCGGCAAGCGAACGGGACCCTCGACGGCGTGCGGCTGCTGGAAAATGGAAAGGCGAGCGACGCGGTTTAACGATCTCGGACTCGGGAGGTGTGGATTCTCGGGTTCGATTCGGAACTTCCGGCGACCGATCGGCGAACGCTTCGAGAGAGGTATGTCCAGTCGACCTTCCTCCTCTGTTATTTCTGTTGATCGGGCATTGGCAGGGGATTGGGCTAGCGTTACGGCATCGGGAGGCAGGGGAACGGCTCTGGCCGGTCCAGCTTGCTGTTGGGTTGAACTGTCCACCTTTCCAGCTGTGTGTTTCTGCCGACACATGTGGGGAGCAAATTTAATGAGGTGGGTTGAAGAATTGAAGAGGAGACAAAGTGGTTGATGAATTGAAGAAGTGTGCATGAATGATAAAATGACAGAGAGCTCTCTAGAGAGCTCCCGCTGGAGCTCTCTGTCCCGGAGTTGGAGAAGCTGCCGAGAGCTTCTCCTCTGGTTTTGTTGAAGGCCGGCTGTGTCGGAGCTGTCCTTGCCCGTGCTGGAGGAGCTGAACCGTGAGCTGGGTGCTGGAGAGCTATCTCTGGTTGCATGTTTTCGATAGTGGCAAGGAATTGTAGGTTTTGGCAACTTAAGCCCTACCCACAAGTATAGGTTGAGACTATTGATGTGTTATTTGTTTGTTTTCTAAATTGTGTAATTTGCTTGGTTTTAGGTAAAGCATGTTCAATTGTATTAATTACTTAGTTCCGTGTTAATTACTTTCAAAATCATGAAAACAGTTAGTTTAATTTTGTTGAATATTTTAAATGAAGTGATTGTATTTCCGTGCTTATTGCCATAGTTCATTCCTTGATAAATTGGATTGTAGTTCAATGATGGCTTGTAGAGATTGATTCCGTGATTGTCTGTACAGATGAATTCTATGGCATCTTGGGTGTTTATTTGCATAGATTGCTTGCTAGAGTCACTAAGTTAAGGGTTCATGGTCTTAGAAACCCTTAGGAAATACCAAGGCTGAGTTGGTATTCATGATGTGAGAAGAAAATGATTAATAAAGTACGTAAGGGAATTAGCGACCGGGTTAATGGTTCGGATCTAATCGGTAGACTCGGTAAACCAAATGTAAGAACTTCCCGCCCATGGGATTGAAAAGCTTGTCTACTCTAGGGTGTTAGATGCCGAGTTTCCCCCCATTGCCTACTAGGTTTCTCTAATCTCCCAACTCGATCCACGAGTTATAAGATATAATAATGAGTAAAGAACGGTTGGATGGATTCCTTTCCGACATAACCAGTTAGAGGCATTTGTTGTATTTTGTTTGTTTTCCAATTCCTTACTAAGTCTTTTTAGGCTTACAGTGTCTACTTGTGGTGTAGGTGTTCGTGATAATATGCTTTATTTAAAAGAGAAGCGGTTGCTGAGGAATTTACACGGTCGAGCAACGTGGTTGGCAAAGTTCAAAGCTAAATGTTAAAGACTTAATGGTAAAGAACAAAAGACTAAAGAGCAATTAGTTTTGTAATTATAAATGTAATTTAGTTATTTCTAAAATGGTTTATTTAAGCTTCCACTACGTTTTCAAGAAAAATGATTTATATTCATATATATTCATGGTTTAAGTAACGATTATAAGAGAGAATTTGACGGTTCGGTTTTTAGAAGAAAACTCTGATTTCATTTAATAACAATTTAAGTTATTATTATAAAAGTTTTAAATTTATCGTATATTTTTATAAAGGAAAGGAAAAACCGGGTCGTCACATGGCTACCCTGTGGTGGTGTTCTTAATTGTTTCTAACGTCATGAGACTACCCTAGAGGCACATACAAAGAAGTCTATCAAATCATACAATAATTGAATCGTAACAATATATTTAAAGAATGTTAACATGCTTGAGGAGTTATGGCCTAATTCGTTAATATGCTCATATTAATTATCTTGTTTAGGTTAACTAATTTGACCAGGTTAATGCACCCAATTCATTACTAGCTTTTTATAAATTCCCAACTAAACCAATAACTAATAAATTAGTTAAGCTCTTAATTAACATACTTTTTAATTAAGTTAATCTTAATATGCTCAGGTTGTCTATTTATAACCCATTAATGTTTACAAGGCAACCAAACTAATAAAACAAACAGAGCCACCAACAAGGCAATTAACAACTAACAACAGACTAACAATTATCACAGAGACCTAATAATGCATTAATAACGAGCAGTAAACGAACAAATATCACAGAGAACTAACAATACATTAAAGAACCATAACAGACATAAACATGCTCGACAATACAAACCCATATTTTAGACAAACAAAGCATTAATGAATAATAACATGCTTGAAAAGTCTATATCCTATTTTATTTACATACTTATAATTATTATCTTGTTTAGGTTAGCTAGATTGATTAGGTTAACATGCTTGACAGATTAACAATAAGGTTAACATGTTCAGTAAGTTAGTTGATTACGTTAGATATAAACATTCAATTTAAATAGCAGCTCAAGAATTTATTTACAACAAGGAACTCAACAATGGAACCATCACTAGGTACAAGCCAAACAATTACATTTGCAGCAACATAAAACATAGGAATATCACATGAGCTAAAGCACAACTAAACATACAGGCTAACAATAAGACACAGCCAAGGAATCACACTACAACAACCTGCACATAGGAATATCATAGAAAACTAAAGCACAGAGAGCATCCAGAATATATGGCAGTAAGCATAGAAACATATATGCATAACAACAATGAATATTCAAGCATAGAGAATACACTGAGCACCTATCTATAACAATCCAAAGAACTAACATACAATCCATCCAGCAGAGAAAACATATAAACTAACAATACAGAGACAACCAAGGCATAAACATATGAGATATCACAGAGAAACATATAAACCTAGCATTTTACAATATCAATCCAAGACACACTCACGCACACACTTGCGGTGTAGGGCCTCCACTTGGCCAAGAACACACCCAAGTTCTTACCTCGAAGCATTCACGCGTTAGCACCAAATCTTTATCTTCTATCTTTTTCTGATACCTTCATTATATAGCTAGTCATTATTAAAATCATTTAATCCACTCGTTAACTTACTAATAAATCTCATAGACTTAGCTTAATAACTAAATCCCGATATTCATTTCCGATAACTACAACAATATTAAATGCAACTTAACAACTTATTTTCCATGAGCATAACCCAAATCTAACATATTTATGCATATAGAATTAACCAACAAATTGACCCAAATCTAACAGAGCACCCATAACATATATATTTCTCCATTAATGTGCTTTAACTAATTTGACAGAGGAGGAAGTGCTCACCCAACCAACAGACTGTTTATCCATACTTCAACCATCACATAATATTAATAACAGAGCATCAATCCATTCACAGAACATAACCCGTTGAGTATACATTCAATATACACAGGCTCAACAATAGTTAACAGAGACATTATCAAGTAAATTCCTTATCCGACAATAACCAGTAAACATAAACCCAAACAACTAGATAATACTCAAGAACAGAATCATCCAAAATCCAGAAAACAGAGGAGAAATCCTTCTCACTGTGAAGACCCGAGGCAACAACTCTTCTTGCACATAGCTCTCCTTCTGGTTTGGTGACACCCTGGTCAGACCAAACTCCCCAGCCATCGCAAATCGTCCCCTGACCACCACACGAAATCGGCGATTTAGCTCCTACCAACACCTCCAGAACGCCAAGAAAAGGAAAAATCGACCAACATCTTACCTCAACAACCTCGCTTGGAGCTTGAATCATCGTCGGTAGCACCGATTCCGAGCCCTAACCTCCCACAACCGACCGCCTCGCCTAGACGCACGCCAAACCCGTCGTTGTGCTTGTTGTAACAACCCAATTTTATTTACCTTAAAAATTGTGTAAATTTAAAACTTTTCTTTTTACAAAAACATCAGAGTATTTTCTTTTTATAAAACCTGATCATTAAAACTCTTTACTTAAAATATTTATCGGTTTCAGCTTAAGTAATAAAATCATCTTTATGAAAATGCAATGGAATTAAAATAAAACCTTAAAGAATATTAAATAATTTACAACCTTTTTACAAATGAATTCCTTTTAATTCTTTAGCCTAGCCAGCCACAAGTTTCACCCGTGCAAATCCTTCATCCACTGTTTTTGACCTGTTCACCTGTGCGTGTACCTACATCGCAAGACCAAGCTAATGAGCCTAAGGCTCAGTAAGTGATATAAAATGTATGATGCACATGTCATGCAACTTTTAAATCTCTTTTAGTTTTTCCGTTTATGTTTCTCTTCTGTCTTTTCTTTTACCGTTTTATTGATCTTAACTTTATTATTCTGCCTTTGGTATTCAACTCAAGTCTCAACCAATGGGGGACTAATCCACCCAAAGCCTCTAACCATGGGGACCATGTCCACCAAACCTCTATTTATTGTTCTGCCTTTGGTATTCAACTCAAGCCTCAACCAATGGGGGACTAATCCACCCAAAGCCTCTAACCATGGAGACCATGTCCACCAAGCCTCTATTTATTGTTCTGCCTTTGGTATTCAACTCAAGCTTCAACCAATGGGGGACTAATCCACCCAAAGCCTCTAACCATGGAGACCATGTCCATCAAGCCTCTATTTATGAGTTCGAGTTCAACACCAAAGGCTTAACCGTCTAACATTGGGATGTAACTCAACCATTGGGGGACGAATCCACCAAAATCCTCTAACCATGGGGCCAATGTCTACTAAGTCTCTATTTATGAGTTACATGCCAAAGCCTTAACTAGTTACCATTGGAAACATAACCTAATCATTGGGGGATTAATCCACCCAAAGCCTCTAACCATGGGAACTATGTCCACCAAGCCTCTATTTATGGGTTACGTGCCAGAGCCTTATATTTTTCTTTACTTTACTTTATTATTTAACCATGGGGAAACAATCCGCCCAAGCCTTTCTCTTTTTCTTTATTTTATTATTTATTCATTTAATATTCGATTCCGTTTTCTTTACAAAGCCATGCTTAAAATCTTTTTCGTATAAATTTGAAAACCATGATCCATGATGTTCGTGAATGCATACATTCTCTATTAGATGAATTTAATAGCGCAACCAACATACAATTCATAGAACATGCTTATAAAACTGTAAACAATGAAATGTGCTATTTAAAACTGTAAACACTGAAACATGCTATTTAAAACTGTAAACACAAAAACATGCATCTCCTATTCTTGCGATGTAGGGTCTTAAGGACCAAAGCACATGCATATCACTTACCTAACGTTCGTGGCGCGTTTAGCACTCTATTCTTTTCTCGTTAATACCTTCAAAATAATTAACATTTATTTATTAATATTTTTATCAATCATAAATCTTAACTTTGCTATCGTTATTCGTTATTTATTATTTAATAATTAAATTGTTGCTTAATAAATTTCTATAAATTTATCTTCATTAATTTCATGGTCAATAAACGAATAACCTTAATTTATACCTTTTCCTTTAATTCACTACTATCCAATTTAACCAATATTTATTAATTAATAACAATCACTAAATTTTCATAAACATTAACGCTTAATAACTTCCATTAGTCAACTTAGTTACTTAACAACCTTGCAATAACCATTTAAGTAACTTAACATGTGCAACGAAAATAGCAATAACCATTTATAGTTGCTCATTCCATCAATGTAACCTCATAATAAAGAGAATTTATTTCATAATACAATTCATTACCTTTTAATGAAAATCCATTGGAACCAACAAAGAATTTATTTAACTTTACTACCCAAAATCACGCCCAATATTAATATCCCAACAAGGCATGAAACCCCAACATCTATCAATCAAACCAAACGTGTGACGACTTAATCTAAATTACATAATGTATTCTTTTCCAATTAATAATCAGAATCTAAACCCACAGAATATATGAGCACAATGTATATTCCCACAACATTATTATCCGAACATGATCAGTAATCCCTTCAGCAATACATAACAACAAAATAGATTAATGGTTCATTACTGGCAACCAAACCAATTTCAATCACATTAACGTTTCCCGTTACTAAAAGCATAGTCCTTATCTTCATTCATCCACTTAGCAAAATTTACAGTCCAAACGTCATTTAGATCACTTATCAAAATAATAGAATGAAATCTAAACAATGATAGTTATTCAACATCAGTATTTGTAGAGCATATATATTCACAGCTGTCCAAAAAACGATAAGCAAAGCATATTTGTTCATCATTTGAATCAATTAAGGAAGCCAGTAGATAAACCATTGAAAACAAACAACAGACCCTAATCTGATCAATCCAACATATATTCAACACTAAGAGTAGCTTATTATCCAACCATCAGTGATCACAGCCAAACAACAATTCACAATCGGGCAGATCTCTCTCTAAATAAAACTTAACCCATCACCATTGTTCAACAACAAACATGCAGAATCGGAGCTGAGTACAAATTCCATTAAACAGGGAAGGTATCCGTTTTACCTGAAACAAGCAACAACTCCAACTATCCAGCGTCTCCACACACGGTCTCCAGCTCCAGAACATCACCACTTCTCCCCTGACATCCAAAGCACTTCCAAAACTATATCGGCAGAGAAGGCTGGAAAAATTACACAACTCAAGGAGGGAGGTCCAACCAGCAAGAGACGCGTAGAAGCCTTATCCTGCAGCCAGAGCAATTGGAACAAACCGGTCCAGAGTGGACCAACAGACCCGGACCATTCCCAATCTCCAGCGAACCGAAGCCCCTGCAATTGTCTAGCCGATTCATCCCCTGCAAACACCCCTCGCCAACACCCGAACAGTAGAACACAAAGGAGGAGGAAGATCAACTGGACTTACCTCGCCCGAAGTCAGAAATCATCGCCGGCAGGACACCCAATCCCGAGCTATGCCCTAGCGTTCCACCAAACGAACCCACGCCGTTCCTCGCCGCCGGACAACGCTCACCGGAGCCAGAGTCTCCATCGCCATCGCTCGCCACTCGCCGACACTCTTGCGCTCTCTCTCCAATTCATTCTCTCTCCCCCTCCGTCGATTTCCTTCTCCTTCTCTCGCTGTCCCGGTCCCACTTTCACTCTCTCTCATTTCTCTTCTTAAATTTTAAAATAAAAACCCATACTCTCTCATTTCTCTTCTTAAATTTTAAAATAAAAACCCATTATAACTCCTTCAACCGAACCGAGCCAACCGGTTCACCCTTCCTCTTTTCTCTTTTTAAATTTTCTTTTATTTTAATTACTTCTAATTTCACTTCATTTTTCCTTTTTGATTTAAATTCCCTCTTTACTCAATTAAATTCTTCATTTAAGTATTTTCACCTCAATTTAATTCCCGACTTATTCTAAATATCGATTAACGATTATTACGGGTTCAATTTAAAATTTTCAATTCCATTTTATAAACTAATTTCCCGTTAAATAAATCCTTAGTTATTATCCAAATATTTCTCCCAATCGATTTTTCTTATCAAATAATTCTCAATTATCCATAATAAGTTATGTTTTGAAAATCGGGGTATTACACTCACCATCACCGTCGCCTGGACGTCGCCCGCGAGCTCTCCCTCTCACTCTCCATTTCTCCCCTCTCTCCCTCTCTTTCTTGTTCTGGTCCACGAACAACACACGAACATAGAATGGCTTGGCCATTCTGTGTTTTAATGAGCTGAACCGGTTCAGTCTATTCCAATACTTAATCCCCTTTATTAATTTACCCATTATTAATTTACACGCTTAATTAATTAAGTTAAATCCAATTTATTTACCCCTCAATTGATTCAATTTAGCAATTTAAATTTAATTTATTCTTTATCACTAAAATACCCTTAGGCCCTACGCTCTTAATACACCTGGTAATATCTCGATAATTAAAAATATCAGGGTATTACAAACATGCTACTAAACTCTAAGTTATACATCTTTTTTGCCCTAAAATATACTTACAACTTAAATAAATTTCTCTCTCTAACATATATCACAACTTACACATTTCTCCCTTTTTTTGTCATAATAAAAAAGAATTCCGAGGGGAGGGGAGTCTAAACACAACCAAGAATCTTATCAAAGAAAATTATCAAGATTATTTAATAAAAAATCTCCCCCGTTAACATTATCAACATGAGTATAATGAGGGAATTAGCATTATAATCTAAAAGACAATCTCCACAATTAATTTGATCGAAAAAAAATTCTCCCCCTTCATCAAAGAATTAAACCAAAAATCAAGCAATAGAGGGAAGTGAGCAGTAACATTCAAATCCAAGTTGTGGTTATAAATAGATATACCAAATTGTAAAGAACCACAATCACAAAGATTTCTAACAAAAAGTCTTCGCCCCCTTTTTCAATTAAGCATACATGATTCATTGGAGCGATTAAGCATTTAAAATTCAATTTGTGGTATAAAAGATGATACCAATTGTAAATAACAAGAATTATAATTCTATAAAAATTATCCCTCTTTGTCATTAAGCTTACAAAATTCCTTGGAGGGTATAAGGCATTCAATCCTATTCATGTGGTTAAGATTAAAAACTCAATGTGATGCAACCACAAACAAGGTTCATTCAATTAAAAAATAGTCCCCCTTTTGTCATTAAGCCTATAAACTCATTTGAGGGAAGCAGACATTAGAATCTAAAGCATAGATATAAAAAAAAATGAGATTCAAGAAATAGATACAAAATGTAGAAAATAGAATCCACTTAAGAGCCAAGAATTGTAACCAAAGTTTCAATTGCTAACAAATGATACCAATTTAAGAATTCACAATGTAAAGCAAAACAAGTTTGTCAAAGATTAATATCCAACAAAATAATGAACCATCCAACTTAAACACTAAATAAGTATCAATTGACAAACTCTATGGAATAATGCACGTTTAAAATCAAGTTTCTCCCCCTATCTCTATGCACAAATCTATGTTCTTCTCTCCCTTAGACATTATCAAATAGATATAGAAAAAGCAAGAAATTTTGAAAAATTTTGGCATGGTTTCCTTTGTTTATACTCTCCCAACAAAGCCATAATTTCCTGCATAAGCTCACAGTATACCCAAAACAGTATTCACAATCAAAAGATATTATGCAGTATTCAGAACGTACCAAAAAATACATGACAGAGATTAGAGGTAAACTAAATGAGTAAAACAGGAGTTAATGTATTTTTACAAAATTTAAGGACTAAAGCTAAATAGGGTCTGCAGGAGGATCATCATTGGGGGCAGGAGGACCATCATCGGACTCGGGAGGAATGTTATGCTCACTAAAGAATTGGCTACCCCACATAGCATTTGACACTTCGGAGATATTGCGTTGAAGCTCTTCTAATTTGGATTGAATAGCTACATTCTCTTCATGCCGAAGGCGAAGTTGTTCTCAAACCTCATTCTGAAAAGTTAGACTCTTATCTTGAAATGATAGAAAATAGCAAGTCAATAAATCTAGTCACTCTTCAACTGAAGCTGGATAGGTGGTAGAAGAGGAGGAGGCATGCGCTAATGGTTCGGAATAAGAGGGAGGAACCGATGGGCTGGCTAAAGGAGATGGATCGGGCAATGGGGCATCGTCATCATCATCGGAACTCGATATTTTGGCTGGAATGGTAGCCCTAGGTGCTCTAGCCACCCACACACCATCATCGCCCATGGTAAAATCCATACATGCCAATGTGTTCACGGAATAAGTATCCACCGAATGGAGGGGAAGTTCGGGCATTGAATCAGGAATTTGCACACCTTGAGATTGAAAAACTCTCATCAGCAAGAGATTGTAGGGCAATGATCGAGAGTTGCTCCCGGCGGTTTCGATCATCACTTGAAGAATAATATAGCCAATATTGAATGGTTGATGATCATAAATGTGCTTGAGCGCATAAAGATCCATACAACTGACATTGTCGCGGTGACCATCTCTCGAAACCAAATTATATGATAAACTGTGACGAATCACATGGGCTTTAACATTTAAATCTCGTGCCTTAGGTTTGATCAAGAAACCTTGCTTTAAATCTTTAAGAATCTGCTGTAAGAAACTTATATAAGCATATGACCGAATAAAAGTCGGATCCCTCGAATTCGTATAGAATTCCTCATATCCTGAACCTTGCTCAAAATCCAACAAAGAATTAATATGGTTTGGAGTTAAACAAATGTTCTTGTCATACACCATGCTAGTCACTTTTTATGGTCTTGGACTATATTCAAGGTTGGAATAAAACATTCGAATAGGATCTTCAGAATAAGGACCGTCAAAATCAAAAATTTGAAACAAACCCATCAATTTGTAAAGTCTCTCTAAATCCAAATTTCCTAAACAATTCCAAGAGATTTTCCGAGATAAAATCAAAGGTATATACTTATAATCTTTCTGATATCTAGCCTTGCATCTAGCATTGATAAAAAGGCGGGAAGAAAAATCTTCTGGATGTGACTGAGAAGATTTACCACGCTTAGTTCGTTTTCTGGTTCGCTTAGACATTATGGATGAGGATTGAAGGAACGAAAATGATGAAACGAAGCTAGAGCGAAGAAGAACATGAGAGAATCGCCGGAAATCGAAGGAGAGGACGGAGGGGTCGCTGGAAATCGCCGATGAGGTCGTTCGAAATTAGGGTTAGGTCGAAAAATCTGTCTTAAAATCAATAAAAGGGTCGACCTTTTGTAAATATGCGGTCGATAGTTTCTGTCTAAGCGATAGAGGAAACGAATCTGTAATTTTTGCGGTCGACCTTTTTGGTTTGAACAGATTTACATATTATATTTGTTAAAATTTGACCTAATTGGTGTTGAATATCCTTAAACCACATTGAACTCTCATACTTCAATAATTCAAATTATACCATTTGTTGAATTAAAACTATTTCCAATTTCAAACAACCAATTGAAAGTATTGAACAAATATAAACCAATGAAATTAAGGATACCAAGAGTATTCCACAAAGCAAATTCAATATCAACAATTTCTATTGCACGAATTAAACTCAAAAATTCCAACCTATATGTAACTAATCAAAAATGACCATCAAGAATACCAATAAAACAATCAATCCAATGAATATTAATTGTTGAAATAAAATCTAAATTCACAAAATACCAATTGATATAGTCTATCTTTCAAAGATATTCACGTTAAGGATCATTTTCTCCCCCCTTAAATCATTACACATAATTAAACAATTGGGGATTGAAATTCAAGATAGATACCAATTGTAGAAGTTTAAAGAAGCAAAACACTTATTAATATTAATTGAGTGATTTTAAATCAATGGAGAATATTGATATCAATCTGAAAAACAACTACAAAAACTTCTTCCCCTTTATAAATCTCGAAACCAAAAACATTTGGGGAAAATGATACAAAAAATAAAGTCTTACAATATAAAACCAATTGAAAAACAAATACATTCATTTAAAGATTTGAAAAAAAAAGATTATGGAAAAACCAATTTCGAAGTTAAATACAAATTCTTCTTCCATTTGATGATAAATAATTTTAGCCATAGTAGAAGCAAACTTATCAAAATTAAAATATTTGTATTTTTTTCCTCCTAAATTATTTATCTCATTTCAAATCAAGGAGAAATATCAAAGTTTAAGCCTTGCGGAAGCTAATCATCAAAATTTAAAAAGCTTAACCAATTTTAAAAACAATTCAATGATTTCAATACAATACTATTTTCTTCTCTTTTATCCATATACAAATGTAATCCAAAGGAGATAAAAAATAGTCTAAAAATACAATTGTTGTAATCCATCTATGCATCCAAAAGTATCATCCAACAATTCAAGTGTATATTCAAATTAGAAATTCAATTGTTGGAATCAAAATCTCAAGCAAACATGCATGTAACACTTTAAGAGATATACTATTTCAAGGATTATTCAAAAATTCAATTCATAATTTTAATCCTCTAACACCAAATAAAGACTAAGAAATGAATCAATCTATAATCTATTCCATTTAATTCCATTCAAATCAAGACACATAATATTGATTCCTAAGAGAGTTTCAACCAATCAAAATTAAAACCAACTTCTCTCAAATCAATTCCAATCAATAATTATGCAAGAAGAATATCACAATTCATCCGAAAAAAAAAACAATTCAACCAATACATATCAATATTAGAAATAATCAACTTTCCAACCTATGATGCTTATCAATTTAACCCAAAGTAGAGATACAATCACTTATAAAAAAGATTCTATATCCAACAATTCAACAATTTTATGTTATCTAGAAATCCAATTGTTGGAACTAAATCATCAAAACACAAGTGGAAGGAATAAGGTAAATTTCAACCTATGTATACAAAAAGATTAATGCTAACAATGAATCTAAGAAAAAATATTCTATTAATCATAGTTAAATCAAATCAAGAATCAAAGGTGAATTAGCTCAATTCAATTCCTAAATCAAGAATAGACCAATAAGATTGAAGTAATCTATAATATAATCCGTTCAATTCAATCCAAGACACACATTTTTCAACCCAATATTCAATCAAACAATTCACCAATTTAATTAACAAAGAAAAAATGTGTACCTCCAAGAGAATTTATTTCCATTTTATGCATTGGAGGAAATCTTTGAAGCTTCTCCCTTGTGTTGGATATTCAAGTATCCATTCTCCTTTTTAAGCTCATTGGGAGAACCTCCAACCTACAACATAATCAAGTAGGCTTCTTTGGTACCCAAACCATTTTGGGTCCATTTGTTAAGGGTTTGCTTACTTTTGGAACCCACACAAATTTAGAATTTAAATTGAATTTTGAATTTAAATTAGACTTTGCATCCAAAGGATAAACAAATTTTGAATTAGCATGTGATTTAAATTTAGAGTTCAAATTCAAAGGATAGGAAAACTTAGATCCAACATTTGACTCCAATTTAGCATTCAATTTTAAAGGACAACAAAAGAATTTATGTCCAACAAAATTGCAAGAATAGAAGATCTAACAAATAAATTATTGTAATTCTTCTTTGCAAAGAGTTTATATCCAATGCTGGCTTTATCAAAAGTAACCATTTGCGAATTTAAGAGCATATTTAAATTTTTGCTCCCATTAGTGAATTTAAGCACAATAGAGTTCAAATCATTATTCTTGGCTTTTAATTCACAAACATCAATCTCAAGAGATTCAATTTTATTATTAGCATCTAGAATAGATTTAGATTTAGCATGCAAAGATCTAATCTCTTTTTCACGTGATTTGATCGAAATATTCAATTCATCATTCCTAATTTTCAAATCACAAATCTCATGCTCATGACAATTAATGGTAGCAATCAAACCACAATTGTTAACATTTAATGAGTCAATTTTATTTTCATGTGATTTGATAGTAGATTTCAATCCATTGTTCTACAATTTCAAACTGCTACAATTATGCTCAAGTGATTTAAAGGAAGTATTAAAATCATCAATCATTCCCTTTAATTCACAAATTTGACCCTCAAAAGATTTATCTAAATTAGCATGCTTTTTGATCAAATTGCTATACTCCTTTTTCAATACTTTATATTTTTCCTTAAGCTCATTCAAACTTTCTAGCAATTCATTTACTAAATCACCAATATCATCACTATTAGAATTAGAATTGCTATAGTAGTTCGTTACCTCAATTTCTTCATTGGTCATAAAGCATACATTGGCCACTTCCTCTTCTTTTTCGGAGGATGAGCTCTCTTCACTTCTAATTCTTTGATTTGTGCCTGCATGTGTTAGCTCAAGTGTTTTCCATATATCAAAGGCACTAACACATGATTGTACTTTATCGAATTCATTTTTACTTAATCCACTATATAAAATATTCATAGCTTTAGCATTCAAATTCCAATTATGTTTATCTATATCATTGAATTCATAACATGGTCTTGGAATGGTTATTCCCTTTTCAATGATCATCCATAAATTGTAATCAATAGATTGTACAAATGCTTTCATTCTACATTTTCAATACAAATAATTGCAACCATAAAAAATTGGAGGTGTAGAAATAGAGTGTTCTAATTTGTACATTTTCAACAATGAAATTCAATCAAGTTCATACAAATAAAATTCTACAATCGAATTTGCAATATGCACAAAATATCACACAAAAATTTAAATATCCGCTCTGATACCAATTGTAGGATCGATATACGCCTATAGAGGGGATGGGGGGTGGGGGTGAATATAACGTTTTAATATTTTCGTACGATATTTGATTACTCTAAATCCCTAAGTGATTTATCAAATATGATTAAATAACTAATCACGATCAATGAGAAAATTAAAGAGTAAGGGTTAGAGAAGTGCACACGATATTTTTTTTACGGGGTTCGGCAAACTCGTCTACGTTCGCGCTCCAAGTTCCACTTGGAGATACACTAAGCAATTGGCTTACGGGTGCCAATAACACCGTTTACAAATTGACTATTAAACGGGGCGTCACCCTTGACTAATAATAAGGTAGTCAACCTTGGACTCTTATGAGACATCACCCTAAATTTGACTATTTGTGGGGCATCACCTAATGATTGAACTTACGGGCATTCAATATAGCCTATTGAGTGTTTCGAGTATTTCGAGTTTTCACCTTTGTGTGATGAATTAGTAGGGAATCACCCTTTACAATCAAGTACAATAATAATGGAATCAGAAATTAACGCGCAATCTATCTAATCCAAATTCTCCCAAATATAACTCGCAAGTTTATGGGTTGCGGAGAATTGGATTTACAATAATAACTCACAGTGGGTAATATTCGAGCATTGATTTCGGCATGGCTTAGCCTCGAATATTCGATCGTTAGTTGTGGTGAGCTTGGAGTGATCCTCTATTAATAGACACTGCACAAGAGGTCGACCTTATGCCCTAAACGGTCAACCCTTTTACTAGCCGTTGGAGTTCTGCCCGTTGAGATTTGACCGTTGAAACATGCCTTCTGTGCGGTCAACCATGCGGTCGACCTTCAAACTAATCTCTCCATTTTGCGGTCGACCCTGAGGTTGACCCTTTCCTTCATGCAGAAACTTTGGAGCAATCTGTTCATTTCGCGGTCGACCCTTTCCTTGGTAAATGCATAATAGGGTCGACCATTTTGCTTGTTTCATCAATCCTTTGCTCCTTTTTCACCTTCTTGATTTTCCTAAGTCCCGAAACGATATGTATTCACTACATGAACTTAGATAAACTTCTTAGAACATTAATAATACCCATTTTGAGGGTGTTTCCTATAAACACGGATATAAATATTATTATAAAATATTAATAATGATATTCGAATAACGCAAAACACAACTTATTGATTTTATTAAATTAATCCAACTTTTTAGTCATCATCAAAATAAAACTTAGCCTAACAAAAAGGCTAACACAAATGTGCGCCCACATGTTCTTACAAAATCTAGTATCTGCGGATATTCATACTTTTGCGCATACCAACATTTCTGCGGATACCAACACTTCTGTAAACACCTCATTCTGCGAATATGGTTATTATTTTAATATTCTAGACATCTGCACTTTGAGAAAAATTGTTAAAATCCTACAACCTTTCTCATTTCCTCCGACATTACTTCAACTCAAAACCAATCCAAATCACATTATTAGTGTCCCAAAAAATTCAATATTACAATTTCAACAATTTTTAATCTAAAATCATCGCAAATTACATAAAATTCTAATTTTCTTAAGGATTAGAGTTATTTTACATGGATTTCAGCACTTTCAAGCTTTGATAAGCTTCTAAACTTTAACTCTTTCTTCACTTTTGGTTCTTATAAATCTTTCTAATGTTCTAAACACTCTTTCCTTCAAATTCAAGTCAGAATCACACTCCTGCACCTTCAACTTCTAACTTTTCTCTCAAAAACCATATTTCCTCTTTTCTCCTTTCTAACTTGACATGCCTCGGGGGCCGAGGCCTATAACTCGATCGCAAACAAGGTCCTTACTTTTACTTAGCCAAATTACTGATGATCTTGTTTCTTTTGCAGGTATTAACTTCGAGGATGGTTCCATTTGGGATGTTGTCCCAACGGATAGGGAGCAGCCCATGCATGTTTTGACTTGGGACACACGTGAGTGTTGTGAGCTTCATCAGACGGGAATTTGTCTTCCCGGCATCCCAAACGTGTAACCTTTCAATTCTGCATTTTTTCATTTCTTATTTTATTTTCATGGCAAACGTTGAGCCTATTTTGTGAGGGTAAGGCATGGTTATAAGCTTAACTCATTCATGCATTTAGATTGTTGGTTAGGTTAGATGGTGATGATCCAGTTATGGGTTGATGGGCCAAGTCCAATCCATTTCAAGCCCAAGGAAAGAGCAAACCCAAAGAAAACATCAAGGAGCTGCCACGTGTACGCCATGCATGTTATCTCCCACCAGCTTTAATCTTGGCCATTCATTCCACATTCATCCAAGGGCCTGCATGTTGCCACCCAAAGAAAACATCCAGGAGCTGCCACGTGCACGTCATGCATATTGCCACCCGCCTGCCTCATCTCGGTCGTCCATCATCCCCTACTCATCATCACCTAGGCTTATAAATATCCATGGATTAGATGCATTGAAAAACTTTTGATCAGATTACTATATTAGTAGCTTCCTCCTCTGTGAGAGAAATCCCGACCCTGTTGTGAGTCAGCCCCGGATTTTCGAATCCGAGACGAAGTAGAGGACTTCCTTGTTAGCAAGCTCGTGGTGCTTGAGCTAACTCGTAAGTTTTTCCTTTTCAAACTTCCATTGGGAGTTTGAGAGAGGGAAAACCGAACCATTGCCTACGATTGGTAGATTTTCTGCGAAAATCTAGAATTCGTGAACCTCGTGTTAGATAGTTCCCAGATTCGATCAAGGGTCTACATCTCCTCCCCTGTCGTTCATCATGGGTTTCTAACACGTGCTTCCTTTTCTAGGTCGTCTCATGTCCGGGATAGAGTGATGGAACTTGGAGAGATCCCACCACCTATTAAACACCTACTGATCAAATTTCAAGACATTTTTCTAGAAGAACTGCCCCATGGGTTACCACCTTTGAAAGGTATTGAACATCAAATTGACTTAACCCCTGGAGCAGCCTTACGAAACCGCCCCGCTTATCGGATGAGACCAGAAGAGACAAAAGAGCTTCAAACCCAAGTACAAGACTTGATGGACAGGGGTTACATACGAGAATCAATGAGCCCTTGTGCTGTGCCAACATTATTAGTACCCAAAAAAGATAGCACCATGAGGATGTGTGTTGACAGCCGAGCCATAAACCAAATTACTATCAAGTATAGATATCCTATCCCAAGGCTCGAGGATATGTTGGATGAGCTCTGTGGCGCATCCATATTTTCAAAGGTGGACCTTAAGAGTGGGTACCACCAGATTCGCATGCGAGAAGGTGATGAGTGAAAAACTGCCTTTAAGACCAAGTACGACTTATTCGAGTGGATGGTCATGCCTTTCGGCTTATCAAATGCCCCCCAGTACCTTTATGCGATTAATGCACCATGTATTAAAGGACCTATTGGGTAAATTTGTTGTCATTTACTTCGATGATATTTTGGTATATAGTCTAGACCTTCCACAACATGTCACTCACCTTAATATTCTATTTGAAACCCTTCGCAAAGCAAAACTTTTTGGAAATCTAAAAAAGTGTTCTTTTGGACAAGAGAAGGTCTATTTTCTTGGATTCATAATATCTAAGAATGGGATGGAGGCTGATGAAGAAAAGATAAAGGCCATCAGAGAGTGGCCTACACCAAATGGAATATCGGAAGTAAGGAGTAGAGTTTGCTTGGACTCCCAAATGCCAAATGCAAACATTGGCAACACGAAGAAAGGAGTAGGGTTTGCTTGGACTCCCAAATGCCAAATGAGTTTTGATACTATTAAACAAAAGTTATGTAATTCTCCGGTTTTAGCACTTCCTGACTTCAATAAAGTTTTTGAGATCAAAAGTGATGCTTCAGGAGTTGGAATTGGAGCGGTGCTAACACAAGAAGGAAAACCTCTGGCCTATTTTAGTGAGAAACTTAAAGGAGCTACCCTTAATTACTCTACATATGATAAAGAGTTCTATGGAGTCATTCGGGCACTTGAACATTGGCAACACTACCTCTAATCTAAAGAGTTTGTGATCCATTTTGACCATCAATCACTTAAACACATCAAGAGTCAGCATAAATTGAATAAGAGGCATGCCAAGTGGGTCGAATTTTTAGAAAGATTTCCATACACTTTAAAGTATTTGAAGGGAAACGAGAATGTAGTTGCGGACGCTCTTTCTCGCAAAAGAATTCTTTTCGCCGAATTGAGGACAATTTTTTTTGGATTTGAGTGGATCAAGAATGCTTACGAAACCGATGAAAATTTTGGTTCTCATTATGCGAAATGCCTAACCAAACCCGATGGGGGTTTTTGTTTGATAAATGGATTCCTTATGCATAAAGGAAAAGTTTGCATTCCTCGAGGTAGCCTATGACTTAGCCTAGTAAAAGAGGCTCATAGTGGAGGTTTAGCGGGACATTTTGGGGAAAAGAAAACCATTGAGCTACTTAAAGAGCATTTTTATTGGCCACGTATGATGTAATGCCCCAAAATTTTAAAATACCTTGTAAATTCCGTTTATGACATTGTAATAACTCTTGATAATATAATATATAGTTCATAACATATGGTTAATGCCATATAGTGAAAAACGTTCAATAAAACACAAGGTTGGAAAGTTGTGGACGCATAGGATGATAAGTGGCGTCCTAAAGGCTGAGCTGTCAGTGTGCGGACGCTGGACTGTCAAGTCGCGGACGCAGCGGATGATTACATGAGCGTTCGTTATGACTCTGTAATATTTTTATACAGATGAGGACGCTGCAGACGATATATGCGGACGACAAACTACGTCTGCAAGGGCAAAAATGTCGGACGTAGTGGACGGGGCAGACGAGAGAAGAAGGCGTCCGATTTGCCTCTATAATATTTTTGTGAAGCTGCGGACGTTGCGGACGATAGGTGCGGACGACAAACCGCATCCGCAAGGTCAAAAATGTCCCAGAAATTAAGTTAAATCTGAAGCCCTCTTTCTGCCATTTTTATGTTTCCTTCGAAATTTTCTTCTGGCGACATGTCCAGACGATCGAACGGGGTGCATACATGGATTATCTTTACTGGACCTCTTCTCTAGGAGGTGGGAAGTATCACCACGCTATTTCCCCTTCCTCCACGATAGCTCCCTCTATTTTCTTCTACTGTCTATAAAAGTTAGTGAGTATGAAGACAACAGGATTTTGGAAGAAGACAACAACGTACAAGTTGGTGGGCAGAAAAAAAAGGTGAGTTTTGTAACCTTACACAGCTTGGTTTTCTATCTTCTTCTGTATCATGTAATGTAAGGTATACATATAAAATATATATTGTCTATCCAGGAGAATTGGAACGTAGCAGGGGCAGCTTGAGAATAGGAAGTTTCAGAAAGACAATATCAAGTAAGAATTAGAGTGATGTGTGGCCAATGGAGGCCTACATCACGGGGTTTTGCTTGTGTTTGTTGCTTTGGATTATCTGCTGTACAAATGATATGTTATGTCTAGATTCTTTTTGCAAAATGATCTATGGTTATCATTGCTGGCACTGCTGGATTACTTTAGCTAGAATTTGTGAAAGGTTGTATGATAGAAATTGAAGTATAACAGTGAACGTTCATATGAAAAACTTGGTTTTATAGGTTTAGAAAGATAATACCCAGTTGGATTAAATTAAGATATGAAATTATTGCTTCTGAGTTTTCTTTAGAAAAAGTACAGATTTGGACAAGAGCTGTTTATGTATTGTACAATTGCTTTCCAATGCTTTATCGTTGATTACAAGTATAAGGTAACTGTGAAGCATGAATTGGATTTAAGCATCTCTTTAGGAGGCAGGGAACTATTGTGAAAATGTTCTTTGAACCATGAATATTAACTTGCTTAGACTTGTCATTTATGCTATGCATGTCTTTAGCTTCTTAGTTCTCTAGGTAATGGTATATACTTTGAGCATGCTAAATTATTTTTATTGAATTGTGTTCTTGTAAGTATGTTGTTTTTCTTTAATTTGATGGCATCATGCATCATACTAGGAATATAAACTTGTTCATAATGTGTGACATATTTAATCTATTTAAATAGGCATGTGGGAGGTTCGGGGAACAATGATGACCTATTAGGCCCATGTTGGATGGGTTTAGAATATTAGGCCCATGTTGGATGAGTTTAGGATATTAGATCCATGTTGGATGAATTAGATGAAGGCTCATTGTTCCTTGTTAGGGAAATTCCCAATGTCCTCGTAACAAAGGAGTGTATACGGCCTGGGAAACCCTGTATATGTATATATGTTGATAATTTGTGGAGATTGAGCGGGTTTCCATGGTCCCACGGTGTTTGTCATGTGTACACTCTTGGCTTAATTTGCATTGTATGGTCCTGCATTGCATTACATTGCATTCATTCTAATTCTTGCTGAGCGTTAGACTCATTGTTTTCCCCCGTGATGTAGGTAATGAGCTGGACGATAATAATACTACGGAGGCGGTCTTCCAGGATGATGTTTTGGATTATCAGCCATTTTGACCTGTTGGTGGTGGTGCATCACAGCTATGCTATGGTATTAGGTTATAAAATATATGACGTAATAGTTTTATCACATCTGGAATTTGGTATTTTGGTTTGGAATGAATGATGAACAACTCCTTAAAACAAAAAGGTGTGTTTTGCTAGTAATAGGATAGTTATAAACTTTTGGGTGATGCAAAATGACTGTTTTGAAAGCTATGATATCAGTCTTTTGATCAAAGATTTTATACTCGTCTCATAAAAATTGTGCATTTTACTTTACTAAAATGATTTATGCAATTTACTACGCTACAATGGGTTGTGAAAAAATTTTTTTTTAAATAATGGGAGAATTAGGAGGGATGTTACATATGATGCATGATGTACACCATCTGTTGGAGCAATGTGCTATTTGCAAGAAAGCCAAGAGTAAAGTCTTATCGCAAGGACTATACATGCCCTTACCAGTGCCTACCCATCCTTGGATTGACGTAAGCATGGACTTTATCTTAGGCTTACCACGGACCACAAGGAGCAAAGTTCTATTTTAGTGGTCGTGGATAGGTTCTCAAAGATGACTCACTTTTTGGCCTGTAATAAGACTGATGATGCCCCTAATATTGCTGACCTCTTCTTTAAGGAGATTGTCCGTCTCTATGGAATACCACATTCAATCGTGTCGGATCGTGACACTAAATTTTTGAGTACTTTCTGGAATGTTTTATGGAGAAAATTGGGTACAAAACTGTATTTTAGCACATCCTTTAATCCCCAAACGGATGGACAAACAGAAGTTGTAAATAGGACTTTAGGCACATTATTGAGATGTGTCGTGGGGAATAAAAAGGAAAATTGGGACGTTCTTCTCCCACATTTGGAGTTTTGTTACAATCGATGTGTTCATTCGACAACCCACAAGACACCGTTTGAAGTTGCATATGGTTTTAACCCTTCAACGCCTTTGGATTTATTACCCTTGCTGACCAAGGACCTTATCAATGCCTCTGGTGCACATAAGGCTGACCAAGTTAAGAAATTACATGAGACAGTGCACGCGGCTATTAGGAAGAGCAATGAGGGTTACGCCAAACATGCCAATAGAGGGCGTAAGGAAGTGATATTTAAAGAGGGGGACTTGGTATGGTTGCACCTAAGAAGGGAAAGGTTTCCTGACAAGAGACGTTCGAAGTTACTCCCAAGAACGGACGGACCTTTCAAAGTCTTGGAAATGATAAATAATAATGCTTATAAGATTGACCTTCCCGGAGACTATGGTGTGTCAACCACTTTCAATGTCCAAGATCTATCACCTTTCGTGGGTGATGACCCTATTGAGGAAGAAGAGCTCGAACCATTGGATTTGAGGACAAATCCTCTCTCACCTAGAGGGGTTGACATGCCTCCGGGGCCGAGGCCTATTACTCGATCGCAAACAAGGTCCTTACTTTTACTTAGCTAAATTACTGATGATCTTGTTTCTTTTGCAGGTATTAACTTCGAGGATGGTTCCATTTGGGATGTTGTCCCAACGGATAGGGAGCAGCCCGTGCATGTTTTGACTTGGGACACACGTAAGTGTTGTGAGCTTCATCAGACGGGAATTTGTCTTCCCGGCATCCCAAACGTGTAACCTTTCAATTCTGCATTTTTTCATTTCTTATTTTATTTTTATGGCAAACGTTGAGCCTATTTTGTGAGGGTAAGGCATGGTTATAAGCTTTACTCATTCATGCATTTAGATTGTTGGTTAGGTTAGATGGTGATGATCCAGTTATGGGTTGATGGGCCAAGTCCAATCCATTTCAAGCCCAAGGAAAGAGCAAGCCCAAAGAAAACATCAAGGAGCTGCCACGTGTACGCTACGCATGTTATCTCCCACCAGCTTTAATCTTGGCCATTCATTCCACATTCATCCAAGGGCCTGCATGTTGCCACCCAAAGAAAACATCCAGGAGCTGCCACGTGCACGTCATGCATATTGCCACCCGCCTGCCTCATCTCAGCCGTCCATCATCCCCTACTCATCATCACCTAGGCTTATAAATATCTATGGATTAGATGCATTGAAAAACTTTTGATCAGATTAATATATTAGTAGCTTCCTCCTCTGTGAGAGAAATCCCGACCCTGTCGTGACTCAGCCCCGGATTTTTGAATCCGAGACGAAGTAGAGGACTTCCTTGTTAGCAAGCTCGTGGTGCTTGAGCTAACTCGTAAGTTTTTCCTTTTCAAACTTCCATTGGGAGTTTGAGCGAGGGAAAACCGAACCATTGCCTACGATTGGTAGATTTTCTTCGAAAATCTAGAATTCGTGAACCTCACGTTAGATAGTTCCCGGATCCGATCAAGGGTCTACATCTCCTCCCCTGTCGCTCATCGTGGGTTTCTAACACGTGCTTCCTTTTCTAGGTCGTCTCGTGTCATAACTTCTTCTCTATTTTTCTACAAAAAAACTAGCACTTTTCCCCATCTTTTTTAGATAGGAATGAGATTTTCTAGAGAATTCTCTATTTAATTACAACTTCAACCTCAATTATTAA
Organism: Begonia loranthoides; assembly: GCA_022433065.1. Classification (NCBI taxonomy): domain Eukaryota; kingdom Viridiplantae; phylum Streptophyta; class Magnoliopsida; order Cucurbitales; family Begoniaceae; genus Begonia; species Begonia loranthoides. Next base: position 8,678,357 of record CM039479.1, on the reverse strand, counting down.
GGTCAAAAGACCATTTATCATTAATGTTTGTATTATTTACACTTTTAGCACTTGTTTTAACTTGACATATGACAACTTTATTGGTGACCATATTTTATTGCATAAAATCTTAGATATATGTCTGAGAAAACTTTCATCCTTAGAAAGCATTAGCAAATTCTTATTCAATTTTTCCGAATTAAATGTTTAATAGAAATTGAACATAATTGACAAATACATTTAATCTAATTTTAAAATGATATAACTTTGAGTATATAACTCCAAATTACATGATTTTAGTATCATTCTCTTCCTCAAGATGTCTAGTTTATCATCGTAAAATTTAATACAATTACATTCACACATTCAACCATACTAAAATATTTAAAATGTTCAGGAAAAACAATTTATATTTGCATAATCATTGATTTTGAGCATATAAGATTGACCTCATGCATGCTCAAGTCAACCCTTCCTCATTTCACATAAACCCTTTGAAATTCATAATAGTTTAATATTATCATCTTATGTTAATATCATCTATAAGTAAAGCAAATTTTCAAATCATTACATTCCTTCTCCCTCTCTCCCATTTTCTCTTCCTTTCTCCTTTTCCCGTTCATTTTGTCTCTCCTTCGAAGTTGCAATTAGAGAAACAAAAATGAGCCTTGGTTTCATAATTTCTTGAACAATGGCAAAAAATTGAATACTAAGGTATTAGAGTTTTTGTACTAAGAAATAATGTCCTTCTCATTAGCATCTTTTAAAGGTGAATCGGACATTGGTAGACTCTTATAGAATGAAAACAAATTAACCCACCCAATGTATTCGGATAAGTGTTCATTTTTACTTTGACATGGAATAAGGTTTTGGGAGAATATAGGATATTATGAAGAAGATACGGGAGGGAAGGAAGATTGAGTAAGAATGAATCCTCAAGGCAACCCCACCTTCATCCTCATTTATGGAGAGAAGTTGATGCATGTTAATTAACGATGGATGTATATTAAGATGCTGTTTTGAAAGCATTTCCTTACCATTTGGGCCTTTCCAACCCCATATCACTCGCGCCCCAAATACAAGAGGCCCCATTAGTTATTACTAATACAATGCAATTTAAAAAGAAATTATTGAACCACAGCACTCCCCACTCCCCACTCACCATCACTTTTAGATAATACATGTAGTCCGGGTTCAGCCCCTCTCATATTGCATGACCATCTAAACGCCCACGCTGTGTAGAACCACCGTCTCCACCGTCAGACCCGGCCCGAACCCGAACAGAACCCCCCACTCCAGCCCTTCTCCACTCGTCTTCAGCCCTTCCTCGGCTGATTTCCTCCTCATCTCGTCCAAAATGAACAAAACGCAGGCACTTGACATGTTTCCGTAGTCGCTCAGCACCTGTCTGGTCGCTCTCATTTTCTCTTCTTTCAGACCCAGTTTTTGCTCTACCTGGTCCAAGATTGCCGGACCTCCGGGGTGGGCGATCCAGAAAATGGAGTTCCAGTCCGAGATACCCAAAGGTTTGAACGCCTCAACCAAGCTTTTCTCGATGTTCTTCGAAATTAATCCGGGGACGTCTTTCAGAAGGTGGAAAGTCAAGCCCACTTCACGTAGATGGCCGTCGATGGCGCCGTCACTGTCTGGGAGGATAGTTTGGGCCGCGGAAACCATTTCGAACAACGGCTTCTCCACTCCGGGGATTGGGTCCGAGCCGACGATGACAGCGGCGGAGCCGTCCCCGAAGAGAGCCTGTCCTACGAGACTGTCGAGGTGGGATTCACTCGGACCACGGAAGGTGACGGCAGTAATCTCCGAGCAAACCACGAGAACACGAGCACCTTTGTTATTCTCAGCAAGATCCTTGGCGACCCTGAGAACCGTGCCTCCGGCGAAGCAGCCTTGCTGGTACATCATAAGACGTTTGACTGACGGACGGAGGCCTAAGAGCTTGGTGAGCTGATAATCGGCTCCGGGCATATCGACTCCGCTTGTGGTGCAGAAAACAACGTGGGTAATCTTGGATTTAGGCTGTCCCCACTCTTTAATGGCTTTCGCCGCTGCCTCCTTCCCGAGCCGGGGAACCTCCACAACAACCATATCTTGCCTGGCGTCGAGAGAAGGAGCTTCGTAGGCACAAACATGGGGGTTCTCCTTCAAAATCTCCTCCGTCAAGTACATATACCGTTTCTTGATCATCGACTTTTCGCCTGAAATTATCAAATAACCACAACTCCATCAGCAATACGGTCGCAAGAAAAGATTTAAACTTTTACGTAAAACTTTTGCATGAATCTCAAGTTTAAATGAATTTCTGAGCTCTTACACATGCGCTTGAATTTCTCTTTGAGTTCCGTCTTGTGCTCACTGTTAGTGATGCGAAAGTAGTAATCCGGGTAAGTGCTCTGATCGACGCAGTTAGGTGGAGTGGCAGTTCCGATGGCCAAGACAGTGGCAGGGCCCTCAGCCCTCTGAGCTCTGCGAACTTCTTCGACCGTCACCATTTTCTTCCCTACTCAAGATTCAAGAAGAAGCAGTGAGAGTATAAACAAGTGATGAGCTCGAAGCTTTGCCAGGCTAAGAAAGAACGAGTTGCTTATATAGTGAAGTCAGAAAGAGAAAGAGGAAAGGAGAGAAAGAGAGAGAGGTAGATGAGAGAGAGAAAAACTCAACAACTGGGTAGAGCAGACAGAGAACAGAAAAGCACGTGACTGAGTTTGGTGCATTTTGCCTATCAAACCTTCCACACATAAGGGAGGATGGCTGGCATGGGGCTTGCTCTTACCTACCAGAGGGTTAGGCAGCACTAATAATCCATCATTTCTTTATTTTCCTTTGCTTAATCAACGCTAATTATTTCCTCAATACATCATCTTCTTCTACTAAACACAGCTTCAAATGCAGTTAGCTTTTCTTAATATTAAAAAGGGAAATTAACAAATCAACCATTATACTTTAGGATCAATGACAAGTGAAGTACTGAACAATTTTTGTTAACAATTTAAACACTGAACTATGATAAATTGACGGAGTAAACACTGCGGTTATGTTTTATGTTAAATAGCTTTGTCGTTCCTCTGCGAAACGTTGTCTTTCCTCTGCGAAATGTTATCTTTCTACAGTAGAACGTTGTCTTTCCATTGCGGAATGTGATTCCTTGAAATAGAACTAAAAAAGGTTGACATTTCGCAGGAGAAAGTTGTTTTTCCACATAAGAAAGTCTGCAAATAAAAATAAAATTCATTGTCTTCTTCGTAAAAAAAATACAGACAACGGACAAACTGTGATTCTCCAATAGACAGTAAAACAATTCTAAATTATCCGAAATCTAAAATATTAACATTCTTTTATAAAACTTTCTAAATTATAAAATCCGAAATCTTCTAAATCCATTGTTTTACAAAATCCAAAATTATAAATCCATTCTTCTTGGATATTAACTTTTTTTCACTAAAAATCTCTATTAAAATAATGAGTTATTGCAGTTTTTTCATGAGTATTAACTCTTTTCCACTGTGAGTTCTCAAAAAGTTAACGGCGATATTTGCGACGGCGATTTCTCATAATTGAATAGTTAAGTTGTTAATAAAAATACGTTAGTAGTTAACTTATCATTAATCACAAAGTACCGTAGTTAATTTATTAATTTCCCTATTAAAAATCGTCCTTTTGTTTTTTTTTTGATAAAGCTTTGTTCTTTCTGATAGCTTTTCCATTCTGGCAACGTGGTCTAAGATTACGTGCCGATCAGTCTCTGTCCTCGTGGTAGTTAACGACCCTTGAATTATTCATCTGTAATTTCTCGATAACTTCCTTCGAAAATGGAGGCAGGAGGAGTTAAGTTCGAGAGGAAAGGAGTGGGGAACTGCTGCACCGATTCTTCAGATCCTTGAAGGGTAGATCAGAGATATAGTATTCAATAATGCAAAAAAAAATAATTATATATTAATTTGAATATACTTAAAAAATATTAGACAATCTTTTATTTGATACATAATTAAAATTTTTATTTATATTATAAAGTATGTATTTTGAAGGGTAGGAGACATTTACATAAAGGGTGTGTCCTGATTTTTGCATTATTAAGGGGGTAAACATCAATTAACTATATAAATAATTGAAGGTGGCAAACTAGAGTTTCTCCTAATAAACAGCCCTTTGTCAAAGAAGTGAGTATTAACTTTTTTATAAAATTTGTTAGGTTTGGTTTGTGTAAAACCTGATATTTTTTGTGTAAATAAATTTTTATGTAATCCTTCTGTTTCCTCCTTAGTCAATGTAATTTACTCTTACCCATGTTTGTTATTTATAAATTTTATTGAACTATGTTGGAGTTTTTGGTCAATTGGTCAAACTGGCAAAAATTGAGTGTAATTGCATAGTAATAAAGGTTAAATTGTAAAAGGGGAAAGAAAACCTTATTTTCCTGATTTCCAGCCACTATCAAGAGCAGCCACTATCAAGAGCAGAAAAGTGAGTGTTCCGACGTTGGATTCGTATTCTTGAGGGTTTGATTTGCGATTGTTGTGAGGAGACTTTGAGAGTGAGTCATTTCTTTCTATCAATTTTCATGTTTCAGGCTTGCGTTCTATATTTGTTTCGGATTCGAGCTTGGCAACTCGAATCCATAGATTTAACTTTGCAAAGTTGGGTAGATTTATAACCTATGCAAAGGTTTAGGTCGATTGGAGGCGAAAAACTAGCAAAAAGGGGCATATTCCCTCACTGTATTGCATTGAAGATTCACCCATAGAAGTACAAACACGTATCCACAGAAGGTAGACATTTTTGGGTGCAAGCTTCTGTGGAAAAACACGGAAGACACGTGTCCGAGATGTCTGTGAAAGCAAAAGCTTCTGCCATCGAAACACACGTATCTGCGAAAACACAAGGATACTCATGTGTCCGCGGAAGCGAAGACTTCCTCCTCGAAAACACACGGGTACACACATGTCTGTGAAAGGCACATGTCTGCACAAGCAATGGTTTCCACATCCTTGGATGTGCAGCTTTGGACGTCCACACTGAAATACGTTTCTAGACTGGACATCTGCATCGGTCGTCTGACAACCATTTAGGTCAAATCTTTGTCGGTGAGGTGCGCTTCGCAGCCATGTGGCGTTCTTTTTGAGTTGAGTTCCTAGTTCTACTATAGAACCCACTCCTTCATTTTTCCCTTGAGTTTTGAATGGAGATTTCTAATGTTGAGTCTGTTATAGGTTGCGACAATTTCGCCGATACAAGGACTGTAGCGCCCTGCGTCAAAATTCGTACTTTCTTAATTTTATTCTCTTTGAATTTTCGAGTAAAAATTTTTCTTTTTCTTTTTATCTACTTAAAACAAGCTAATGTAAAATCTCAAGTTTAAAATAAAAGCTAAAGAGTAGAGATATATCAGAGTAAAGCGAAAATATTTTAATTTTTTTTTAAATGCATCAATAAAGTTCAGGGTTCAAAGTCGAAAAATACGTAACAAATATCCAAAACAAGGTTTTACAAAACATGCCTATTACCAAATCTTTCCAAAATAGTTAATTCAATTATTTTTCTTCTTGAGTCATTCACCTACTCGAGTCGCGATTCATCTGGATACACCGCAGGCTCGACGGGAAATGCGTCCTCCTCTGCTCCAAACATTATCATTTCATTACCTACACCACAAGTAATACGTGAGCCTAAAGGCCCAGTAAGGAATTGAGTTATACAATATGCTTCATGCCTCTCTTTAGTTCTTTTTGGAATGGGTACTGCCCCAAACCAATCTCTTCTTTACTTTCGTTCTTTCATTTATTCGTTACACGTACATCGAGCGGGAGAATAGAGAAACTCATATTGGAGGTATAGTCTTGATTGGCTTCTAATCACATGGGGTAGCTAGTCCCGTTTCCATCGAGGGAGGGGCTTAGTCCGGTCCACCTGTTTAGATCCAAACTACCCGTCCGTCCCCTAACTCTCTATTTCCTTTTCATTTCGTTCTTTTCATTTATCAGTTTCCCTTTCATAATGCATGTGAGTACCACCCCAAAGGTGGCACTCCCTACTTGTTTATATTATCATGATGCATTTTCATACAGTATCAAAATAACGAAAACCGAACAACACATAAAATTGAATGACAGTAATTAAAATGAACAATTATAGCAGTGAATTGAAATGGTGAATATAAATACCATGCTTGAATTTTCAGAATATAGTAGTAAAAGAAAATGATAATTTAGCATGCTTCTAAGAGTAAAATACATAGCAGATCGTATCAGCGAATTAGCATACTTTAAATGACGAAATGAAACAATGACTAACATGCTTTTACTATAAGATAGACAAAATAATGAACTTACATGCTTGTATACATGGTTGTAACAATTTAGCGAACTTGATAGATTACTAAACATTAATGGCATGTGTTGATTCTAAGCAAGTGGGTTGATGATAGTATACATTTGAATTAACATATGGTCTAATGTTCCTTATTACAAAATTTAATCTAGCTAATACGCTTACTTAGGATTTAACAAATCTGAACATTAGCAATAGCAAGACAGTGAATCAATTAAGATCGTAAGGAAGGCAATAAACAACGCATTAGCAGAACAATGACAGCAAGTAAGGAAATAAACAACGTATTTGCCAGAACAGAATCTTCGTAAGTGAAAGGAATCATAGCTCATTCATGCTTAACTTTGGTCATGCTTCAATTGATCATGCTATGCACATTGTATGCAACTACAGAGTAAGAGACCATTATTCCAGCAACAATCATGACCAACGGTAAGCATTCTTCATTCAAAAATCTTCATTCAAAAATCATTATCAACTTCCTTGGCTAACAATTAAAACATGGAATAGCAATAGAGAATTTAGAGAAGATAAATCAACAAAGAAATTAACATCACGCACACACACTACTTGTGGGTAGGGCTTTGACGGCCAAGACTCTACCCAATCCTTACCCTTAATGAAGAACTAACTCACGGACAGCAAGAAATCCCAGCTCCACGGATAGCAGCTCCTAGCTTCTGCTCGTAACACACTGAAGAACCACACCCGAGCTCACAACACAACTCACACAACTCACTAACTATTTTCTCCCTCGCTGGAAACTCTCTCTCACACATGGAAGAACTCTCTCCTAAGAACTCTCTCACACACGAGCAACAGTTGAATCACGATTCAAAACTTCATCCTACATCGTCTCAAGGTTTAGGGATTGCGTGTTATGAAATTGCAGACGACACGCCTCATCCTGTAGGCATCCGTATGCGTCCGAATACCACTGTTTCAGTTCTTTCTTAAATTTTTATACTTAATTTTTATTCCATAATTTAATACGTATTGATAGGCAATGTAATATTTTACTATCTCAGACTTGATTACATCGCGTATATGGAAAAATGTTATTGGGGTATTACAGGGACAACACTTGAGATCATTGCTCTAGTTGGTAAGAGGAGTAACTATTGTTGAGGTAGAGATTTTATAATTTTTGCACGACAATGCATCATTGTTTTCCAAAACCTTATTTTGTGGGTTGCCACATATGAAAACTCGACGATGACTGTTTGACAATGTGTCTATTTTTATATTATACATACGTGAGTCTTACATGTATATTTTATGTGCGCGATATTTGATTTTGATCAATTATGTACACTAGGGATGAATCATCTTGATGATTTGGACGGTCACAGTGTTAAAGCATCACGAGGCTATCCCAAATTCATCTTATGCTGTGTGAAGATGCGCCATGTGTGAAAATGAGTAATAAGATGGTTGCACGACCCAAAGACAGGCCTAATAGAAACGCCGGATTAGGGGACCCAATCCTCGGAGAGGACCCGACCACCTAGCCCAAGGCTAGGTTGTCAGCGGAAGACTTTATGTTTGAGCACAGCCCGAGAAATATGGACCAAAGTCTGTATAGCTATCACGAGAATAATAATGTATAAAAGAAATAAAATAGAAAGTATTGTTTAACAAATCTCAACCATTAGTTATAAGTTTATACAGACCATCAAATATCCTCACAAAGAAATAAGTTCAAACACTCTAAAATAAACAGATATAGAGGAAACTCTAACTCCAGAATTCCAAGCTGCTCTTGCCTTTATCTGAAATAGGGAGGACTAACTCAGTAAAGAAATCTATACTAAATACAATGCATGAGAAAACATTTTTACATATCTCCTAGAAAATCAAAGTCATGCTTCTTTTTATCGTACATAGGTTTTAAATCACTATGAAATCTCTTCATCATTTTATCAAATAGGCACGTAGCCATCAATGAGGTTGGTAAAAAAATATTGTATACATAGACAGCTTGTCACGACCCAGAGATGGGCCTAATAGAAAAGCTGGATCAGACGACCCAATTCTCAGAGAGAACTCGATCACCCAACCCAAGTCTAGGGAGTCAGCGGAAGTCTTAATACAAAATTAAGCCAAAAACCAGCGGCCAATCAACCAGGGTCCACAGAGTGATCAACAAGAATCATGATAGCGTAATAACAACAAAGAAAAGCACTGTGCAGGAAACGAAACCAAACAACAAACTCTTAAGTACCGGAGACGAAGGGATAGAACCAACAGACCTCCACCCATTGAAGGGGAAGTTAAAGCGCCCAAAAAGGGAGGCACAAGCAACCAACCAACAAAGGAACTATACATCCACCTATGGAAAAATATACTCTAAGAGGTGAGTGACCAACTCAATATGGAGCTTATACTAAATGCAATGCTTATTAAAACGAGTTTTACCTTTTCTTGTCCAAAAACCATGCTCAATAAAATGTTGTACTCGAGTCTGTGCTCTTGCCCGTACTCGTTGCCATAACCGTGCATCAGTTAAAAACCATTTCCAAAATATGTTTTACCATCAAAACCTTGCTGGATACATAGCCAACTATAATAAAATATGCCTCCATTGTTTTTCATCAGTCAAACGAGAATCCATGAAAAAAAAAGGGTCACAAAAGGACCCCTCCAATACAAACCATAGAAGATGGCCTAGAATGAGCATGCCTCATAAGCCTGGAGGAAGGCACTGTGAGTATGAACCGAAGATCCTGCCTATCACAGTGGTTGCCGGTGAAACAGTCAACGATAACACAACCAAAATACTTAAACACCCTGATCAGGTTTAAGGACTCAAAACTCAAGGAGTGCGTCAGCACTGCCCTATCCATTTTTCCACACAGCACACAAGCAAAACATCTTCACATAATAGAAGATGTATAAGGGATATCCTTGTGATACTTTGACATTGAAGTCGTCCAAAGTATCAAGTGAACTCAACCTCCTGTATAAGAACCATAACACAATATGAAAACCATGTATGTAACGTAAACGTGTAAAACTCATGTATATACACAATACAAAAAATGACATACTATCAAACAGTCCCCGTCATGTTTTTCATATGTGGCAATTCTACAAAATATTGTTTGAAAAATGCAATGCAATAAGTATATAGTCCTTACCTTGAGGACAACAAGAAGCCAAGCCAAGTCGACCTGACCCGCCACATGCTCTGTCCAATGCAGGCACCAAAACCAAGACATTGCTATAACCTAAAATCAGGTCGATGTCAAAACGCTGAACCAAAACTAGGAATACAACAAGAATCCTAGACCAGAATACAAAAAACCAGACCGAAAACCATATTTGGCTGACAAAGCCGAATAAGGTTTACTGAACCCAAAATCTAAGAAACAAACAGTGCGGCCGATCAAAAACATAACAATGATTGACCCAACACTACAATGGACAACATGAAAGACCCACTGGTCGACAAGACACAGTGATGGTCGGTGGAATACGACACACCTAACAGAATGACTTAGTAGTCGAGGAGACACAACTGGAGTCAACCAAACACGACTACCTCGAGATTCAGCTTGAAATTCACACACTAGATTGAGCCTAAAACCATGCTAAATTTTAGCAATTTCCATCAACAATGGCAAAGAAATACTGGAAGGGTCCTATATCAGGTCTAAAAACCCAACTGACATGTAAACGACCCTAAAATTTGACAAATTACACTGTTTGGTTGACCTGGTACCTCCTGTGGTCAAACAAGGACCATTTTTGTACAATCTATCCATTTTACGGTTGACCAGAAACATTGTTACTATGAAGCCCAGCCCAGCTGGCCTAAAAGAAAAAAAATTATATGCAGAATTTTAACTCCCTTGTATCGGGAGTAGTTGCCGAGAGAGGGGGGATCCTTCCCCTATTTCAGAGTGCGGGGAGGAGTTCTTCCCCACTCTCCCATTTTCTCTTAGAAATCTCCCACTCTCTCTTAGTGTGGGTTAGTTGTATTCGTTGTCGGCGAAGGGTTTCTCTCTGACGGTACAAGAAAATTTCTTTTCTTCCTAGCAAATCATCCGAGTTGAGGCAGGTCATTCTCAACTTTTGATTTTGTTTTCTCCTTAATTCCTAGGTGTATCATATTAATGGAAGATTGTTCTCAAAGGTTTGAGGACGTAGCACCGATCTCAGTCGACCCTTGCAAGGTTTTGATTTCTCCAAAAATTCAAGAATTTATTCTTCGACGGGTTAGGAACTTTCTACACTAAGGTTAGTCTAGTATCCTGATTCGATTTTGATTTCCAATTTCCTCAACTAGCTTTGTGATTGATGGATTGTTTTCATTTATGGCTAGATTTAAGCATTCACGAAGTGGGTCATCTGAGGCGCGGTCATTGTTGGAGAAAATTTCAGACTCTCCAAGTAAAGGTGATATTTTCAGTGATTGAAATTTATTCTGGACTTCGAATGGTGTTTGGATTTTTATTGTATCATTGTTGAGGTATGATTTACTTGTGCAAAGTGCTGGAATTTGGGATAAAATTCTCGACTGTAAGCCACAGTTTAAGTCCGAAGTGATTCAATGGAATTGTTGGAGGTTCCAGGCATGTTGTATTTCTTTCAAGCCGATAAAGCCCAAATATTTGAACTCTAATTTGTTTAGTAAGGAGTTCCGACCAAAACTCCGACCCTCATATGACAATATTGGTCGTCGGAGAGGGGCCGCTGGACCAATATTGGATAGTGACACGAGACGACCTAGAAAAGGAAGCACGTGTTAGAAACCCACGATGAACGACAGGGAGGAGATGTAGACCCTTGATCGGATCCAGGAACTATCTAACGTGAGGTTCACAGATTCTAGATTTTCGAAGAAAATCTACCAATCGTAGGCAATGGTTCGGTTTTCCCTCGCTCAAACTCCCAATGGAAGTTTGAAAAGGGAAAACTTACGGGTTAGCTCAAGCACCACGAGCTTGCTAACAAGCAAGTCCTCTACTTCGTCTCGGATTCAAAAATCCGGGGTTGACTCACGACAGGGTCGGGATTTCTCTCACGGAGGAGAAAGCTACTATTATATTAATTTGATCAAAAGTTTTTCAATGCATCTAATCCATGGATATTTATAGGCCTAGGTGATGATGAGTAGGGGATGATGGACGGCCGAGATGAGGCAGGTGGTGGCAATATGCATGACGGGCACGTGGCAGCTCCTGGTTGTTTTCTTTGGGTGACAACATGCAGGCCCTTGGATGAATGTGGAATGAATGGCCAAGATTAAAGCTGGTGGGAGATAACATGCATGGCGTACACGTGGCAGCTCTTTCCTTGGGCTTGAAATGGATTGGACTTGGCCCATCAACCCATAACTGAATTATCACCATCTAACCTAACCAACAATCTAAATGCATGAATGAGTAAAGCTTATAACCATGCCTTACTCTCACAAAATAGGCTCAATGTTTGCCATGAAAATAAAATAAGAAATAAAAATGCAGAATTGAAAGGTTACACGTTTGGGATGCCGGGAAGACAAATTCCCGTCTGATGAAGCTCATAACATTCAAGTGTGTCCCAAGTCAAGACATGCATAGGTTGCTCCCTATCCATTGGGACAACATCCCAAATAGAATCATCCTCGAAGTTAATACCTGCAAAAGAAACAAGATCATCAGTAATTTGGCTAAGTGACAGTAAGGACCTTGTTTGCGATCGAGTAATAGGCCTCGGCCCCCGAGGCATGTCAGACAGAGTCTCATCCATGGACAAAGGAACTTCAGAATATCTATGGACATAGTGTTGCCCTTCTTTTGGGCTTGATCATTGGGTCAATTTGCCCTCATGTTGGGCTGAAACATTTTGGGCTAGTTTGCCCTCATGTTGGGTTGGGCTATTTTGGATTAGCCTAACCCACTTCTGAAAATATTTTATTTATTGGGCTTAAGTTTATTATCTAAAAAGGCTTAAACTTGGGTTAGTTTGTGGAGAAGGCCATTGGGTCATATGTCAAAGTTTTTTGACCAAATTTAAATAATTAAATTTTAAATTCTAATTATTAGTAAAATATTTATGACTAGGTTTTAAAACTTAAGTGATATTGGATGTGTTGCCGTAAGTGATTATTTCAGATTGAGTTTTAGCATTGATAAACTCAGTTTCGAGATAGAGGTTATTTTATATTTAATGAACATTAAATTATAAAATGTCTAATATTGTTTTAATTTAGACATGTTGACTCACTGTTCAGTTTGTTGTGTTTAATTTTTCATTTATTTATTGTTATTGTTAACTAGAGTAATGAGACAGCTGTATGTGCCGTGTCACTGGGGCAAAACCCTAAACCTGATCAGGATATGTTTGGCTATTGCGATTGCCTGAATATCGCCATTGTGTATTTTTGTTCATTTTTTTATTTCTTATGTTAAATTGTGAAAAATAAGAAACTGAAATCTCATACATGATTCGTATAAGATAAAAGTTGAATATAAAATAAATCCCTACTGAGTTTAGTGGACTCACCCCAAATTTGACTTTATTTTTCAGGAATTAACCAGAGTAGTCCCCTATTGCCACATCAACAGTTGAAATTTAGAACCTTTCCCACATAAATTATTTCATTTCATTTGTAGAGATACTTAGAATATTTTATGAAGGTTTGTACCCTAAATTTTATTTTTAAGTTCATGGTTTTAGAATTAGTTGCATTATATTTTTGTCACTTCTAGACCTTTATTTGGGATTGGTCTATAACTACTTTATATAAGTCTTCCGTTGCTATTTATTGGATTTAAGTGAGGGTTTGACAATTCGGTCCTTTTGGGCTGAATCATTCCCCGTTCTGTTTCGGGTCTCCTTTGCGGTGTGACAGAATTTTTGGTATCAGAGCATGGTTGACATCCTGAAGAAGTGACATTAATAATAGAGATATTGTTTTGTTATATAATAAATGAAATTACAGTACTTTAGAACAAAGTACAACAATTGATTTGCATTCAGATACTGCTAGAAATGCTAGAAAGACATCTCAAGGTTATCCGTTGGTGGATGAAAGTATTTCTCTAATGAGACACGAGTAATTTGGAGTTGATGGGATTTAGTCAGATATGATGAGGAGTACGCTTTGTAAATAATTGGAATCAATTTTTCGGAACTTATGAGTCTGTGAACTCTTCTGGTTATAAGTGTGGGCCTGTGAAATTTGAACTTAAGAAACCCATCTTAGATGGAAATCCAAAGTCTTAGTTTCCTTCAAAAGTCTAATATTTGTTCCGTCATGTTTGGAATTTGTTAGTCAAAATTGGAGCATTTCAGATGTAGACTTTAGTTTGAAAACTATTAATAGAAGTTTCTGAATAGATCTTATATGGAACGTTTCAACGTTAGTGTAGATTTCAACAAAAGTTGTTCGGAATGTTGGTATGAAGTCTGGAGTCGTTCAAGTGGGTATTTCTAGAGGAACGACTGCAACGAAGTTTATCTGATTGAAGATTATTTTGAAATGTTTAAGATATGGTGAAGAATTTAAAAGTCATTATTATGTCCGTAGAAGATATGATTTATTTTGCTATAATTCATATTGAGTTAAGGATGGAAAGTTTTTAAGGATTAATGCCTGGTTCAATTTGTAAGGGTAATAAAAATTTAGACAATGTTCAGTGCGTGAGGTGATTTGAAGATAGATCATAATTTGGAATAAAATAAACATTCAATTTTTGGAATATAAAGGTTAGTTGTAGAGATGACATATTATATTAGAATCCTAGATTACGACTGAGGAAGTTGTATAACTGAGAATCACTTTAGGACCAAGATTATCTTGAGATTTACAAACTTAGTTCTATTATTGTAGGTTTGGGTGTTATTTGAAACGTTGGAGCAAATTTTGTTAAATATTTGAGTGAAAATGATAAATGATTGGAATGCAGTGATGAAATTAAATATGGATACAGAAAATGAGTTTAAGGGATATCTTTGAGGCATGTTTATGTAGCTAGATGATTTAATGTTTGTTATTGGATTGGCAAAACAATCCTTTTGAAGATTAATGGTAAGGAAATTTAACCTTCACTTTTGTTGAAGTGCATTAAGAGTTGATGATGAAGTGTTTCATATTTGGTGCAATATGATGCCATAAGATTTTTGGACACAACTAAATAGTAAACGTTTAGTTTTTCTTATAGTTTGATTAGATGTAAACTCAAATTTTGACTGGTTAAGTGTTTAGATTTAGATTTAATTGTTACGCAAATGGTACAACTTTTCTGTTATGAGCGAACAAGTTATTGCTTCACAAGATGTTTCTTTTCACATTTAATGTTTGTCTGTGCAGCAGAGAAGACTAGAGCATTATGAGTGTATGTTTCTTGTTATTGGTGATTATGAGTTACTTGGCATAATTTAGTTTTTGTTAGTTGTGACTGGGTCCTAACGTTCTTCTTGAAGATCTGTCAGGGTTACCACCCTATCATGAGCTTGAGTTATGCATTTATTTTGTCCCAACAATGCTCTAGTTTTCGTTGCTTCATATTGGATGGTTTAGGTGAAGTGAATGAACTTTGATTGCATCAGATGGATATGTTATGGAATGAGTTTCACATGTTTAGTTTGTCATAAGGGATATGACAATTTTAATGTTTGTTTGGAAACAAAATGGTTGTTTCTAATTTTGTTCTATTTATGCTTAAATTTTGATCAAAAGATGATCAATGATAATGATCCATTTATATGAGGGAATGTTCTCATTGATCAATTGAAAGAATTAATAGGTTTCACCGCAAATAATATCAAGTTGGACTATCATCAATAAATTGTTAATGAGATGTACGTGTGATCATCCTTTTGAGTTCATTATGGATGATTCAGGTTAACATATTAAGGTTATAAGTATAGGGAAGTGGATTTTCAAGTCATTGTGAACTATTTTGGTTAAATATCCCCTAAGTGATTGGGTAATGAGATACTCGTGATGAGCTTATGGAACGTTTAGGTTGTAAACTTTTAGAGATCATCAGTTGTAAGCTAAAGGTGTTGGATACAACTATTAGATGATGAGTTAAAATTTTCAGGCATAATGATTCTTAGTTAGTATCTCATTGACCTTTAACTGAATTGCAATTAGGATAACATTGGGATCACTAAAGTGTATCACCAGATTTTCTTGAATTTGGATAATTGCGATGTCATTTAATTGTAAGGATTTCGTTTATTATTATATCATTTAGTAACCTTATGAATAGAAATGTTAAGTTTGATTGTAAAAGGAAACCATTGGTTGATTCTGATGAATTGAAATTCAAGTTAGCTCCTGCACTGTTAGCAGTAGTATGTACATGTTAACTATTTGATGATTGTGTTGATGCATCAAGAGTTGGGTTTGGATGCTTAATGTTGTGGAAAGATGAAAATCTATACCTGTAAATAATGTTAGTCAAGATTGAGGACCCTATGTCATGAGTTTATGTTGGCAAAAATTAGAATTTTTTTATGGCATGAAGTTCAATATTCTCTTGGGTTCTAGAGTTTGAATTATTTAAAGTAAATACTAGGATGTGCTAATAGGTGAGAATGTAAAGACTTATGAAACTATTCTAGAGTACAATTATGCTAGGTCACTTTGGTGATTAAAATTTTGTGTCATTAACCTAAAACCTTTAATTCTATATCCAATGTGAAAGAATTGTAAGAAATATTTGATTTCTGGGTTAATTCCGTAATTGAGGTATGTAACTTGGTAACAAATTTCAATTCCTACAACATATTTGGAAATTGTAGAATCTTAATGAAGAGCTTGAAAATAGATTTGACAAGATGAAGTAAGATAAACAATATAACTATGTGAAAGTTAGTTCTAACAAGATTATGACTTCTCATTGGATTTATTCATAGAACCTGAAATTTAGATTCAGACAAAGAAATTAGTAGATGTTTATAAACCAAATTTTGTTATGAACCACTAGTGTAAGAGGGCTAATTTGGAGTTAAGTGTAGATGATGTGTGACTAGATTGTGAATTATTAACAAGGTAGAAATTGAACACTTGAAACATGCTAAGTTGTTATGCTCTTATCCTTAAAGTGTGAGAAACAAGGTAAAACAACTATTGGTTTTAGAATCCAATTATCGAGAAAATGTTAGATGTACGGTGATGTTGAGTTGTCAGAAACAATTGATCTTTCTGCTCAGTTCTAACATTTTTAGTGAAAATGGACTATTATGGTTTTTAGTTGAGTTGACTAAATATGGAGGTTATCGCTCGATCTTACGTATTCATTCAGTGATACGCCTCATTAAGACCTAAGTGTTTTGATTAAGTTTAGTTCTATAGAGATTTTGACGATTGAGTTAAACTTGAGTGATTTGTAGCTCCCCATAAAGAGAGAGTTTGAGTTTCTGATTTATGGGGTGGCAGGGTGAGCTATTTAGCCTCAAATATGATAAAGTTCTTCAATTGTTGTTGGAATTTAAACCTATGAGATTCTTTATGGGAGATAGTGCAAACTACCACTATGTTGAGTTGAGGGCAAGGTAAAGGTAAACCTTGGCTCTGTTTGAGTTCATGTAACGATTAGGAAAGTTCAAGTGATTATGAAATAACTTTTAAATGGCCCTTGGTCATTTAAAGAGTTTCAAGGTGACGACTTAGAAATTTGGAAGATCAATCGTACTGCAGTATTGATCATTTTTGTTGTAATGGGTAAGTGAAATCTCAGATGCGTATCGGATTTCCTTGAATCATTGAGAGTGTTTATGCAATGGTTTATAAATAGGACTTATTTTCGCAGTTAAGTCATGTTCATAAAGTCTCTCATGTTTCTGTTAGCCTTTTTGTTAGGCTAAGTTTTATTTTGATGATGACTAAAATGGTGATTAATTTAATAAAATCAATAAGTTGTATTTTGCGTTATTCAGATATTATTTTTAATGTTTTATAATTAATATTTATATCCATATTTATTGGAAATACCCTCAAAATGGGTATTATTAATGTTCTAACAAGTTCATCTAAGTCCATGTAGGGAATACATATCGTTTCGGGACTTAGAAAAATCATGAATGTGAAAAATGAGCAAAAGGTCGACGAACAGAACAAAAGGGTCGACCATGTCATGCACTCAAGAAAGAAAGGGTCGACCGCACGGTCAACCACGAAATGGACAGATTGCTCCAAAATTTCTGCACTAAGGAAAGGGTCGATCGCACGATCGACCGCGAAATGGACAGATTGCTCCAGAATTTCTGCACGAAGGTGCGGTCGACCGTACCGAAGGTATATTTTAATGGTCAAATCTCAACGGGCAAAATTCCAATGGCTAGTTAAAAGGGTCGACCGTTATGGCATAAGGTCGACCGTTTGAGCAGAATCTATAAATAAAGGATCACTCTAAGCTCTCCACAACTAACGATTGAATATTCGAGGCGAAGCTCTGCCAAAATCAATACTCGAATACTACTCACTATGAGCTATTTAATTGTATATCCAATTCTCCCTATTCCGAATTTGCGAGTTATATTTGGGAGAATTCGGATTAGCTAGATTGCGGTTTAAATTTTCGAATCATATATTGTACTTGATTGTAAAGGGTGATTCCCTTAGAATTCATCACACTTGGGTGACGCTCCACAACAGTCAAATATTGGGTGACGCCCCGCAATAGTCAAGTTTAGGGTGACGTCCTATAAGAGTCAAAGGTTGACGACCTTATAATTAGTCAAGGGTGACGCCCCGTTTAATAGTCAATTTGTAAAGGGTCTTATTGGCACCCGTAAGCCAATTACTTAGTGTATCTCCAAGTGAAACTTGGAGCGCGGACGTAGGCGAGTTTGCCGAACCGTGTAAACAAATATTGTGTGCACTTCTCTATCCCTTACTCTTTAATTTACGCATTTATTGTGATTGCATATTTAATCGTATTCGATAAATCACTTAGGGATAAAGAGAATTTAAATATCGTACGAAAATAATAGAAATGCTATATTCATACCCCTCTATAGGCGTATATCGATCCTACAATTGGTATCAGAGCGGGTATTTAAATTTTCATGTGATATTTTGTTGATTGTGCACATTGCTATAAATTGTTGAATTTCATTGTTGAAATTTACTTGAATATCATTGATTGGTAGTCATATATATATATATGCACATTATGGACTCCAACATGTACGAATTAGGTCAATGCACATCTACACCTCCACATTTTGATGGTTGTAATTATTTGTATTGGAAGTTTAGAATGCAAATATTTATACAATCTATTGATTATTTTTTATGGAACATCATTGAAAATGGAATATCTCTTCCTAGACCAACTTGTGAATTCAATGATTTAGATAAACGGAATTGGAACTTAAATGCTCAAGCAATGAATATTTTGTTTAGTGCATTGAGTAAAAATGAATTTGATAGAGTTCAATCATGTGTTAGTGCTTATGATATTTGGAAATCTCTTGAGCTAACACATGTAGACACAAATCAAAAGATTGAAAGTGGAGAAAGCTCGTCCTCCGAAAAAGAGGAAGAAGAGGCTAACGTATGCTTCATGGCCAAAAGTATTGAGGTAAACGACTACTTTAGCAATTCGGATTCTAATGATGATGATGATGGTAATTTATTTAATGAGTTGTTAGATAGTTTCAACGAGCTCAAGGATAAATATAAAGTGTTGAAAAATGAGAAAAACGATTTGATCAAAAAGCATACTATTTTGAATAAATCTTTTGAGGATCAAATTGTTGAATTAAAAAGAATGATTGATATTTCTAATGCTTCTCTTGAATCTCTTGAGCATGATAGTAGCAACTTAAGATTGGTAAACGATGGATTGACTTCTACTATCAAATGTAATGAGCATGAAAGTAATGATTTGAAATTGTTGAATGATAAACTAAATACAACTATCAAATCACATGAAAATGAAATTGATTCATTAAATTGTAAAAATTGTGATTTGATTACTATTAATGAAAGTCATAAGCATGAGATTTGTGATTTGAGAATTATGAATGATAAATTGAATGGTTGTATCAAATCACATAAAAATGAGATTAGCCTTTTGGATGCTAAATCTAAATCTATTTTTGATGCTAAGGCTAAAATTGAATTGCTTGAGGTTGATATATGTGAATTGAAAGCAAAGAATAATGATTTGAACTCTATTATGCTTAAATTCACAAATGGGAGCAAAAATTTAAATATGCTCTTAAATTCGCAAAGGGTCACTTTTGATAAAGCCGGAATTAGATATGAACCCTTTGCAAAAAAAAAAGAATTACACGAATCTATTTGTTAGCTCATCTATTTGTAATTCT
Source organism: Begonia loranthoides (assembly GCA_022433065.1). Classification (NCBI taxonomy): domain Eukaryota; kingdom Viridiplantae; phylum Streptophyta; class Magnoliopsida; order Cucurbitales; family Begoniaceae; genus Begonia; species Begonia loranthoides. Next base: position 8,658,758 of record CM039479.1, on the reverse strand, counting down.
TGCAATTGTGTAGGACAAAAATCATTTTGTTGTCCATTGAAATTGAATACTGAATTAAAATCAAATTTTGAATCTAAATTTGTTTGTCCTTCAAAATTGAATGTAAATTCCAAAGTTGCTTATTCTTTGAATGTGAATTTTAAATCTAAGTCTAATTTAAATTCTAAATCCAATTTAAATTCTAAATTTGTGTGGGTTCCTAAAGGAACCAAACCTATAACCAATGGACCCAAAATGGTTTGGGTACCAAAGAAATCGAATTGATTTTTTTTGTAGGTTGGAGATTCTCCCAAGAAACTTGAAAGGAGATTGGATACTTGAATATCCAATACAAAAAGGGAGAAGCTTCAAGAATGCCTCCAATGCTTTAAAAATGGAAGTAAACTTGGTGGAGGTACACAATTTTTTTTAATTGATTTAATTTGATTATTGAATTATTGGTTTGGAATTGAGTTGAATCAATTCTATTTTCTTGGTTAGGTTTGAAAGATAATTTGATCTTGATTTTGGATTGAATTGATAGATATCATAGATTGTGATTTTGATTATTTCTCAAATTGGTATTTAGGATTTGAATTGTCTATTATCTCTTGAATTTGTTAGTTTATCTTTGATTAACTTCAATGGATAGGTTGCATATAAGTTGGATATTTGTTGTGATTTAAATGATAAGTTGTTGATTCATTCATAGCTTTGATTTATGACATCAATATGATGAATTTATATTCTTGTCTCGGTTTAAAAGATCGTTGAATGCTATGAATCCTTTATTGAGTAGAGTAAATTGGTTGACTTGGATTAGTAGAATATTTTTTTTAGGTTCATTGTTAGCCTAATATTTTTGTATATATAGGTTGAAATATGCTTTACTCATTCAATTAGTATTTTGATGAATGGTTCCAACAATTAGTCTTCTAGTCTTATATATTGAATTGTTGGATATCAATTTTGAGTAGTTAATTTTCTCCTTTTTGGATTGATTTTGCTATGGAAAGAAAAGGGAGACATAAAATGCATAGACAATTGTTTTGCTCTTCCATTATCTTCTATCTCCTTTGGATTAAATTTTGTACATGGATAAAAGAGGAGAACATTAAATTGATTGGAGAAAATTGATTTGCTTGACAATCTTTTGTTGATTTGGATATCTCCTTGGATTTTTGATATTTTTAAAATTGGTTTTTTCATAATTTCTTTTAGTTTCAAGTCTTTATATGAATGTATTTATTTTTTCAATTGGTATTATATTGTAAGACTTTATTTTTGGTATCATTTTCCCCAAATGTTTTTGGTTTCGAGATTTATAAAGGGGAAGAAGTTTTGTAGTTTTTTTTCAAATTGATATCAATATTCTCCATTGATTTGAAATCACTCAATTGATATCAATAATTGCTTTGTTTTAAACTTCTACAATTGGTATCTATCCTGGATTTCCATCCCCAATGTTTTGATTATGTACAATGATTTAGGGGGAGAGAAAATGATCATTAACGTGAATATCTTTAAAAGATAGACTATATCAATTCGTATTTTGTGAATTTGGATTTTATTTCAACGATGGATATTCATTGGATTTTATTGTTTTATTGGTATTCTTGATGGTCATTCTTGATTAATTGCATATAGGTTGAAATTTTTTAGTTTAATTCATCCAATAGAAATTGTTGCTATTGAATTTGCTTGGTAGAATGCTTTTGATTTCCCCAATTTCATTAGTGTATATTTTCTCTATACTTTCAATTGGTTGTTTGAAATTGAAAATAGTTGTAATTCATCCCATGGTGTTATTTGAATTAGTGAAGAATGAGAGTTCAATATAGTTTAAGGATATTCAATACCAACTACGTCGAATTTAAATCAAATAAAATATAAAAAATCTGTTCAGATCAGAAAGGTCGACCGGGTGGTCGACCGCAAAATTGATAGATTCGTTTCATCTGTCACTTAGAAAGAAAAGGTCGACCGTGCGGTCGACCGCAAAAATGATAGATTCGTTTCATCTGTCACTTAGAAGGAAAAGGTCGACCGCATACTTACAAAAGGTCGACCCTTTCATCGATTTTAAGACAGATTTTGTCGACCTAACCCTAACTTCGAACGACCTAATCATCGATTTCTGGCAACCCCTCCGTCCTCTCCTTCGATTTTCGGTGATTCTCTCCAGCTCTTCCTCGCTCCAGCTCCGTTTCATCATCCTCGTCCCTTCAATCCGCCTCTAGAATGTCTAGGAGAACCGAAAAACGCATTAGGTGAGGTAAATCCTCTCAGTCCCATTCAGAAGATTTTTCTCCCCATTTGTTTATCATTCCTGGATGCAAGGCTAGATTTGACAATGATTATAAGTATAGACCACTGATTTTATCTCGGAAAATCTCATGGAATCGTTTAGGAAATTTGAATTTAGAGGGACTTTACAAATTGATGGGGTTGTTTAGGCTTTTTGATTTTGACGGTCCCTATTATGAAGATCCTATCCGAATGTTTTATTCTAATCTTGAATATAGTCCAAGACCATTAAAAGTGACTAGCATGGTGTATGGCAAGCCCATTTGTTTAACTCCCAACAATATCAATTCTCTGTTGGATTTTGAGCAAGGTTCAGGATATGAGGAATTCTATACGAATTTGAGGGATCTGACTTTTATTCGCTCATATGCTGATATAGATTTCTTACGGCGGATTCTTAAAGATTCGGAGCAAGGTTTCTTGATCAAACTCAAGGCACGTGATTTAAATGTGAAGGCACGTGTGATTCATCACAGTTTACCATATAATTTGGTTCCGAGAGATGGTCACCGTGACAATGTCAGTTGTATAGACCTTTATGTGCTGAAGCACATTTATGATCATCAGCCATTCAATATTGGCTATATTATTCTTCAAGTGATGATCGAAACCGCTGGAAGCAACTCTCGTTTATTGCCCTACAATCTCTTGTTGATAAGAGTTTTTTAATCTCAAGGTGTGCAAATTCCTCATTCGGTGCTTGAGCTTCCCCTCCGTTCGGTGGATACTTATTCCGTGCACACATTGGCACGTATGGGTTTCACCATGGGTGATGATGGTGTGTGGGTCGCTAGAGCACCTAGGGCTGCCGTCCCAGCCCAAACATCGAGTTCTGATGATGATGACGACGCTCAAATGCCCGATCCATCTGCTCTAGCTGGCCCATCGGTTCCTCCCTCTTCTTTCGGACCCTCTCCACATGCCTCCTCCTCTTCTACCACCTATCCAGCTTCCGTTGAAGAGAAACTTGATTTATTAATCGGTTATTTCTTATCTTTTCAAGAAAAATGCCTTGCTTTTCACTCTGAGATTCGAGAACAAATTCGCTCGCATCACGAAGAGAACCCGTGTTCCAATCAGATGTCCACTCAAAATTGGAAATACTTCAACGTGGAGTCACCGAAGTGTCGAATGCGATGTATGGCACCCAATTCTTCAGTGAGCATAACATTCCTCCTGAGTCCAATGATGTTCCTCCAGCCGCTAATGATGATCCTCCTGTAGACACTACTTAGCCTTAGTCTTTAAATTTTGTAAAAGTACATTAACTTCAGTTTTTCTTTTCTAGCTTACCTCTAATCTCAGTCATGTATTTTGTGAATGGTATGTCCTGGATACTGCATGACATTTTTGATTGTGAATACTGTTTTGGGTATATTGTAAGTTATGCAGGAACTTATGGCTTTGTTGGGAGTGTATAAACAAAGGAAACCATGCCAAAATTTTTCAAAAATTTCTCTCTGTTTCTATATTTATTTGCTATTGTCCAAAGAAACGAAGAATATGGATTTGTGCATAAAGATAGGGGGCGAAACTTAATTTTAATCATGAATTCATCTATGGAGTTTATTCAATTGATACTTATTTGGTTTTTTAAAGTTGGATGACTCATAATTTTGGTTGATCTTCTCACAATATATCCATATTGATAATCTTATAGGGGAAGATAAATATTAAGTTATTAGAGTATATCCCCAATAGGTTGTTGTGAATCACATAAAGGGAGAGATAATTGAATTGATTTTGATTTTATACATTGGTATCTCTCTTAGAAATCTCTATTGAATTTACAATTGGTATCAATACTTTGCAAAAATTATTTGATTTTAACTTTATATCTAGAATTGGTATAAATCTATGAAAAACTTGTTTTGCATCTAATTGTGAATCATCAATTGATATCTTTAGTTAATTTCTTAACTCTTACATTGGTATCACTTGTTAGAACTTGACAATTTGGTTACAATCCTTGGCTACATTTGAGATCTCTTTCTTGAATCCCATTTTGTTTTGGTATCTATTACTTGGCCCTAAATGCATAATTCTCTCACATGCATCTATATGCTTAATGGCAAAGAGGGATGATATTTTTGCTTGAATTGTGATTGTGGTTGCTTAGATTGGTATCTTATCTTTTACCACTCATTGAACATTAATATTGGTATCTCTCCAATGAATCTTGTATGCTTAATTGCAAAAAGGGGGAGAAGACTTTTTGTTAGAAATCTTTGTGATAGTGGTTCCTTACAATTTGATATCTTATTTTTAACCACAACTTAAAATTGAATGTTAATGCCTGATTCCCACCCTTGTTTGATTTTGTTGATAGATTCTTTGATTAAGGGGGTGAACTTTATTTTTTGTAGAATTAATTGTTGAAACTATGGTTGAGATTGTCTTTGGCTTCTATTACATATTCCCTAAATTTATTCTTGCTGTTCATGTTCAAGGGAAAAATTTTTTAGATTGATATTTTGATAATCTTATTTTGATCATGTTTCTTGATTGTGTTTGGACTCCCCTCCCCTAGAATTACTTTTTGATTATGAAAAAAAGGGGGAGAATGATGTATAAGTTGGTGATATATTTTAGGGAGAGTTTTGTAGCATGTTGCATGGATTAAATTGGTTGATAAATTGCATAACTTACTTGGAGAAATCTAATATGCAATGGTTATATGCAAATGCTTAGTTTTAGGGTAAACAACTTATTGGATTTTGTCATCATAAAAAAGGGGGAGATTGTTAGCCTTTTTGTTAGGCTAAGTTTTATTTTGATGATGACTAAAATGGTGATTAATTTAATAAAATCAATAAGTTGTATTTTGCGTTATTCAGATATTATTTTTAATGTTTTATAATTAATATTTATATTCATATTTATTGGAAATACCCTCAAAATGGGTATTATTAATGTTCTAACAAGTTCATCTAAGTCCATGTAAGAAATACATATCGTTTTGGGACTTAGAAAAATCAAGAATGTGAAAAATGAGCAAAAGGTCGACGAACAGAACAAAAGGGTCGACCCTGTCATGCACTCAAGAAAGAAAGGGTCGACTGCACGAAGGAAAGGGTTGACCGCACGGTCGACCGCGAAATGGACAGATTGCTCCAGAATTTTTGCACGAAGGTGCGGTCGACCGCACCAAAGGTATATTTTAATGGTCAAATCTCAACGGGCAGAATTCCAACGGCTAGTTAAAAGGGTCGACCGTTATGGCATAAGGTTGATCGTTTGAGCATAGTCTATAAATAGAGGATCACTCTAAGCTCTCCACAACTAACGATCGAATATTCAAGGCGAAGCTCTGCCAAAATCAATACTCGAATACTACTCACTGTGAGCTATTTAATTGTATATCCAATTCTCCCTATTCCGAATTTGCGAGTTATATTTGGGAGAATTCGGATTAGCTAGATTGCGGTTTAAATTTTCGAATCATATATTGTACTTGATTGTAAAGGGTGATTCCCTTAGAATTCATCACACTTGGGTGACGCCCCACAACAGTCAAATATTGGGTGACGCCCCGCAATAGTTAAGTTTAAGGTGACGTCCTATAAGAGTCAAAGGTTGACGACCTTATAATTAGTCAAGGGTGACGCCCCGTTTAATAGTCAATTTGTAAACGGTCTTATTGGCACCCGTAAGCCAATTACTTAGTGTATCTCCAAGTGAAACTTGGAGCGTGGACGTAGGCGAGTTTGCCGAACCGTGTAAACAAATATCGTGTGCACTTCTCTATCCTTTACTCTTTAATTTACGCATTTATTGTGATTGTATATTTAATCGAATTCGATAAATCACTTAGGGATTAAGAGAATTTAAATATCGTACGAAAATAATAGAAACGCTATATTCACCCCCCCCCCCCCCCCTCTATAGGCGTATATCGATCCTACAGTTTCTATGCTGAGGGAGTATATATTTGGCCCATCATGTGATCTCTTGGACCGAGATGCCTATCCAAGAGGATGTTTCTTATGAGGAGGAGTGTGATAAAATAATCATTCATGAAATAAGAGTTTTTCGTTATCGTGAGAAACCGTTGGTGCTAGTATAGTGGAAGAACCATAATGAAAGAGAAGCGACTTGAGAAATCGAATCAGAAATGATGCAAAAGTATCCTCACTTATTCAGTGGTATGATTGAGGTTGTCCTTAATTTTGAGGATGAAATTCTTTGAGTGGGGAAGAATGTGAAGCCCGGCCTAGCTGGCCCAAATAAAAAAAAGAAAATTATATGCAGAATTTAAATTCCCCTATATCGAGAATAGTTGCCTAGAGAGGGGAGATCCTTCCCCTATTCCAAAGTGTGAGAAGGAGTTCTTCCCCACTTTCCCATTTTCTCTCAGAAATCTCCCTCCCTCTCTCTCTCTCTCTCTCTGTCTCTCTCTCTGTCTCTCTCTCTGTCTCTCTCTCTGTGGGTCGGTTGTTGTCATTGTTGGCGAAGGTTTTCTCTCCGACGGTTCAAGAAAATTTCTTCTCTTCCTAGCAAATCATTCGAGTTGAGGTAGGTTATTCTCAACTTTTGATTTTGTTTTCTCCTCCTCGGTGTTTCATATTAATGGAAGATTGTTCTCAAAGGTTTGAGGACGTAGCACCGATCTCAATCGACTCTCGCAAAGTTTTGACTTCTCCAAAAATTAAATAATTTATTCTTCGACGGGTTAGGAACTTTCTCCACTAAGGTTAGTATGGTTTTCTGATTCAATTTTGATTTCCAATTTCCTCAACTGGCTGTGTGATTAATGGATTTTTTTCATTTATGGCCAGATTTAAGCATTCATGAAGTGGGTCATTTGAGGCGCGGTCATTGTTGGAGAAAATTTCAGACTCTCTAGGTAAAGTTGAGATTTTTGGTGATGGAATTTAGTTTATGACTTCGAATGGTGTATGAATTTTTATTATATCGTTGTTGAGGTATGATTTACTTGTGCGAAGTGCTGGAATTTGGGATAAAACTCCGTCCATGGATAGAGTATCGTCCATGGACAGAGTATCGTCCATGGACAAAGGAACTTCAGAATATCTATGGACAGAGTGTTGCCTTTCTTTTGGGCTTGATCATTGGGCCAATTTGCCCTCATGTTGCGCTGAAACATTTTGGGCTAGTTTGCCCTCATGTTGGGTTGGGCTATTTTGGGTTAGCCTAACCCACTTCTGAAAATATTTTATTTATTGGGGTTAAATCTATTATCTAAAAAGACTTAAACTTGGGCTAATTTGTGGAGAAGGCCATTAGACCATATGTCAAAGTTTTTGGACCAAATTTAAATAATTAAATTTTAAATTCTAATTATTAGTAAAATATTTATGATTAGGTTTCAAAACTTAAGTGATATTGAATGCGTTGCCATCAGGGATTACTTCGGATTGGGCTTTAGCATTGGTTGACCTAGTTTCGAGATAGGGGTTATTTTATATTTAACGCACATTAAATTATAAAATGTCTAATATTGTTTTAATTTAGACATGTTAACTCACTATTCAGTTTGTTGTGTTTAATTTTTCATTTATTTATTATTATTGTTAACTAGAGTAATGAGACAGCTGTATGTGCCGTGTCCCTGGAGCAAAACCCTAAACTTGATCAAGGTCTGTTTGGCTGTTGCGATTGCCTGAATATCGCCGTTGTGTATTTTTGTTCATTATTCTATTGTTCATTATTTTTTTTTCTTATGTTAAATTGTGAAAAATAAGAAACTGAAATCTCATGCATGATTCGTATAAGATAAAACTTGAATATAAAAGAAATCTCTACTGAGTTTAGTGGACTCACCCCAAATTTGACTTTATTTTTCAAGAATTAACCAGAATAGTCCTCCATTGCCACCTCGGCAGTAGAAATTTAGAACTTTTCCCATATAAATTATTTCATTTCATTTGTAGAGATACTTAGAATATTTTATGAAGGTTTGTACTCTAAATTTTATTTTTAAGTTCATGGTTTTAAAATTAGTTAATTTGCATTATATTGTTGTCACTTCTGGACCTTTATTTGGGATTGGTCTATAACTACTTTATGTAAGTCTTCCGCTACTATTTATTGGAATTAAGTGAGGGTTTGACGATTTGGTCCTTTTGGGCTGGATCGTTCCCCGTTCTGTTTTGGGTCCCCTTTGGGGTGTTGTAGTTACGGTCGACCTTCACTGCTGCGGTTGACCTATGCAACTTTTGGTCAACCATTAATCGACCAGTATGTTACCAACAAACTCGGGGTCATTTGCGGTTGACTGGGCTTGCACAGAGGTCAACCAGGATGACGTTTAGTCGCTGTTTTCTTACAAAAAAACATGTTGATCTTCCGTTTTTTGCCTTCTATTGACAAATAATCCTATAAAAACTTCAATTCTACTAATATACACTAGAAAGTTTTCCTATATTCGAGTTTTCAAAGCTTGAATACGAAGCTAACAAAAACACAAAATTTAAACCTAAAATCAAAAGGAAGAAAACAACATACTCGCGAAACATCTTCACGAAAGGCGGAGAACAAGATGACATGAACACGAATCAAGCGGAGAAATGATGAGGATCGTTGGTCAGTTTCTCCTCCCTCCTCCTCCTTCTCTTCCCCCTCACCCGCAAACCCTCTTCCTGCCAAGAGAGATGTTTTTCCTTTAAAAGGAAAATGTAAAAATAATTAAAAATTTTAATTAATTATTTAATAAATCTAATATAAATTAATATATTATAAATATTAAACAAAATCCTTAAATCCTAATTCGACAAAACTGACAAAACTGGGGACTCAATATAAGGATACGAAAACTTACCGAAAAGAATTATGCAGCTTCGAGCTGCAGGGGAACATAGAACTTACTATTTGACCATTGACTGGACCCCTTTATACATGACCGAAGACTGACGATACGTGGCAAGGATATGGTCAACACAAGAAAGTTTGATTCGGTCAAAGCAAAAAATTTACTCTAAAAAATGTAAAACCTAAAAATTTGCAAATTTTACACAATTATATCACAAAGATAGGCCTACGTCATTTTTCCTTTAAAAAATGTCATTAGTGAAAAGGAATAGTCACGCAAGGACCCATCCGACACCTATCATAGAAAGACGACAATCCGTCGATTGACAACACCTAATGAGTTAGAAGAAAAAGATGCTCACGATCTGTAGACTAGGCAATGACATCATCCGTGATATCGAATATGGGTAAGACTGTCGACAACAGATTGCTCTTCAACTAGCAACCTACTAGATCCAAATTGACAAGAGTTGTCAGCAAGCAGAGCTACGAGCCGTCACGCCACCCATCAAAACTTAACGACTAACAATCTTTAAAATCCAAAGAATCGCTTCATCCCTGCTGTATTACCCATTTTGACTTCTAGGATTTGAAACCTGAGGACATGTCATCTGTAAAATCCTCAATTTTTTGAATTTATATTTTTTTGAGTAAATTTTTCTCTTTGACCGAGTTAAATTTTCTTGTGTTGAGCCGATCCTTGCCACATGTCACGGGTCTTCTACCACGTGTGAAAGGGTCCAGTGAATGGTCAATTGGTGCATTCTATGTTCCCCTACAGCCTAAAGCTGGGGGATTATGCTTGGTTTAATTAATCGTAGTGTGAGTTTGTGTTTCGCTGATTTAGTTCTGTGTTCTTGTCGGGTTTTGCCAAATTAGGATTTAAGGATTGCATTTAATATTTATGATATACTAATTTATATTATATATATTAAATAAAGTAATTAAATTTTAATCCATTTCCTTAAAGGGTTTACTCCTTCCCTTTTCTTCAGGGAGTATCGGTCGTGCAGGCGAGAGGAGCGAATGAGAGGGGTAGAGAACCGGCGAGTGAACCTTGTCATTTCTTTGTCTGATCCATGTTTTCGGAGTCTTCATTTACATCTATTGTGAAGGGTTTCCCGGGCAAAGGTGTTTTTAAGGTATTTATTTGAATTGTGTGTCGTGTTGGATGTTGGGTTTGGATTTGAGCTTGTAAGCTCGAAAATCCAAAGTGTTTGGTTCTGGGTTAAAAGTTGTGGAGGCAGAAACCCCATTGAGGAAGGATTCCCTTCTTCCTCACAGTGTGGCCTGGGTGTGGAATCGAGAGTCAATGGTAGATGATCAAGGGATTGCCTGTTGGAGAGTCAGACCATAGCGTGATGAACGCTCGCTCCTCAGTGGAGAGTCCTTCTTTCTGTGGGGGAATGATTTGGAAGGGCTTCATTCCGTAGGAGAGCGAACCGAAAGATCCTTCCTTCATTGGGAAGCGAATCAAAAGGATCTCGTTCTGTGGGGGAATGATCCAGAAGGATCTTCATTCCGGAGCATAATGAGTTTAACTAATAACGTGTATGCAGAACAATAAGATTTGCTAAGGACTTTCCGTGTTGTATAATGCCGCGAAAGGTGAATCTTCCGCGAGGGTACTATTGCCCATTTCTAGTTTCGCGTGAAGGTCACAGCGAATGCACTATCTTGCGTCTGCGAATGTACTCTTTTACGTTTGCCGGTGCACTGTTCTACACTTGAGAGCACCCTTTCACTCTATTTTTTTCACAAAGTCTTCTAGCTTGGGTTCCTTCGTGGTTCCTAAGAGCAGTAGGGTACGTTGTCAACTATTGTGATGTAATACCCCGATTTCTTATAACATAATTAAGTAAGGATAATTGGAAAATTAATTGGGTGTAATAGTATTATTTGGATAATTATTGAAAATTTATTTGATTGAATTATTAGAAGTGGTTAAGTGAGGATTTTTGTTAAAAAGTAAAACATAAATTATTAATGGATTTTAGAGAAAACGATAACTAGTGAAGATTATTGAGGGAGTAAGGAATGATTTTATGGAATATATTACCCCAAAAAATAAGTTGATGTAATTATGGATGATTTTGAGATAATATAGTGGGGTAATTAAAGTGTGTTAATTATTAATTTACAAAAGAGGAGAGAGAAGAGCAATGTGGGGCAAGAATGAGAATGAAGAAATATAGTGGGAGAGGTTGATGGGAATAACAACCTCTATATCAACCTCTTCCACATAAGAAATAAGACAGTGGCGTGAAGAAAAAGAAGAATTAGTTGAAATTAGAAAAATCCAATTTCATGTGGAAGCGGATGAAGGAGCGGTCGACATCATGACCTACTATTCTTGTCTACTAGTACCACTGTGTTTTGTGCAAAAAGTGTTTTTACGTTGCTGCGAGCTACTGTGTGTATCGACTAGACCCTCAACCGGTTTGTCGTTCGGTCCCATACGGTTTTGCAACCTGAGAAGATGTTGTATAATCTCGATGTTGTATGTCTTCTGTGATTCTCCAACGTGTTCTACTTTACACATGGCAAATTACAAAGGGTGTTAAGTGAGATAAATTAGGATGCATGAAACGTATAAGGGAAGCCTCACCTCATTGGAGAAATAGGAATCATGAGAGAAGAGAGAAATACAGAGAGAATAGCAAGATGAAGAGAGAGAGAAGAAGCACTCTGGTGGAAGTGGTGAAGGCCAATAGAAAATCCAAGAGATAGAGAGAGAGAGAGAGAGGAATAGAAAGAAAGACAGGGAGGAAAAGAGAAAGAAACAAAAAAATAGGGAAAGAAAGAGAAGAGAGAGGTAGAGAGTCTGGAGACTGAGAGCTTTTCGTCGGTAAAGGAGAAGAAGAAGAGAGGGAGAAGGAGAGAAGAGGCAGAAGAGGAAAAAGAAGAGTAAAGAAATAAGAGAGGAAAGTAAGAGACATGGAAGAAAGAAATAAATGTGAAGGAGGAGGATCGGCTCGTGAGTTTAGTTTTCTCCTTCTTCCCTCAGGTGCTTTAGGTATTCAATTTCCTTCTTGATTTTTATGGATTAAATTATATTAAGAGTAGAAGATGAAGATAAAGTGTTAAAGAGGAATGTGGCTTTTGTTTCTAAACAACTGTCGACTAACTTCTCTGTTGGATTTATGCTTACTGTGTGTTGTTGTTAAGCCATTACTCTGTCAACTGGTTAGAATGCTAAAGTTAAGAGGAATGTTGAGATATGGAATATATTGTCTACTCTGTTGTGGTTATAGCTTACAAGTTATTGTTGAAATAATGCTCTGATTGGTTCTCTGTTGATGAAGTTTGTTCTCTGCTTATGGTAGTAATGATAAAATTGGTTGAACATTATGTTAATGGAAATAAGGAAGAGGTTGACTATTCTACTGCCACAATAGTGTCTTGATAATAAGAATAATAGTATGGATAATGTTGAAAAGAATTATAATGTACATGTACGTTATTGAGTTATAGGTCTATTAATTGTGAAGGTATTAAGAAGAGGAAAGGATAAAGTGTAGAAACGTGTTATGGACCCCAGGTAAGTGATACACATGTGTTTTGGTCTTTGGGGCCCTACATCGCAAGAGTTAGGAATTGTATGCTGACTGTTTACTGCTTTTATAGAATATTAAGGTTGTTTACTGCTTTATTAGAATAGCCAGATATTGAGCATGTTTCATGAATTGTACTGCTGCTTGCTGGGTGTTTATTAGAATTAGGTTCTTTTAATGATATGTTTAATAGATGAACATACTTAGAGATTATAGTAATGATATGATAGACTGTATGCATTCACGAGCATCATGCATCATGGTTTTCAAAAGGTTACGAAAATGGTTTTCATGCATGGTTTTGGAAAGGAAACAGAAACATAATGTGAATGAATTAAATAGAATAAATGTAAAGGAGATGATATGAGATGTGGGCTTGTTAGTTGATCCTCAGTCGATGCCGGGACTGGTCAGCCAACGGGTGAGTGAGACTGTTTAAGTGTTGGAGCGCACAGTTGCTAGTAAGTGGAGGTTGTAGCCTGAGCTAAATGTTGTGTGTCGGAGGGTGCAGTAGCTAGTAGAGCTTTTGGTCATAGCCAGAGCTGCTTATCCTTGAGGTTGGGTCGGTGTGTATTGGTGTACATAGTAGCTGACATGCGGTTCGATCAGAGTCGAGCCTTTATCACTTAGCGAGTCCTTGGTTGGAGCCGGGATTGACCGGCCAATGGTTAGTGAGGCCGTTCAAGTGTTGGAGCACACAACTACTAGTAGGCAGAGGTCGTAGCCTGAGCCGAATGTTATGCATTGTAGTGTACAACAGCTAGCAGAGCTTTAGGTCGTAACTAGAGCTATTATACCAAAGGTGTGGGGTCAGGTGCATTGGACGGACCAGTCAACGGCTAGCGAGCTTTTGGACTATGCCATTGTTGCTATGCCAGGGGCGTCAGGGTTGGGTGCACGAGAGAAAAGACTAAAATGTAAAAGATAAAGGAAAACAAAAACAGAAACTGCATATGAGGTTTAAAAGCTGCATGGCACGTGCATTTTACAATTTTCTTTTATATCACTTACTGAGCGTTAGGATAATTAGTTTAAGTCTTGTGATGAAAGTACATGCACGAGAACAAGTTAAGGAGCAGTTGATGAAGGATTTGTATGCACGAATCTTATGGCTGGCTAGGCTGATGGATTTAAAGAGAAAAAGTTTTGTAAAGATAATGTAAAAGATTTATTTATTGTATTTTCAAATGATTTATTCTATTCTTCTGCAGCGATTTGTAAAAAGAGTTTCAAGAAAATGACTATACTTATTATCTTTGAAGGATTTCATGAAAGAAAAGTCTTCCGTTGTTTTTGTAAAAGAAAAAGTTTTAAATTTTATACATTTTCAAATGTAAGAAAAATTGGGTCGTTACATGTGAGGTCCTGGTTGGCCTTCGCCGTGTGTCATCGACACCAAGGGTTCCCAATTGACCTTTGTCTTGTCTTGTTGATGTTATGTGGTCTCAGTTAACCATATTCGTGTTCGGTCGACTTCGGCTATGTCTTCTTGACTGCTGAGTTTCTCAGCTTGTAAGTCTTGTATTTTGTGGATCGCAGCAGTGTCTTGTCCACCAGAGGGTCTTTTTGGTTAATTTCGGTTGTGCTTGGTCGACTGCATTGTTTTCTCGTGAAATATGAGTTTAAGTGAATTTCACTCAGCTTTGTCAGCCATGTCTTGTTTCCGGTCGTGTAGGTTCTTGGTTCAAGGTGGAGGTTCTATCACCCCTTGTGTTTAACTGGGAAGTCTTGTGCAAATCCTTCTAGTCTATTTTGATTTCAAGTTTGGAGGCCTTAGATTTGTCTCTAGTGTCTGTTTGGGGTTCTTGATCTCGGTTTAGGACCCGTTCCTTATTCCTTGTGTGATTATTAAGATTTTGACATTGACCTTGTTATAGGTTTTGGAGATGTCACTGGTTTCGACTCTCACTTTCGATAGCGCGTGAAGCTGGCTAGTCGGTAAGATTTTCAAGGTCGTCTATGAGGTAGGGATATTTATACTTTATGTAGTGCATTGCATCATGATTTTCTAATTGATTCTTTGTAGGATACCACATATGAAAACCCGACGAGAACTGTTTCGACAACACGTATGTTTTACTTAAACGTACGTATGTTTTCTCACATTTACATTCTTTGTACATGGTATTCTATTTGGATTATCTGGATATATTTGGGAGGATGAATCCTCTTGATGCTTTGGGCAGTCTTGGCGTCAAAGCATCACAAGGCTATCCCGTGCAATCTTGTACTGCGTGAAGATTGTTTGTTTGTACGTGCGAAATGGATAATAGGGCAGTGGTGACATGTCCTCAGGTTTCAAATCTTGAAAGTCGAAATGATTAATAGGGTGGTGATGACGCACTCATTGGATTTCGAATGTCAGAACCTGGCCATGGTCTTAGTCACACAGATTAGAAGGTTGTTAGTCGCTGAATTTTGCTCGCCTAGTTCTTTTCCATTTGATGAGTGGCGTGATGACTCATAGCTCTCCTCATCGGAAAGCTTTGTCAATTTGGATCTAGTTGCCAGCAACCTTACCCATTACTTGGTTATATGGGTTGTGTCATCTCTAAGTGTTGCTCGTGGGTAACTCGGGTGAGGTGTTGGATTGCCAAATTGTCGTCATTTTTATTCCTTCTACTTCATGAGGTGTTACTATCGACGAATGACCATCTTTTTTGTGATATGTGTCAGATGGGTCCTTGTGTGACCATCCTTTTTCATTGATGACATTTTCGAAGGGAAAAATAATGTAGACCTATCTTTGTGATATATAGTTGTCTATGTATACAACATGTTTTTGCTACGAGCTTGTTTGATAAAATGATGAAGACATTTCAAGTGATTTAAAAATCCATGTATGGTAAAGAGAAGCATTAAACCATGGTTTTCTAAAGAAAGGTAAAACTAGTTTTCTGATGCATTGCCTCCCTATTGTCCTTGGTGAGGATTTACATTTCTTTTATTAGTTTATTTATGTTGTCTTCGTGTTGAGTGGTTTCATTCACTGCACTGTGTTTTTCCTCTTTGTTATTTATGCTATCTCTAACTCTTGCTAATCACTCCATGGACCATAATCCATGTGTTTTTGGGTTTTCGGCTTAATTTCATGTGAAAACTTCTGTTTCAACCTAGCTTTGGGCTGGGCGATTTGGTTCTCTTCGAGGATCGGGTCGCCTGACTGGGTGTTTCTGTTAGGCCCACCTTTGGGTCGTGACATCACTGATGCCTTATTATCCATTTCACATGTACAAACAAACAATCTTCACGCAGTAAAAGATTGCACGAGATAACCTCATAATACTTTAGTGCCAAGACTGCCCAAAGCATTAAAAGGATTCATCTTCCCAATATATCTATACAGAGTGCCTAAACATAATACAATGTACGATAAAGTAAACGTGAGAAAACATACGTACGTATACGTAAAAACAGACGTGCTATCGAAACAATCCTTGTCGAGTTTTCATATGTGGTAACCCACAATATATTAGTTAGAAAATCATGATGTAATACAGTGCATAAAATGTAAAAATCCTACCTTTTCGGCGATCTCTCTTACCGATGGGAGCAACAGTCTCTTCTGGAATCGATTCAAAATCCCAAAACTCGTCTGAGCCTACATCATACAAAATCCAACAATTTTCATCAACAAATGAATAGGAAAAATGGGAGGGTCCTAAACTGGGGTTAGGACCCTAAACCGGATGATTCGGTGAATAAAATAGAAGGACAGAGTGCTTTTACAAATAGGGCAGTGAACTAGTGGACGATGAACAGTGCATCCACTTACGCAGCGTAATGCATCCACGGGAATCTTCGCGTGAATTTGGGAACCGGTAACAATGCCCTCAAGGAAAGTTCACCTTCCACGGCACTGTACAATGCGGAACGTCCTTAGCATATTTTGTTGTTTCGTGGACACATGCAAATCATGTGGTTATTTAAACTTGTTCTGCAATAGAACAAGGTTCTTTCTGCTCTAAAACTAGATCCTTCCGGATCGTTCCACTGCTGAACGAGGTCCTTTCAGATTGTTCCCCCATGGAACGAGATCCTTCTAGTTCCCTCCCTTGCGAAATGAAGGACCTTCTAGTCATTCCCTCGAGAAACATGATCCTTCTGGTTCGTTCCCCTGTGCAACAAAGTCCTTTCAATTCGTTTCTCTGCGGAATGTGATCCTTTCGATTCATTCCCCCATATAATGAATGTCTCTTTGCTGAGGAGAGAGCGTTCAACACGCTATGATCTGACTCGCTAGCGACTCCTTTCTCCAGCGAGTGATCCTTTGATCATTCACCTTGGATTGTTGACTCATTGCCCAGACCATACCGAGAGAAAGGAGGAAGGCCTTCTCTCGGCTAAGTTTCCGCCTCTGCCTTAACCCTTCACGGTGTAAGGGTTCTTGAGCTTAAACGCTTGTTTCCGAACTCAACACCAACACGACTCTAGGCTTTAGAAATTTATCTTAAACGATTTTTCATGCGAACTCACTTCACCAATATTGTGAATCGGTGCTCCAATAACATGGATCTTCGGTAAAAAATCCTTCTCTCACAACTTTGATCTTTCACCCTTTCTCCGCTCTCTCTCTCTCTTTCTCTCTCGGATCATGAACGTGTACCTGTGAGAATGAGGTCCTTTCCTAATAAAAACTCTATTATCACTTTACCATTTAATCTATTTGATTTACGTTCAATCATTGGGGAAACACTATTCTCCAAATTACCAAAGAACCCAAATTTTATTCTTTCATCCATTGACAAAAAATCTACGCCTGGACGCTACGCGACAAATCGGTCAAATTTGAACACTGGACCGATTTAACATAGAAAATTCATGTACGTTGAATTTTATTTATTTTAAAAATTTGCTATTCTTACAGTGGTGATGATGCGCTCCTTGAGTTTCGAATCCCTAAACCTGATCAAAGTGTTTTTTGTTGTTGATTTTACGGGTGGTGTCACTGCCTAGTTTTTGGATTGCCAGCCACTCATATGACGCTACCTGATCTTTGGATCGTCATCACTTTTTATTCTTTCTGTCTCATGAGGTGCTGTCTGGTCTTTGGATCTCCTCTTTTCTATGATGGTGTGTAAGTGACCATTCTTTTCCACTGAGATGGTGTTTTTTTAAAAGAAAAAGCAATATAAGCGTACTTTAATATAGTTGTCCACGTATATAACATGATTTGATTATTGTCTCATCTATGGCTCATGGAGTCTGTTTTTAATTAAACTAGAAAAAAGGTTTGAATGATTTTTAAAATCCATGTATGACATGATACGATATGACATTTGATTCGATCATGTTTTTGAAATAAAGGTAAAAACCAAATATAAATGCATTATATTTAATATAACCTGCTTCCTAAGTTAGTCACTTACCCCAACAACCCCCTCCCTTCCAGGAAAGGACCAAAGTGAACGAGGGTAGCAAGAGTCGGAGTGAAGCTTTATTTTTCCTTTCAATAGAGAGTTTATTTCCTTGATGAAGATTTTTTTAATTACAGAATATATTATGCATTTGAATAATGATAGTTGTGAACTTTGGACAAGGTTTTTTTGTAATTTTACTTCTCGCACTATCATTCTTGTGATCACTATATGAACCATTGACCAATTTTATGTGGGCTATTGCTTTGTACTTCAAATAAGTCTTCTACTAAAAATCTAGCATTAGGCTAAGCGATCAGGTCCTCTTCAAGAATCAAGTTGTTCGATCTGATGTTTCTGTTAGGTCCACCCTGGGTCGTGACAACTTGTTTCAAGTTTTATCCAAAGTGCATTTGGCTAGTCTAGAAATTCATCTCAACGACACTCAAGCGATGCAATATTATCTACTCTTCTATTCTGATTTAGGCTCTCATAGTTCATTCTGATTTTGCATCATGTTGGCTCAAAATAGGATGAGTCGCAACAACACAATTACCCCATTCTCCCCCTCCCACATTCATAACACAATCTGATTTTAGATTCTGTCATGAGGACCTAGTCCTTGTCGATAACACTTCTAGTTGGGTCCTGGCTCAGATACCATAAACAAAAACTCATTCTGCTAATACAATATCGTTCGCATTTAAATGAAACCCACACAATATTTTTCTCAAATTTTATCTCAAAATGCATCGTAGTAGTTCAGTGAAATATCTTACTTATTAATCACTCACCTCATCTACATCAAAAATGACGTGATATCGTACACTCTTGTGTTATGAACTAGGCCCTCATAGTTTACCTTGATATTAGGTCTGTAAAATCTGCAATTTTTAAATTTTAAATTTTATGATTAAATTTTTTACTTTAAAAGAGGAAAGTTTGTTTGTATTAACTACGTCTTTGCCTCGTGTCATGGGTCTTCGATCACGAGTAGATTTTTGATCAGATGGTTAACTGGTGGATTTCGTGTTTCCTGGCAGTCCAAAATTGTGAGGTTATGTTCGGTAGGTTCAAGTTACCGTAGCTTGAGTTTCATATCATTTGAATTTTTGTTAGATTAAGATTGTTAGGATTTATTTAATATATATATTATTATATAGGAAAAATGACAAATCAACCATCATCCTTTACTATTAGGGACAAACGAACCATCATCCTTTTTTTGCTAACAATTTAACCACTGAAGTTTCAAAAATTGCTGCCACGAACATTACCGTTAACTTTCTGAAAATCATGTTAACTTTCTCAAAATCACATTGCAAAATAACAAATACCCATGGAAAAAAATAGAAGAACTCGTGATTTTAAAATAGATTTTCAGTGCAAAATAGTTAATATTCATGGAGAATGGATTTATAAGATTTTGAATTTTGTAAAAGAATGGATTTAGAGGATTTTGAGTTTTATAATTTAGAAGATTTTGTAAAAGAATGTTAATGTTTGTAGTTTTCAGATGATTTACAATTGTTTTACAGTCCATGGGAGAATCACAGTTTGTCTGAGTTTTTGTACGAAGTAGAAGAAGACAATGAATTTTTTCCATTTACAGACGAACTGCGGCTATTTGTTGTGAGACCGCTGCGGTTCATCGTGAGACCACCACGGTTCGTCGTGAGACTGCCGCGATTCGTCGTGAGACCACCACCGTTTATCATCAAGCCGTAGCGGTCTCATGACAAACCGCAGCGGTCTCATGAAAAACCCGCTGCGGTGTCAGAATTGGTGAAACGCCGCAGTTTGTAGAGTCTTTTGACCTCTTCAACTTCAAAGGACCATAATTTTGGCTAAGGGTGTCCAAATTGGCTCCATAATATATCAAATCGAAGCTCTCTCAGAGATCTACGAATTGTCATACAATTTACTGATGACCCACATTTCATGGGGCCAAAACCGGGCGTTTAAGCCCTCAAATTTGCCATCAAAGATTTTAGACAAACCGTGAGTCATGATATCGTGGCGGTTTGACGACAAACTGTGGCAGTTTCACAACAAACCGCCACAGTCTCATAACAAATCGCTGCAATTCATCATCAAATCGCAGCGATTTCATGACAACCGTTGCGATTTTTTGTCAAACCATGGCTGTTTCACAACAAACCGATGCGGTTTGTCATCAAACCACCGTGATTTGTCGTCAAAACGTTAATGCCAAATGTGACAGCGATACTCGCGGTGTCAATTTTCCATAGTTCAGTGGTTAATTTATTAGCAAAAAATGATGATGGTTGGTTTGTCAAAAATAGTAAAGGATGATGGTCGGTTTGTCATTTTTCCTATTATATATTATATATATTAAATAAATTAATAAGATTCTTGATATTATATATATTAAATAAATTAATAAGATTCTTTTTATTTATTTGTAAGGAAGTTCCTCCATTTTGTGTTGCTACGCACGGAGGGCGAATGAGAGAGAAGGAGTTGGAATCGATTTGCGTGCGGAGGGTTTCCTACACTAGGATTGTGTTTGTTACACTCCGATTTTCAAGTTTTGTGAGAGTTCTTCTAGGGTACGTCGATTCCTAACCCTTATTTTCTCATTTGAAATTTATGTTTCGTGTTGGTTTCGAGTTTGTGCTTTGAAATTAGAATTGTTTGGTTGTTTCTGTGTTGTTTTACTAGATTTAGTGTTCGTGTAGAGTTTTATATCGATTCAGGGTGGGAATCAGCGAGGAAATGTGACTTTCCTCAAGGTTTTGCACTGGAAAGCTTTCCTCGGCAGGTCACTGGTTATGTCTAGTCGACCGTAGAAATGGCCAAGAGCCTCTTTGTTTGAGATGGCTTGTGTCCATTTGACCGCTAGTTGGGTCCGGTTGACCCAGAAAATGGCCAAGAGCCTTTTTGTTCAAGATGGTTTGTGTCTGGTGGACTGCTAGTTGGGCCCAGTTGGACAAGAAATTGTCTGAGAGCCTCTATTTGTTGTAGCTTGTGTCCAATGGACCACATTGGGGTTTCGATAGACCGCGTTAGGGTTTTGGTCGACTGCGGGGATGTTTTTGGGTTGTCTGATGTAAGGAAGACTGGGCGTCTGCACTGATTGATCGAGTGTGCATCTAGGATGGCCGCTGGAGGTTCCAGATATCTGCGCATGTTATGCACTTTGGGTTCTGGCGTCTACCCCAATTGTTTGTTGTGGAGACTGGGCATATGAGACTGGGTCCAGTCGAGCGTGATTGAGTTTGGGCATTCGCGGCAAAGTCAGTCGACTGTTGCTTGAGCTCGATTGACTACAATTGTGTCTTTTGGCCGTTGCTTGTTTTTTTGCTTGACCACAATTGAGTTTCGTTGACTGCTGCTTTGTCCTGGGTGACCGCAACTGTTCTCTATCGACCTTGTGTGGTCCTGATTGACCATCATCGTGTCTTGTCGGCTTTTGGTGGTCCTAGTTGACTGTAGTCGTGTTGGTTGACTCCAGCTATGTCTCTTCGACTGTTGTGTGATCTTGGTCGACCTCTGTTATGTCTTGTCCACTATTGCTTGGTCCTCGGTTGACCACGATTGTATCTTGTCGACCGCAGTTGTATCTTGTCGACCAGTGTGTCATTCGATTGATTGTTGATGTATCTAGTTGACCACTATTATGTCTTGGTCGACCGCACATTGTGATCTTTTATAGTTGAGTTTAGTGATCTTCACTCAGCTTCCTCAGCCATATTTTGTTTCCTGTCAGTGTGGCTATTCGGTTTGATGTGAGGGTGCTTGTCGTTCCTCAATTTGAGCCAGGAAGTCTTGTGTTAGTTCTTCCGGTTTGATTTTGAATCACGGTTTTGGGACTCATGTTTTGTCCCTAGTGTTGATTTGGGGTTTGACATTGGTTTGGCTTTAGGTTCTGATGGTGTTTTTAGTTTTTGTGCTTATTTCTGATGGCGTGTGCAGCTGGTTGGCTAGGTTTTTATCATCACTGGGTAAGGATTTATACTTTATTGCATTGCATCATGGTTTTCAAAACCTTATTTTGTGGATTGCCAAGTATGAAAACCTGACGGAGACTGTTAGACAACACACCAATTTTTATACTACATATGCATATGTGAGTTTTACACGTTTATATTTACGTGCATAGTATTTCATTGATTGTTCTGGTATGGATATGGGAAGATGAATCCTCTTGATAATTTGGACAATCATAGTATCAAAGTATCACGAGGTTATCCCGGTACATCTACCATGTGAGATGTTATGTTTGTACACTATGTGAAAAGGGATAATAGGGCGGTGATGACGCAGCCCTTGAGTTTTGAATTCCTAAACCTGATCAGGGTGTATTGGTTTTGAGTTGTGTCGTTGCTAACTGGTTTGTTGACAACCTCTGTGGTGTGGCTTGACCTTCATATCGCTTTCACAGTTTTTCCTCCAAGCTCATGACGTGTTGCCATCTTCGAACTGCCGCCTTTCTGTGTTGTTGTATTAGAGGGGTCCTTGAGCTACTTTTCTTTTTAACACTCCTTGTTTAAAATTTGTGAAAAATGATATAGACTTATTTTACTATAGCTGGCTAGGTATCCAGAGATGTTTTGATGATTGCTTCATCGGTGGCTCATAGTGCCTATTTTGATTGTAAAAGATATTTTAAATGATTATAAACTCATGCACATGCACGAGTACGAGCACAAATACAATAACTATACATTGATTCATCATGGTTTTGATGTCAAAAGATAAAATCAGTTTTACATGCATTATATTTAGTATAAACCGTCTACTGAGTGAGTCACTCACCCCAACGACCCCCTCTTTCTCAAGTTTTGATCGTAATGGTCAGGTGTAGTGTTTGAGGTGTAGTTACTTCGAATTTAGTTTCTTTCTTGGTGTTTCGTTTAGTAGTCCTTGGTGAGGATTTATTTATTTTATTAGTTTGTAAAATTCATCGTATGATATTGAATGATTTCATTTGTTGCATAATATTTTCTCTCTGCTTATTAATATGTTATCTATATCTCTTGTTGAACACTTTGTGGATTTTGACCTATTACTTTAGGTTTTGGACTTTATTTTATATTAAGTCTTTCGCTGATATCCTATTTTTGGGCTGAACAATCAAATCTTCTTCGAAAATCAAGTTATTTGACTCGACATTTCTATTATGCTTGCTTTTGGGTCGTGATATAGTCATTTTAGCACAGAGCAAGACGAATTCCACAAAACAGATGTATCATTGCGCAATTATTGATTTTATGTTTTTTTTCTTATATCCTAATATAATAATTATGTGTCATTTATTTGTTACTGTCCACGTTATAATAAAATATTATAATACATTACTCACAAAATATTTTTTGTGCTATTTATAAGAACTCGACATTTTTAGTGCATTTTAGGCAACTGACCACGTCATTTCTATTAAAAAGCTACTAAACACTCCCTCAGCCATTACAATTACCTACTTCAAAAAAAATTCTATTTTCTTTTTCCTTTTTTTTTTTAATAAAGTGATGGTAGGTATAACGAGTGATTGAGCAGCCTTCTACTTTTATTCTTCGATGCTTTCGTCACTCTTCTACTTCCAAGTTCAAAATATTTGAATCTAGAAAATCATTTTTTTTATATGAATAATTTTATTAACATTTTTTTCCAGAAAAATTAAGCACAACATCAATCTTGATCCAATATTTAATTAGGTGCAACACGCTCAATTCCTTTAATAAATCTAGTTCGTCAAATTGCTAGCAACTAATTACAAGTTCTATAAATTATATTTTCTCAAATTTAATTAATGCAAATTCTTTTGTATGTTATTATTTTTCTCTTTAGTGAGGGTAGGTCTAACGAGTGGTCGAGAACCCTCGTAATTTCGTTAATACTATAATTTTGCAAATTATAAAACCAAATAATTCATACTCTTTTTTTAAAATGAGGTTTCAAATTAATATCAGAAACAATAATAATAGCCCAGTTATCCAACAAATTACGTGGCCTATTCGAGTTAAAGTTGGTAGAACAGGATAGAAATTGACCGGAAAGCTTGAATAAGTCAAATATTGAACATTATTAATGTTTGTCATAGCTTTAAATAGAAATTGACGTGGTCTTTTCCTGAAGATGACAATCAAAAGGGTTGTTATAAATATCACAAATAACGTTAGCCATAATGATTTATTTTGTATTGATAAATTATTATTTGGGATATTAACAAATCAATTAGTGTATTTTAAGATTAATGATAAATTAACTATTAAATAATTTTTGCTAATAATTTAAATACTGAAATATAAAAAATAAACGCTGTAAATATCACTGTCACGTTTGGTGTTTAGTACTAAATATAAAGCTTTTAGTTTGTCGTTCCTCTGCGGAACATTATATTTTTCTCTGTGGAAAAAATGACGTTCTGCGGCGAAATGTCAACTTTTCTCCGCTGAACATCAACCTTCTTCCTCGAAACGTCATTACTAATAAACATTTTCTTTTGTTTGTCATTTCCCCGCGTGGAACAATATCTTTCTGCAAAGGAAAGTATACATTCCACCACGGAACGTCATACTTTCCCTAGCAAAATGACATCGTTCCACAGTGGAAAGACATTATGCCTGGGCGAAATGTCAGAGTTCCTTTGTCTTATATAAATTCACACTACTCTCAAAGCGATTTTCTCAACGATTTTCAAACCCTAGAGCTTTTCGAGAGCTAAAGTGTACCGCATCCATGCGAAGTTGAAGCGTTATTAATTGTTGCTCACTGCCGTCTGGGAGTGATCAGGAATCCGTTAACTATCCATTGGAAGTGGAACTGATGTCGACAGTCTTGGCTTATATGTTTGTGCATTTGGAAACAAAGCTGCTATATATAGTGCATTCCATCTTGGCAACTCTAGAAGAAGAAGAGCTCCGTTCATTGCGCGAATCCAGTGACGAAGACATGAGGGATAGTAGGCTTCAACGACCACCACAAATGGAATGTTCTTTTGCTGGTATGTGTCTGGGCAAGAAGTATAGTTCTTTAAACCAAATTAAAGAAGAAATCATGGATCATGGGTTGAAGAATGTGTGCGGGATAAAATTCACTCATAGTGACTCTCATCTGTTGAGGATCCCTTGCTATGAAGGATGCACGCCTAAAAAAAGCAAGGTGAATTTACGTTTCAAATAAAGAGTTATAACGATGTTTACACTTGCTCAAGAAAGATGGAAAGCCACCATGCCTCTGCCAAATGGGTGGCAATGCATTACTTGGACAAATTCAAAAGTAAGGCTGACTGAGACATTCTTTCCATAATTGAGACAGTCATGAAGGATTTTAATGTGAACATGACACCCAGCCTTGCAAGAAGGGAAAAAAATCTAACCCGAAAACTAAATGAAGGGGATGACAATGAGCAATACAAGCTCATATGATCGTATGGCGAAGAGATTCAGAGTTCTAATCCTAGAAGCTTGTTGTGTGTTCAACTATAGAGGATTGACCTTTCACACAATCCAACATTCAAAAGCATGTACATGTGTTTAACTGCATATAAGATGAGGCTGTTGAATTGTGGTAAACCTGTTATTTGCTTGGATTGTGGCCACTTGAAGGGATCGTGTCCAAGCCAATTGGTCACTACTGTCAGCATTGACAAGAATGATGGAATTTATTCGATTGCTGTAGCAGTGGCTGAAGCAGAATATAGAGATTCTTAGAGCTAGTTTTTGGAATTGTTGTTTGCAGATGTAAACACCCCATTTGACAATGGGTGGACAATCATTTTCGACCTACAAAAGGTACGGTTGATTGCTTTTGCAATGTATGTTTATGTTATGTGTTTTGACCAGTCTGCACACACATATCTATGAGGAATAAATGCGAGATTTTGGTTGAAACATGCCTTCAGCTGGATCCCAAAGTGCGACATAAGCTTGAACAACTTGAGCGACTCCTTCAATGCTTGCATCCTACCAACTTGAGACAAATCGATTCTTAGTATATTCGAATTATAAGAAAGGGCATCGTATGTAGGATTGTTAAGAAACACAAAAAATATGGCTCAGTCAACGAACCTTTTGTGTAATACTCCAATTTTCGTAACGGAATTAAGTAAAGATAATTGATAAATTAATTGGATGTATTAGGATTATTTGGATAATCATTGAGGATTTACTTGATAGAAAATTAATTTAGGAAACCGAATCGAAGAATTTAAATTGGACCCGTAATCATCGTCAAGCAATATTCAGAATAAGTTAGAATTGGAATTGGGTCGATTAATATATGATACGTATATTTGATTATATATATATATATATATATATATATATATAATTATATGATAATTAAATAAATTAAAATGAAAATGAAAGAAGAATTTAAAATAAAATAGGAGGGGATTTAATTAGAAATAAAAATAAAGGAATAAATAGATGTGGAGATTTAAATTAAAAGGAGAAATGGATAAAATAAGGGAAATTAACACCACAAACCCTATAGTTTGCGATCAATGACAAATCAAACCCTAAAGAATTTTTTTAACAACTAAAATGATGAACTATGGAAAATTCTCGCCGGCTACCTCGCAGTCACGTTTCTCGTCTAGGACCGTCGAATTTAATGCCTCGGTTTCGTCTTTGTCAAGAACCGTCGAACGGAGACGAAGGACGTCAAAATCGGGGCCGAGGGATGTCCCTCCTGCCCGTTGGAAGACGAAGGACGATTATCGGGCGATGGCGGACGTCCCTCATTGGCCGTTGGATCGCGAAATTGACGGCCAGGATTCAATCTGTCGATTCCCAAAGGCGATGGCAGACTATCGTCCCGGGCCATCGGATCGAACGAGGGACGTCCTTTATAATGATTGACGGCCATGATAGAATCTGGCATCTTCTAGATGCGATGGCAGATGACAATCCATCGCCGATTGATTGAGCGAGGGACATCCTTTATCTGGATCGACGACCAAGATTGACTCCAAATTATTTGGGTCACGTGCAAGGCACTCACGTTTTTAAAATGCGCGAATTCCCTCAATTATGACGGACGTCCCTCGCCTAGAAACAAACGTCTATATACCAAGACTATGTCGTTCTGCCCTCAATGGACGTCTCTCGTCTTAAGACGGCATCGTTTAGGTCATAACAGACGTCCGTCTTAATACTTGGGACGTCCGTTTTCCTCTCAAATGTCATTCTCTGAACACTAAATGGCAACGTTTTCCTCTCGATAGACAACCCAAATCTGCCTTATAATCGCGAAGGGCGTCCCTTGCCCTAGTATTATAGAGAGGAATTTCGTTTTCCCCGACTAACTCAAACTTCCAAAGAAATATCCTCACATTTGTTGAAGCAGAAAATGATGTTGAAGGCGGGGCAAATGTCGAAGAAGCGTAAAGTGGCTCCCTCTGAGCTCGAAGGTCGAGCACGCGTGTCTATAGGGGCGTTATCCATGGTGTTCAGCTCAGCCTCCTCCAAACAGCAGTACGATAATGACATTATAGCCTATGCCGTAATTATATCTAGGAAGGTAGATTTCAATGCGTTTGTTGATTTTGGATTAAAGGAAATATTTGAGTGCATTGGTCTGTATGGATTGTGCATGATGGGGGGTTATTATTGTGAGAGGGTTGTGAAATTATTTTACGCAAATTTGGAGTTGGACAGCCCTAGTGAGTTGAGGACTTTTCTATATGGGAAACAGATTAGGCTAACTCTTAATGAGTTGAATGAGTTTATTGGATGCTCCATGGAGGAGCCGACAGAGGAGTATTTCCATGTATCAAAGGACCCCAACTTTGTAAAACAAGAGAAGGTCTTGCATTGCTAAAGCGATTGACTCGTAATCCTACTGCCGTTGAATCTTTCTCCCAACCCAAATCAAAGGACCTAAATGCTAAAGCAAAAGTAATCTATTACATGATCACCCACACAGTTTTGCCTCGTGACGGACATAGAGACCTTGCCAGTTGCATGGATCTCTATGTGATGGAGAAGCTCTACAATGGGAAGAGGTTCAATCTTGCATATGACATTATGCATCAAATGAAGGCAATCCTAAAGAGTCCAAGGAAGCATCTCCTTTGTAATTGGCTGATTCACCATATCGTTGATAGCAGCGGGTTGGCTATCCCTCCCATGGAGTGACGAATCAATGAAAAAACACTTGATGTGTATAATCAAGTGACATTGGCTTGGATGGGGCTGCACAAAATAGGAGGGGAGTGGGTATTCAAAGGAGCAGACACTCCCTCCACTCAGCCTGCACATCCTCCTTCCACATCAGCTGCACCTTTTCCTTCCATGTTGGTTGCACCTCCTCCATCAAAATCAGCTGCACAATTGCCTTCAGCATCACCTGCACCTCCTCCTTCCACATCCACTGCATTAATTCCGTGGACATCAGATGCATAACCATCAAATCACGTGGAGGTGGAGAAAGGATGATGCACCTCCCTCTCCTCAGTCATCGTCCTACGTACTGATCAGTGAAGAGAGGTGGCAGTAGCTTGTCACCAAGTTGGAGAGACAGGAGAGGCAACTTGACGAGATTCAAGCCACTATACTTCAAATGAAAGAAGCCCAGCCAGCTCCACCAACAACCCAGCCAGCTCCTCCATCAGTTTCTCCTACATTTTTCAATGCCGGTCCAGGTGGATGCTAGTATGTGTTTTAGCTTACATG
Organism: Begonia loranthoides; assembly: GCA_022433065.1. Taxonomy (NCBI): domain Eukaryota; kingdom Viridiplantae; phylum Streptophyta; class Magnoliopsida; order Cucurbitales; family Begoniaceae; genus Begonia; species Begonia loranthoides. The sequence continues at coordinate 8,630,144 of CM039479.1, read as the reverse complement.
CACTTTCCATATATGCATTACTATTGTTGATTAACAATATGTTACAATTATGCAGGTCTTCTATCATCAAGCAACCGTCCCCTCCTCCAACCCTTGCCAAAGTTTAGAAGATTTTGGCAACGGGTCCTCCAGTGATGGTAGCGGGTCCAAGGCTAATAGTGCAAGTGGTATGTCTCCAATTTGGTTTTGTAAAATGTGTTGGTTTTACACTTACACTGATTTTCCATTGCAGCATATGAAATTGATGGACGAGTTCATGGCACTGGCACGGGTAAATACTAAGAACAACAAAGAGACATAGGCTCTACTTTGTGGCTCCAAGGTAAGAAACAATGTGATTTGAAAATTATTCTCAGTTGTGATTGTATGTTGTGCATCGTGTTGTCGATTTGCAGGGTAAAGAGATCTCTTCAATAACAACTCTCCTTGTTCTAAAGCAATCAGAAGCTTCGGACTGGGTGAGAATGTTTAACCAATTTATAAGATGTTGTTATTGAAAATAACTAGATATATAAATAAATCACGTTCTTAACATGCAGTGCATGTCATTAAATGAGGAAGAGCTACTTGAGAGGTTCAAATGAGGGATGGACTATTGACTCTTGGTTGGATCCATGTAAGACACTTGTATTCATTCATACAATATTTCTTCCTCATATAATATATGGATTTTATGTCAGATACACCAGGAGCTAGATTTTTTCATGTCATCGATTGACATGCACACACAATATGGATACCAAGTGATGATGCTGGAGGCAATTGAAATTGTCTTGGCACCTACAGATACACAGCGATATATTTTTCCACCCTGCGCTTTGAATGAAGTGACAAACTAATTTTGCCTCCTAATTGCAGCCAACATGGCATATTTCAAGTCTCGCGCCCTTTAGGGGTGTTGGTGATTGCCGAGTGTTCGCATCAAGGCTTCCATCTTCACAATCCGTACGAAACCAGAGGACCTTTACGAGGAGACCACTCATGTCGAGATGAGCTCCTACTTGCAGTTCAAGGTCATTGATATTCGGGGCAAACAGGCAACAACTACAGAAGATGCACTACCATCAAATTTTGCAAAATCTGCAAATGCTGCAAAAGCTTCAAAATCCCCAAAAAATGCAAAACCTACAAGAATTGTAAGAATTGAAAAAACTTTGAAAAAGTAGCTGAATTGAGATTTTTTTAGAAAGTTTATTGGTTTTGGTTTGGGATGTTGTATCTCTGATTAGTGGTTGCTGTTGATTGTTGTTGTATTTCAGTTCTTTGGTTTTGTTTCTTGTGAATTCAATGTTGTATCTCTATTTTTTTGGGCGAGGGATGTCCTAAACAGGTCGAGGGTCGTCCATTTTTTGGCGAGGGACATCTGTTATATGGATAGGGACTCCGTTATCCGAGTGCTCATCAATCGCTGAAGGAAATAAGGCAGATTCGAACGTCCAAAATATGAGGGACGTTTGTTCGGTGATTTCCAACGTCCATTATGTTATGAGGGGCATCTGTTATACTATGAGGGACATCCGTTATAACAGTTGTTCACCGAGCGACCCCTATTTTTCCTCAATTTAAATATGTAGAAAAGCTGATCAACATATCACAATAATATTCAGACTTTGCACCACATATCACAATTCCAACACATTGAAATTCAGGGTATTACATAAGTACAAATATGATACTAACAAATACATAAACAAATAGAATAGCACTCATAGAAGCCCCATGGTTAAGGATGCAGGTGTGGGGTGACAGACTCCTATAAAACACAAAAGCAATACTATGTCATACAAAATGCACATAGTGAGAACAACGTATGAAAGCATAACAATCAAAGCACATGCATATTGACAACAATGGTAAAACCCATGAAGGTGTCGTATGAGCGTTCTGCTCTGTCACTACCACTTGCCACGCTAGCGGCTGAGACTCCACCTTGACAAGAGTGGACATTGTGGCCCACACCATGACAACAGCTGCATGTCATGGGTACATGTCTCCTGCTGAGTACCGTGTGGCTACGAGGCTCGTCCGCCTCCCGTACTCTTCGTTTTTTAGGCCGACCTAGGAGTCTCTTAACTGGCGGTGGCAGAATTGGAGGCTAGTTTGTTTCAGGCCACATGTGGTGGCCACTGACAAGTCAGGCAAAGTGGGAGTACATCCTCATAAATATGTCCTGATGATACCATACATGCACCTAATCCTCACCTGAAGTCCTCATAAAATTCAAGCACGGGATGATATGCATGCATGAGATTCCAGTCAGCTCCCACTGGTAATAGTTACAGGTGCGTGTGCCTAGATCGACTATGTACTATTCATTACCGTCACTAACCGTCCTCAAGGTGTTGGACACCAATTCTGAGCTACATGTTGTAGATTGGCAAGCTTCTTTGTGATCTTAGGACATAATAGATCCATCAATTCAGCCATCTTGTTATATTTCTTAACGATCCTACACATTATGCTTGTTCTAATCATCTCGAACATAGTGAGGATCAGTTAGTCCTGGGCTGGCAAGAGGCAGGCGTTGTAGCACTTGCTCAAATTATTGAAGCCCATGTTGCACTTTGGGACGAAACTAAAACATGTTTTGACCAACACCTCGGGTTAATTTTCTATAGATATGTGTGTGCTGACTAGTCGAGCGCAAGTAGTTTTTTCATCTCTTTTTGAAATTGCGATGATGTGGCCCTAGCTGCCTTCCACATGATATCTTTGTACAAATTTCCTGGAAATTGTTTTTTGAAATTGACATACAAGTGTCTGAGGCAGAAATGACGCTCAACTGCTGGCGCATATTGTTCGATAGCATTCACCAATCCCTTTTGTTGGTCGGAAATAAATGTCCATCCCCTGCCTATGTCATTGTCTATGTCCAAAAGCAAGCAACACAAAAAACCATGCATTCTGATTCAACAAGTGTCACAACAACTGGATAAATTCCATCATTAGCATCAATGCTAAGAGCTGTGAGCAATTGGCTTGGCACGACCCCTTCAAGTGACAGCCATCCAGGCAAATGACCGGTCTATCAAACTCTCTCAGACCTCTCTTTGCACGCATCCAAACACATGTACATCCTTTTAAATATTGGACTTGGATGGGTCGTTAGATCAGACATATCTACCACCAACAACAATGTGTTGCTGGGATTAGATTTTTGAATCTCTTATGCGTACGACCACACTTGCTTGTATTGTTCATCACCATTCCCTTCGTTTAGGTTCAGTGCTAAATTCCTGGCCCTTCTAGCAAGACTCAGGATAATGTTGACATTAAAGTCCTTGACAGTCTCAATAATGGAAGAAAGGTCCCACATGGGTTGACTTTTAAATCTATCCAAATATTGGTTTGCCACCCATTTGTAGGAAGCGTGTCGGCTTTCCATTTGTTGTGCACATGTGTGCGCCTCATTATAGCTCTTAATTTCAAAGGTAAGTTCACTTTTTATTTTTGAAGTGTGAAGCCACCAACTGCATCCATCCTTGCACACAGCAGTCAACCGATTATGTTCGGTTTTGTAAACTTTATCACGTGCCCATTCTTCAAAGCATAATCAACCACGTCATCTTGAATTTCCTTCAACAAACTATATTTCTTCTCTAGACAGAGCTTCAAGGACAAACATTCTAGTTGGGTATGTATACTCTCTACCCAATCATCATAATCTGAGTCACGTATTGAACAAAACTCCAACTCTAGAGATGCCGAGATTGAATGCACCTCTATACCAGGTTCTTGATAGAACCAACGATGCTCATTGGTCTCTACTACCGAAACAGGATCCACCTCCATTCCACAGTTAATGTATTCTTTAACAATAGATGGTGCAAAACTCCTCGACTCCATGTGATGTGCAACACTCAAAAAACTTCTTTGTTCATTCGATTGTGTTCAGGGAGTTGGTCGGGGGAAGAAAAAATTCCTCTCTGCAATATCTAGGGCAAGGGACACCCTTTGCGATTTTAAGGCAGATTTGGGTCATCCCTCGAGAGGAAAACAGACGTCCCTACTTTTAAAACGGACTTCCGTTATGGCCTAAGCGACGTTGTTTTAAGACAAGAGACATACATTGAGGACAGAATGACATAGTCTTGGTATACGGACATCCGTTTCTGGGCAAGGGACGTCTGTCATAATTGAGGGAATTCACGCGTTTTAAAAACACGTGTGCCTTGCTCGTGACCCAGATAATTTGGAGTCAATCCTAGCCGTCAATCCAGATAAGGGACGTCCCTCGCTCAATCCAACGGCGACGGATTGTTGTCCGTCATCACCTCTAGAAAATGCAAGATTCAATCCTGGCCGTCAATCACTATAAAGGACTTCCCTCGTTTGATCTGAAGACCCTGGACGATCGTTTGCCATCGCCTTTAGGAATCCAGAAATTCAATCATTGCCATCAATTCTGCGATCCAATAGCCAATGTGGGACATCCGCCATCACCTGATAGTCATCCTTCATCTTCCAACGGGCAAAAGGGACGTCCCACGATTTTGACATCCTTTGTCTCCGTTTGACAGTTCTTGACAGAGACAAAACTGAGGCATTAAATTCGACGGTCCTAGACAGGAAACGTGAATGCGAGGTCGCCAGCAAGAATTTTCCATATTTTAGGGTTTTAGTTGTTAAAAAAAATTCTTTAGGGTTTGACTTGTCATTGACCACAAACTATAGGGTCTATAGTGTTAATTCCCCATAAAACAAATAAGGGATGGGCTGAACTGGTTCATCTTGAACCGGTCCAGTTTGAAAACAAAAGAAAAGAGGAGAAGAATTGCAATGTATTGTTGAAGAAAGAACGGGAAATTGGGCGAGGGAGCAAGAGACGAGAGAGGAGTGGGAATCGGGTGTGAGCTCAGGCGACGGGGGAGAACTTGGGAGAGCTCCCCGCGGTGCAGCCTTCTCTGCAAAATGGGGGCGACATGTTGGGCTTCATTGGCGAGAATGAAGCTTCGGCGAGCTCTGAGCAGCGAATTGTGGTGCGGGATTGGCGTCTGAGGCGCGCCCAAGTTGCGGGGCAATTTGGACCAAACAAAATTGTGAGCTGGGAATTCCAGTGCCAGATCGAGGTATGTATCTTAATTGAATGTGTGTTATGTTGTTCATTGCTACTACGATTGGTGATTGGGGAAATTACAGAGGAGAAAATGACAGAGGCAAAGGGCAAGGGCTGGGCGTGTCGGTGGCTGGAGTTGGGGTTGACTAACCATGTTGCCGGTCTATCAACCTGTCCTGTAGATTCCGTAATTTGAATCTGGTTCATTTGTTCTGGCCGATATGATAATGCACGATATTCCCTTTACAGATGGGAAGCCCACTTGCTGGAATTGTTGGCAAAATTTGGCAAAAAATCATATTTCTCAAGCAGCCTATCTTCTGCTTCTCTGATGATTTCACATGCTTCTTCAGAGAATGATCTAGACTTTCCACGTGGAATAATCAAGTTGGTCCTTCTCCATTGATATGTGTGATTGTCCATCGCCGTAAAGCTTATTGGCTATAAATCAATAACAGCAGGTGAGGTATTTTGTATATTTTTATAGAGCCAAAGTGAAGGAGTGAGAAAGACAGTGCGGGAGAGGTAGAGAAAGGTAAAGGTTGGAGTATTCTGCTTCCAGTGAAGAGTTTGGAGAGGAGAAATTGTCCTCGGGTGTTTTTCACAGTGAGGCATCTCTTCACCCCTTTTATGAATTTCATGGAAGATAAATGTGATGTTCTGTCATTGTGATTCTTCCCCGTTGTGCGTTGATGGAGAATATAATGCCCTGATGATTAGATAAATGCTCTATTATTGAAATGCTCTCTGTTGGTTCATGGACTTTAGCTCCCTATGATTATTGCTTCTTGGGTTGTGAATGCTTAGCTTGATAATATTGGTTTATCATATGCATGCTAGGGTCGGAGTGATGGTAATGCTCTCTGTTTACTCCCTACTGGGTAGTTGTCGATGGCATGTTAGAGTATTAACTGCTGTTATGGATTTTATGGAATTTATGGAAATAATAAGTGAAAGATAAAAGTGTGAGGATGTCAATAATATGATATGTGATAACTTATACTCTGTTGAGACTTGAATATACTCTCTGTTGATTGAATTGGAGTTATTGATGGCTGTTAATCCGCAGGTTTATGATCTGTTATGCTCTGTTGGTTTGAATTTTCCCTGTTGGATGTTATTTCTGTCAAATTGAAATAAGTTGTTAAGATGGAATTTTGCTCTGATGATTTTAATGGGTTGGTTATCTACTGATTGGTTACAGTTTATTTTCTTTATTAGTTTAGGGTTGATGCTTAAGTTTCCTTCTGTGATGTTCCTGCTTAGTGGATATTGAGGAATTATTGTTGAAGTCATTAAGTAATTAAGTTGAATATTGGAATGGTTAAACGTTAAGATTTATGAAACTCTGTGAGTGGTAATAATGATTAGTATTTAATTATTATTTTGAAGGTATTAATGGAAGATTAAATTGGAGTGCTAAACGCTCTAAGGATGCCAAGTAAGTGATACGCATGTGTTTTGGTCTTCGAGCCCTACATTGCAAGAGTTAGGAAATTGTATCCTGACTGTTTAGTGATTTAGTAGAATGTTAAGGTTGTTTACTGTTTTATTAGAAAAGCCAAATATTGAGTATGTTTCGTAAATTGTACTACTACTTGCTGGGTGTTCATTAGAATTAGGTTCTTTTAACAATATGTTTAATAGATGAGCATGCTTAGAGATTATAGTAATGATATGATAGAGAATGTATGCATTCACGAGCATCATGCATCATAGTTTTAAATGGTACGAAAATGGTTTTTCATGCATGGTTTTGAAAAGGAAACGGAAATGAAAATGAATTAAGAATAAATGTAAAGAAAATGAGATAAGAGTAAAAGAAAAAGAGAAGAGTTTGAGTTAGGTTGAAGGTCACCTGCTCATCCCCGAATGGCTAACAGAAAAGGTAAAAGTTCATCGTGATGTCACGCGTTCATCATCACAATGAAAGTTCACCGTTACGGTTATGGTTCACCGTTACGGTTATGGTTCACCATGATGGCACGTCTTCATCATCATGGTCTATGGTTCACCATGAGGCCCAAGTTCACCTAATCACAGTTCATCATTGTTCACAACAGTTCATCACAGTTAATCATAGTTCTATATGAAAGTAAAAGTAAAGAAAGGAAAAGAAAAAAAAACAAAAATGGATTTCAAAGCTACATAGCATGTTCACATTTTATTTTATATCACTTACTGAGATTTAGGCTCATTAGATTAAGTCTTGTTGATGTAAGCATGCAAGGAAACAGGTTAAGGAGCAGTTAATGAAGGATTTGCACGCACAAACCTTGTGGCTGGTTAGGCTAAAGGGATTTGAAAGAAACGGTTTGTAAATAATTTTGTAAAGGATTTATAAAATATTAAATTGTAAAAGAAAAGAATGGTATTCCGCTGCGTTTCATAAAAGATTTTAAGAAAAGAATTTTATTATTGTCTTTTAATTGAGTTTATTTTTTTATAAAATGTTCAAGAAAAAGAGTTTAATTATCGTCTTTTAATTGACTTATGAAAGAAAAATCTTCCGTTGTTTTTATAAAAAGAAAAAGTTTTAAATTTCATACGATTTCAAAGGTAATAAAAACTGGGTCATTACATTTTGTGTCCGTAAATCAAGAATCGGATTGCCAAACTACAACTTACATGTCAAAATTGGAGTCCTGTTTTTGCAAGTGCTGGCCAGTTTGAGGTGAGCAACGGTAATTGACAGTACGCTATCGATTTGGACTATTGTACTTGTAATTGTTATTGGTAGGAGTTAATTGGCATCCTATGTGTGCATGCAATCTTGTGTATGGATTTTATGAGGAGATCTCTCGAGGAATTTGTGTATGAGAGCTATCACCTAGAAACATACATGAGGATGTACTCCCATTTTTTCCACCCGGCTAGTGGACACATCATGTAGCCTGTGTCAGACCATGATCCAATTATGCCACAGACATCTTGGAAGACTGCGAAAACAAAGAATAAAGGATGTTGACAAGCTCCAAAGAAGAACAATCCTGTCTAGGAGACATCTGAACATGACATGTGGCCGGTGTGGCGCACAATTCCCACACCTGTCAAGGTGGAGGCCTAGACATTGCCGAGTCAAGTGCAAGTGGCAGGCACAAGTTAAAAGACAGAGGCAGAAGATGAAGCTCCCACGACACATTTATGGGTTTCACAATTTCCGAGACGCAGGTGAAAACATTATTATGTTTACATTTTCATGTGTTATTTTAACTATGTATGAGTCTGCTACGCAAAGTCCACAAATATGAGAAGTCGTTGCAACCTTTGCCAAAAAAACACAAATGCGAACCTTCAACTTGATTAGATTATTGTAATGCACATGTAGATTAAATGGTTGTAATGGACATGTTGCTTAAATTGTTGTAATAAACATGTTAAACATAGATGAATGTAAATGTAAGTTAATTGTTCGTTATGATGAATGAAATGGATAATTTGTTTGCGACAAAGTTTCTTTTCGTTTAATACAAAAAGTCATATGCTACGTTATGTTTAATAAAAGAAAAATGCTTTGAATCTCGACATTTTAAAGTAAAGGAATAACGGGTCGCTACAAACATTCTCTCACTTGGTTTGTATTTCACATAATTTTTGTAGTAAGAAAACACAATACTGGTGATAGGTCCTCTCAGAAAATTGAGTATTATTTTACATGTATCACTATGCATTATGTTCTATATTATTTATAAAGTTAATAAATAAATTTTATGTTTATTCTAGATCCAAAAGTAAATGTGCCCATAATCGATGTCAATATGAGAGATATCATAAGAAGAGTTACATCAACATTCATTTTTACAACGAAAGATTAGATACAGAAACCAAATCTCATTCTGTCTATATGATCTTTAAATTTTATAGGTGACAAGCCTTTAGTGAAAGAATTAATAATCATCAATTAAGTGTTAATATATTCTATTACTACTATAACATCCTTATATAATATATTCTATTACTACTATAACATCCCTAATAGCTAAATACTTAATGTCAATATATTTACTTTGACTACCATTTTTGTCTCTGTAGCCATAAAATCCGCAACTTATGTAAAACCCCGACTTCTCCCCCATTTTATGTTATGAGTAATTTTTTCATCACATTTGTTATTTAATTTCACTCTGATTTCATTACTATTAGAAGAAGTCTTAATACATTTATCATAATTCATTCATAACATTATATTAAACAATTCACTTTGCTATGAGCCAACATAAATTTACATGAAGCCCAACACATTAGTTTTAACATATATCTATATATATATATATATACAAAATTATATTTCCTATTAGAAACTAACATTAAAGATGATATACAAACTACGTTTAAACATCTCGCTCCAAAATTTATTTATGGAAATGCTCTGTCAACTATTGCATCTAATCAAAATGTGAGTTGTGCTCATTATGGTACTCATCGCCTACATTACAAGATTCACTCTATAAGTTAATTGCTCAGTAAGTAATGCTTAATGAGATGAATGTAAGATGTCATATTGTATGTGTTTTCATAAAACCATGCAGTTTCAATCTTTCTTTCTTTCTTTCTTTCACTTTACAGTTTTATCATTTGGGGTATCAATCTAGGGGAGAATAGGGATGACTATGAGATACACACCATTTATGTCTCGTGAACTTCAGCAAGATAGTAAGTGAACTTCAACGAACCTCCATTAGTTATCACGTGAACTTCGTGCGTGTCAACCTCGTAAAATTTGGTGAGGCCCTTGTATTACCAGACTAGTGAGCTTATCCCCTATAGGTCAAACCTCATACATGACAACTTGTCCTCAAATCCCACGCACATAATGATTCATTATGTTCATTCATTTTATCTTTGGTCTTTCAGTAAGAAAACATATGCATAAAATTATTTTTTGTTCTTTCTTATACAACATTTTGCATGATGCCTGATATGCAATACTCATGTTTATGCATATGACACTCATTCATATATCATACAATTCATGAATATGTGAGAAATAATATGAAATTGAATAAAAAAAACTAAATTCTTTTACTAAAATGAGAAGTCTATTGTAATATCCCAGATTTTCATAGTACTAAGTATAAGACCTAAGTGAAGATTTTAGGGGTATTAAGAGCTGAATTGGACAATTAAGGTGTTGGTTGAAGGAAATGTAATTTGATATAGTGAATTTTGGGTCATCTTAAGCTTAGGTTATGGATGATCATAAGTAATGATAAATTAAAGCGACATGAGACTAGTTAGTTTGGTATATGAGTTGTGGTATAATTGGATAAGGTTATGATAAGATTTTGAAATTTTAAAGGAGGTAGTGGTCAATCATCAATAGAGGCGGTCGATCACTGATTAAGTGAAATAATACAGTGGTGAGCCATTTTGGAACCAGTTGATCATCCACAGGAGGATGATCAACTGGGTTGAAGTAGTTTTGTGAAGAATATGGAATTGCGGTCAATCACGAGAAGGAAGGTGATCGACTGGCTTCAAAGCGAATTTAATCTAGAGAGTGACAATTTTCTGAGCGGTCAATTGTCCACTAAGGCGATGATCGACCGGTAATTCTAGAGAAAATGAAATTGCGGCTGATCATAAGTGAATAACGGTCGATCATGGCCGTGACTGTAGGAATTTATGGTAGATCACTCGAAGAAGGTGATCAACTGCGAAGAATGAAAAGTCGTTTGAAGTTGTAAGAACATGTACTCTGAGTGGAGGAAATCGTCGCTCGATGCTTCATGGATGCTTAAGTGCCCCTCCAATGGCCCTTTCACCTTTAGTAGGATACTGAAGGGGTGCAAGTTGTGGGGTATAAATAAGAGACAGAAGGAAGAGCGAAAAGTTTAGACAGAAAGAGTGCCAAGAAGAATTCTGGGAGAAACAGTCCAAAGAGAAAGTGAGAGAGAGAGAGAGAGAACTGTGAGGAAGAGGTTGTGAGAATGTGAAGAAGAACTCTAGAAAAGAAGGGAGTTCTCTGGAAGTCCAAGTATTCTCTCGGATTCTTCAGGTAAGTAGAGCTTCTTCCAAGATTTTGATGGCGTTGGGGATTTTATTTTCTGTTTAGTTCTATGTTTGATAGTTATTGTAGGAGATGGTAATTTGTTGATAATATATCTACTTATAGCTAATGTTTTGATAAGGATCAGTTGATTGGATTTAGTCTCTGGTTTAATATGTTCTGCTGCTTTGATAAACTATTATTAGGTTTTCACCATTGGATTAGTGTTGTTAAAGACTAATGATTGACAGTGGGGTTTTATGTTGTTGTTGAGAGTAATGAACTTTGAATTTGATGGCCATAGTGGAATGGAAAGATCTTGTTATCCTGATTGAATTTTATTGTACCTTGTATTAGTTGAATTGTTGGTTAAGGTTGAACATTATACTATGTTGGTTGAGGTTTTATTCTCTAAAGTGATTACCGTCTATTGAGCATGTTAGAAAAGTTATGCACTATTGGGGAAATTAGTCTATCAAGTTGGGTTTAGTGTTGTTTCACTTGATGCTTTGATGGGTATCAATGAGTTTGATAAACTGTTATTTATTGATGAATAAGTATTGAGAAGAAGAAATTTAAGTGCTAAACTCTCTAAGGACTCCAAGTAAGTGATATTGAATATGTTTTGTTTGAAAAGACCTACATCTCAAGAGTATAGTGATTTTCTTGCTTATTATGTTTATTAGATTATTAGGTTATCGATCTTGCAGTTATTAAGGATGCATTGCTTGATGATTTTCTAATGTTTGATGATTGTGTTTATTAGATTATTAGGTTATCGATCTTGCTGTTATTAAGGATGTATTGTTGCTTAATGTTTGATGCTTTGTTTTATTAGTCTTAAGATCTTTAAGTTAGGAATTTTAAGCATGCTTTGAAGATTAATTGATAATATGCTAGATTGATAGACTTGCATGCGTTCATATTCATTCATGTATCATTGTTTTGATAAAATGCATGAAAATAGTTTTTATGCATTGTTTTGATAAATGTAAATAGAATAAATTGAATAAACGTAAATAGTTGTTATGAGATGTGGGTTTTTGAGTGACTGCCCTATGTGGGTCATTAGGTGCTACTCTACCTTGTCAAGTTGACATCTCTAACACTTGTATGGGTAACTAGAACTAAAAGAAAATGGAATACACGTGAATAGAAGTTGTGAGATGTGAGTTCTTGAGTTAGCTGCCCTGTATGGGTCATTAGGTGCTACTCTACCTTGTCAAATTGACATCTCCAATGTCTGTAAAGATAAGGTAAAGGAAAATGAAAACTGCATGTGTTTTTATAAAAAGCATAGCATGAGCATTGCATAATTTATATTGCTTACAAACTCTAGGGTCATAGTTTAAGTCTTGTGATGTAGGTAAAAAGCCTATAATTGGATAAAACTTATAGAGGAAGCAACTGATGGAGTATTGCCGTGTTGAGCCCTTTTGTGCTGTTGGTGTATTGACCTTGGGTGTTATAACTCACAAAAATGGAATAAGTGTGCTAAGTATTTCAAAGATAAATAAATGGTTTTTAGTTGTGACAAATGTTTCAAACAATTATTGTTGTTTACTTTAAATAGCTTTTCAACTGGTAATTTGTATGTTTCATTTTATAAAAACTTTCGCATTTGTTTACTCTGATTTTCCTCACATGTTTTAAAAGAAAAATTTTATATGGATGAAAGATAAAATGGAACACAGAATGTTACATCAACACTTTTACTAAAATGAGAAGACAACAAACAATATCATGTATATTCACTTTAGAACATACAAAATATAAACTTAATACCATTAACTTCTCCTTTTGTTTTTTAAATTAACCAACACCTTCATCATTCAAAAGTCTTTAACAAACATCACTAAATGTAATACAATAATACAACATTTATTCCAACAACCAACAACAAGCATCATAATTTCTAATGAGAACCCATTCATCATAAACTTAACTATATGACATCAAACTATTTCAAGCATCACATAATACAACACATTTGAACAACCAATATCATCATAGCATCTTGAAATGTAGGCTAACAAGCCACAAACATGCTGCATCACTCACCTTGAGATCTTAGCACATCTTACAACAATCTATTCAATTATTTCTTTGCTTCAATAACCTAAAACATATCAAATTCCACCAGTTAGCATTTAACCATGCATGCATATTTTAAAATGTACAAAACTCCTAACGTACATATGAAACTCAAGTGATTCTAGGGCTCATTGTTCACTAGGAGAGCATATTATAACATAGACAATCAGTTTGGGTATTTAAACACCAATGCTTAGGATATAATGCATTAAACCAAACTATCCTTACATTGGGTTTCAAGTTATGCATCATTGTTTATCATCAACTTCAAATATGCATAACTCCTAGTATATGTATCAAAATGCTCTGATTCCAAAGCCCATAGTTCCATTAATATGTCTAATACAACATATTAAAATAGTTTAGCAATTTCAAACCATGATGATAGGCTTTTACTTTCAAACCTAAAATTGTCTAAATTTGCATAGTTTTTGGCATAGGTTATATGGAGGAATAAAAACATGCCTAAAATGACAAGTTATTTGATTTATAACAATATATAGGTTTTTAAAACACAAATATTTATATTTTGAACAGAAAATGTCAAACTTAAAACCCTAACTTCATATACTTTCACAACAACTCGGGACACTAACTAAAAGTATCTAATTTCACTATTACTTTTCAACCCTTTTACAAATCAAACCTTATAGTTTACTCTAATATAACATAAAAGCTCAAACTTGGCTTAAGTTAGTAGAGAGAGAGGTTGGAAGTTGTGGTTTTTGCCATTTCAAATGAAGAGAATCAGCTTGAAAAATGATAAGATTGAGGTGAAATTGACAAAGCATGAGGTGACACAAGGTAAAGGTAGAGGTACGGGGGCATAAGGTGGGGATGAGTTGTAACCCGCCGAACCAAATCCTTACTAATTTATTCATTATTATTTAATCATATTGTCGATTTTAATCATGTAAGTGCATGCATCGATGTAATAAGTAATATTGATTTTAAAAATCAAATATTGTCCCATAGAGAATTAATATTTTAATAAATTAAGTATCGAAATTGATCCCTTAAAATTATTTAATCAATCGAATAAGTATTTTTATGATTTAACTTACTAAACACAATAAAAATCAAATCTTTTTAAATCTAATCAATCAATGAAAAATGGAGGATTTCAGCTTCCTCTCAACTACCAATTTAATTATTCATTTCTCTTTTTAATTCATTACTCATTCGATTGGATCAACAAAGTATTCAAGATTATTTATAAAACTCTCCCGAAATTTTACAAAAATTGCTATTTAATTTTTTTTCCAATATTCCTTTGAGAAACTAATCAAACTACTTCACTAAACATACAACTTTCATAACAATTGCACGTGTAGATATGTCCCTATTCTATGTGTAAAAAAAATTATTAAACGATTAATAAGATGATGTGCTGTTTTAATCCAATTCTAAACCCTAATTTCCTTTTCCAAATCAATTAAAATTGTAATAAATTTCAATTGGGGATCATGTTAGCCTTTTTGTTAGGCTAAGTTTTATTTTGATGATGACTAAATTGTGTGTTAGTTTAGTAAATCAATAAGTTGTATTTTAGTAGCATGTTGCTTGGATTAATTGGTGGATAAATTGCATAATTTAATTGAGCAAATCAAATATGCAATATTTGTGGCACATGCTTAGGTTTGGATATAAACAACTTTATATATTTTGGACATCATCAATAAGGGAGATTGTTTAGACTATGTGATCTAGATGATGTGAAATTTAATAAAGTGTAAAAGTTGTTTATACATTGAATTTTTATATATCATATTTATCGATTAAATTGAGAATACCCTTGATTAAGGGTATTGGGAATGTTTAATGTGTTTCTCTAAGTCTATGCAGGAGAATGGAAGGTTCGTATGACTTAGAGGAAACATTTTGTGAAAGTTTGAAGTGGGCTGTGCTGTTGCGGACGCAGCGGATGAGGCGGACGCGAGGCTTAGTCGTCCGGTTTGCCTCTGTCCATTTTGATGGATATGCGGACGAGGCGGACGTGAAATGGCTTCCGCAGATCTTCAGCTATGCGGACGGAAAAGAAGAAGAGGACGATGGTTTGGCGTCCCCCTCAAATCTGTGAAGTCGTGGATGATAGACCCAGTCGTTGCGGACGGTGCGGACGCGAATGTTGGCATCCGATTTGAATCTGTCCAGTTCTGGATTTTTGCGGACGAAGTGGACGATAGAATTGGCGTCCGCAAGTGCATATTTTTCTGTCCAACGGCTATATTTTCAACGGGAAAATTTCAACGGTCGTGCGGACGATAGGTGCAAACGCTGAGGACGTTCGGAAGTGCAGTGTTTATAAATATGAGAACACTCCAAGCTCTCAAGGTAACGAATCGAATATTCGAGACGAAGCCCTGACAAAATCAATACTCGAATACTACTCATTTTGAGCTTTTAATAGCATTGTAAATCCAATTCTCCCCACTCTTAAACTTGTGAGTTATTTTGGGAGAATTTGGATTAGATAGATTGCGATTTAATTTTCGAGTCTATTACATTATGCTTGAAAAGGGTGATTCCCTAAGAATTCATCATACTAGGGTGACGCCCCGAAATAGTCAAATTAAGAGTGACGACTTGTAAGAGTCTAAGGTTGACGACCTTATAATTAGTCAAGGGTGATGCCCCGTCTAATAGTCAATTTGTAAATGGTTTTATTGGCACCCGCAAGCCAATTACTTAGTGTATCTCCAAGTGCAACTTGGAGCGCGGATGTAGGCTAGTTTGCTGAACCGCGTAAACAAATATTATGTGCATTTCTCCAACCCTTACTCTTTATATTATTGCATATATTTGTTATCGATATTTTAATTATATGCATTAAATCACTTAGGGTAATTAGAGATTAAAATATCGTACGAAAAAGTTAAAACGCTATATTCACCCCCCTCTATAGGCGTATATCGATCCTACAGATCAGACAATCAAAATCAATTCAATCATGATAAAACAAATCCAAGATTAGAGAAATAATGTTAAAAGAGTGAACTTCAAATTAAATCAATAGTTTCGATTCCATTAAACCTTCGTACTCTTAGAGTGAGTTTCCTCACTGTTTCATCCATTCCAATGGATTCTAGGACAACAAAATTGACTCTCAAGCGTAAGACTGCTCCGACACAGTCTCAACCTCAACCTCATCTAGAAATGGACTCGGGCTGTGAACGCAGACGGTTTGCAACTGATTTCATTCTTGGTCAGTTTCACCGAAATGTACCAACCACGATTGAAGTTGGAGCACCCAACGCGATTGAAGTTGGAGCACTTGCGGTTTAAGTTGGAGCACCCGTTATTGACCCTATTACAAAAGCTGAGGTTGAAGCACAACCTCAACCTCAGCCTCGACAACGACCAGTAGGTCAATTGGTCTGTTTCCAACCTGTTACAGACAGATTCCATTCCCCACTCTTTAGGACTGCCATAGAAAATGATCGATATGAAGATAATGTTAAACATTGTTCAATTATTGTATATAGAAGAGTAGACTTTGAGTCTTTTGCTGAATTGAAAATTGAAGAATTGGTTGAGGGGGCCGGCTTAGCTGGTTGTTCAAATTAGGTGGAAGTTTTTGTGAACGAATTATCAAACTGCTTTATGCCAATTTGGAATTGTCCACCCAACCATTAGACATTTGGACTTACATGTTTGGATGGGAGTTGAGGCTAATTTCCAATGATAATAACCTACTCCTTGGATGTTTCATTGAGGAACCAAGGGAGGAATATTACCACGTGTCTCGGGAGCCTAATTTCATTTGACGAGGAGAAGGTCTGGCAGTGCTTAGATTGTTGCACCGTGATCTCAAGATCGCATCGTTCAAGAAACCAAAGTCCAATGACTTGAATGCCAAAGCCCAAGTAATCCACACCATCATGACACACACTATTCTTCCTTGAGATGGACATCGACACCATGTTAGCTACATGGATCTCTATATGCTGAAAAAGATGTTCAACCAAAAGAAATTGAACATCAGCTATGTGATTTTAAGTCACATGTACGAGGTCCTCAACAAACTGGCAAAGAGTCTGCCATTTTATTTGTTCATTCAAAGGATCGTTGAGCATAACAGGATACTGGTCTCGAATGAGGAGCTGAGAATCGAAGAAAAGACTACCGACATCTATAACAAATTGAAAGTGGACTGCATGGGGATCTCCAAAGTCAGAGAGGAATGGGTATGTAAGACTCTATCCAAGCCCTACCCAGAGACTCGAGCAAAAGTTTCCCAACCTCCAGCCCCCTTAGTCATACGGCCTCCACCCCCCTTAGTTGTACAGCCTCTAGCCCCTTAGAGGAAAAACCTCCATCATCGCCTCAACAGCACATGGAGAATGATACTCCACAGCTGATGACTCCACCCGTTCTTAGTCATCTCACTTTATGTCGATGCCTGAGGAGATTGTCGGCTAGATGCAAAGAATGGAGGAGCAAGCGGATGAGTGGCATCAAATGGTATTAGTTTGAGTTTGAAGGATGGAGAACTGACTTCTAAGGATGGAGGAGCACCATCAAATGGGGTTGCGCAAAATGCAAATAATGGAGGAGCTACATCAAATGAGGCTACACCAAATGCAAAGAATAGAGGACTGAGCAGAGGAGCGCCATCATGAGTTATTGACTGAATTGCAAAGGGCAGCGAGGAGCCCTTCCACCATCCTCTCGAGTAGCCCTTCCAGCAGCATGTCTAGCTTCCTCTTTAGTATCCTCTTCAGCAACCAAATGCATAGACTGCTTGTATGTTATTTAGTTTATACGCAAAGTCCATTATTTACTTTATTTGTATGCGACATAGTAATGTGTCTCAAATTTGCAGCACCAATGCCCTCAGACGCCAACCTTCTCCTCTTGCTATGCTTGTCAAGGTACAGAAGATAGTTGCTCTCATTTCTTCATCAACAGCCACTACCATTTAAAACTGTGCGCTTGGTATGTCTTTGATTTGATTTTCTATCTGTCTGCACTTATTTATGTCTTATTAGTCTGATGGTAACTTGTCAATGTTTATTACAGTCAGATCAACTGATGGATCTTTTCATGAAGTTTGTTCGTGCAGATAACTAGAAAAACTGGTCGATGTGTGCAATTTTTTCAGGGACTTTGGTAGGCTTTTTCATTTTGTATCAGTAAGTGTTTGGATAGGATACTTAGGATATTTTGCCTGCTGTTTTCATTTTTCAGTTTTAGGATGAGTACTGTAACGACCCGATTTTTCTTACATTTAAAAATAAGTGAAATTTAAAACTTATATAAAACAATTAAAGTCTTTATTAAAACCACTTAGATTGAAATCAGAGTACTTTTCTTAAAAACGAACCATTACAAACATTTGCTTAAAACTCGTTACTTAAATCATTACAAATAGCGAAAGACTCATTATAAAATTCTTTTTCTCAATTTACAGCGGAAACATAAATCATTTATTTGAAAAAAATAATAAATAAATAAAGTATTACTTTACATTTACAAAATTTATTTTCACTTTACTTTCGTTTAGCCTGGCAAACCACAAGACTCGCCCGTGCAAATCCTTCGTCAACTGCTCATTTAATCTGTTCATCATTTTCTCTTGTACTTGTACCTACATCGTAAGTCATAAACTATGAGCCTAATGCTCAGTAAGTGATAATACCTAATATGCTACATGTACATATTGTGCCATTTTAAAACCGTATGCAGTTTCTCTTTTCCTTCTCTTTCTTTTGTTCTTTTATCTTTTCACATTACGTACTTTGTTTCTATTTTTGTTTATGTTCCTATTTCTGTATCCGTTTCGGTATCCGTGATTGTATACGTTTCCATATTCGTTCACGTGTCTGTTTCTGTATCTGTATCTATATCTGTATCTGTATCTGTTTCCATTTATGGAAACTCGTTTTCGTTTTTGTTTCCGTTTCCGTTCCTGTATATGTGCTCATACTGTTTTCGTATTCGTTTCCGTTTCCGTTCCCGTATCTGTATCTGTTTCTCTTTTCATATTCTTTACTTTACTTTACTTTTCTTTTCTATTCTTTTGTTCCTATGTCGGGCGTGACATACCGGACCACAGAAACATTTATCTTTTCTTTATCTTTTATTCTTTTCTTTTGTTTTGTTCCTGTGCCGGGCGTGACATACTGGACCATAGAAAGATTTATCTTTTCTTTATCTTTTATTCTTTTCTTTTGTTCTTGCGCCGGGCTTGGCCTACTGGTCCATAAGAATCTTCTTCTTTATCTTTCTTAATCATTCCTTTATATTTTCTTTTCGTTTTCTGTTCGTTCATACTTCTTTTCATTTTTCGTCTTTCCTTTTCAAAACTGTGCATAAAAATCATTTTCGTATTCTTTTGAAAATCATGATGCATGATGCTCATGAATGCACACAACAGTTCATATGAAAGCGTAAATAAACAATCAACGTACGATTCACAGAACATGCTATAAAAATAGTAAACAACGAAACGTACATTTAAGTGCTGTAAACAACGAGACACGCTTTTAATAACTGTAAACATCAAAACATGCTAGGAAAGATGTAAACAACGAAACATTCATATCCTAATCTTGCGATGTAGGGTCCAAAACCAAAACACATGCATATCACTTACCTCGATTGCTTAAAGCGTTCACGCTCAAACATTATCTTTTTCTTCCTTCTTTAGTACCTTCACAATTAATAACACTTAATAATTAATTTAATCAATTAATCAACTTATTAATAATCTCAACGTCTTTTTCTATCTTTAATTCTTATTCATTACTTAGTTTCATAATCTAATTTCAACTAACCGCGTAATAATTCTAGGAACTCATAAATACCCTAAAAGACCAACGCTCAATATTAATATCCAAACAGGGTATGCAGCAACAACATTTATCAACCTAATGAACATACACAACTTAATCCAAATACACATTGGTCACCTAATCAACTAACATAACGAAATCCAAATAATAACAGTTATTCAACGGCAATAACTATATAGCATAATTATTCATAGTTGTCCAAATGATAACCAACCGAGGACATTTCATTATTTTTCATCCAAACGCAAGATTAATCCACCAAGGAGATCACCCACTTATGTAATTCACAGAAAATAGCTCCAACATTTCAACATGCTAACCAACCGTATACATTGAGCATTATTCAACCACAAAGACCTATGCTAAACAACACAACAACTCAAAGTTTTAGTGATAAAACTAAACTTGTGGTCTGCACAATAATCCACAATTCCAACAATTAAATAGATTCTAAACTGCAAATTATTTAGTTAGCAAACAACACATCTCTTGCCGAGAGACAGGAGCAATAGATAAGTGTATTCATAAATTCCTGACAGATTAACCTATGAACAAATTTCAAACTCCAAACATTGAGGTAGAAATCCAACACTAGAAATTTCCAATCCAATCAACATTCAGCCCAGATCTCTGAGATGTAGGGCCTAGTGTCCAAACAATACCTACTTCCCTTACTTGAAGATGCTAAGGAACACCTGAGAAGCAGGACCACCAGAGAACACCCTCCATTCCTTCATCCTCTGTCCACAATTTCTTCCTGATTTCACATGCCGCAGCGCTCACTCCTTCGTAGTATTTATACACAAAATACAAAATTTGAAATGTGAACAGGTTATCCCGTGATTTCAGCTGCATATCCAGATCTTTTTGGCTAAATTTCTGGCATTCAAATCTTCCCAAATGGACCACGCTCTGTTGTCCTTCACCAGGCAAGAACCAGTGGACTGAATCGAACCAAACCGTGGGCCAGACGACAAGTCATTCCTGCCATTCTCATCGCGATCTGCGTCCCCTGCAAATCGTCCAACTCAACGCAAGCCACAGCCTCTGCCTCCTTCATGGCCAATTCATAGAATGCAGAATCAACACAAGAAATCGAGATGCTTACCTCGATTTGGCATAACGAGCATCGCAGCTCCTAAATCGACCCGTGAAACTCGACAAGTTCATGCCTTAGCTTCACACGGTCCACGCTCATAGATGCCACATCGGTGTCTAGCAACCCGCACGCCAGGACGTTGCCACCCGAGCTGACTCCATCACCTCGCGTTCACCGTTTGCTGTCTCTCCCTCTCGTTCTCTCTCTTCCTCTTGGGTCTCTCTCTTTCAGAAATCAAATGGCCGAAGGCCAAAACCAAAACTAACATCCCCTTTATTTGATTCTAAACCGAACCGCACCAGTGCAGCCCGAACCGGACCAGAAATCAACAAAACTGAACCAGTTCTCTCTCCAAATCCCATTTAATTTCCTCTTTAATCCAATCTTCCACACTTAATCTTCCATTAATCCCTCAATCACCTTTTAATTTCTAATTAATCTAATTAATCTCCTTTTATTTTCTTTTTAATTTGAACCATATTTTTACCCAATTCAATTCTTTTTAATAATTTAATTAAATCCTTTATTTAATTAAATTATTCTCAACCCAATTCAAATTCTTGAATTAATTTCAAATATTGCTTGAAAAAATCGACTATTACGTCTTTGGTAATACCTCGATAATTATCCAATTAATATAAATATTCACAATTACTTTTCAATTATTCTTATTAAATTCTAATATAAAAATTTGGGGTATTACAAGTACCACATCACTGAGATCATCTTCTCGAAACAAGAAGCCACGACAAACACGGTGAGAATTATGTTATGTTACATTAACTAGTTCAGAAGATTTTATCTTAGAACTCATCCTTGCGTTACGTTCTTCGTATACAGTGTTATGCGTTGGACGAAGAATGATACTTCAACGTTGAATTTAAAAAATTGCTAATGACATTAGGATGGATTCACATAAGTAAACATCTCGCTTTTTTGGTTTGTTTTTCATGTTTGAATAGTTCTAATGCATGGTTTAAATTTCAGTCAAACCCAAAGCAATCGTGTTTTACGTGTCCGTTGATCTACACACTCACTACCCTTACCAGGTGTTGCTGCCTGAAGTAATTGCGATCGTCGTAATGCCAACAGACAAATAGTTGTATATCTTTTCCCTTGTGTAGATTTATATTGCTTTTCGCTTATATGCTGATTTTTTCCTTTGCATTTCAGCTCGCACGCTATCTTTCGGTGTACCAAAGGGGATTTAGGGCTGCTCCAAAATTGCAAGGAGACCGACTTCTACCACCACGAAGATCTGCCTGATAAGAGTCCCTTGTAATCCAAAGGGTCCAATGTATATATGGACCGCAGTTGTCATTTACTATCACCGATTTGTGAAAGAAATCTCGCTAGAAGAAGGCGGCACCGACTTAGTTTACTTGATGAGAAGGGATATAGATTGAGATACTGACTTGGATAATATGTTTATGTTTGGATAATATTTTGTTTATGTTTGGATAATATTTTGATTATGTTTGGATAATATCTGGTTGGATTTCTGGTTTTGATAATGCCACAGGGGGGAGAGACTGAAACAAGGGAAACTCTTGCAAAATTTTCATTTTTTTGAAAAAGAAAGAAGGAAACTTTGACTCAAACCAAATTATTCATTTTATTCATCATCAACAAACAATTAACATGTTCATTGCAACAATTTAAGCAATATGTGCATAACACTGAAATATATAAGGCAAAGGAATGCTAAAGTTCTGCAGTAGAAATATGTCGTTCCATGTGGGAAAGTATGACGTTCCACTGCGAAACGTCAACTTTTTGCCTCGGAATGTCAACTTTTCACTGTGGAACATCGACGATCCTCAGCGGAACGCCAGCATTCCTTGGCGGAATGTGGACGCTTACTTTGGTTCCAGTAGACTGCAATTCCATTTGCTCTGGTTCTAAATTGTCTCAATTCCACTTTGTCCCAAACTACATTTTCATACTAATCAATTTCATTCATCATCAACAATCAAATTATCAATTCCATTACAACAATATAATGTACATGTGCATTATAGACGTAAACCAAATTATCAATTAAATTACAACCATATCATTTATATGTGCATTACAAATGCAAATCAAATTATCAATTCCATTACAAGCATGTAATGTACATGTGCACTAAGAATTTCTATGTAGCATTGGAAAAAGAAAAAAGAAAAATCATAAACCTCCATAGACAAGTAAATAGGATTTTATGAATCCTTTCCAGCTTGTAATGCTAGCAAAGTAGCATATTTCAAAGCAATACCATATCTAATCAAGGAAGGTTAAGGTCCACATTTGTGTTTGTTTATGTTTATGACCTTGCGCATCATACTCCTACATAACACATTGCAAATAAATGTCAGGAACTGTCTTGGGAACTATGTCAGGAACTGTCTCGGGACTATGTCTAGAACTGTGAAACCCATAAATGTATCCTGCGAGCTTCCTCTGCCGCTTCTACCTCTGGACCTATGGCTACGACATCACTTGTCTCTAGGCCTCCACCTTGACAGGTGCGGTAATTGTGCCTCACACCCCCACACCAGGCAAACGTCATGTTGAGATGTCTCTTATGTAGCACTATCCAGCTTGGGTCCTCGTCAACATCATTTATTCTTTGTTTCCGTGGCCTTTTGAGACATCTCTTAAATGGTGGTGGCATAATTGGATCAAGGTCCATCACATGCCACATGATTTGTCCACTAACCGGGTGGACAAAGTTAGAGTACATCGTCATATATGTTTCCCAGTGGTAGCACTCATGCACAAAGTTCTCTAGAGATCTCCTCATAAATTGCATACACGAGATTACATGAACACATGGGATGTTAGTCAACCCCCACTTGTAACAGTTACAAGTACGCCTTTCCAAATCAACAACGTACTATTCGTTACCGTTGCTCACCTCAAATTGGGAAGCTCCTTAGAAAATAGGACTCCAATTTTGACCAACAAGTTGTAGTTTAGCAAGCCAATTCTTGATATGTGGACACAAATGGTCCGTCGACTGCACCATTTTTTTGTGTTTTTTAATGATCCTACACATGATTAATTTTCTTATAATCTCGAACATATTGAGAATCGGTTTTTCTTGGGTTGGTAGGATGCATGCGTTGAAGGACTCGCTCGAGTTGTTCAGGCATATGTCGCACTTTGGGATGGATCTGAAGGCATGTTTGGCCCAGAATCTCGAATCTATTTCTCATAGATATGCATGGGCTGATGGGTCAAGAAAAAATAGCTTCTTCATCTTTCACTCAAAGTGCGGTGAAGTTGTGGCCCTAAAAGCACCCCGCATTGCATCCTTGAACAACTTGCCTCTAAATTGTTTTTGAAAATTTACATACAGTTGTCGGATGCAAAAACGATGCTCCGCTTGCCCTGCAAACTCTCTAACATTTGGCACCAGCCCCTACAAAAATTAACAGTCTGAGTCAAACATTCATGCACAAACGCATAACATAAACATAGATGGCAAAAGCAATCAACAGTCCTTTTGTTGATCAAAAATGATTTTCCACCCATTGTCAGACGGGGTGTTTAGATCCTCAAGCAATAATTCCAAAAATCAGCTTTAAGAATCCCTACATTTTGCTTCAACCACTGCTACAGCAATTAGATAAATTACATTGTTCTCGCCAATGCTGACAACAGTGAGCAGGTGGCTCGAAGTCGATTCTTTCAAGTGACAACCATCCAAACAAATAACCAATCTATCACAGTTCAACAGCCTCATCTTACATGTAGCCAAACACATGTATATCCTTTTAAATGTACTCATTTTTAGCTAAACACGCAGCGAGCTTCCAGGATTAGATCTCCAAATCTCCTTGACATATGACCATATAAGCTTGTATTGCTCATTGTCATCCCCTTCATTCATTTTTTGGGCGGCATTTCTTGCCCTTCTAGCAAGGCTGGGTGTAATGTTCACGTTAAAATCCTTCATGATTGTCTCAATTATGAAAGGAAGGTCCCAATTGGCCTAACTTTTAAATCAGTCCAAATAATGTGTTGCCACCCATTTGGCAGAGGCATGGCGGCTTTCCATCTTTCATGAGCAAGTGTGAACATCGATATAGCTCTTTATTTGAAACATCATATCAGTTCACCTTGCATTTTTTAGGCATGCATCTGCCACGTGCATCCTTCCTAGCAAGTAGCCCTCAACCAATGAGAGTCATTGTGAGTGAATTTTATCCTGTACCCATTATTCAACGCATGATCCATGATTTCTTCTTTAATTTGATTTAAGGAGCTATACTTCTTGCCAAGACACATACCAGCGAACGTGCATTCTGCTTGTGGTGGTTGTCAATGCCTACTTTTGCCCATGTCCATATCTTCGTCACTAGATTCACATAATGACTAGAGCTCCTCCTCGTTTAGAGTTACCAAAATGGAATGCACCACTATAGCAGCTTCGTCTCCAAATGAACGTACATCATGTGCCAAGATTGTGGATATGGGCTCCACTTCAAATGGGCAGTTAACAGATTCCTAAACACTCCCAGATGCCATTGGTGTTCAACAATTACTAACACTTCAACTTCGTTTGGATGTGGTATACTTCAGCTCTCAGAAAGCTCTAGGATTTGATAATCGTTGAGGAAATCGCAATGAGTGTAGTGTGAATTTACAAAGCAGAGGATGCATGACATTTTGCGGTGGAAAGTTGTCATTCTGCGGGCAGAAAGTATGATGTTCCGCAAGGGGGAACGACAGACAAGGACGTTCTACGGGGGAATGTATGATATTCCGTAGAGGAACAATAAACAAGCATTATCATACTTAGCATTGACGTTCTGCGGAGGAATGTGTAGTGTTCCGTAGCAGAATGAAAATTAAAACGTTTAACGGTAAACGTAATAATGATGTTTATGGTGTCTATTTTCATAGTTCAGTGATTAAGTTGTTAGTAAAAATATTTTAGTAGTTAACTTAAGGCTAACTTAATTAGTGTAAGTATACTTAACTAAATTTAAGCATTAACAGTCAAACACTCTCCTCTAGAAATCACTTTTCTACGTATCATTTTCTTATTTGTGACTAAGTAATCTTCACAAACATGATTAATATTTTATGTGGAAGCTAATTTACATGTTATACGATATGAAATTTAGCCGTCAAGTCTGTGTACTAACCTATTTAAGGTAAAAACTCTCATTTCTCCTTCCAGTTTCACTAGATCCACTTGTTTAACAATTATTATTATATCTAATCTTATAGTGCTATCTCATATAATGTAAAATAAATCATATTCTTACACATCACAAAGTTGAACATATTCAAAGTGTATGCAATTTTACATTTAAAAATTTTGGATATTATAACTGAATTGCCACAATATATCTTTAATGGTCTAAAAATAAAATCTACAATTTTAAGTCCTGAAATAAAACTATTCATCCATAAACTATATGAAGTATCCTTAAAACATGCTACGAATTCAGCTTTTATAGTAGATATGACAGTCAAATCCTTTTGTGCACTTCTATAAGATACAACTATACTGACAAACATAAAAATATATCATGACGTTGATTTTTGTGAATCAACACATATAGTACAGTCTAAATCAGAGTAGCCAATCACATACAATCTATTAGTCTGTCTGTAGTTAACATGTAGAATTTGATTCTTTGAAGGTACTGCAACACTTTCTTTGCAGTAATTCAATGATCTTTACTTGAATTACTCTTATATCTTCTTACCATTCCAACAACATATGCAATGTCAATCCTGGTCCAGACCTTAGCATACATCAAGCTTCTTACAACTAAAACATATGTCTTCATTTACTCCCTCTCAAAATCATTCTTTGAGCACTAGTTCTCATTGAACCTATCACCCTTCACAATGAGAGTTCTATTAGGTGAACAATTTTTCATTTGAAATCTCTCTAAAACTTTATTGATATAAGTTTCTTGAGAAACTCAAAATACTTTGAAATCTATCTTTATGAATCTTAATACCAATGACATGGGATGCAATCTCTCTAAAACTTTATTGATATAAGTTTCTTGAGATAAACTCAAAATACTTTGAAATCTATCTTTATGAATCTTAACACCAATGACATGGTATCCATCACTCATGTTCTTCATATCAAAATTTTCAGAGAGAAATTTTTTTACGTCAAGCAATAAACTTTTATCATTGGTTACAAGTAAAATATCATTCACATATAGAACTATCAAATTATCTTCTTTTTCAAATTAATAAATAAAACTTGATATTTTATCCTAATTAATAATACAAATATAATAAAAGTTATCATAAGATAAAATTTACTATATTTATAAGATTAAGGGAAAATGACTAATCAACCATCGTACTTGTGGTCAATGATAAGTCAACTACTAAAATAATTTTGTTAACAATTTAACCGCTAAACTATGGAAAATTGACGGAGTAAACACCGCAGTTATGTTTTTCGTTAAATAGTGATGTCGTTTGTAGTGGAACAGTGCCTTTCCACTATGGAACGCGAATATTTAAAATATAACTCAAGAACGTCGTCAATCCGCAGAGAAACGTTATCGATCTGCAGAGGATTGTCACCGATCCACAGAGGATTGTCGATTAGCAAAGGATTGTCGTCGATCAGCAAAGGAACGTCGTCGATCCGCAAAGGAATGTCGTCGATCCGCAGAGGAACGTCTGCAAATAAAAAAAAACCATTGTCTTCTTCATAGAAAAACACAAACAAACTGTGATTTCCCATGGATTATAAAACAATTATAAATCATTTGAAGACTAAAACATTAACATTCTTTTACAAAATCTTCTTAATTATAAAATCCAAAATCTTCTAAATCCATTATTTTACAAAATCCGAAATCTTCTAAATCCATTCTCCATGGATATTAACGTTTTTCAATTGAAAGTCTCTTATAAAATCACGAGTTCTTTCCATTTTTTTCATGGGTATTTGTTCTTTTTCACTGCGATTTTCAGAAAGTTAATGACAATGTTCGCGACAGTGATTTCTCATAGTTCAGTGGTTAAGTTATTAGTAAACATACTTTAGTGATTGCTTTGTCATTGATCACAAAGTACGATGGTTGATTTGTCATTTTCCTTAAGATTAATTATAATAAATGTCATAATTTGATTTTAAAT
This sequence comes from Begonia loranthoides, assembly GCA_022433065.1. NCBI lineage: Eukaryota > Viridiplantae > Streptophyta > Magnoliopsida > Cucurbitales > Begoniaceae > Begonia > Begonia loranthoides. Next base: position 8,601,990 of record CM039479.1, on the reverse strand, counting down.
AATTAACATATAATTTTGCATAATTAAAAATGTTGTGGCAATTATCTAATTAAATAAAATTACGTAAATCAATTGATATTGAAATTTATCCATAAATCATGTTCATATGAACACAAACTTTAATTTGAATGCCACTATTTATTTTATCCTGCAAACATAATAAAAGACTATAATATGCCTGCAAAACAAAATATATAATTTTTAACTAAATGTACATCAAATTAAAGTCTAAACTAACAATTTAATATTTTATATACATGCCATAACTAAACTATGCATACAAAATATAAATTATGTACAAACAAATTAATAAAACTGTGTATTTATAATACATATATACCTAAAATGCTCAAATAAATGACAGTCACTTCGACTGAATGGCTTAGGCGCAAATCTTACATATTCAGGAGAAAAAATAGGTTCGAATCACAACAAAAGAGAATAAGATAGAAACTTATTTTCAACTTAATTTAAGACATGAAATAGATAGCAAAACAAACCAAAGTTATCCGAATCATTCCATCCTTTTTCTTGCTTTATATATATATATATTAAAATCAATTTGAATCTTTGAAAATAACAAAGTAGCATAAGTCTTTTTGTAAAAATTTAAGTTAAAATCTAAAAATAAATGAAAGTGGAAGACCATCTTTAATAAAAATAGTTTAAAAATTCAAAACAATCACATTTAATTGAAATTCAACATAAACAAGTGTAAATCTTTTTCAATATCAAATTATCAACAAAATAAAATACTATATAAAATATCTAAATGAAAAGTCAACAATTTTATCACATAAATAAATATTTTATAATTAACTTATTGAAAATCCCTCAAAATAAATCATCTTTCTTTAGCTTTCACACACAAGTCAATATTGCTCAAACAACAACGCAACATTGACCATGAGAGCACTCCTTCAACCGCAACTAGCGTTTGTTTCCAACATCAGGTACATCAATAAAGTCCTCATCACTTACACTACTAAGTTCATCTATGAGTCTAAAGCTCAGTAAGAAATATGTATATGTCATTAGCATGAAATGCAATTTGCAAAAACCTGTATATCGTTTTTCAGTTTTTCTTTCTTTTCTTTTATTTCACTTTACTGTCCAGTCATTGGGGGTAATTCAGTCTAGAGGAGAGTGACACCATTTAGTCCAATTCATATGGGACAACCAACTCAAATCCTGCCAGACAAGTGAGAATTTATGTTTATTCAGTCCTTTAGTCTTTTTTAAAGAAACGTTTTTTTTATGATGCATGAGATGCACACGTGATCATATCATATGAAGCGTAATACTCTAATATCAATCCATTCTACTATCACATACAAAACAAAACAACAATACATTTTCACCAAAGTTCCTACGTCATTCTATCATTTTGTATATTCTAGTAAACAAAATAAAGGCAACAAACAAACATTACATCCTCGATCAACATATAATATTATAGTAACACATCATCGATCAATGTTTAATATCACAGTAACACATTCTCGATCAATGCCTTCACAAACAATGCAGTAGAAAACAAGATAAACAAATGTCACTTACCTCGGGGCCTTAACACAATTTTGACCACTTGGAATGATTATTTCTTGTTTCAAGTTAAATTCTAATCTGTTTTGTTTGTAGCACATTTTGTTTTTGTAATACCCAGAATTAAGCTTAGACTAAGGGTGATAATAATTGTGACTTATCGGAGATTATGGAATAATTTTATTATGGAATGTAATATCCTGAATTTTGGGTTATCGTAAGCCAAAGATGATGATGTTAATATTTTGGAATAATTCGAGTTATGTTAAATATTAAGAGTATAAGTTTGGGTGATATCTGGAATGAGTCAGAAGTTGTAAATGAGTTAAATAATATGTGGTATATATAATTAAGTATATGTTAATAGATTAAGTGAAAATAAATTAAAATCAGGCAAAAAGTAAAATATGAGAATTAATTAAATAAAATAAATAAATATTTAAATGAAAAAAATAAAAGGAGAAATATTAAAGTTGAAATAAAATGTAAATAAAAAGAGGAATGGACAAAAAAATAAAAAGAGATTTGAAAATAAAGGGGGGAATGAGAAAAAGGCCCGCAACTGATTTGAAGAGAATAGGGCAAAGTGTTCTTCATCCTTTCCTTCGGCCGAGAAATTCGTAGGGGAAGAGTGGATGTGAACTCGGACAAAACATAGCGACCGAGACTCGGGTATTTCGTGCAGGAGCCAGAGGAAAGCGTAAGGACGTGAGGAGTGATTCCTTCGGCTGACAGCAGCTGCAAACGAGGAGAGACAGTCGCTCGCAGGTGACGGTGAAACACGACCAAGAGCATTTCTGGCAAGGCAGCGTGGTCTTGGTCGAGAGAGGAAGGCTAAGCCGAGGTGGAAATCAACTTCCCCACTTCTCCAATTGAGATATGGTTTCTTTGCGTTTTTGGCTTCTCGACCTCCAATGTCGAGCACTAAGAATTGCTTGATTCTATTTTGGACGTTGAGTTTGGTTTTTGATATGGGTTCCTTCTCTGCCCCATTTTTCTGTTATGGGTATTGCAATGGATTTGTGCTCTGTTGTTTGGGTTTGTTCTGTATTTTTAGTTACCGTGAAAGTTATAGAGGTGGAAAATGGCAGTGGCGTTGTGAAGGTTGGCGATGTGGGATAGGTCGATCGATGGATCAACTGTTGGTGAGGGCGTTCGTTTGGTCGATCATGTGATTGACCGGCCTCATGACAAATCCCAAAAATTAGGTTTTTTGTATGGTCCTGGTTGATTGGGTGATCTTGGTTAGAGGTCGATCGTCGATCGACCGGCTCCATTGGAAATTCCGGCCCCGAAGGAAAATTTATAATCTCGAGGCAACATTCTTTGTGATTTCTGTTAACCTAAGTGTGTTAGGCAAATTTATATTTTTTTGATGAGTAATATAATTGAAGTGTAGAAGTTGTTTATTTGTTGAATTTATCAATCTCGTATTAATCGCTTAAATTGGAAATACCCTTGATAAAGGGTATTGGTAATGTTTAATGTGTTGTTCTAAGTCTATGCAGTAGAAAGGAAGGTTCGTGTGACTTAGAGGATGCGTCTCATGTAATTCCGAAGTGTGCTAGGTACGTGCAGACTATTGCAAACGGCAGGCGCACGACACAGAGCCGTCCGCAAGAGGACATTTCAGCATCCTCAGTTTGAATTGTGGACGCCATTCAACGTCCCCAGATGGAATGTGTTGGTACGGACAGATGCGGACGACAGCGGACGAGAAAAGCCAGCGTCCGAATGAATCTGTCCATTTTGAGGGACAATTCAGACGCTACATGCGAACGCTGCGGACGATGAATGGCGTCCACAACTCTTCAGAAGTGTTGACTTGAAACGAAATTGAGGACGAGGTTTTGGCGTCCCTAAGGGAAGCATGATGGTGTGGACGACTACGAACGACTGAGGACGAAGAAGACCAGTGTCCATTTTGATTCTGTCCAATTTTATGGAAAATTCGGACGATAGTACGGACGAGGCAGACGATGACATGGTATCCGCAAAGGCCCAGAATTTTGCAATGGCTAGTTTCCAATGTTTGGATGCGGACGATCCTAAAGGAGATTAGGACGTCCGCAATATGCAGTGTTATAAATAGTTGGACTTCGAAGATGGCAATACACCAAGCAATACATAGCAAAGCTCTACCGAATTTTTGACTCAATCATTGTGCACGAATTTGAGTAGTAAACAAGTCCTCCGAAGTGCTAGAGTGTGATGATTTGTGTTGTTGTGAGGATTGTTGTATTTGTGAGCTTGAGAATTTTCCAAGAGAAAATTGCATTTGAAAGAAAAGGGTAACGCCCTAAGAATTCGTTTGTTGTAACGGTAAGATTGACACCCGTTCAAGATCAATCACGTGTAACCAAAAGCGATTGTGGAATATACCTTCAAGGGAGAACCTTGGAGCGTGGACGTAGGCGTGCTTGGCCGAACCACATTAACAACTCAGTGTCGAGTTCTCTAACCTTACTCCTTAGCTTATTGTTATCATTGTGGTTATTTAATTTCTTTATTGTGATAAATTTGCTATTGGTTAGAAAATTTATAATAGCACGAAAAAGGTAATAAACCTAATTCACATCCCCTCTTAGGTTAATTTCGATCCTACAATTTCTTCACGTGTCCTACTTTACAGATGGCATTTTAGATGGAAGGTTAGGTGAGATATTTTGGGGATAAATGAGGCGTATGGAGGAAGCTTTTTGGAGAAATTGAAATAAAGAGAAACAGAGAGATAGGAGAAATAGAGAAAGAAGAGAAAGTCAAGGAGAGCTTCTGGAGAAGAGAGACAGAGTGAGGGAGAAGAGAAACAGAGTGAGAAGAAGAAGAAGAAGAAGAAGAAGAAGAAATAAAGAAAGAAAGAAGGAGGAGAGGAAGGAAATAGCTTCTGGAAGAAGAAGAATGAGAAGGTGGAGTTCTCTATTCTTCTTGGTTCTTTAGGTATGAAGAATTTCCTTCGTGACTCTTCATGGATTTTGTGGGAATAGTTGTAGAAGATAAAAATAGATGAAGGATATTAGCAATGCTCTCTGTTTTATTCTCTGTTGTGTGATCCTTCACTGTTATGTTTTGTTGAGAGGCAATGTATGAGTAAGAGTAAATATATGATTTTATATGCCACTGTAGTTTATGAAGAATATTAATGGGTTATCTATCTACCCTGTGGTTATGGTTTGCTAGGTTCTATTGGTTTGAATGGGCCGTTTTGGTTCTAAATCTCTCCCTCTGCTGCTATTAGTTGTGGAAATTAATGAAAATATTCTCTGCTTAGTGGTTTTATTGAAGATAGTAATTTGTTAAGTAGGTTCAGTTCTGTGATTTAGCTACTGCCTTGATGAATGCTCTGTTGATTTTAAAATGCTCTATGTTTTGTTTATAAACATTTCAAATGAAATATGTCATGTTGCTTGGAAACAGTTCTCTGTTTATTTACTCCTTTGTCAAAAATAATTGAGGATATGTTCTGCATTATTTGTTGTTGAAGATTCTGATGGTTACTGTCACGGGTAATACACTGCCAAGAGGTTTATTATGGTTTTGTTTGTTGGCATAGTTTTTATGTTTAGATAGAGGAATGGTTTTGAATATTGTAGTTGCTTTCTGTTGTGTTCCTGCTCACTAGATAATGAAGGATGTTTATCTTCTGTTTATGTTAAGTTATAAGTTGGAGAAAGATTTTGAGATAGATATGGACAGTTTCGAGTAGTTGAGGAATTAGAGGAAGTTTTAAATTATTGTATCTGTTGTATGTATATATGAAAGAGTTATTGATAAGGATTTTGTTAATGTTGAAGGTGTGAGTACTCTGGAAGATAAGCAGAAATATTGAATTTTAGTGAAGATACTTAGGTAAGTGATATTGTTTGTGTTTGGTCTTGGAGACTTCATCGCAAGAGTTAGGTTTGTATGCTGCCTGCATTTACTAGATGTAATAAGTTGTGATCATGTCCTGAGGATGTATTGCTGCTTGATACTGTATTTATTAGAATTAAGTTCTTTTAATGATGTGTTTATTAGATTCAAGTAAGTTCTTTTAAGTTAAGGAATTTGATATTGATTATGTTCTGAGGATTTAATTGAGGATGTAGAATTGTATGCATTCATGAACATCCATGCATCATGGTTTTTAAAATGTTACAAAAATGATTTTAAGCATGATTTTTGAAATGAAACAAATAATAAACATAATAATCTACGATTACAGGTGTGAGTTCTGGGTTGGTCGCTTAGGTAGGTGCCACGGGATGGCTGCCTAGGGTGTGTGCCATGGTATTGCAGCCTTAGGAGTGTGGTACGATTGACCGCCTTGTGCATGAACCACCGCTCACTCTCGAGTTGTTAGTAGAAAAGAAAATGATATAAGTTCATCATGATGGCACGTGTTCATCATCATGATAACAGTTCACCGTTGAGGTATAAGTTCATCATAGTAGCACGTGTTCATCACCATGATACGAGTTTACCGCCAGGGGATAAGTTCACCGAGTTCAAGTTCATTAAAGTTCACCACAGTTTTTATAAGCGAGTAAACGTAAAGAAAAGAAAGGAAATGTTTTTAAGAATAGAAAACTGCATAAAGATTTTGGATAGGGCATGTAGTGGGCATATTTGATGTTTTGTGAACGACGTAGTCTGAATTATGAATCTGTGGTATGATGAATGAATGAATGATGACATTCTGAAACTGTTTGGGATTTTCTGCAAGATGTGTGTATGAGCTTTGGGGGAGTCTAAACATGGGAGACTCTGCCCAAATTTTTGGAAATAAGTGAAAGGAAAAATCCTGAGTGAAGTTAAATCAACTAGATAATTAACCAAAATTGCCTGAGTAACAAGCGTGAATTAGACCCACTAGATAGTAAGCGTGAACGCCTAGGTTACAACAAATTAGATGGAAGATAGATTAGCTAAGGGCGAAACCGAAGTAGAGGAGTAGGGTTCCCGTAACCAATTAGTTGTCCACTTAGTATAACCTTGAAGAAGGACTTAGAGAATAAGGCTGAAATTTTAGAGAAGAAGTTAAAAGAGGAACCTAATGGGGTTGTATGAAGTGACTAAGAAGGGTAGTTGACTAAGAATGCGCTAGATTAGATTTTCGATAAAGACGAGAGATTCATGGTCTGGTCGGGTAGTATGACCAGCTTGAATTGGATGGCAGTTTCCGACGTAAGTGGAGGGATGTTGGATTGGTAGTCCAAGGGATAAGAGTACTTATGTCGGGCTTGAATTATGCCCTCCACCTCAATTTGGTCTTACTCAGGGTGACCAAGGACGTGACTGCATAACTGTACAGCAAAAGTGGATGCAATCAGTTGAGCTTCTCTTGGAACGAACGGAAACCAAGACGGGAACAGTGTTGGAATGGGAATGGGAACGGAAAACAGAAACAGAAACAGAAACAAAGTTTCCAAATTGATTTCTGGAAATGGATACGGGAATGGGAACAGAGACGAAAACAGAGACAACCACGGGAACAAATACCTGGACACGATTGGAAACAAGTACAGATACAAAAGAGGAGCAAGACAGAACGCGTCCTACTCAACCATGTAGTGATGTAGTTCATAACTCGAGAAAGCTTGAATGTAAAGATTTGACGGTGGAGAGTACATTCGAGTATTCCAAGGTCGTGGTGTAAGAGGGAAGAGTAGAAGTGCCAAGTCTTAAGCTGGTGAATGCAAGGGTGAAATCGTATAAGGAATGTGGATTCGACGTCAAGTTAGTTTTGAATTCACATGGAGCCAGTAGAGAATTTGATGTGGACTGTCAAATTTAGGAGTGAGATGCTGCGGATTTAAGGGTTAAGTGATAATGGTGGGGTAATTATCGGATCAAAGTGACACGTGGATGTAAGAAAGTTGCCATTTTCTCTTGATGTTGAAGAATGACTATGATTATGGCATTTCCTTCTTCGGAAATGATGTAATCAGAGTGGTGCAATGGAAGCACGGTGGCGGGTGAGCGTGAGAATTTGATCGATCCTTGGTACAAGAGACGTTATAGGACGATGTTAGGCAGCTAGCATAGGTAAGAAAGGAGTAGATGATCTAGGTAAAATGAAGTACTAAGGTCATTAGAGGGATTACGTCATCAAACAGGGTAGCTAGGAAAAAGTTTGATATGTAGATTAGCATTAGTGAGTGTACTAGAAAGGGCAAATTTCGAGGACGAAATTTATTTTAAGGGGGGAAGTATGTAACACCCCGATATTTTTAAGTTGGATAATTATTGGGGTATTACTGAGGGCATTCGAAGCTTTAAGACTATAGGTGATCCCGTTACGTTTTCCCGTATACGTGGCGTAATCGAGGTATTGGAGTTATGAGGATATTATATCGCGTATCTATACGGGTCATTATGTGACGTGTATATATGAGGGAAATGTTGTGGGATAAGAGTTAAGTGAGAAAATATGAGGAAAGTGCTGGACTGTGTACTTGTGGATGACTTCGCAGACGCCGTTCCTCGTCCGCAATCGTATAGGACACTGTCCCAGCGCTTTGGGACGACTCTCACGGACACCATTTCACTTCCCAAAGTTGCCCCTGCCTCTGTGGACGTTACGGATGTGACTGCAGATGCCAATAGTCACATCCAAATTGAATCTGTTCTGAACCTGGACACTTGCGGACGCGGTCTCAGACGCTGTGGACACAAGTTGTGTCATCTGCAATGAATATGTAAAAACTCTGGGAACTTTCGGATGCCTACAGATGACTACGGATGAGTTGAGGTAACGTCTAATTTGAATCTGTCCATTTTATGGACACTTTCGGACGACGGCAGACGACACGTGCGGACGCCATATTGCATTCGCAAGTCGCCTGCGGAGCGTACGGACAAGGGTTGGGGATGCCGATTTCCGTCAGAAGTCAGACCTTACCCGGGAAAAATCTACTCTTACGAATGAATGCAGACGCACAGATTCTGTCCGCAAGCGTCCGAATCATTGCAGAACTGCAATTGTAGAGATTTAAAATTAGAATAAAAACGACGTTTAACCAATGAAAGGACGCGACCTTGACACGAATCTGACCCTAGACCACGCAAGCCGATCTCCTCCCTCGTCCAGCCGACCACCTTTGCCCTTCCAGTTATGGTTGCCCCTTCCCATGGTTTAAGCCCCTTCACCAAGCATTTCCCTTCATCTACCGTTCAGTCCTTCCTTCTAGTGAGTGACGAGTCCGAGAGAGAGAGGGAGCTCCGTCCCTGTGAGTGGAGAGTTCCTGAGGTCTGAGCTAGGTGTGGAAGTTTGTGAGTTGAGTGTTAAACCATGAGTGAGTTGCTGAGAAGCTCCAGTTGTTGGGAAGAACCATGGAAGCTTGGAGTCTTTGTTGTCCCTGCGTACCCTTCATCGATTTAGGTAAGGAAATAGTGTAGAGTCTCAGCTAGAGGAAGCCCTGCACCACAAGTATGGGTGTGTGAGTTACGTTAGTGTCTTGAAATGTTTATTGTGATCGTTGTAGCTAGTTTTAATTGCTAAGTAGTTAGTTGCAAGTGCTCCCTGAATGAAATGCTTACTAACAAATGTTAGATGCTTATTAGGATGAGTTTTTGAGTATGTTATTTGTTGCTTACTGCTAGTGTTGAGATTCCCTTGTTGTTCTTGTTCTTGTTCTTGCTGTTATGTTTGTTAAAGTGCTTTACTTTGAATGGTAGTAATGAAGCAGTCGGGATGAATTATTTAGGTTCTAGTAATGAATGTAAGCACGATAAAAGGGTTGTGAAGTCTGAAAATGAACTAGAGTTTTAATATGTTGAGGAATCATTTCTTTTGTTATTGTGCTGTCATTTAGCCAAATATTAATCAATGATTGTTAACCCCTTATTAGACGTTTACTTGCTATGTATTCACTACTTTTATTCCTCACACACATGTATACTTTGCTGCCATCGTATTGCTCAGTAGCGTAGACCCAAGCATGTTAGTCATTTACTTAACTAGAATGTTTAATTTAACCAACTAGACTAATGTCACGCTAAATGAACCTTAAGCATGTTAATCTACCTAGAGAAAACAACTAGTTGATAATCATAGCATGTTTAGATTAGATTTCATGTTTAATTACCCGTATGTTAGTTAGCTAAAGTCATTGAGTATCTTTGAGCATGTAAATAACTAAGCATGTTAATTCTTCTGTTGTTTAAATCAATTAGTGGCATGTTAATCAACTAAGGTAATTAGTTAATTTGAGCATGTTGACTAATTAGCTAATCTAAGTATGTAAATAAGCATGATAATTAACTAGTCGTCTAAATCTTGAGCATAATAGCGACTTAGTCGAGCATGTAATTAACTTAGAATAATATTCACATGACAACTAATAAAGGTATGCCATGTAATGAGTTTGTAACTAGGGTGTTTAGTATGTCAATTATCACTTAGATAATGAAATTAGGAAGCATGTAAGTGGGCTAGCTTCTTGATCGTCTCTTTATTGCTCATCTATTTTTAATTACTGTTATTTATCGTTTGCTTTCAATTGCTTTTATTTTTAATTACTGCTAATGTATGTTATAGAGTGTATGTTATAGAGGGTAGAATGATAATGAAGATAAAAAGGGAATGAAACGTGAATGATGTTAAGGGTTTTATTGACTAAGCGAATGAATGTTTTGTTATTGTTTTCTTGTATTGCTTACGATTCCAAGTCCTTAGCATGTCATTTTCCGTTAAACCAAAGCATGATTAGTTAAGTAAAATAAAAGCATGAAATCAACGTAGGAGTATGTTCATAATTGATTAGGATAATTGCTTAGAGAACATAAACGTAAGAAGCATGTAAATGAACTAGGGTAATTTACAAGTTAATCGATGGTATGTTTTCGATTCTTTTCTGAAGGATATTCTTCTATTAGTTCGAGCATATTTCCCTTGTTACAATCCATCGTACTTGTTCTTCATGGTGTGCAGTTATTTCTTTCTATTATATGCTTGCTTTGCTTATATGTGCCTCAGTTATTTTTAATGCGCACTTCAATTTCTGTTAAAGTTACGTTATTGAGCATCATGCATCATGTTACGTTGAGAATGTAGGTTCATGCATCATGTTAATAGAAACTAATAGGGAGTGTCACGGGGTGGTACGCACACATGCATGAGTGAGGATAAATGATGAAAATGAGTAAAACAGTAAGATAATAAAGGCCTATGTGGTCTTATAGCTTAGCCCGGCACAAAAACAAAGAAAAGAAAAGGGAGTTGGGGGCGGATGGGTAGTCGGGTCTAGCCTGCAATCTAACCGAAGCCCTCCCTTACTGGGTACGGGAGTTCTAGATTGCAAGAATAGGTTAGGTCCGGTCAACTATACCATTCCATACAGGTCCTCCAATCTCCAGCTCGATGTACGAGTAACGAACGAATGACTTAAAGTAAAGTAATAAAATGGTAAATGGCTAATGAAAGGATTGGTTTGGGTGGCCCCCATTCCAACAAGGACTAAAGTGTGACATTCACATGCATTAAACCCTTTTCCTTACTGAGCCATTAGGCTCATGTATTACTTGCGGTGTAGGTACAAATGACGAACATATAATAATAGACTCATATACGAGGACGACAAACAAATAATAAAGCAGAGGTAAAAGAATTTGCACACGCGAGGGAGTCTGTGGTGGTTAGGCATAAAGAGGGTAAAAACGAAATAGTTGTATTAAATCATGTTTTCTAAATAGTGATTGAATGTTTAGCTATTTCATTTACTTAGATTATTTACGCTTCCACAAAGTTTGATAAACGCACTACGTTTTAGATAAAAGGTTTTATAACACTTCTGCCATATTTTACAAGGATTTACTTATAACGCTTTCTCACATTTTATCAATTGGTTTTCATAATGAGTTTTAAGAAACAGTCAGTAGCGATCCAGTTAGATGCACTCTGATACGTTTTGTTTTAAAAAGAAAATTTTTAGATTTTCATGCATTTTAAAGGGATTACGAAAATCTGGGTCGTTGCAGCGGATATACGCTCACATTGTTGGCCAATCACAATCTTCCACGTATACATGTCTTTCCGCAGACAAACCTCATTCCGCAAATTTCATCTTACATCTGCAACACCAACACTTCCGTTGCAAATATTCGCTCACATTGCCCGCCAATCACAACTTGCCATGTTCGTATATCTTTCTGCGGACAAACCTCATTTCGTTGATTCCACATCACATCCACGTACACGAATGATTTCATTGCGGATATCCTCTCACATTGTCTACCAATCACAATCTGCCACTTTTCTTTGTCTTTTCACAAACAAACCTAATTCCGTGGATTCCACCTCATTTCTGCAGAGACCAACGCTACCACTACAGATATCTGCTCACATTGTCTGCCAATCACAATCCACCATGTTAACAAATCTTTCAACAGACGAACCTCATATGCGGATTCCACCTCACATCCGTAGACAAAAGTGCTTTCGTGGACACTAACACTTTCACAGATACACCTCATTTTGCAAACATAACTCATGTGGGACCACCTGTCCTGTCACAACCCAGAAGTGGGCCTAACAGAAACGCCTGATCGAAGGACCTGATCCTCAGAGAGAACCCGATCGCTCACCCCATGGCTAGGATGTCAGCAGAAGTCTTAATGCAAATTTAAGCCCAAAACCCAAAAAAAAAAGGGTTAGTGGCCACAGGGTGATCAATAAGAGTTAAAGATAGCGTAACAATAACTAGAGAGAAATGTACTATATAGTAAATGCAATCATTCAACACCATACAACAAACTTAACAAACTAAATAAAGAAATAAATCATCACCAATGATAACAAGGAAATACCAAGAAGTAACTCAATCCGAAGTAACCACACCTCGAACAACACACCAGACCACCACAATCTGAATCAAGGATGGAGGAGTTGTCAGGGTGAGTGACTAACTCAATAGGAAACTTATACTAAATGCAATACACATGTAGAGATGATTTTTCCTTTTTCATCAAACCATGACCAAAACAATGTTGTGTCTGTGCATGAATTTACAATCATTTGAAAAACATTCTTATCCATCAAGATAAGCTCCACTAGCCACCGATGAGGCAATCATCAAAGCATCATTGTATACCTAACCAGCTATAGTAAAATAAGTCTACATCATCTTTTCACAAGTTTAAACTAGGATCCGTGAAAAAGGAGGGCCACTCAAGGACCTCTCCGATACAACCACATACAAAGGTGGCAGTCCAAAAATGAAAATATATTATGAGCCTAGAGGAAGAACTATGGGGGCAACCTATGATGATTCGGATTAAGGATTAACACTAATAATCATATTTTGTATAATTAAATATAATTAAATGATAATAAGTTATAAAATGACTTTGAGGAAGAGATTAAGAATCAATTGAGGGTATTTTTTTAAAATAAAAATAGGTTTAATAGTAGATATCTTAAACTATGGAATGGTGATAAAATTGGATCAATTAGATGTATGCTCATTAAGATATGATTTTTTGCACGAAAAGTGATCAATGTGCTATAAATGAGCATAGTCACTATTTGTGGTTAATTGAAGAAGTTATGGTAATTATCAATTCAAACCATTTAAGACCATAAATTAGACACACAAATTAAGTGTATGGCTTTGGATTGAAAGGATTTGAAAGTATACAATCAAGTTATGCAAGTTTGAAGTTTGATGAGTCCAAAACTGCACTGTTTTGGAATATGTCTTTAAATGAGACTTTAGAGTTGGAATTTAGAGAAGTGTATAAAAGAATAAATGTTCTTAATACATTAAGGTATATGGCCATATAATTAAATTGGATAACCAATGAGGTATTGACATGTGTCACTTGGGATTAGTGACTAAATGTATGATTAAGGTGTAATTAGTGCATGATTAAGATTAATTAATCATGCTTAGTTATGATAACTATGGAGATTAGCTTAGAAATAAGCTAGATTTATTATTTTAAGCTAAGAGTGGTTAAAGATAATTAACTATGGTATTTTGATAAATTTTCATGGAATTAAGGGTAAAATGGTAAAAATCAAAAGATAAAATGGACAAAAGGGTAATTTTACCCTATGATCTCTCTAGAAAGAGGAGAGATGGCTTAGTATTAGCCTCATTTTGTGTTGGAATAGAGAAAGAGGGGAGAAAAGGGAAAAGAGGAAGGGAAGAAGAAAAGGAAAATTGGGGGAAAACATGAGAATTTACCCTCAATCCCTTCATCGAAGTTGTTTATCTCTTCAAGAGGATTCATTTGAGCCAAGAATCAATCCTTGAAAGTGAAGAATAAAGTAGTCTTCAATAAGTAAGAACCCTAACCTAGGATGCAAACTATGTTATATTACATAGGTTATGGGGAATGAAGTTATATAATTGGGAGATATATTGAAATATCTTGTGATATGGTTGTCAATATTTGATGTGTGTGAATAAACATATAGATATTGGTCAATTTGGTTGATTAAAGAAAGATTGAAGTAGATGTAATTAAATGGAAGTACAAAATTTGCATATTATTAGTTAAGTTGGTTGATTGAGGAATAACAATGAGATTGATTGATTTAGTTAAACTATTGGCTATATATATTGAGAATTGGAATCGAACCTACTGGTTTAGTTCCAAATTTTTTGAAACCTAAACCGAACTGATTGGGTTTTGGAACCATTTTTTTTTAATTTTACTTAATTAAGTTTTTGTTTGGTTTCAATTTTAGATATTTTAAATTTAGGACTCGTTTTTAGGTCAGTTTGTTCTCAGTTTAAGCCGATTTTGATCAATTTGATTTGATTTTTTTAATTAATTTTAAAAATTAAAATAAAAGTAGATATATAGATATTTATATCAATTTAGTTTGATTTCGGAACGATTCCAACATTGATTTTTCAAAAACCAAAACTGAATTGAACTGAAACTAGATCATTAGTTCAGTTCAGTTTTTCCAATTTGACTCAAATCGATCCCACCCCTACTCAGTAGTGGCATTGGGAAGATTCTGTAAGCCTAAGTGTTGTTCGGCTTATTTGTTTTGATGATATTTGTGTTGATTGAAATTATAAGTTGTTTGTTAATAATTATGCTTAATTGTATAATTATTATATTTATATTTATATTCGTTGGAAATACCCTCAATATGGGTATTAAAGTGTGTTAACACATTTATCTAAGTCCATGTAGTGAATAAGTATCAAATTAGGACTTAGAAAAATAAACGATGGCAAATGGGAGGTGATGGGGTTGAGTATAATGGCATTCTGGTCGACCAAAAACACTCTGCAAAGGCTGCGGTCAAGGACATGGTCGATGGGAGCAACCGAAAAACATCACAGTACACTCCCAGGATTTGTAGTCGAGGACGTGGTCAACAAGACCAACAAAAAATGTACACAGATTACCCCGAGGATTTTTGGTCGAGTAAACAGATGAAGATGCGGTCGAAGCACACTATCAAAATTGTACATAGAGAGCACCGAAGGTTGTAATATCCCAATTTTTTTTATCAGAATTTAAAATTTATAAATTGGAAAATAATTGAAGATATTCGAAGTAATTGAATAAGTTATCGGGATATTACTAATGACGTGATTAATATTTTATAATTTAGGAAGATTATAATTGAGATTAAATAAAGTGGGATTATTAAAGGAAATGGCTTCAATTAAATGGAAAACCATTTAAACCCGGTTTGATTTTACTGTGGCCTTCGGCCATTTGAAAGAGAGAGAGAGAGAGAGAGAGAGAGAGAGAGGCAGAAAGGGAGATCGAGCAATGCGAGTGAGGGGAGACGACGATCTCCGGCGACGAAGACTCGTGCTCGGGCTCGATGCACTGTCAGGCGAATGAACAGCGGTCGACGACAATGTGGGCTACTGACTGCTGCCGGCGGTGTTGTTCGACGGGGTTCAGTGAGATCACGGGATGGATCGACGAGCTCCGTCTAGGTGAGTTGTTCTATCAATTTTATTTAATGGGTGATGCTTGGCAACAAACAAAGTTGGTTGAAGGGCTGAATTAGTGATGACAGGGCTTCGGTTCAATTGGGTGTTGGTTCAGGACTGGTTCTGTCAGTCCATAGTTGAGCTGGGTGTCTAGTGCTCTAGCTGGCACATTAAGGGATTTCCACGCAGCCTCCTCATCGATTTGGTATGTGTGATCGTCCATCGATGTCCGTTTGCCTATAAATCAACTGGTGTTGTATTCTGGAACGTTACAGAGTGTGGAGGCTTCCTCTCAGGTGTGCTCTCTGTGAAAGGGCTGAGAGCAGTATGTGGAGCGGTGAGTTGCTGCATGAGAGAATTGACCATGATGGAAGTGAGCTCCTGTTTGGTGTTGTGTGCTCTACATGTAATCATTTCTTGTTCATTGGTATACCTTCGGTGATAACTAATTAAAATGAATAAAACTATTGGATGTTCTGTTATAATGAAGTTCTGTTTTTTGGAATAATGATAGAGGTTGGTGCTAGGATTTGTGTTTGAGTTTTTGAAGAGTTGGATGAATTGTTCTGCCCATTGCTATCTTGCTGAAACATTGAGGGTTTGTGTGATTAGACTCTTTTGTTATCTGTTAATGGTCATTCGTGCTCTGTCGAGTGGATTGGATGTTGTCTCCTTTTTATTATTGACTGACAGAAGTTATGGTAATTGTATTCTATCAATTGTAGACAGCCTTTGGTTATGTTCTTTAGTTTGATTATTGCCAAGTTTATTGATGTGATATATGCTCTCTGTTGTTCAACTTCTGCCATTGAACGAGGATTAGTAGTTAAGAGTTGGAAATGTGTCTCTGATGATTGAGATTTAAATTATTGAGATAAAGCTAGACCTGTTAGTCTTTGTTAATTTGGGTATCGTTAGTTACTGCTATGTGCGGCTGTTTAAGGTGGACATGTTAATTATTGGTGAAAAGATGAAGGCTTATATTATGTTAATGAGATGAGATGAATGGGTAGCGTTAAATTGAGAAATGCGAGTAATGTTCTGTACGTCATTGTTGGCTATGATTCTTGAATGCTTAAGAAAATATGAAGATGACTTGTATTCATTTACTCGGTAATTTGTATTAAAGTACGCGCATGAACTGGTTCTCTACTCTGATGTGGGACAAATGGATTTATGATAAAATACTATTCGGTTTTGTAAAGTTAATTTATTATGTCACATTGATGGAATGAGCAACATTGTGGTTTCTTGTTATTCCGTTATATATGTTAAGGTCTTGGAATTGGTATTGCGAGATTGATAGGAAATGAAGTTGACTAACGAGATTTATTAAGGTTTAGGGAATTGTTATTAATGAATAGTTATTATGGTTTTGAAGGTACGAAGAAGAGAGAAGATGCAGAAACGCGCTATGGACGC
>CM039479.1:8460232-8584771 GCA_022433065.1 Begonia loranthoides | reverse complement strand
ATCCTCCTCTGTAGGTGCATATCAATCTTACAACTGGTATCAGAGTAGGTTAATTAAAATTTTTGTGTGATATTGCATATTGTATAAATTTTTTAATTTGTTTGAATTTCTTGAGTTGAATTTAATTGAAAAATTTCTTGATACATATTGTTTATATAATTGATTATGGATTTCAATACTTTTGTTGAGGGACAATCTACTTCTAGACCTCCATTGTTTGATAGAAATGATTATTTACATTGGAAGTCTAGGATAAAAATTTTTGTGCAATCTTTAGATCATAATTTGTTGCATATAATTGAAAATGAGCCATATGTGCCAATGAAATGTGTAAATAGATAAATGCCCCAAAATTATATGACGAATATAATAATAATGATATGCAAAAATTGAGTTTAAATGCTAAAGCTACTAATGTACTATTTTGTGCTTTAGCAAAATATCAATTTGATAGGGTTCAAAGATGTGAAAGTGCACATCAAATTTGGAGACTCCTTGAGGCCACACATAAAGGAAGCACATCCTCCGAAGAAGAGAAATTAGCAAACACATGCTTCATGGCCAAGGAAGAAACTGAGGTAAACGTTTCTTCTAGTGATTTAGAAGAAAAATTTGATGAAGATGAATTGCTTGATGCTTTCAATGAGCTATATGATCAATTTAACATGCTTAAATCTATATACAAATCTTTGAAGACGGAAAATGATAAATTGATTAAAAAACATGTTGAAATTGTTCAATCTTTTGAAAGGTAAGTTTGTGAATTAAAAAGCATGAATAGTAATTTGATTGCTACCATTCAATCTTTAGAAAATGATATTAGTACATTGAAAGTCAAGAATAATGATTTGAACAATGTTGTTCTTAAATTTACAAATGGTAGCAAGAATCTAAACATGCTTTTAGGAAAGCAAAGAGTTACATTCGATAAATTTGGAATTGACTATCAACCATTTGCAAAGAAAAAGAATTATAATAATTACTTTGTTTGTCTTACTACTTGTAATAATTGTAATTGCGTTGCGTAGAACATAAATCATTTAGTTGCCCACTAAAATTAAATGATAAAAGGGCAACTTCAAAATGGTTTGGCATCTTAAAAGAACCAAACCCGAGATTAAAGGACCCAAGAAGATTTGGGTGCCTAAGAAAATCACTCAAGTATTTTTCAATATTCCAATCAAGAGTTTGCATATAATTTGATGATCTTGCTTAATGCTTATACTCTTAATTTAAATAGATTTGTCTTGATTTGTTTATATAGATTAAAATCATATTCTCTTGGTTGAGTTAGTTTTATTTCTTGAATATTCTTTGGTACCATTGGTTTGAATTTTCTTCAAATCATTCAATTGGTTTACTTCTTCAATTGGTTTATTTGAGTTTGAAACTTTATTAATCCAATAAGTGGTATAATGAATTACATATATTAAAAGTTTGTTGGAATTTTGCTTTGATGTATAATAATTCCCCATTGATTTGAAATTGGTTATTTAAATAGGGGAAAAAAATAGTTTTATATTGATTTTTTTTAAGGTTTTCATTTTTCAACAAATGGTTTAAATCCAAACAAAAATTTGGTGTATAATTAGATATTTTTTATAATACCCCAATAAATTCCTCTGTTTATGTAATATGAAGAATTTTGTGAAAGAAAAAATATTTAATTGCGAGATGGTATTTTGTGGTCGAAATAATACTGTGTAAATGTATAGAAAATATTGTAGAGTGATTAAAGTACAAATTTTTAAAGGAAAAAGTGCATTTCGGGTTTTCAGTCGCCGAGCGGTCCTTGTCGTGGTTGAGCTTCTCTTCCGAAATGCATTACAGACTGCATTTTGGGTTTTTGATCGCACTGCGGCGAAGACGCAGTCGAGGTTTGCTTCCAAAATGATTCTAGTTTACGTTTTGTGGTTTTCGAACGCAACGCGGTCGAGGGTGCGGACGTGATGTGTGACCGAAAAACAACAGGTTCTGAATCTATCAAATTCTTTGATTTTGCAGGTCAAATCATAGGTCTAGACGGGGTCGTAAGTTCCGACAAAAAACACAAACCTGAGGCAAAATTTGGATAATTGGTCGTTGTATGATCGAGGTTTCGGACGACTCCTTCAACCGAAAAGTCTATTTCTAGCGAAAAGACTGCTTCTGTCATAACTAGTCTTTTATTTATTTTCTCCCAAAAATTTCCCTCCTCTTCCAAGACAATAGAAAGCTTTCCACATGGTCGACTTACACTAGACCACCCTCCCTTGATGTGGGCAATTGTTCCATCAACACTGCGTCCCCGTAAAGTCTCCCTCTATCTATAAGTTGCTGGCAGTGGATGGAATGACATTTTGAATTCTGTATTTACTGAGAGCTACAACTGTGAGGAGGTGTGTGAGAAGAGAGAAAGGTGAGTTCATGCATGTGAAGAAGAAAGTGGGTGCATTATGGGTTCCGTATCACTGTGAGGAAAACATGTACTGCATTCTTGGGTGCGCGTTGCTGCTAGTGTTGGGAGAAGAATTCTACAGTGAGAACTTCTGTGAGGTAAGAAATGGGTTGAGTCTTAGCCAGTGGAGGCCCTACACCACAAGTAGCGTCTATTTTCCTTAATGTTCTATGAATGGTTTAACATTGTTTCTGCTTGGATATTCTCCGATGTATCAATGCATGATCTTGTGAGCTAGTGGATGTTACTCTTTGTCAAGTTAAGATTATTAGTTACTAGTTGATTGTTTTACTCTTGGTGGCTAGTAAATACTCTGTTTCTTCTTGGTTGCTATTGGACGCTTTGCTGTTTGTTGAGAACACTAAACTACTGTAGTAGCTATCAATGCCTAATTTTGTAGACTAGTTGATAATACTCTTTGTCTAATTTATATTAACTGTGTAGATAACTCTCTGTTATGAAATACATGAACTGTGAAGTTTAGATCGCCATTTCTCCCTAGATTTTCTACTTAAAACTTATCAGTTGTTGGCTTAATCCCCATTTAAATTGATTGTTGGTTATTGGTAGTTAGAAACTTCCCTGTTACTAGTGTTGTTAGATGCTTCCTAATTAATGCATAACCTGCTGTGGTTGATTATGCTCTGAATTATCAATGCATGATCACTAATTGTTAGTAGTTAGCTACCTGCTTTGTTTTAGGTTATTAGTAGATCTTGTTGTTTTAGATTCATCTTCTCTTATATAGTTAAATGAGCAATGATGCATCTGTTGATTTTGTTGTTTTGATAGACCCTGTAATAGTAAGTCTGTCATGTTCATTGTGAAGCTCCTGCCTATTTTCCTATGCTCATTTCACACTTGTTTAGTCTAATATACATGCCTCTGCCAAAGTTTAGCTCACTGTACTTAAAATGTTGCTTTGTTGGCTTGTAATCCATGTTACATTGCTTTGTTAATAATAAAATAAACTGTTAGCTTTTATTTAGATAGCCTTGAAATATTTCTTTGCTAAATATCTCTTCATGTTATAGCACATTATTATTTCACGCTATGTTCAATACCCTATTGTTATGCCCTGTTTTAAAATCATGCTATGCTAAATGCATTCGTATTAAATTACCTCACGATAACTCTCTGTTAGTTAGATCATTACTCTTGTTATTTAGATTATTTCTCTTAATCATTGTATTATATTAGCCTACTTGGTAATATAGATTGTTGACCTGCCTTTAATTTTTGGTTTGGGCTTGATTGAGCGGAACCGTTTCATTTCTAGTTATACAACATTGATATATATATATATATATATATATATATATATATTGTTGTGGTTATTGCTCAGCATTGACATGCATCATGATAATAGAAACCATTAGGAATGTGACGTGTGGGTTGGTATTCATATGCATATTGTGAGAGAAAAATAGATAAAGTAAATGAATGTAAGGGAAATTGGAGGTTGGGGAGGTTGTTCGGATTATAACCCGGTAGACTCGAGATTATGCCCTTCCCTTGTTGGATCACAAGAGCCTGTCTACCCAAGGGTTAGATGCCTACTAGCAGCCACTCTCCCTGCGATGGAACCTCCAATTTCCCAGCTCGATGTACGAGTTAATGTATATGACAATGAGTAAAGAACAGTTTGGGTGGATTCCATTCTGACATAATCAGTTACAGGCATACATCATATTCCATCTCATTTCTTGCTGGGCCTTAGGCTCACAGTTTGCTTATGGTATAGGTGATTTGTCAGGATGTGGTTATTCCTAGAGTGGAGGAGGAGCATTTCCTGTTGAGCATTTGGGTTATCTAGCTGAATCGACCTGAGAAGGTTATGGCTCGCGTGAAGTAAAAATGCTATTTTGAAATGGGTTGATAATTTATAAATGTTTTGTAAAACTATTAACTCATGTTTTGATCGTCAAACCCTATTTTGGATTTAATTATGTTTCTGCTTTTAATTTGATTTAACTACACATTTTTAATTTATCTTGCTCACTTTAACTATTTCCTCTCGTATGTTTTAAATAAATAAAAAGAAAAATTTTACATGGTAATTAAAAAGGAAAAAGTAAGAAAATTAACGTGGAGCGTTACATTGTTTCTCCCAACAATTGACATACTAAGGGGGAGAGATAATTGTTTTTGTTTTGATGTTTTGATTTCCCCAATTAACTTGGTGTCAAATATTAGTAAAAGGGAAGAAATGTTTGTACAACAATTGGTATCAATAAATATCTTTTAATTTGTAATCTAATAATTGGTATCAATTTTGAATTGGAATCCCCTATATTTGATTTTGTGCATTCATATAGGGGGAGAGAAGTGTTTTAACTTGAATTTTTCTTTCAAAGATAGAGTATTACAATTGGCATATCTTTCTTCAAAAATAGATTGTTTTAAATGATTGTTTCCCTCCATATATGCTTGTTGATAATTCAATAGGGGGAGAAGAATATAATTTTTTTGGATTAATTGTTTAGCTTCCGATAATTTCTATGGTTTTAATAATGTCTAAGGAGGAGCATTTTTTTTTTTGGTAATGATATTGTTTTCAATGCATTCCTTAATATTTTGATTTGGTGTATTGATATAAGGGGAGAAAATTTTGATTTTGTGTATTTATAATTAGTATATTATTCTTGAAAATATGAATTGAATTGAATGATTTATATTCCCTCCAATATTTTATTTTTGGTATAAATTTTGTCAAAATGGGAATAACATTTATTTTGATTCAATTAAATGACTTTGATTTTTCTACTCTCTATCCCCAAGGATTTTTTTTTATTATGACAAAAAGAGGGAGAGAAAGGTATAAGTTATGAAGCATGTAGGCATGTATTTAAAAGGTCGATATATTGCATAAATTTAGGGGGAGAAATCATATTATGCAATAATGTATGCTCATGCTTAGATTTAGGAACAAACAACTTATAATATTTTGTCATCGTCAAAAAGGAGGAGATTGTTAGCCTCAGTGTTGTTAGGCTTATTTGTTTGGATGATGTTTGTGTTGATTGAAATTATAAGTTATTTGTTGATAATTATGCTTAATTGTATAATCATTATATTTATATTTATATTCGTTGAAAATACCCTCAATATGGGTATTAAAGTGTGCTAACACGTTTATCTAAGTCAATGTAGTGAATAAGTATCAAATTTGGACTTAGAAAAATAAAGGATGGCAAATGGAAGGTGATGGGGTCGAGTATAATGGCATTCTTGTTGACCAAAAACACTATGCAAAGGTTGCGGTCGAGGACGCGGTCGACGGGAGTGACCGAAAAACATCACAGTGCACTCCTAGGATTTGCGGTCTAGGATGCGGTTGACAAGACCGACCAAAAATGTACCCAGATTATCTTCAGGATTTTCGGTCAAGTAAACAGATGAAGACACAGTTGAAGCACACGACCAAATTGTACACAAAGAGCACCAATGGTTTTCAGTTGAGTAAGCGGTCGAGGAAGACAAAAATGGTAGACCGAAAATGTGCAGAACTCACAACGACTAGTTTTCTAACGGTCGGGTGTGGTAGACCAAAAAGGAATTGATCGACCAAATTTCTAGTGTTTATAAATAGAAGACACTCTAAAGTTCATTCTAATGAATCGGGAATTGAGACGAAGCTCTGCCGAATTTTATACTCAATTCTAAATCATTTATTGAGCTTGTAAACCTAACTCTCCTCATCCCTAAACTTGAGTGTTGCATTTGGGAGAGTTAGGATTTAGTCCGTAATTTTCATATCCACAATTATACTCTAACACAAAAAGTGACGCCCGATGAATTAGTCAAGAAAAGGGTGACGCCCTATAATAGTCGAAAGCAAAGGGTGACGCCTTGAGAAAGAGTCAACTTGTAAAGGTTTGGTTGGCACCCGTGAAGCCAATTAATACTAACCGTGGAGGTTAGTGAGTGAAGGATCTCCAAGTCTGAAACTTGGAGCACAGATGTATGCGGGATTTGCTGAACCGCGTGGACAACATCGTTTGCACTCTCTAACCCTTAATCTTTACATTTATGCATTGTTTGTTTATTTATATGGATTAAATCACTTAGAGTTTAGAAAATTGAATATTGCACGAAAAAAATTAGAACGCCAAAATTCACCCCCAGCTCGAAAAACCGAATTGTCCGACCCATTATCACTTTAATTATTAATTAGTAGTGAAAGACTTAAAATAATTATTACAAGCCAGAGCCTAACAAACAAGGGCTTAACAGGTTCAATAAGTGATATCATATAGCATAATAATAAAATCCAAATAAAAATAACTATGCAGAAAAGTATATTAGGGATTGCAACTTATTAAATAGAAGTTTACTTCAGAAAGTCTATCAAGATAAAATTATTAAAAATATAATTAAAAAATAAGTATGCTCCGCTAAACTTAATCTTGATTTGGCAATGGGAAATTTGGCTGATAGTATTTTGAAAATGTGTCATTGGGGTGAGTTGACTAAACTCAATAGGTATTAGATTATTAATTTACATGATTTTATTGGAAATAATATTTAAGCATGCATGAATTTAAAACTCAAATTTTATAAATTTATTTTAGAAAAACAAAATGACACGTTTTTAAAATAACCCACTAATATGTAGTACATAATTAAAATATACCCTTGTTGTACTAAATAAAAATCTCAGGGAAAATGGAGCCACTCACGGACTCCAGACACATCATGCCATAGGCATATAACAAAATAAAAGCGATGTTCAACGATTGCAAAAGCCACATAAATACCCTAATCAGCTTTAAAGTTTTGCGCCTAGGGATACGACACATACAGTTGTCGCATTACTCTAGTTAACAACAAACAACACACATCCTCCAACGGTCGAATGTGTGTAAAATAAAACAGACTCCAAATTGGGTCGATCGAATTTGATTTACATGATTAAGTTGATCCAGAAATTTTAATATGTGTGCTTAATTGAAACATGTATAGTGAAAAATTAAATATAATTTAAAAATTTGATGGTCATAAAATGGACACGTCATTTTTATATAAGACATGTCTCAAAATATTTATTTTATAAAAATTATGCAATACAATGCATAAACATAAATCTCTACCTCGAAGTAGCTTACACTAACTAAAGTTCAAAATTTAATTAGCCCAAATCCAACGGTCTATGGGTTAGTCAATAAGTGTTTTTTAGTCAAATTTTTATATCTTAAAATTCTAAATTTTTATTAAAATAAATTCACAATTTTTATTGGGTAAAAATCCTTGAATTGGACCCCCCAAAACAGGCCCAAATAGAAACAAAAATCGGGTTGGTTTGCAGCCCTTTTTCTAGTTTGCAGTTTGTAAACCCAAACCAAAGTCCAAAACCGAATTGGGCCACGTTTCATTAGTCTGGTCTGCATTTAGTAGACCAGACCGAGCCCAATCCTTTTTACTGGCCTGCACTCCACAAATGACCCCTGCATTGACCCATGCTCGTGGCCAAAACGCAAAGAAGGCGACAAGCGTCGTTTTCCCCTTCCTCGCAGGTGTTCCATCCTTTGGTAGAGACTAGGTGTCGGCCAGTCACTCCACGGTTCGAATCCTTCCTTTGGTTTAATTATGTTTTTTGCTGGTGAGAACTATTGGTTTCTGTAATATTTTATGATTTAGAATTCTGGATGTATGGACATGGATGCACAATTTTTTTTTATGTAATTTATATTTTCGCAATTTAACTTTTTGCAATCACTATGTAGACCTTGATCTATCGCATGTCGGATGCAGTTAGAAAAATTATTACAAGTCTTCCGCTCATTTTAACAAACTTTGGACTGGGTGATCAGGTTTTCTCTAAGGATTGAGTCGTTTAGCCCTGCATTTCTGTCAATCTCTGAGTCGTGATCGACATAATTATATAACAAATAATGGTAACATATTTAATTCAAGTTGATATAAAAAAAATGGGCATCACTTTGTGAATATGACTAAATTATAATGTTTGGGTGGATTAAGTTCTTTTAAATTTTATGCAATAAAATCAAATCCACCAATCAATCAAATTTAACAAAACTAAAAAGTTTGTCTGGTCTTAAGTCAATAATGATTTCATTTGGAAGTTTGATGATCCAATATCAAGTGAATTTACATTGTTAGATGCAAAGTGGTAGTTGAAGTAAATGATTATCAATTCGGTTGCTTCTTCGTTAATTTATTAAGAAATGTGTTAATTGCCCACAGATCTTCCATAATTTGGTGGTTTGCTTTGTATTAATGTGGCAAGCTTTTGCTTGATCAATTTTTCACAGCCTCATATTCCAACCACCTCCATTTCTTATGGCTGCAAATTACTCCACGCACTTATTTAGGCGTACCCTTAAAGTGGAAGAAATTGGAGGGAGATAGGTAAATGTGTATGCACTCGATGGAGCGGGGCAGCCTCTTCAAATGATGTGGCATCGTGTTAGGACTAGAAAATAAAACTAACACGACAAATCAAATAAGGAAACTTTTTGAGGCTCCCACCATAGGAATTGAAATGGGTACAATCATGATGATGCTCGTGACATTTAACATCCATTAAAGTAAATCACAATTTGTCAAATCATAATCAACTTTTATTCTTCGCATCATGGATTGTGTTTACATGCATAATTCTTAGTCAAGGATGTGCAACTGCTTTAATTTTCTCAGTTGCTTTTGTAAGGACTAAGGCTATTCATTTCTTTACACTTGCATATAAATCTCGGTTCAACATGTACAATTAATTGTGTGTCGAAGAACATCAAGGTCAGTATCTTACAAAATTGCATCTCGTATTATCCGTGCTACTACCCGAGAAGACAATCGACTGAGCACCTCCGGGAGTACCTTGGCTGAGATTCCGGGCAAAATTGGAAGGAGCTCTTGAATAATCTGAGCAACATTCACATCCTATTCCAGAAACCAAAGAACAAAAAAATCGTCAGTGTCGCCAGCAAGAGAAGGCTTAACCATCGTCTCAAAGAATTTACGTACCTGTCTAGATGACGTTGATACAGAACTCCCCATCGTCAAGAAATTAGCCACTTTTTGAACATTATTTAGTATAACTCTGTCCTCCTCTGTTATTGTTGGTAGAAATGCAGCCGGGTTAAATCGTCCAAAAGAAGGAACCATACTGAAAACTGGTCTAGCATTTCCAACGCCTAAGATTGCCATTATTTGCACCAACTGCTCTCTCGTCACTGCATCAATTCCCTTTACAATCTGCTCGGCAAACCAAAAACACGGAAAAATTCAAATAGCCAGTCATGGCATTGATTCTACATGCCCATTCTTATGACGGTTACACAAGGTTGTAGTAAAATACTTTAAAAAAACAATAATAACGAATAGCCTAAGGTATCATCTGCTCAATTTACGCAGTTTTGGTAAGCCCTGTATACGTACAACCTAATCTTGACTCATGGATAGGTAGAACATGCTTCAAATGGAATATAAGACTACCGAAATCTGATAAACGGCTGCTAAATTTAGAGCCTCATTAATAGAGAAGTATGGAATTACCTCATCTAAAAGAAATTCACGGAAGAAGTCCCCTTTTTCAGAGAGCAAAAATGCTAAAGCCCCCCTTGTTTGAATTGGCTGCTGTGATTGGGATGGACTAGGAAGAAATCCGACGAGTGGATACCCAATTTGGCTTTGCAGAACACCTAGTTCAGCCATGTTCCCATTCATATTCTCACCTCCCCCACTTTTAGCTGCCGTGATAAAGTTTTCAAACGCTTGCATAACATCAATAAATCTCTCAGCATTAAAAATTCCTGATTTCCCATAGATTGTGTACCGCAATGCATTTCTAAGCCTTGGGGATTCATCCGTCAGAAGTCTCTGCCAAAGCAAAAAAAAAGGTTCATACTTTTTAAGAAGAAAATGCCATGCTGTTGGGTGAACACCAGTAGGATGCAGTTCTTTAAAAGTACACACCAAGGGAAACAATCTATGATTAAACCTACAATGAATATCTTACTAGCAATCCATAAAGAAGTTCTCTACTCAGCAGAAAACCCAATTTGAATACATTCATGGCTTGTTTTTCGTATCTTTGTCATACAATTGATAAAAACTTTTATCAGTCACTCCCTTGATACCAAACTTGATTCGGTAAATACCAGTATACCACGGGTGAGATCATATTGTAATTAATGTTTTACATTCAGTGATCACCATTAGCAAGTAAAAGTTCGTAAAAACAAACAGTCCAAAGTATTAATATCTAGTATATATTTGATTTGTTATTAGAACAGAAACAGAAAATAACAAGGCACTAAACACAAGCACACATCCAGTCCCTGACAAAAATAGAAAAAGATCAATTATATATGAAGAGCATTACCGACTAATAAGAAAATTAGTACCTGTGCAATATATGGATATGCCTCATCTACTATAGCAAAATCAGGGTTTCCCACTAGAGCTATTCCTTCTAACACCCCAATTGCCCTAATTATAAGGGCAAAATATGGGGGAATCCTAAATGGGTAATCAAATGTTATCTGTGCCAAATCTGAAGCCAGTTCCTGGAAGTTGATATTTTTGGCTCCACCCCCTTCAAGAGCCTGATCAAAAACCTTTGCCAGAACAGGTAAGATAGGTTCCAAGTTCACACCATCTGGGATAAATCCAAGTTTAACAAAGTCCTTCACTATAGCAGCATAGTCTCGATGAATGAGATGTGCAATTGCTTCAATCATTCCATACTTCTGATCATCAGTTAATTTTGTGACCAAACCTGTTAAGCAGAATATAGGTTTAAATGATTAAATATAGCTTACAGCCTACATGAAAGAAGAAACTGATTTACATTTCAAAACAAGCTAAAATGAATTGGAAAAAAACATGCATAAAATATTTTCCTCTGCAGACAGAATTTTGTTTCCTGGACTGAGCTACAGCCACCTGATTCCAAAATATTTAGTTGAAAATTATAACTTATAATCTACAGCTATACTTATAAAACATATCATATTTTTCTTAGCTGAAATATTTTTCAAGTTCTTTCACAAGAATCTAATTCCACAAGCTCCACTTTACACAGCAGGAAAATTATCATGTATTAGATGGAACAACAAATAAAACATAAAAGCCAATGACCTAATCAAAATAAGAGGCTTTCATGGTAGTTCAAACTCCCACCAGTTATCATCTAGAAATGATTGTGCGAACTTCGATGTTAGATTTTTGTTTTATTTATTTTTAACAAAAACATAACTACCCTATGTTAACGGCAAGCTAAGACAAATACATTTAAGAAAAGTCATTATGATGAATTAGAATTTCACAACATTACCAAATGCCGCTGAGAATGTATAGCAATGGAAAAGGGAAAAATAAAAAGATGAAACAACAAGAGAAACAAGCAACTCACAAGTACTCAACATAGACAACTAATTGACATAATATATGAAGAATTCAATATGAATCCAGCCAATAAAGGCATTAGTCTATGCGTTCTAGACCACCAGCAATGTAAATAGATAAACAATCATGACATTTATAAAAATTAGAAAAATGTCTATCATGCTCACATATACAAGAAACCTCTCAATATCGTGCAATAAGACTAAGAGATATAAAATAAAATCTAATCATCAATTGCATATGAACAAAGCAAATCAGACTCCAGAGATAAAACAAAACACATCTAGGAATAATGGTATCAAAACGCTATTTAATGCCACAACATCATGGATATGAATCTCTCAACATTATTAATATGTTACCAAAGTCAAGTATGGCTAGTTTCCCATCTGGAGTACGGATCATATTTCCAGGATGAGGGTCCGCATGAAAAAACCCAGTATCGAGCAACTGTAAGCATGAATGACAATTGGTTAGACAGCTGTTAGGTATCCACACAAGAAAACACAAACTCTCAAAAGAAAATTTTCCACACCACAACACCTTTCTACATAATAGCTCTTTCTTACCCCTTTCCCCTACATAATCCACCCATCAACGAATTAATTTCCAAAACACAACTCCATAATCTATTTTTAACTAATAAAACACAATTATCAAACAGTTACAAGCTTCTGGAAACTGTCCAATCGCCAGCACTATGATGGAATTCCTGCAACTTTCTTCCTTATGTTTCACAATTACATAACACAAACAACAGTTTTCACACTAAAATTAAAGAAACAGCAGAATAAAGGGTCTGCAATCCCTTCCCAACAAAACTTCTTCCCAAATGTTTTTCCGTAACCGCTCTCCCCAATTTCCCTTTCCTTTTATTCTTTACACAACTCATATATATTACTAAAACACCCCTAAATAACTTCTACATAATTTCTATTTATTCATTTATATTTTACGCCTATTATACAAGCAGTAAATAGGAGGAGTCTCCTTCCTAACATTACTTCTTGCCCAATCAAACACCTTGTCCTCAAGGTGAAAAGTAGGGAATTGATGTTGAATAATAACAAAAGATTCCCATGTAGAATATTCTCTAGGCAGGCCTTTCCATTCAATTAAGACTTCTAAGAACTCCTGACCACCTATTGTTGTCTGACGGACATCGAGTACATTGAACGTTTCAACCAAAAGCTCCAAATCATATGATAATTTGGGATGGAATATCAGTAGAGGCAATGGAGGCGCCAATGGTTTTTTTAAGCTGAGAGACATGAAATATAGGATAAATATTTGTAGTGGAAGGAAGAGTAAGCCGATAAACTACTTGACCAATTTTGGCCTCAATAGGGTAAGGTTCATAGAAATAAGGATGTAATTTTTCATTGCGTCTCTTAGCCAAAGATTTATGGCGATAAGATTGTAATTTGAGATGGGCTAAATCGCCAATGTCAAAATGAACATTCTTTCGTTTAGAGTCAGCTGAAGCTTTCATTAGAACCTACACTTTAGTCAATTGTAACTTAAATTCATCAAGAATCCTAACACGCTATGCTAATAGTTGTTTGACAGAGGCCACATGTGTAGAACTCATTCCATAACAGACCAATGGAGGAGGTGATTGACCATAGACAATTTGAAAATGTGTAGTTTGCGCAGCTGTATGAAATGAAGTGTTAAAACAATATTCGGACCAAGGAAGCCAACGACGTCTGCGTTTAGGTTGAGTATGCACAAAGCAATGAAGATAAGTTTCTAAACATCGGTTGACCACTTCGATTTGTCCATCGGATTGAGGGTGATAAGCTGTACTATGTTTTAAAGATGTACCTTGTGCTTTAAAGAGTTCCCTCCAAAACTGACACATAAAAATCTTATTCCGATCTAAAACAATAGAATAATGAATGCCTTGAAAACGTATAATTTCTGTAACAAATAAGTTGGCTACTGTTGTTGTTGTTGTAAATGGATGGCGTAGAGGTAAAAAAAAGTGCATACTTGTTGAGATGATCTACAATCACAAAAATAGTATCATAGCCTTCAAAACGAGGTAACTATTTAATAAAGTCCATTGAAATATCTTTCCACACTTGATTCGATATTGAAAGAGATTGCAAAAGATCTACCGGAGACATTGCTAATTATTTCGTTTGTTGACAAGTTTGGCGAAATGAAACAAAATCACGAACATCTCTATGCATACCCAACCAAGAGAATTCAACAGATAAACGTTGAAAAGTTTTAGCTATTTCTGCATGTCCACCTACCAAACCACCATGAAATTCTTGTAATAAAAAAGAGATTAAAAGCGAACTTTTAACAAGCACCACACGATTGTTGTAAAACAAATGATTATCAATCAAATGATAACCATTGGCATGATCTTACGTATGGAGGATTTTTGCCTTAATAGCACACATATGGAGACTTTTATCAATTTCGTCATCAATCTGTTTTCAAAGAAGAGAAACCATATATGCTGTAATACCCATAAAAGTCACATCAAGACGGCGTGATAGTGCATCAACAACTTTATTTTCTAATCTCGATCGATATTGGATTGTAAAATCGTAACCAAGGAGTTTAATGATCCATTTTTAATGCTCCAGATTAATAACTTGTTGTTCCAACAAAAATTTAAGACTTCGTTGATCCGTACAAACCACAACTTATTTTCCCAAAATATAAGGTCGCCATTTTTTTACCGCAAACACTATAGTCATTAGTTCCCGTTCATAGATAGATTTTTGTTGGACCCGATGAGATAAAACATGGCTATAAAAAGCAATGAGCTGATATTCTTGCATTAATACAGCTCCTAATCCATCTCCAGACGCATCAATTTCAATAACGAAAGACTTTGTAAAATCTGGAAGTGCTAATATAGGTAATATGGTCATTGCTTGTTGGAGTTGTCGAAATGCAGTTTCAGCCGATAATGAGCATAGAAATTTATCTTTCTTTAATAAATCTGTTAAAGGCTTGGCAATTCGACCATAATGCTTCATAAATTTGCGATAATATCATGTAAGTCCCAAAAATCCTCTGAGCTCTTTCACATTTCTAGGTACTGGCCACTTAATCATGACTTCAATTTTAGTTTAATTAACAGAAACTTCTGCACTAGAAATAATATGACCCAAGTATTCGAGCTTTTCCTGAGCGGAGAAAGATTTGAATTTATTTGCATATAATTGGTGTTCTTGGAGGACCTCTAAAACTTGTTGCAATTGAGTCAGATGTTCTTCCATTGAGCTACTATATATCAATATATCATCAAAGAAAACAAGCACAAACTCGCGGAGATTTGAAGACATCATTCATAAGAGCCTGAAAAGTAGATGGTGCATTGGTAAGGTAAAATGACATTACTAAAAATTTGTAATGCCCCTCATGTGTTCTAAACGCCGTTTTTGTGAACATTTTCTTGTTTGGACTCGAATTTGATGATACCTATATTTGAGGTCAAGTTTAGAAAAAACCTGAGATCCATGTAATTCGTCAAGAAGTTCATCGATGATTGGAATTGGAAATTTATTAGCATCTGTGATCTTATTCAAAGCTCGATAATCGACACAAAATCGCTAGCTACCATCTTTCTTTTTAACTAGTAATACTATACTCGAAAAATGACTATCACTAGGCTGAATGATTCTCACCTGTAGCATCTTGCCCACTAATTTTTTAATTTCATTCTTTTGTATTTGAGGATATCGGTAAGGTCGAACATTGACTAGATTCGTCATCTCTTGTAGTACAATGGCGTGATCTTTGGCTCGTTGTGGAGATAGGTCAGTTGGTAAGGTGAAGATCATTGCAAACTGTTTGAGAAGATTTTGAAGTTCTAAACTGTCCACCACACGAGAATCGACATGCGTTGCTATCTGTCACATATAAGTGTCTTAATTAGTGCCTTGAAAGAAACTTGCATTTTACATAAAGTCGGATCACCAAACAATACCTTTTTTTGTGCCCCATATTCAAATTTCATACTAAGTTGTTTCTAGTTAGTTTGAATATCCCCCAAAGTTGTCAACCATTGCATTCCCAATATCACATTGAACTACCTAGCTCCAATAGCAAGAAATCACCAATTATTTGCATTTCCTATACCGATAACAAGTCTCGACATACTTTATCACCTTTAACAACAAATCCAGTACCCATCATGACTCCGTATCTTTTAATTTTATCAGTTGCAATGTCCAATTTGAAAACTAAATCTGAACTCACAAAATTATGTGTGGCACCACTATCTATTAAAATAATTACTTCATTGCCATGTAAGTCACCTTTCATTTTCATGGTTCGCTGAGATGCGAATTCCACTACAAAATTGGCTGATAACTTCATAGCTGCCTGATTTTCTTCTTCTTTGTTTTCTTCATCAACGAAATCATCAACTTCCTCATCATCTTGACAAATTAAAATATGTAATTCATTTGCTAAAACATCGATGCCCAATAC
The DNA here is from genome assembly GCA_022433065.1 of Begonia loranthoides. Lineage (NCBI taxonomy): Eukaryota > Viridiplantae > Streptophyta > Magnoliopsida > Cucurbitales > Begoniaceae > Begonia > Begonia loranthoides. The sequence goes on along the minus strand of CM039479.1, from coordinate 8,568,501 downwards.
TGAATTTTTCATCACAACGGAAACACAATCCTTTTGCCTTCCGGTCTTGTAATTCAGCATCTGTGAGCCATTTAAAGAGTTTGTCAAACTTAGGAAGAACTGGTTTACTTGTCGGAAGTTCGATCCAGCCAATATTATTTATCACTCTCATACGGCTGCTTGTTGGACCATAAGAAATCTGGGGTTTTGGTTGAGACAGACGCCTTAACGAATTTAACAAACACATTTTATCTTCAACTCTCTGGACTGTTAACATGATACGGCCCAAACCTAAAGGTTTGAGCAAGTGAAGCTCGGCCCGAAGTTCTTCACTCAAACCATTGATGAACTGCGCTTCCAATATCAATTATGGAACATCAAACAGGGAAGAAGCAAGCTTCTTAAAGTTCTTCCTATACTCTCGCACCGAAGCGTCTTGGCGCAAGGCCAAGAAGCGTTCCTCCAACGATCCTTCCAGAGTCGAGCGAAATTGCTCAAGCAACTGGAGTTTGAAATCCAACCACGAACGGAAAGGATGTCGTCAGTCTTCCCACTGAAACCAGGCAAGTGCTTCGCCCTCCAAACATACAACCACAGCCTCCAACCTTTCTGCTTCAGTCATGCGATTCAAAGCAAAGAAGCGTTCCATGCGATAGACCCATTCATCAGAGTCGCCTCCGTAAAAAAATTGGCATTTCCAATCTGCTGGTATGTACCTCCATCCTGGTACCCCTTTCCGACATTTTTCTCAAATCTGGTTCGGTGTTACCCAGAAATGTTGCGTTAGAACATCCTGCTTCACATGAGTCATCCTTCATTCGACATTCAGGGGGTGACCCAATTGGATTTTCATTATGGCGTACAAATAAATCCTCCAATCTGCCAAAAATGGTTGCAGTACTTTTCTTCAAACTATCAAGTTCTTCACGAACGGACTCCATTTCCTCATCCCCAACTTGTTCATTCACGGTCTACAAAGGACCTTCACCCTTCTGGCTAGGCATGGAAGGTTGGTTTTGATACCAATTTGATGGGTTTCCTGTGACTTTCTTCCTTATGTTTCACAATTACATAACACAAACAACATTTTTCACACGAAAATTAGAAAAAATCCACAAGTTTGATACAACAACAACAGAATAAATGGTCTACAATCTCTTCCCAACAAACCTTTCTTTCCAAATGTTTTTCGGTAACTACTCTCCCCAACTTCCCTTTCCTTTTATTCTTTACACGACCCATACATATTACTAAACTACCTCTAAATAAATAAATAAATACTATATAATTTCTATTTATTTATTTATGTTTTACGCCTATTATACAAGCAGTTAATAGGAGGAGTCTCCCTCCTAACGCACTACAATGCTCATATTTGGTGAGCCGCACAGAGAGTTAGTGTTGTAGCACTACATCGCCCAAATGTTGTGCACTGCACAATGAGTCAACGCTGGATCATTGAAGAAGCAGCACTACTGCGCTTCCGTTCCAACGATGTACGTTGTCATCCCAATGCTGGAGCGCTGAAGAAGCAGCACTACTGCACTGTCCTTTCTGGTTCCAGCATTGTAGCGCTCCAGCGTGGGTACTGTATCCTCCTTTCCCTCTTGTGACATTTGCAATTCCTTCCATCTTTTTTCACCACTTAAACTCTTTCTTCCTCTTCCATATGTTAATTTAACTGGAGGCCTATCAACAACTTGATAAATCAAGTAGGAATTCATCAAAGACAAGAAGGCTATAATTACCTCAATAAGCCTAGTTAATGTTAAATGACATTTTTTTGGTAAAGAAGATAACATGAGAGAAAACACAATTTTTTTGGTAAAGGAGATAACATGAAAGAAAACATACACGCCAATCATGTATCACAAAAAATATCAAAGAGATACGTGGATTATGTAGTCAACAAAACAAATTGTTAAAAGGGACATGACAATTGAAATAAATTCTATTCATCACAAATAATTTACTTCATACTACCACAAGTCAGGCAGTAGAATTACTAAGGACACGTACGTATTCTAATAAAATCAAGTCACTTAATTTCTTGAGTAGAACAACTTGGAGAGAACTGGCACCGCTTCTCCAACCTTTAGTATGTGAAAAATGTCATGCCTGGTTGGCATACCAAGAAGGAACAAAAAGTAGATTGGGCAGAACTACACTACAAGCATGGATTAAAGTAATTGCATGGCAGCCTACTGCCAATCACGCTGTGCTAAGCTCAGCTTGCCACACTATTTCACCTGATCTAAGCAGCTTGAACACAAGAAAAGCATAGAAATGTAAAGCAAAAAAAGGTTGGTGACCAACCCACTAAGATTTAACTAGGGAAATTAAGTTGAACTTTGAGGCATCTCAAAAGAAACCATGCAATCACAAGCACAACCACTGAAATAACTGGAATGCTTGGCTCGGGCATTGATTATCAAACAACTTGCTAGGGCCGAGCATGAAAGAAATGCACGTAAATGCAAAAGTTTGTGTTTCAGAGTGAAACAGGGGAGCCTGCCAAGAAACTCAATTTTTACAACAGTGACATAAATCAAAGGGCATTATAACTTGCTTTACTCGATGGACCAGACCATCATCATTTATCTTATTTACCTGCTTCAAATAGCATATGACTCCAACATTAACAAGTTGTCCTACATCACTCTCCGTACTTTGTGACAGCTTCTCTCCATCTATCCATTCCGTAGTAAGAACCTTCCTTGAAGTATATTTGCTGTAAGTTCTTGGCACGACAACCTAAAAGCATAAATAACAAATGAGAATGTACATACATGATACATGTTTTTTAAAATTTACAATCATGTCTTATTAAGAGAGAGGTTTGGTTCATCTCCCTTCCAAAACTCTAAATGCCCCATCCTAGCACAAACAAAAAATAAAAAAAAAAATAGAAAAACTCAATATAATGCTGCCACCTTTTTTTAAGTTTTAAAAACCATCCCAACCTTCATGTTAACAGGGAATAACATATTGAGACAGCAGCCACTAACTCTCTTAAAGATAGCAACAGCACAAGCATTGTCGTCTTTAGAGAGCATGCTTGATGAAAACTCTAAACCATAAGGAAAATATGTAACTTTCAAGAACTTCATTAGTAAATGTCAGCCTATTATTGTAGAGGCATGATGATTCATAATATACTTAAATCCTATTGCATGAAGTACAGTAAATGGCTCACCTTGATGGAAGTTCTATAAGGTTGCCTACTTCTAGATAGACTATTAACTAAAGTTCAAGTACGTGACATTCCAAATCTGATTTATATAATTTTCTAGAACCTATAACCTATCACTTTCGGTAGAATTAGAGATTCTTGGGAAATAAAGTATCGGGCGCACCTGTGGAAGGTCCTTCTTCATCATATCAGCAAAAAGTGTTCCATTTTCACCCTCATTAACATAGTCAAGCTCCTCAAAAAAACGAGCAGCCCACTCATCAACCAATCCAACCACATCTATAGAGATCTGCAAATGTGAAGGGAAAGCAAAAAAGAATATCATTTCTACCACAAGATTAACCCATCAAAGCTGACGAGAATACTTGAACAAATAAGTCAATATCCTGCATCATATCGAGAGCATTACCTGAGGAAATTTCCGAAAAAACAAGCCCAAATTCCGTATAATATACAAATCGATTGTCACTGTCTCCAAAACAAAAGGCCTCTGGACTTTAACGGCCACAAGATCTCCATTTTCTATCAAACGGCCCTTATATACCTGACCCAAAGATGCTGCCACGCATTTGTAACAGGATAAATACCTTGAATGAATAGAACTTCAGAAGGAAAAACTGAAAAATTGTCAATATCGTGTATTATACAATGTTAAAAATAGGAGCGTACCAGCAGCAATTGGAGAAGGAGAAAGTTCAGAATAGATGTTTTGCCATGGCTGACCAAGTTCCTCCTTAATGAGAGCCATTGCTACATCATCTGGAAATGAAGGCACCTTGAGAGATTAAAAAATAAAAATAAAACAAGCCATTAGTAGAGTTCTGTCACTGACTGGTTTAACCCAGCTGGAAATAAACACTTTTGATGCTATACATCGGAGTATATAATCTATTAACAGGAGTAATTTGAAAAATAAACATAACCACTCTGTTGTCTGATTATGAATGGCCGATCTGTTTGCAGAGCCAAAAAAATTCACGTCCAACAAGTTTTACTCTTGAAGATCAGCTAGTACAAGGACAACTAGCCAATCATGAGTATAAATTGGCATCTAATTGACTAGTTGAGGGAAGATAATTGTTGAAATAACTACCACAGGCCCAAAGAGCAAGCAACTGGATTTATTCATATAGTTCAAAATTTCGCACTACATAGAGATTAGTTTGTCCATGCAAGATAACATTACCTTTTTCCATGTTGAAAGATCCGTATATATCACTATAGTCTAGGATGACACTAAATTTGGACATCACCACTCTCAGATTCTTTAAATAATATTATGTGTGATCCACATTAAGTTTCAGTTTTCAATTTTTATATTGTTGTGGTTACCATACTCTCTCTATTACTTATTTTCATTATTATAAATAAAATAATAATACAAAGCTGTTTTTATCTTTAGTTTTTTTTTAAGAAAAAGGAGAACATTGTATACCTTGTCGCAAAGCTTTTGCAATTCAATCATTGCAGCAGGTGACAGTATATCAGGTCGAATGCTCAACGCTTGCCCAAGTTTAATATATGCTGGACCCAAAGAGGTCACAATTTCCCTTAATTCAATGGCCCTAGCAACTTCGTTCTGAAACAAAAGTTCAAATAAAAAATAATAACAGGGAAATGAAGTGTGTCTTAGATCAAAATTCGCACGGGTAAAGACTGACTCATAATTTTCAACATTCAGTAATCTATAGAGCCGACATTCTATATTACTAATTTAAGTATAAATGAGGAAACACTTGTATTTTTGTTAATATCTAAACACATTTTACTACAACAAAAATTAACTTCAAAAACTGACCCATTGAACTGTAGGAGTCTAGTCCTCATCGAACAAAACAGTTATATTAATTTTGCTCTAGTGGTGTGCTGGGCCTGGTAGTGTAACAGTGTGCGGTACAGTCATCAATGAAAATTAAAAGCAATAATTCAAAGTTTATAAGATCAATATTTTAACATGATCATTTTTCTAATTAGATGTCCCACTAATGAATTAAAAAAAATGGATGTAATAGAATAGCAGGAAAATTAATCAAAAAACTGCATACTGATGCCAAAAATGTTAACCAACAACAAATGTTAACAAATAATTCAACTAGGAGAAAAGATCATTTAAAAAGACTTAAAGGACAAAAGTAGATTAAAGTTACCTCTTTGACCTTTTTGTTGATTATATCCCAGGCAAGGTGTGAAAGAAAGCCACCAGCCACTGAAAGTAACTGAACAACACGGGTTGCCACGGCCCGTGGTCTTTTCCCCCAATATGCAGAGATGCTGGCTGGATCGTACACCAAAGGCAAAAACTCACTGCTTTCATCTACCTAAAGAACAATGGAAATCTCATTGAGAAAGTTTCTATAATAGAAATTTCCAACCTCATGGAAAACCATGGTTGCATTGCTTTTGAATGACAAGGGCAAAGCCCAAACTAAAACTGACAAGGAAAAATCTCTTGACTTTGTAATAATACTGTTTTATATAACATTTCAGATTACTACATGATATATTGACAAGCAAGAGCATTCAAAAACATAGACAACAACTTGCCAGTTACAACACAGGTTTTTCTATGTTAAAAATATAAGATTCTTTTACAATGTAGCTTTTTGAAGACAATTTACGTGCTTCATTCCTCGGTACTTGAGCAATAAGAAATGAACTTACATATCCTCTAGTCAATTTACTTCCATGAGTATCAAGTACACATACCTCGACCAGGTGCAGCTCAACATCATCCTCTGCAAAAAGTGAATCACTTAAATTTTGCCCACGTAGACCCCTCATGAGTATTGCCAACTCTTCGTTTTCTTCCATTTGTGCCCTGACTTTTTTAATTTCCTTTGAAACATCTCCAATTCTCTGTCATTTCGGAGTCAACAAAGCATTGAGAAGAGAAAAAATTAATAAGGAAGAAAATGAGAACTCAGAATATAAGATGTAACATTTCAGATAATTATAAATAAATTGTCCTACGACATTTGCATGTGAACTGCACGGAGACAAGAGAATGGCAAGATAAAAAAGAAACAAATTTAAAAAGTTCTCCATAAGCCCTAAAATAGTCGGAGTTAGAGTTGGTGGATTAAAAGACCTCATTCGGCTAATGAAAATTTGCCAAAAAACAAAAGATTTGTAATAGAAAGAATGCAGAAAATAGAAAGAGAGAAATTGGATTCAGAGAATAATTCTTTCTGTATATTAATGTGTACATAGAGAATGATAATATGGAGAATATTTCTATATCAAATCCTAACTGAATTGTACATATGCTCTTATATAAGTGGACAGTGTGTGCTGTATGTCTGATTACAGAAACAGTGCTGAACGTGTGACGAGGTAGAGAGTGACGTGTAGGTCATCCCTAATGCACTCATTCACTAAACTTTGAGGTCAATCCTCCGAGCTATCTCGCTGAAATTCGATTTTCATTTACTGTATTGAATCAAATAAGATAAGAACTTCAAACTAGTAGTAAAAAAAACTTGATTCACATCTGGAAATGAGTTGAAAATGAACCAGAATTCAAGATATGTACGTGGGAAAGTAATTTCAAGTCATGGAACAAACGCAAGAACCGAAGATCCACTTGAATTTATGTCCCCCTCGTCGGAAATCGAGAATAAAAATAATGAAGATAAATATTGGAGTTTAATCATGAATTAACCGTAGAAGCTCCGTTGACTGCTTTGTAAGGAGGAGGAGATCTCGATGAATCATTAACGGTGCTGGGTGAAGAATATTTCAACGACTCCGCCGATGTGGGTTTCGGCTCGGTGGCAACAGCTACCACCAAATTGGGACGTCTACGAAGGTGGGGAAGTCTCTCAAGGAAGGAATGGCGAGAGGAAAAGATGAGGCGGCGAGGGTCGATTCCGCGGGAGACCAGCTGGGGTGATGCTTCCATGGCGAAACAGTAGGCTCTCTCACAGTCACAGAAGAAGAGAGAGTGGGGAGCAGAAGTGAGGGAGAGGAAAATAAGATGACGGGAAAGGAAACGTTCAAGAGGGAGGGACGGAGGAGGAAAGCCTGGTTGAAGTAAGGACACGTGGCATCGTGTGGAGCAAAGGAAGTGGGCTTTGTTCTGTTGTGTTTTTTTTTATCAACCGTTGGCTATTCTTCTTCAAACAATAAATATGACGAGTGTCCAAAAAATCCATTTTAATTTTCCGAAATAAGCATCATCCTCTATACAGCAATTAAAATACAAACCCGCCCCCACCCCCAGGGCGTAACCTAACCTAAAAGATATCCCAAGGATAAAACGAACCAAATAATTTAAGAATGGATGACAATTTAATACAAAGAAAGAGTTTGCCCGCGGGTGGGTGGTATGACAGAAAAGCTGAAAGGAATGAGAACTTAACAGTTGAATCCATGGCAAACAGACATGACAATTATAAGAATCAAGGCAATAATTATACCCAAAACAACCAACTTTATCTTCATATTCTGGATCCACATCTTCCGCCTTATTTTTGCTCCCTGGGTCCTGAAATCCTGAGCCTGAAACACATATGAATTAAAATATTAACTTCCATTCCAACCAAGACACCCAAAGAAGGTGAACAAAACAGTAAACCAAGCAAAGCAGTCCCGCATCCAGCACCCATATGGATACCAAAAAACATTATACAATCTTATTCCCCTGGCTGTATGCAACTAAAAAGTCACTCCGTAAAGCGAACAAACAAATAAGTGTGAGTGCTGCGTGTAATTAAATTGAAACTCTAAAATAGAAGATTACACCCCGTAGGGGATCAACCCTTTCCCCTTTCATCTGCACCCCAATCCCCTACCCCACCCCCTACACACACAAGAAATATCCAGTTTCTATTGACGAGTGCTTAGGCAGAGACCAGGGTGAACAAAAATAAGATGTGTATCTGCAATTATTGTCCTAACCTGTGAATGGAGATTCTCAGTCTTATCAACCAACAACTCAATCTTCTCACCACGATCCAGAACCTGTATTACAGGAGGAAAAATTAATTAATTTAACAAACTTTTCAACGCACTATTATTACATAAATAATATTATGATATAAATAATAATAAGAATGCTCTCAGGAAATCAATACAAGGTCTAAATACTATTATTATACTAAAAACTCAAGCAGCTCAAAGTTAACGCCATTTTCAAAAATAATATCATCTCAAAAAAACTCTAATTGATGGAAGCCATTCCAATAGTCTCTAAATGTATCAAGACGTGTCATTTCTTTTGCTAATTTTTTTACTAGATTTCTTCCGTTCGATTTTAACATGACCATTCCATTTTCCTACTTATAAAAAGAGCACACAAGATTCAGAGGGTAAACACCAGCCAACCAAACAGAGGCTGCAATTTAAGTATTATTTTGTTCACGACTTTTGATAACAGAGGCATCATAAATGCCATATTTGAGCAGCAACTTTACGATTGAGATACCAAATACATAGATCATTGAATAATTACCCACACCACACGTCCAAATTTATCTTCTTGTAGAACTTACAGGTCCAAACAATCAAGGAAAAAAACAAATGCATTTCCTAACCTTCTCAATGTTTTCCATCATAACACCTTTGACTTCAGAGACCTGAGCTTTTACTTTGGCAAGTTTGTTGATCTCCTCAGGATGATCTACACAGTATTGCATTTGCTCCTTCAATTTGGGCCTACAATATTAACCCAAGTCAACAGATTTCATTTGAGAACCAAAGCAACAGATTTCTGTTACTACAAAAATATAATACCCAAATTCTTTTTTCAAACTGTTAGCAACAGCAGTTGCAGCTTTCCCGCCACCATATCTTTTGTTGAAGTCTTCCTTTATTCGATCAAGAAAGGCAAGAGGAATTTGTCTGCCAGCAGGTTCTACTGCAACCACACAAAAAGCTGCAAAAAACCAATATGAAGCGGCAGAGCATGAAAATATCATCTAGTGAGGATTACGAAAGATAACATGGCATTCAACTAAAGTAAAATACTAGCAAATAATTGTTATGTGATTCAGTAATGTTAGAGAGAATAGCTAAAACATTAACCCAGCACTTTACTCTCTATCTATGCACGTCAGCTAACAAATTAGGAATTAGGAGATTAAAGCTGCGAAGCTATTGCCACCATATCGACAATTTTTTCAATGATCTGAAAAAACATGTTTCGGCAACAAGACCACAAATGATAATAGGGAATCTTGGATGTCACAATAGGTTCTTATGAAACAAGATCAGATCAAATAAAATTCTGACAGACTATAAAAAGAACCGGCCGTATGAACACGTACATTAACAATATCCCATGGATCAATCTATGCATTTACTAGTTCAAATGATATCCAACAATATAAAACAAACAGATCCCACAAGTAAACGTAAGCCACCAAAATGAACGAATCCACACATCAGAACCAACAATGTATAAAAGAAACATGCATTACAAACGAAAAACTTCAAGAAATGAGACATACTGAAGCCATTTTCGACGAGGTAATTGAAGGTGTGACCATCACAATTGTAGGTGAACTTGTTATTTGAAGCGGGAAGCTTCTGAAGGCATTGAGAGGCAATGGTGGTGAAATTTCCCGAGAACTCGGTGTACTCGGCGAGGATCACCGTACCCCGAGCAACAAAACTATAAATCAGAGTCTGTTGGCCCATTTCTCAGACGAACCCAAACCCTGAATCAGAGAGCGAACGAGAATGAAAGAGAAATGGCGCAAGTTCCTGGGTGGTCAGTTATAGATTCAGGCGGTTTGTTTTGTAATTTTAGCACGGATCGTACGCATTTTCATTAAATTATTTAATTACTATTTTTAGCTTTTCGAGAGTGTCATTAATACAAAAGAGTTGGTTGGCCAAACCATCCGACAAACAACTCTGTCGCCCTCAAAATCTAACATTTATTGTAATGCCAACGTCAAATTCATATGTTGAAGTGGTTGGTTAAAAAAAAAAAAGGAAAATTGCTTTGAATTCTCGAATTTTATGTAAAATTATATTAATTTTAATAAAAACCATGGTTTTACAGTAATAAATTTGAACAAATAATCATTATTTTGTAAGAAAAATGATTGATTAAGACATGATCGGCGGGGGGAAAGAGAGTTCTCTCCGGTCCAGCTGTAAAGATAAATGAAATAGTGTAATCAGAAGAGGAAGGATTACAGTATTGGGAATTTTGGGCATTGCACGAAATGGGGAAGATGGTCGGGCCATTGTCTGCTTCGCGTCAGAGAATGTTTATCAGAAATGGCGATTCATCTATGGATGGAAATTGTGTGGCGCAAGGCCTCGTCTCATGGAAGATGACCATCCTCCCGACGTCAACGGCAACTTCAGCGATTGAAGCAGCGTTTTGCTGGATGTTCATTTTGAAACAGACCTCGTCGGAGGTTTCTCTTCGCCATTGAAGCCAAGCTTCTTTTGGAAATAAAGGAAAGTGTGTGGAACGGGTGGCTTTCTTCTCCGATGAGGCTCGACCAAATCCGCTCCTCGAAGCTCGACGACGATATGGATCGAGGCCCAAGCCGTCGGGTTCCAGGCCTATAGAGTGGACTCGTTGAATATTATGGTCTCATTGGACAGTGTTTGGATTAGCTAGACGTGTAACTCAAGTGCATGGTCTTGGTTTCCAAGCAAGCCAGGTGTTATTATGATATAGGTACACCGTACACCTCCTTAAAATAAAAAGAAATGGTAAGATTATTTTCTATTTTTAATTATAATAATATATTAATAAACCACACTTCAAAAAGATTACATTTGTTTAAGATAAATATGCAGATGGAGCGTTTTGAAGAAAAAATTGGATGGGGTGAGAGAGGCTCGAACTCTCGACCTCAGGATCACTCAACAGCTATGAGACCTACGCGCTAGCCAACTGCGCCACCACCCCAGTTGGAAAGTTGCCTCAAGTTGAGGCAATAGGTACAAGTTAGATAACACAATTCCCGGGTGAAAGAAGTCTTCAAAAAAGGGCAACTATTTCCTCATGGTTGAATCTCTCTCCTTTCAAAGCATAAGACTTTTAATCAGCCTTTTTGTTTAATATTTTTCAACTTGTTTGATTTATTATTAACTTAGTATCCTTGGAATTCCACTCTATTTTGTAAATGTGAGGTCAAATATTAAATGAGAATATTGGTTTTATTCATTTTTCTTAATTATTCAAAAATAACCCACAAGATAACAAGCAAGTGGTTCCAAAATACTCTTCTTTTACAAATTGCTCCGTTAAAACATCTCATACTAAAAGAAAATTAGCTGTGGGTCCTGGGTAGAATACAAGAAGTGTGTCCGCGGGGGGTTAATAGCTAAACAAAATGAAGGAGTACATTATTTGATTAATAGTTATATTTCTTTAATAAGAGGTAACAATACTCTTTTGAGCATCGCGCTGTTTGACGAGTAATCACATTTGTAAATTATAATGACTGTCGTTATGTACCAATCAATCAACACGGGTCATTTTCTTGCCAACAAAACCATGCTCGCCCCTAAAAAGTCCCCTCAACTGCCTTTTACGCTACAAATTAAATCAACCCAACCGAGCCGGTTAAACCAACTACTTACGCGGGGCTACAGATTCTGGATATCCCTCCTCTGGCTCTCCCCCCATCTCTCTCTCCACTAAATGAGAGAGAGTGGTAGGAAAAGGTTTCAACATGGATTCGTAGGCATGTCAGTGAGAACCACCTGGCTATCAGAGAGGTCAAGAGTCAGAGAGTGGGTGCTTTAAGGCGGCTCATCATCTACTAGCCACCCTTACCTCTCTGCTCTTCCTCATCGGTCCCAATGTTTCGTATTCTGCACCAGGCAATTGCGTAGATTTTGCCTTCTTTTTTATTTTCGTTTTTCGCGAACCCCGATCGTCGCGGTTATTTTTCACTCATTCCCTCGACTTGCAGTGTACTGTTTTTTTTTTTTTGAAATGTCTGCTTGTTGCAGTCGATCTTTAGCTTGATCGGGAACCGACCCAGATTTTGAATTTCCGATCGGCGTATTGGAGTCTCCCTGATTTGCTAGTTTTCGGTTGAGAATTCACGAGAAAGTGTTATTTGATTGGGATCTAAGATATTTTAGGTCAAGTTGAAGATTGTTCCAAAGGCGGTGGCGGGGAGTCTGAAGGAAGCTCCGAGCTTTTTAATGAGCTCGGAGGAGATCGAATTTCAGGAAGGACTTGTAAACTGCGAGATTTCAATCAGCTCTTTTTATTCGTGTAATATTACTTTCTGTAAATTCTTATAAAGTACTGTCGACATGGTCAGCGGAAATTTGTTTCACTGTCGAAAAAATTCCTGGCCGCCTGAAGAGTATATTAGCAGAACGACTTTGCAATTGGTAATCATGTTTTTTCGCCCTTTTCCCCTTCAAAATTCGTATTTGTGCCAGCATTTAGTTTCCCTGTTGTCTGTTCGCACTGGAAAATTGTTCGGTTGCTCAGAAAATGTAACAGCTTCAGATCTTTCGAAGTATTTATAATTTGACTATTTTTAATTATATGACACTTGAGACACTTGGGTTATAATCTTATCTAGTCATAATATCTTTTGGCCGCTTCATGGTTTATCCTCCCACATATATTTTATTCTTCCATGTAGTTCGATTTTGATAGCGCTGCCCCACCTCAACAAGCCTGGAGAAGGAGATTAAATAGCCATGCGAATATTCTCAAAGAATTTAGTATCACCTTTCTCGAAGCAGTAAAGATGGTACGTGATCTTGCTAACTTTTAATTGTTTTCTACCTATTAGTTTTGCAGTCACAATTTTTTAAATATTGTCTTTTGACTAGTGCACAAGATTTGATGTCTTAGGTTCGTCTGGGTATACGCTTGTGGTCCTATGTTAGGGAAGAGGCTTCACACGGAAGGGTAATGCTCTTTACTTTCTCAAATTTTAAGTTTTGACAACTCTATTCTGTATCAGTGTTACATTTTAGCATTCGTCTGAAACATCTCAATGCTTCCCTCTTTGCTTAAATTTATCTTTTACATACATTTTTTTTTGTGTTTAGAAAGCACCTATAGATCCATTCAGTAGAGAAAGTTGCAAACCATCAGCTTCTCAAGGGGTTCCACTTGGTGGGATGGGGTATGTTGTGGATTAAATATGATGGCCTTGTTTCTTCGGTAATGTGATTTTTCATAGATTGGGTTGTACAGAAGTGGCAGCATTTCTAGAGGCTTTAGAGGTGACTTTCGACAATGGCAGATTGTTCCTGGTACATGTGAAGCTTCTCCTGTCATGGCCAATCAATTCTCTGTAAAGCTCTGTCCTTGATCTTTAATATACCCGATGCATTGTTTATCAATATCAAATAAAAGCAAAAAATTGTGTTCTTCATTTAAGAGTATCTGTTTGAATTTAACTTCACAACTTGAATCACACTTTATGGAATTTGTCTTCTATTCCAAACTCTGTATACATTTCTCCAAGTTATTTTTGCAACAAAACACTTGAGGCTTGATTCATTTGCTGCTAGTGTAAATTGGGATTTATCAAACGAGCATTTTGTTAAAAATTTAATTAGAGAGTGAGTTGTATTTCTCATTGTGCACATGGTTCAACTTAATATTCAACACATCTCTCATGAAGGTTATATGGAATGGAAAATCCATAAATATTGGCGAGGAAGCTTTTGAATTCAAGTAAGAAGTGAAAAGGCACGAAGAAATTCCTTGAGATCATCTAGTCGAGTTAATGATTCAAAATGTTAACTTCTCTTTCTGTAACATTCTGAAATTATTGTGAGTTTTAATTTTTTTTAATGCCATCAATTTAGTTAATAACTTTTGTTGGTCTTCACATGTGAATCAAATGACACTGTTTTGACGTAGGAAGGTCTATATTGTTCACTGTGTTTTTTCTGCATTTTTGCATGGTTTTTATAGGAAGGGGATGTTTATCATCCCAGTTTAATAAGGGATATTTAACCTGAAAACTTCTGACGCACTTGAATTGTTGTTGTACATCCCAGATTTTTATTTCTAGAGATGGTGGAAGTAAAAGTTATGCTTCAGTTTTAGCTCCAGGCCAACATGAAGGCCTAGGGTAAGACATCAACATGAAGTTCAAATACTATTTTTCTGTCAACGTGACATATTCGTACTTGCATTGTTTATTATTCGTTTTTTACTTTTACAATGTCATACAGCTACATATGTGGCATTAAGGCTCCAGGGCTTTAATTACTGTGAGTTAAAATGAGTGTTTTAGTCATTTTAACTTAGTTGGACTAAACTATACTCCCTTTGAAAAATAACCAAACTAACTTCTCTAGGAGCTTGATGCATGGGTTGACTAGTGTAGATGGCATTGATAGGGTAGAGACAATGCGGATTCTTACATGCTTTTGGTTTTACAGGAAGGCAAATGACCAAGGAATATCTTCATGGGGTTGGAATTTGACTGGTCAGCATTCAACATATCATGCTCTGTTTCCGAGGGCATGGACCATATATGATGGTATACCTTTAGTAAATTTTTTTTGTTTTAATTTGTCTATATCTTTTTAATTTTTCAACTATTATCTTTCAGGGGAACCTGATCCGGATCTGAAAATTTCGTGTCGGCAAATATCACCCTTCATACCACATAATTATAGAGATAGCAGTTTTCCTACGGCTGTTTTTGTGTATACAGTAAGATTGTCCTATGCATGGAATTTTTCCTTTATTATATGCGTATGTAGTTTCAATTCTATCCAGAATTTCAATTAGGGCAGCTATTTTTGTTGCGTTGCACAAGTCTGTCACTAAAGCTGATTATGCTATGCAAATGTTGTAAGATAGAATGTGTAAAGTATAGGCTCATTGACTTTCATTTTCTCTTCACCAAAACCATGATATTGTTATCGTGGCTAAAGATTCTTTTGTAACAAAGATGAAGTATGCAAATCAAGATGCTATATCTGTCCAAGGCTAAAACTTGTTTGAATTGATTCAAGATTTTAAGTAGAACTTACCTTGGAACAAGTTTGTGTGAGTCTCATTTTATGAATATATGGCTTGGTTGAAGAGTTACAATTGGTATAAGTATAGATCCTGAATTTTTATTTGATCATTTGAAAAGGTGTTATCAAAAATAGAAGTTTATTGAAGGAGTTTATGACTGATTCATTGTGTTTAGTTTCAATCTCCTCATACATCAATAAAAGTTATTGTTATTTTTTAATTGAAGGGCCAGACATATTTCCAGATATTGGTTGTTTTAATTCCATGATTTGATTTTTCTTTGAATAAAATTTCGTGTATTTTTAGTTATAACTTACACGGATTTGATTTGAATGTGGAAAGGTCTTTTAAATAGAGATTTTTTTTTTATCTGTAGTTGTATGGAAAAGATTTTCAGTTTCTAATTGTGTTCTTGTTCGTTTTCTTTTTTCATGTCTTATTTGTCTATCAAAGTTACAGTTTACATTTTCCTAGTATAGTTGGCCTTTAATTCTGGTTCGCTTACTTCATAGCTTTGTTTCTAATTCAGTTGGTTAATACTGGACGGGAAAGGGCAAAAGTGAGCCTTCTTTTTACCTGGGCGGTAAGATGTTGCTATCAGACTAACTTGATGAAATGCCTATAATTTTTGTGCACTGCAGTCCTGTGGATATTAATTCATTGTTTCTTATCTTATGAAGAATTCAGTTGGAGGAATTTCACACTTGTCTGGCGATCATGTGAATGAACCATTCATGTGAGTACACATGGCATCTCAGTTTCTTAGATAATTTCTGGAAATCTTATTTGACGTGGTTGATTTGTCTTTGATAGAGGTGAAGATGGAGTCTCCGGAGTACTGCTACATCACAAGCAAGTCATCAAACCTTGTAATTATTATGTGACGGTTGGTTTGCAAATATCTTTTGGTCTATAAGAGAACTTTTTTTTAACCCAAGGTGGATAACTTCAGAATTTTTTTCACCAAAAGATTTCTCTAGAGAAAAGAAAAGAAAAGATCCTGGTACGTGTAAATGAGGATATAAGTTGGCTAATGATCCTCTAAAAAGATGAGATAGCAAATAAGAATGAACACAATGCTTTGAGGAAAGGCTGTGAAGCCATTCTTTGGAAAATATTCTACCTTACTACTTCTCTCTTATTCTCAATAAAAACATGGTTGTAGCAGGAAACACTGCATATTTCAATTTTGATCCGGGCTTCCTTTTATCATGATACTTTGTGATGCAAGGCTACATTTTGGTGGGGATACACTGTGGGAACTGTGAAATTGGAGCACCTGGTTCTAAGTCGTACTTTAAGTAGAAAAATACCACCTCTTCTAAAACATTGGTACCAATACCACAATGATCTCAGAACACTAGCAACAGTCATATTAAAGTATTCAAGTATAACAATCTTCAGGGTTTGGTTTTCTCATGAGATATCAATTATAATAGCTTATCATATGCCAAAGAATGTCATTCTGGTGGTAAATCTGCTTTAGTTAATATCAATGATGAAAAAGTAGGCACTTGGTCTTTTTTTATGAGTTGATATTAAACTATTTACTTTCCCATACACATTACAATCTTACCATCATTTTACTTTAGCATGCAGACTGTTCTCATCTTGCTTTATAATATATATTGTGGAATTGCTGAAATTTCATGAGTTAATGGCAATTTGATCTTTTGGTGCATCAGAGAAATGCTTAATAATATGAACACGTCTTCTTATATGACACATGCGAAATTTGCACAGTTGATGGAGACAGAAAATTTTCTCTCTGCTGTATTGCCATATTCATAAAAGTGTCTTGATTGTAACGTTGGTGCAGGACGGCAAAGGGGAATCCTCCAGTTACTTTTGCTATTGCTGCCTGTGAAACTCAAAATGTGAGTGTAACAGTTTTGCCTTCTTTTGGACTATCGGAAGGAAGTTGCATCACAGCAAGAGATATTTGGGATAGAATGGTGAAGGTAGTAAATGGACATTTTTATTGTCATGCACGCAACTTATCTGCTGTCATTGAGTGTTTTCCTTTCTCATTTTGTCTCTTTCTCCCTATGAGTGTTGGAACTCATCCCCTTTTAATTTCAAGGATGGACAATTTGATCGGGAGAACTTTAATTCTGGACCAAGCATGCCATCCTCACCTGGGGAGACACTTTGTGCTGCAGTTTCAGCTTCTGCATGGGTGGAACCTCATGGAAAATGCACTGTAGCCTTTGCTCTCTCATGGTCATCTCCAAAGGTGAAATTTTTGAAGGGAAGCTCGTATCATAGGTAAAGTGTGAGCAATTACTTTCTTGGATTTTCTGTCTTTCATTTACATAGTTGACAATCAAATTTAGAGCCACAAGTAGTTGATACAAGACGATCAGCATGGACCCTTGTGTTTTTTTTCTTCTAATTACCATTTTGGGAGATGTTTTTCGCTCTTTAGTTATCTTTTATTTGAATCTTTATTTCTCAAATTATTTAGGGGTCTGGACGCTGATAAAGTATAACCATTATTATTCTATGCATTGATATTATGGTGCAATGGAACCCAAACGTGATGATTAATTAGCTTGTTTTCACTTTCATCCAGGAGGTACACAAAATTTTATGGTACTTCTGAAAGGGCTGCCTTGGAGTTGGCTCATGATGCGCTAAAAAGTAAGAATCCTTGTTTTTTTTTTCAAATAGGAATTATATCAGGATCAATGTTTTTTTTATGAACAAGTGTTGTCTTCTATTTACACACACACGTGTATGTCTTTTTTCTTCTTCCTTGTGTTCTTTTTATGTAGAATTTATTTATCTGATGTTGATTAGAAATTATTAACAGATTACAAATGGTGGGAAGAAGAGATTGAAAAGTGGCAGAGTCCTATTCTCATGGATGAAAGGCTACCGGAATGGTAATCTTAAATCTTCTAATACATAGCTTATGTCTGTGTTGTACGTCATAATAACTAGTGAAAGATTTTTTAGTTTAAGACTTGCTACTGGAAAGTCCAAAGACCACAAATAGTATATAAATTTTAAGACCAAGCACACACTTGTGAAGGGCTTTTCTATGACTCAGGCACTTTAGCAATGAAACGTAAAAACTTATTGTGGATAGTGCATTGAACACAATTTAGGTTTTCCCAGCATACTTTCATATTAACTTCTGTTCATGTGTCAAATAATATGTATGTATGTGTCTTTGATGCTCCAACAAATATTTTCAATGATGTGGGACAATAAGATAATGTTTGGGTTTGGGCGCACGCATTGTTTTGATGATTTATGTGTTCATCCCATGTCTACAGGTACAAGTTCACATTGTTTAATGAGCTCTACTTTCTGGTTGCTGGTGGAACAGTTTGGATAGGTACTGAATCCTTACCAGTTCACTGCAAATTATAGTTGTTTCTTGGATGTATATTTATTGACTATAACTCCTAGCACTTGTCCATTTTTATACGTTTTGAACATGTCTCCCTTATCTTTTGACTTTTATCGAAGTGATACATTATGAAGATATTTTATCTTGGTTCTCCAGACTCGTGTTTATTTGATGCAAGCAAGGCAAATGAGCAAAAACTAACCAATACGGAGAAGGAAAATGTTAAAGTTACTGAAGCAACTGTAAGTAGCAGAAGAGGTGCAGTATGTGAAACCATTAAAATAACTGGTACTAATGGCATTCCTAGTGGTTTAGATGATCACGAAAAAGAATTGTATACTAGACATGCAGGTAAGGATTTGTCTTTGTCCCCTTTTAAGAATGGTTATCCCAGCCATCCCTTTCAGTCCTTCAAAATATTGGATCCACAGAATGATGATGATGTTGGTAGGTTTTTGTACTTGGAAGGGGTGGAATATATAATGTGGTGCACATATGACGTTCATTTCTATGCATCATTTGCTCTTCTTGAGTTATTTCCCAAAATTGAACTCAATATACAGCGAGACTTTGCTAAAGCTGTCTTATCTGAGGATGGAAGAAGAGTGAGGTTTCTGGCTGAAGGAAATTGGGGAATTCGAAAAGTTAGAGGGGCAGTACCTCATGATCTTGGAACACATGATCCATGGAATGAAATGAATGCATATAATATCCATGACACAAGCACATGGAAGGATCTAAATCCAAAGTTTGTGCTTCAGGTTTATAGAGATTTTGCTGCAACAAGGGATATGGCATTTGGGGTTGATGTATGGCCTTCTGTCCGCGCGGCTATTGAATACATGGATCAATTCGATAGAGATGAAGATGGTATAATTGAGAACGATGGATTTCCAGATCAAACATATGATACTTGGACTGTTCATGGAATTAGCGCATACTGTGGTTGCTTGTGGCTCGCTGCACTACAAGCTGCAGCCGCTATGGCCATGCAAATAGGCGACCAGTCTTTTGCTGAAACCTGCAAAAGCAAATTTTTGAAAGCCAAATCAGTTTTGGAAGCAAAACTGTGGAATGGCTCGTATTTCAACTATGACAGTGGATCAAGCAATAATAGTAAATCTATTCAGGCTGATCAATTAGCAGGGCAATGGTATACAGCATCCTCAGGCTTGCCTCCACTTTTTGACGATGTGAAAATCAGAAGTACTCTCCAGAAGATCTATGATTTCAATGTGATGAAAATCAGAGGGGGTAGAATGGGTGCTGTAAACGGAATGCATCCAAATGGAAGGGTGGATGAGACTTGCATGCAGTCACGAGAAATATGGTCTGGCGTTACCTATGGTGTGGCAGCTACTATGATCCTAGCAGGAATGGAGGAACAAGCCTTTACAACTGCTGAAGGTATTTTTATTGCAGGCTGGTCTGAAGAAGGATATGGGTAAGCTTCATTTGTTTTATTCAACCATTCATCAGTTCTACAATTCTTTCTCGTGGATTATTTTTTCTCCTTATTTTTATAATGTTTTTGCTGATAAATGTGATTTCTTAGATGCAAAATTATTTTAAATGTGGGGGAATGAACGATACCAGTTCGTTTGGGCGAAATTTGACTTTATTTATACTCAAATTTATTCTTATGGAAGATAATAAATTTTATTTCTTTATATCATAGCAAATGAGAAATTCGCAATATTATAATGTTTATCTTAATTTGATTTGTTTGATGATGACTGATTGGCTGCGACCCGAAAGTATATCTGTAATGCTGGAATCATTGATATGGTTTAGTTGGTATGAGTTATTTATGAGATCTTCTAATCTATGTGCTCGCTTGACATTACAGAAGTAAAGATCTGGTTGTGGGCTGAAGTATTTTTTTTCTCCATGTTGAACTTGTATAATTAGATTGAGTTTTTCTTTGCTACTGATGAGTATTCCTCTCGAACTATAGAAGCTGCTGGTTTACCCTAGGTTTCACCTCGGAAGTTCTTCCAATTACTGCAATTAAAATGGTCGAGAATAATAATCTTTTGATGATTGTCCTATAGCCATACTTCCATCCACTTATAATGATCAAATTAATTCTACTCTCTGATGTGATTGAAAGTTCTAGGTTGAACTTATAACACTATTAATGCATCCATTAGGACATTGAGACTTAATTTGACTATTCATGTTTTCATCTCAGATACTGGTTCCAGACTCCAGAGGCATGGACAACTGACGGGCACTTCAGATCTCTTATATACATGAGGCCACTATCGATTTGGGGCATGCAATGGGCATTATCACTCCCCAAGGCAATTCTTGAGGCCCCACAGATAAACATAATGGACAGGATCCATGTTTCTCCTGCAAATGCAAGATTCTCTAACAATGAAAAGGGAGTGAGAAAGATTGCTTCCAAGGCAGGTTGCTTGGGCAACTCTGTTTTTCACTGTTCCTGTTGATCTCAACTCGCAGGGTAATATTAATATAAATTCATTGCAAAGAAGTTGCTTATCAAACTTGTTTTGTTTGCTGCCTCAAAACCCTCGGGCATTGCAAGAAAGTTGCGTATGAAGATTTGGGAGGAGCACTTATTAGTATTTAGGAGAATAACAAGGGATCATCACGGGTGTTTGATGAGTCGTGTTGTTATAAGTTTATTCTCACTTGCGTAGTTTTTCTCCTTCTGTAAAATTTTTGTTCCATTATTCTTTTGGTTGCTCATACACTAATTCCCCTGTACTCTAAATACAGAGATCTCTCTATATCAACTGCTCCTAACTATATATATCTTAATGAAAATTTCATTGGAAAGTAAATGGTGGAGATGATTTTCTTTTCCCCACTGTGGATAAGGAAATTAGAGATCTTCCTTTGATGATTATGTCTCTCTCTTTTTCTTTCTGGATGGTTTCTGAAGCTGCATTTAAGGGATGTATCAATTTTGCACTTGACTGGTGTAGCAGGACATGGATGTAGTTTTAACTGTCCACATAATTACACCCCTAATTTATCTGGATTATGTAATCATCAGGTTTTTAATTTTATTGATATTTTTAGCTTTTTCTTATTACTGGCTGGCTTGATTCTTGTTTCCGTTGAAATTGATTTGTCAGGCAGGCTACTTAAAGACTATGAAATGATGCACACCGGCTGATTACAGAAATCAAACAAATGCCGACAACAAAGAAATTATAGTAAAGGATTGAAAAAAACACAGTTTCTAGAGGGTTTGTTCTCTTCTAAACACATACATCCCATGATCCCCTCAACTCCCACACCACTGATTACATATCTCCACCCCTCAGCCACAACAATAACTCCCCCTCACAAAAACTCTATTTCCTTTCATTAAAAACAGTACAATTAAAGAAATAAATCCTAAAACATAATTCATAAATCATAAAACACACAAAACATCTACTTTTCTAGCTTAAATCTCCTTTTCCCGTCACCTAGCATATGTGAATATCAGTGGTGGTTGTTTATCAATACCCTCGCTCAAAGTCTCACATTGTCTAAATTGGTGAGCACTACCATCAAAGTGTTCCCAAGAAGCTTCATCTGGGGGAGGACCCTTCCAGGAGATCAGAACTTCCATGCCTTTCGAATTTCCTGTTCGACATTGCGAACCTTTTAAAGCCTTCGGTTCAACCCGTAACTCCTTATCAACTGTAAGCAGTGGTGGTAGGAGTGCAGACGCTTAGTAAGTGCCAAAAGCCTTTCGTAGTTAAAAAAACATTAAAAACCAGAGGAATTAAAGATCTCGGGGGTCAAGTTGATAAGCCTCAATGCCCGCTTTGGCTATAATTGAAAACAACTCCTAAAAACGGTGACTGAGTTTCTCATTCCTCCTGCGGCCAAGAGAACGTTGACGATAAGGCTATAATTTAAGACGAACCATATCACCAATATTAAAATTGACCTTCCAGCAATGGCGGTTAGCCATTTTTTCATCTGAGATTGGGATCGACTTAAATGATGTTTCAACTCATCTAAAATAACATCATGATCTTGGAATAGGGAATCCACTGAAGAAACTGGAGAAATACCCACACCATAGCGATCGATGTGAGGAGGATCACAACCATAAACAATGCGAAATAATGTGGTGTTGGCTGAAGAGTGAAAAGGTATTATACTAGTACTTCGCCCAAGGTAACCAAGATATGTTTCAAGACAACGATTAACCACTTTCGTTCGTCCATTCGTTTGTGGGTGGAAGGCAGTACTATGCTGCAGTTGTGTGCCTTGATGCTTGAAGAGTTCCTTCCAAAATAAGCTAAGGAAGATCTTATCCCTGTAAAAAACAATGGAACGAGGAAACCCATAAAATTTAACATGTTAAATGAAGGACGAAGCTACTGTCAATGCTGTGAAGGGCTGTTTGAGGCCAATAAAATGAGCATATTTGCTAAGACGATCCACGACTATTAATATGGAGTCCATTCCGGCTGATTGTGGTAAGTCCTCGATAAAATCCGTAGAGATATCATCCCAGTTCTAATTTGGAATGGGTAAAGGTTGTAAGAGCTTAGTAGGAGAGAGTGTTTGATACTTGTTGCTTTGACATGTCTCGCAAGTTGCTACATAGTGTTTGACATCCTATTTCTTTCTCTTCCAAAAGAGTTCTATTGATATACGCTGAAGTGTTTTAAGAACCTCTGCATGACCTTCAATGGTGCCATAGTGGAATTCCTTTAATACCAGGAGAATGATAAAAGACGCTTTCATCAAGACTACATTGTTATTAAAAAATAGCCTCCCATTACGAATAGTGTACCCGACATGCTCTTGTTGCACAGTCTACAAGTCCGTATAGATAGAGCTTAAATTTGGGTCATACTTAACCTCAGAATCAATAAGCTCCCAAGGAATGATGGTGACAATCAAAACCGCAGAAAACTCGGTATTGTCTGGTCTGCGAGACAGAGCATCTGCTGCCTTATTTTTCACTCCTAGTCGGTATTGGATCTCAAAATTGAAGCTTAGAAGTTTGGTTAACCACTTTTGATGGTTGGGACTCACTAATTGCTACTCGAAGATAAACTTTAAGCTGTGATGGTCAGTCGTCATTTCTAGATAGCAAACATAATAGCGTTGAGCTCCCCATTCATAAACTAATCCTTGTTGAGCCATCTGAGGAAGAACTTAACTAAAATATGCAATGAGTCTCTCTTGCATCAAAGTAGCTCTGATTCCACTTCTCGAAACGTCGGTTTCGATGACAAAGGGTTTAGAGAAATCAGGCATGGCCAAAACTGGTATTGTCGCTGTCCAAAGGATCAAACACTGCTTCCACTTCCGAACTCCAATGAAAATTGTCCTTCCAAACCTGATTCGTTAATGGAAGTGCAATCTCGGCATACATAGCCACAAACTTGCGGCAGTATCTAATAAGACCCAGGAATCTCCATAGTTCCTTCAACGTGCAAGGCGTCGGCCACTTAAGCATAGCATCAATTTTCAATGGATCAGTGGCTACTCGCACTGCTGATATAATATGCCCCAAATACTCTAGTTGAGACTATGCAAGATGACATTTAACCTTGTTAACATTGAGGCTATGGTATTGTAGAATCGTAAATACCTACTCCAAGTGTCTCAAATGATCCGTCATTTTGCCACCAAACACTAGAATATCATCAAAGAAAACCCAAACAAATTACAAAGAAATGAATGAAAAATGTCATTCACCACAACCTGAAATGTTGAAGGAGCATTAGTTAGGCCAAAAGACATAACCAAGAACTCATAGTGGTCTTCATGAGTACAGAAAGTTATTTTGGGAATATCCTCCAGGCGGACTCGAATCTGATGGTATCCTAACTTAAGATCCAGTTTGGAAAAAATATGCACCCCGTGTAGTTCATCTAGTAATTCGTTGGTAATTGGAATCAGAAATTTTTTGGGTATCTTCGCCTTATTAAGAGCATGGTAGTCGATACAAAATCATCTGCTTCCTTTTTTCTTTTTAACTAGCAACACTGGGCTGGAGAAAGGACTACAACTATGTCTGATTTTCCTTGCAACCAACATCTCATTAACTAGCTATTCAATGTTGTTTTTCTATATATGGGGGTAGTGGTATGACCTCATGTAACGACCCCGGGTTTAATTTTCCTCAAATTGTAAACCCTAAATTTTTTTTCTTAAATTGGTTTACAAATTAAGTTTAATTAAGTCGTTATTAACTATAAATTACAAAATTTCTTTAATCTTTGAAAATAGTAAAATCATTATTTAAGGTGGAAACATTTAATAAAAGAACTATATTTATTAGCAAAATAATTTATGTTTATTTATTAGGGTTTGTCCAATTAATTATATCTCATTAGATAAACTTTATTTATAAAACAATATTAAATACAAAACATTTATTTAAAACTTCATTAAACAAGATATAGTTTATTTAAAATCTAACTACAAACAGAATTTATTTAAATAACTTTAGTAATTGAAATTCCAAGTAAAATTTATTTTAAAATAATAAAACTGCAATATAAATAAAATTTAATCCTCTGACTCATCATTAATACTCCGAATATCTCCCTCTGTATGCTTTTTTGCTTTGGAAAAATCCTCGATCAACGCTTGTTCATCTTCAGATAAAAACTCACCTACATCACAAAACTAAAGGTGAGATAACTCAGTAAGTAAAAACACGTGCATATATGAATTAAATTAATGCATTATCAAATTTTCATGCTCTAAGCTATATACTGGTTAGAACTCATTTTCCAACCTTACCATGTGTTCAGGCTTTTAGAAAACCAGCGGTTTTTTACAATCATAAGGTTTCATCAGCCATCTCATATCATGCTTTCCGTCAATTCCATCAGATTCATGCATTCATATTCACATACATAATGTCCTATTCATTTATCTTCTAAATATCATATGTTAATGACTAACAATGTATGTTCAAGTAAAATATCAGAATTTAATAACAAAGTAAGTATAAAGAAAATAATATACATTTTGTGATGTAAGGCCTATGGCCAAAGCATTGTAAAATTTGTGTTTTACTTACCTGGATTCTGAGAAAAATATGGTTTTAGGAATTTCCCGAGCCTTTGGATAATCTAGTCTATCTAAAGGATTTATCAATTAAATTCCTTCAAAAAAAAATCCTAGAGAGGAATTTGGGCAGAAATTCATTACAAATGAAATCCTTAAATGGATTAGAGATGAATTCGGATTGGGTTGGTTCGATATGTTGGACCGATTAGTTTGGTTCGGTTTTGGCTGGCTCGTTCGTTTGGGCACCAACTTAAAAGAAATCGGTATTCTCTTCTTCGTTCTTCTTCTTCTTCGCCGTCCTCACAATTTTGCAGTGAGAGAGAGGGAGTGAGAGAGCTCCACTTCATCGATGACGAAGATGGAGATCCGTCGTCGAGTGATGGTTCGTCCAAGTATAAGGTTTGTCGTTCGCCGAAGGAAAGGGTTTGCACAGGAAGAGAGAGCTTGGTCAGAGAAGGATTTCATTGTAGCAAGGTCGGGCTTCGGTGGATGGACGATTTTGCCGAAGAGGTTTACAAAGAGCGATGGGGATGGTTGTGACTCGAGCGGAGGAGTGAAGGTGGGGTTTCTTCCCTTCACCGAGCTTCCAATTTATAGAGGAGGGTTTGAAATTTATTCCTTTTTGTAGGTTTACGAATCAAACACGAATTGAGGGTAGTTCAATGTTAGTTTAGGAAGATTTTTTGATTGGGTGATTGCTTCGGAAATGGGACGAGAAAATCTCCTGATTAGGGTTAATTTCCCCAAATTGAAGAAATTGAATATGATTTGCTATAATTAGGGTTTGATGAACTCTTATTTGGAAAGATTGGATATATTTTGGGAATTTTAAATTTAGGATGTTACAATCTCCCTTCCTTAAAAGAAATTCCATCCTCGAAATTTAAATTTTTTTGACATTCAAACCTCATACTTCAAAAACCTTTATGCCATTTTAATTAACTCCAACATCAAATTTCCTTAAAGTTAATATTCTTTAACTAAAGTTTGAGTTCTAATATTTTGAGTAATGTTTGCTCAAACCTAATAGTTAAACATAAAATTCATAATTAAATCCTCGAATTTATCTCAATGAACTATATTCTCATATTTAATTCTCACTTAAAATACCTCAATTCATTTTTATCAACTAAATCCTTGTATATATATATATATATATATTTGAATCAAATCTAATATTATATTTACTTAATCAATGATGGTCCTAATTTTGTAATTGAATAAAAATTTATACTTTAGTATCTCTATTTTGTTTTGATCAATTATAGCCTCAAAATTTAATAATTTATCAATTACATCTAATTTCTATGTTTTCAATGAATGATCATTCTAACTACATACTTGAATGTAAATCTTATACTTAAGTTCATTGACTTCAATACGATCAACTATTACCTCAATATTTAGAAAATTTTCAACTAATATCTAATCTCTATATTTCCCAAACAATAATTGATCATCACTAAACACTCTAATATAAAATTTGTACATTATGTCCACAATTTTGTTTCAATTAACTAATCTTCAAAATTTTAATAATTCTTTGAATAAAATCTAAGCTCTATAATTCAAAATGCTCATTCTAAACTAAGTACTTAAATATGAATTTTATGCTTAAAAACCTCAATTTAATCTTAATCAACTTATCCTCAAAATTTAATTATTTATAAGGAATAATATAAATTTCGTGTTTACGAAAAAAAATGATATGTCTATATCATTGAATTCAATCAACTACTTACTAAAAATTAAATTCATATTTAAAGATCTTCATTTTATTTTGATAAATTATATCATCAAAATTTAGTAAATCCTCATCTATGGTATCATTTTATGGTTCCTCAAACAATTATCATTTTAACTATGCACTTAAATGTTAATCTTATACTTATGTTCCTCAAATTTGATAATGGTTCTAATATTTACATTATAGGATCGATATACGCCTATAGAGGGGGGTGAATATAGCGTTTTAACTTTTTCGTGCGATATTTTGATCTCTAATTACCCTAAGTGATTTAATGCATATAATTAAAATATCGATAACAAATATATGCAATAATATAAAAAGTAAGGGTTAGAGAAATGCACACAATATTTGTTTACGTGGTTCGGCAAACTAGCCTACGTCCGCGCTCCAAGTTGCAATTGGAGATACACTATGTAATTGGCTTGCTGGTGCCAATAAACCATTTACAAATTTACTATTAGATGGGGCGTCACTCTTGACTAATTATAAGGTCGTCAATCTTAGACTCTTACGAGTCGTCACCATAAATTTGACTGTTTCATCCAAGTGTGATGAATTCTTAGGGAATCACCCTTTACAATCAAGCACAATAATAATTTGGAGATTAACTCTCAAATCTATCTAATCCAAATTCTCCCAAAATATAACTCGCAAATTCGGAATAGGGAGAATTGGATATACAACAATATCGAAAGCTCACAGAGATTTTATCGCCTATGAAAATCGGCAGAGCTTCGCTTTAGAATCCTTGGTTCGTTATAGAGAGCTTGGTGTGGACTTATATTTATAGACACGGCCACTGCTGCTTCTGGACGTCCTCAGCGTCCGCACCTATCGTCCGTACGACCGTTAAAATTTTCCCGTTGAAAATATAGCCGTTGGACAAAAAAATTTGCACTTGCGGACGCCAATTCTATCGTCCGATTCGTCTGCATATATCGTCCACGTCTTCAATAAAATTGGACAGATTCAAAGCGGACGCCAATATTCGCGTCCGCACCGTCCGCACCTACTGGGTCCATCGTCCGCGACTGCACAAATTTGAAAGGGACGCCAAACCATCGTCCTCTTCTTCACTTCTGTCCGCACAATTGAAGGGTTGCAGACGCCAAGTTACGTCTGCCTCGTCCGCGAGCATCGTCCGCGTGTTCATCAAAATGGACAAAAGCAAAACGGACGACTAAAGCCACGCGTCCGCCTCATCCGCAGCATCCGCAACTGCATAGCCTACTTCATACTTTCACAAAATGTTTTCTCTAAGTCATACGAACATTTCATTCTCCTGCATAGACTTAGAGCAACACATTAAACATTCCCAATACCTTGAATCAAGGGTATTCTCAATTTAATCGATAAATATGATATATAAGAATTCAATGTATAAACAACTTTTACACTTTAGTTAAAATGTTCATCATCAAAATATAAATATGCCTAACACACTTAGGCTAACAATCTCCCCCTTTTTGATTATTACAAAAACATATTAAGTTGTTTATATCCAACACCTAAGCATGTGCCACAAGGTTATGCAATTTACCAACCAATTAATACATGCAACATGCTTCAAAATATCATTCTCCCCCTAAAATATATCACAACTTATATATCATTCTCCCCCTTTTTGTCGTAATCAAAAAGTAACTCTAGGGGAGGGGAGTCCAAACACAATCAAGAAATGTTATCAAAATAAGATTAACAAAATAAATTCTCCCCCTTTTTCAAGTAGTCTATCCAATAATTAAATCATGGAGGGAACTAATTTTACCAAAAACAAATTTCTCCCCCTTAATCAAAGAATCTATCCACATATCAAACAATGGAGGAAAATAAGCATTTACATTCAATATATAATTTAATTATTCCTAGAGCAATTATCAACAAGTTAAAACTATCTCTCCTCTTAATCAATGAATCTAACCAAGAAGCAAACCATGGAGAGAAATATACATTCAATTTCAATTTGTGATTAAAAGAAAAATACCAATTGTAAAGAACCACAATTACAAAGATTTCTAACAAAAGTATTCTCAATGAGTAACATCGATTCTAGAAACATTGTCCCCCTTTTTGTCAATACGCAAAGAATCTTATTTAAGGGAAACTCTAAGCATGTGATTTCAAATAATAGATACCAAAAAGATGGAATTCAAGAAATAGATATCAAATATAGAAAATAGAATCCACTTGATACCAAATTTATGAATTAAGAAATTAAATAATAATGCACAATTTGAAGCTAAACAAGTTTTTCAAGGAATTATACAATGTTAAAATTGAATCATTTTTGCCAATTACGATATCAATTGTAAGATCAAAGAGAAAATGGTAAGAGAGATATCAATGTATAATTTCAAAATCAATCCACATGTCTCTCTCCCTATGTTAATCACAACAACAATTTGATTGGGGATATTCCACACATTCAAGTATTTGCTCTCCCCTTTAGAGCAACAATAAAAACAACTTCATAAAGTCTCTCTCTCTCTCCCTATATAGTTATAACAAGGCAAACCATTGAGGAGATTTTCTAAACATTCAATATAAATTTGATGTGGTTAAGAATAAGATGTCAATTGCAAATAACCACATTACAATTCTATAAAAATTAACCCTCTAGATCATTAAACATACAAAATTCATTGGAGGGTATGAACGTTAAAGTTCAACTTATAGATACCAAGAAAAATAATTTCATACATGATACTAATTAAAGATTAAGTTCAAAGATTTCAATTGTTGAAAGTCAATTCTAAAATCAAATATTGATACCAATTTAAAATTTCAAAGCATAAAGAAATTGAAGATACCAATTGAATAAATGAGATCCAGGAGTAACAAACAAACCAATTTTCTTAAAATAGTTATCTCCCCCTACATCAAGTTAAAGTCAAGAAGGAAATTAACAAAATATAGATTTAAAAATTTTTTGCATGGTTTTGTTTATTTATAAGCTCCCCCTTAATGCCAAAATCAACCTGTAAACACATTTTATAGAGACCAAACCAGCCAGAAAATGCGCAACTAGAAACAACAAATGTATGGCAAGATAATTTCATCCATAATATTCAAACTATGCAAAGGATAAAGAAGTCTAACGATAGAATCAAAAGAAAATCTAGCACAACAAATTACAACCAAGTTGTTTACTCTCCTAATCAAAACAAAATGCATAGGTAAACATAAGTCATAAACTATGCATCTGGAATGTCTTCGTCATCAAAATCATGTGAAGGCGGAGCAGAAGATGGAGGAACATCATGAGGAGCTGGAGAGGGAATGCCAGTGTGCCATATGCCACGAGCAAGGTCATCCATGCGTCTATCCAAAGAATCAAGGCGATGATCCACAGAGTCAAAGCGAGTCAGTATTTGAAGCTTGTAACCCTCAAGGCGAGCAAAATCAGCACGAGAGGCATATGGAGTGCTAAACATAGAAGGACCAGCCTCGGTGGAGAATGATGGACCAGCCTCTTGATAGGTAGACGGACCAGGCTCGGTTGAAGGAAGAGCAAGATGCGGTTCCAAAGGCCGTGGAGGAGGAGAATTAGGAACTGGAACATTGTCTTGACGGGCAATCCACTCACCATTTGGAGCCCGAATAATTCCCATCCGTCCTAAGGTTTGTGGAGAATAGATGTCGGACCGGCAAAGTTCACAAAATTCAGAGGACGAAGGAATAGGAATGTCCATCTCTTTAAACAAGTTCATAAGGAGTAAATTGAATGGAAGTGAACACGAGACAGTATCAGCCATGTCAGCCAATTGAGCCGCGATGATATATCCTAAATTGAAAGAGTGTTAGATACATATGCTGAAGAACATAGAGATCCATGTAGCTAACATGATCTCGGTGACCGGCACGAGGAAGAACATTATACTGAAGGGAATGATGAATAACACGTGCCCTAATGCTGAGATGTTTTGACTTGGGCTTAACATGATAATCATTAATCGGATCACGAAGGATTTGACGCAAGAGAATATCGCCCTCTTCCTTCTTGTGAAAAGAAGGAGGAGTGTGAGCATTGTAATATCCCTCTGACAAAAGACCTTGGGGACATTCAAGGAATACATTTAGGAGATGAGGAGTGATCTCAATCTCTCACCCATAAAGATAACTCTTAACAACTAGAGGACGGTCAGTGTATGACAAATTTGCATAAAACATGCGTATTGTCTTCTCAACAAATGGACCATCGAGAGAAAATAACTTACGTAAACCCATATAGGTATACGTATCCGCTAAATCAAGACTAGATAAACCCTCAAAATCGATTTGCCTAGAAGGAATCAATGAACGATTTTTGAAATCATCATCATAACGTTTCTTACATATGTCATTGATGAATAATCTAGACCTATAAACTTGAGTATTTTCGGAAGTTTGAAGAGAAGTGCGTTTTCTAGGAGTACGACTAGACATTGTGAAATTGAAAAGAAAATTCAATGAAAACCCTAAGAAACTCTAGACAAAGAAGAACAAAGGATGATAAATTGATAAACAATGACAATGGGAGTTGAAAATATGAGAGAAGTACCGAAATGAGTGACAGAGAGGCGTCGGAGGTCGCTGGGAAACGAAAAGCCGGGAAGTGGACGCAGAGTTAGGGTTTTGAAAGTCCTCAGTTTGTTTTAAAATGCGTTTGCGGATGCAGCGGACAACAATTATTGGCGTCCGGCTCGTCCATAACACACCAGAAATGAAGCGGACTTGAAATTTCGAGTATAAGGATGGTGAGGATGCCACTTTTGGCGTCCGCACTATGTAGTCTGGGAATATAAACTTTGCAAAAATGATTTATGAAACACTATTTATCTTAGAAGTAAAATTGTGATCTAAAGGCATTCTTAGCAATTCTACTTTCTCCTCTCTATTTCATTAACCAAGTTCAACAAAAAAAAATAAACACAAAACAACAAAATTAAACAACCAACAATCTTTCAAAAATACGCAACTTAGAATCCTATTGTTGGAGCTACATCATCAAAATACAAGTAGAATTAATAAGGTGAATTTCAACCTATTTATGCAAAAAGATCAATGATCACAATAAAGTTTAGAACTTCAAGTGGTGATCTACAAATTGAAGAAATATAGTAAATTTCTACCTAGAGATAGCAAAATAAAATTCATTCAAGAATTAAAGTCAAGATAAATCAATTTCAATCTCAATGGCAAATAGAACAATAGAGTTGAAACAATTTAAGCTTTAATCTCAAGAAAAATAAAGCTTGAATCAATTGATAAAGTAATTCATTCTTATCAATCAAAATCTAAATATTAATCCAGATCAAATTCACATTTAACTTCAAATATCCTAAAGAGATTGTGTACCTCAAGGTGTTTTATTCCATTTTATCGCATAGGAGACGTTCTTGAAGTTTCTCCCCATGTGTTGGATATTCAAGTATCCATTCTCCTTTTAAGTTCCTTGGGAGAACCTCCAAACCTACAACACAATCAATTCGAATTCTTTGGTACCCAAGCCATTTTGGGTCCATTTGTTATAGATTTGGTTCTTTTTGGAACCCACACAAACTTTGAATTCAAATTAAGTTTAAAATTTAAACTAGATTTAAATCTAGGATTCACATCCAAAGGATGAACAAATTTTGAACTAACATTTGATTTAAATTTAGAGTTCAAATGCAAAGGATAGACATATTTAGATTTAACATTTGAATCCAATTTAGCATTTGATTTTAAAGGACAACAAAAAGATTTATGTCCAACACAATTGCAAGAATTACAAATTGATGAACTAACAAATCGATTAGTGTAATTCTTTTTCTTTGCAAAGGGTTCATAACCAATTCCGGCTTTATCGAATGTAACCCTTTGCGAATTCAAGAGCATATTTAAATTTTTGCTCCCATTTGTGAATTTAAACACAATAGAGTTCAAATCATTATTCTTTGCTTTCAATTCACAAACATCAATCTCAAAAGAGTTAATTTTAGCATTAGCATCAAACATAGATTTAGATTTAGCATTCAAAAGGCTAATTATATCTTCACATGATTTAATGGAAATATTCAATTTATCATTTCTATTTTTGCAAATCACCACAATCATGCTTAAGACATTTGATAGTAGCAATCAAATCACAATTTTTAACATTCAATGATTCAATTTCCTTTTCATGTGATTTGATCAAACTATTCAAACTATCATTTCTAATGTTCAAATCACAAATATCATGTTTATGACATTCATTAATACTAATCAAATCACAATTTTTACAATTTAATAAATCAATTTATCATTCAATAATTTCAAATTCTTACAATCATGTTCAAGAGATTTAAAAGAAGCATTAGAACTATCAATCATGCTTTTTAATTCTATAATTTGATCATCAAGAGATTTATTCAAAATAGTATACTTTTTTATCAAATTATCATTTTTCTTTTTCAATGATTTATTTTTACCTTTTAATGCATCCAAACTTTCTAGCAATTCATTTACAAAATTACCATTATCATCACTATTAGAATTTGAATTGCTAGAAGAGTTTGTTAACTCTATTTCTTCATTGGCCATGAAGCATGTATTGGCCACTTTCTCCTCTTTTTCGGAGGATGTACTTTCTTCATTTTCAAGCCTTTAAATTGTGCCTACATGTGTTAGCTCAAGAGATTTCCAAATATCATATGCACTAGCACAAGATTTAACTTTATCAAATTCATTTTGACTTAAGGCACTATACAAAATATTCATTGCTTTGGCATTTAAATTCCAATTTTGTTTATCTAAATCATTGAATTCACAATTTGGTCTAGGAAGAGTTATTCCCTTTTCAATGATTTTCCATAAAAAGAAATCAATAGATTGTATAAACACTTTTATTCTACACTTCCAAGTCAAATAATCATAATCATCAAAGTGTGGAGGTGTAGATGTGCATTGTCCTAACTCACACATATTCAAATCCATAATATGCAAATATATATAAAATTTTCAATAAATGCAACTTAACAAATATTGACAATGTGCACAAAATATCACACAAAAATTTAAATACCCGCTCTGATATCAATTGTAGGATCGATATACGCCTATAGAGGGGGGTGAATATAGCATTTTAACTTTTTCGTGCGATATTTTGATCTCTAATTACCCTAAGTGATTTAATGCATATAATTAAAATATCGATAACAAATATATGCAATAATATAAAAAGTAAGGGTTAGAGAAATGCACACAATATTTGTTTACGCGGTTCGGCAAACTAGCCTACGTCCGCGCTCCAAGTTGCAATTGGAGATACACTATGTAATTGGCTTGCGGGTGCCAATAAACCGTTTACAAATTGACTATTAGATGGGGCGTCACCCTTGACTAATTATAAGGTCATCAACCTTAGACTCTTACGAGTCGTCACTCTAAATTTGACTATTTCGGGGCGTCACCCAAGTGTGATGAATTCTTAGGGAATCACCCTTTACAATCAAGCACAATAATAATTCGGAGATTAACTCTCAAATCTATCTAATCCGAATTCTCCCAAAATATAACTCGCTAGTTCGGAATAGGGAGAATTGGATATACAACAATATCGAAAGCTCACAAAGATTTTATCGCCTATGAAAATCGGCAGAGCTTCGCTTTAGAATCCTTGGTTCGTTATAGAGAGCTTGGTGTGGACTTATATTTATAGACACGGCCACTGCTGCTTCCGGACGTCCTCAGCGTCCACACCTATCGTCCGCACGACCGTTAAAATTTTCCCGTTGAAAATATAGCCGTTGGACAAAAAAATATGCACTTGCGAATGCCAATTCTATCGTCCGCTCTGTCCGCATATATCATCCGCGTCTTCAATAAAATTGGACAGATTCAAAGCAGACGCCAATATTCGCGTCTGCACCTACTGGGTCCATCGTCCGCGACTGCACAAATTTGAAAGGGACGCCAAACCATCGTCCTCTTCTTCACTTCCGTCCGCACAGCTGAAGGGTTGCGGACTCCAAGTTAAGTCCGCCTCGTCCGCGAGCATCGTCCGCGTGTTCATCAAAATGGACAGAAGCAAAACAGACGACTAAAGCTATGCGTCCGCCTCATCCGCAGGATCCGCAACTGCATAGCCTACTTCATACTTTCACAAAATGTTTCCTCTAAGTCATACGAACATTTCATTCTCCTGCATAGACTTAGAGAAACACATTAAACATTCCCAATACCCTTAATCAAGGGTATTCTCAATTTAATCGATAAATATGATATATAAGAATTCAATGTATAAACAACTTTTGCACTTTAGTTAAAATGTTCATCATCAAAATATAAATATGCCTAACATACTTAGGCTAACATACATCTCATCCCTAACTTCCATCATAAGAAAGTTAATCATAACACTTTTTTTTAACGTCTTTTTAGATTAGTCATCATACTTCTTTTATAACTTATTTATTCATGCTTAATCTGAATGAACAATCTTCAAGTTATTAGGTCATAACTTATTATGATTTTGCTACTCTACTCTGATTTATCTCTATCCTGAGCCTCTAATTCCATTTTCATCGAATACTTAACTCTTCTTTTCATTTATACTAAACCTCTATCTTGAGTAAACTAATATTCATAAGACTAATGTTATTCCTTAATTTTCATTTTTATTCTTTTTTTTTGTCTTACTTTGTCAATCGCTTGACATTCTTAATACTCATAACTACTTTAAAAAAACTTATCCTCTATCTTTGTCTATATAGTTATACCATGATAAACTAAACATTTAGTATTAAAGTTGATAATTAAATCCTCATAATCACAAGATCCTAAAAAATTTAAAAATTTAAATATAAATTTTATACTAAGATACCTCAATTTTAATTTTTGAATAACGACATCATCAAAATTTAGTTATCATAAGGAATAATCTAACATCCTTATTTACATAAACAATGATCTCTCTATATTTTTGAGTTTATTATAATCAACTACTTTCTTAAAATTTTAATTCGTATTTGAAGACCTTGATTTCAATCCAATCAACTATGACCTTAATATTTAAGAATTTATCAATTACAATCTAACTTTTACATTCTCAAACAAAATCATTATAAACTATACATTCGAAGACATAATTCCTACCTAGATTCCTTGATTTCACTTTTATCAATTAAAAATTCTAAAATTTTCAAAGTCTTTCATTATAATGAAATCTCCATATCTCCTCAGAGCAATGATTATTCTAATCATTCTAAATTGTCAATTCGTTTAATTCCATGTTCTCAAGAGTTTTTTAATAATTACTCCACAACTTTCAAAAATTTCTCTATCGAACAACACTAAACACTTAAAAGGTAAAATTCATAAATTAAGTTCTCAACTTTATTTTAATTAACTATAACCTAGAAATTTTTCAAATATAATCCAACATTAATATTTTCTTAAAATTTTCTTAGACTAAACGTGCCAATATATCTTTCATTATAAGATCATCAACATCTCTACTTCTTACTCGTTAACTATATCCTCAACTCATATTTAATATCAAACTTTTTCCTAAATCATCATCATTATAAATTTTTATTTCACCTAATTTTCTTTCTTAACGGTGTATTTACTAAAGATGATATCCATTTTCCTGAGTAATGATGTAATAACCCAAATTTTTATATCAGAATTTAATAAGGACAATTGGAAGGTAATTGGGGATATTTGATTAATTGGATAATTATCGGGGTATTACCAATGACGTATTCGTTAGATTATAATTTATGGAAATGAATGTAACTAAAATAAATATTAATTCAATGAATTAAATTATAATATTTGGGATTAATTAGATTTATTTTAAATCAGAGAAGAATTAGTGAAAGATTTAATTAGGATTAATTAGATTTTAAATATAAGAGTATATCAAGTGAAGATTAATTGAGGGATTAAATAAATTAGATTAATTGAGATTTAATCGTTAGGGGATTTAATTAATTAATAGGTTAAAGAAAATTATGAAAGAGGTGTGGAAGGCATGAACCGGTTCACACTCGGTTTGTCAAAGGCCAAAGAAATGGCCTTCGGCCATTCTGTGAAAGGAGAGAGAATAGGGAGACGAGAAGAGAGAGCGAGGGAGGGAGACGATCGGGAGATGAGGGACGACGCAAAGGCTCGGCTCGGCTCAGACTCGGGCAACTCCTTTGCGACAGGCGGAGATGTGAGCTCCTGTGGCGTGGGGCGACGCAGTCTGAGGGTTAGGGCTCGGTATCGCGAACTCAGAACTCCTGCTAGCCGCAAATTCCAGCTTCAGGTTGAGGTAGGTTCAATCGATTTCTTCCTCCTCCTTTGCTTTCTGTTGATTGGGCGTTGGTAAGGAGCGATTTTTGGCGTCGGGATGGTAGCGAGCGACGTCTCAGGTCGATGGCAAGGGTTGGCAGTTTAGGAGGAACGGCTGGGTCTTGTTCGGTCTGAACCAATTTTCTCTTGGTTCTGACTCTAGATGAAATGGACAGAGTGAACATCGTAAGGCATAGCTGGGCAGTGGTTGGTCGGCACGTGCTCTCTGTCTTCTGGGAATTGGCAGAGAGTGTCCCCTTCCTGGTGTTGATATACTGAGATGGAGATAGAGCTGGGAACTCTAGAGGATGGCCGAGTGCTGTGATGAGGAGAAGCTTGGTGGAGGAGGAAAGCCTAAGGAAGGGAAGCTCCTCTCGGGTCCCCTATGTCCTTCAAGTAACGATTCTCTTCCTTAGTATTGGACAGTTTCAATGAAGTAATTGGATTATTGGTTATGCTGTGACTTGGTTTCTGCCGATATTTTTTTAAGAAGACTGATGTTCTATAGTGGGTCTGTATTTCCATGGGATTAAGCTTTGATGCAATTTGTTAATGAGTAGTGTTTGAAATAGTTTCTATTGATGGTTTAGACCTTGTGTTTGTTCCTGTGAAAGAACATTATGGGTTGGGCATTTCTATTGGGTGAAGTATACCCTGCTAGTTGTTATGTTATGCAGAAATTGTTGTGGTTTGTTTTGATATTGCGTTGTAATGGGATTGGTTTAGCTACTGTCTTATGGTTCAACATTTAAGCATAAATATAGTTTGCATTTTTGGCTTTGGTTGTGAACTATGCTTTTGGATATATTGTTGTTGGACAAGTTGGAAAAGCTATGCATGTAAATTGGGTTAAATTCATGCACTGAGATTTAAATTAAGCATCCTACACGTTAGATATATGCTCTGCACGTTTGGATGATTTTAATTGTTGTTACGTTGGTTTGGTCACATATTCTCCATGTTAAGATAATTAATTGGGTCGTGCTTTGCTTCGCGTATTGTTACGATTTGGATCAATCTATTGAGATAGGTTATACTTCGTTTTTGGTGGTAACGGATTCCTAGTAATAAGTCATGATTATTAATACGTGAATGTTATTGAATTATGAAGGTGTGGAAAAGAGGAGAAGAATAGCAACTTAGTGCACTATGCGTAAACATTTCGAGGTAAGGAAAATGAGTGTATGTTGGCCAGAGGAGGCCTTATCCATAAGTAGTATGTGTGAGTTGCATAGATTTCCCTGGGTGATATTCTGTTGTTAGAGTAGTGTTAGTTTCCTTGGATGATATTCTGTTATTATTTCCTTTGATAGTACTCTGTGGATTATTGTTAGCTCTGTGTTATTTCTCTTATCTGTTTCGTTGTTAGTACTGCGATTTAAATGCCTTACTTGGATGAAGATATGCTGGATGTTAGTGCTTAAAGGTGAAAAATATTAATGCGTGAAAGATGGATCCCTGCTGTCTAGTTACTTGCTGTTAGTTACATACCTCTGTTGTTATTTCCTTATGCTTATATTACTTTGTTGTAAGTTGTTCTGCAGGTTAATACCTTTGTGTAATATTTGTAATGATAAACTAAGTTATTAAAAATAAGTTAACATATTTAATTGAGCATGTTAATTAACTAACTAAATAGATTTGAGCATGTTAATTTACTTAACTAACTAGATTTGTTAATTAACTTAACCAACTAGACTTGAGCATGTAAAACAACTTAACTAGAGTAATCAATTAGACCCAAGCATGTTTAATTAACTAATTAGACTTGAGTATGTTTAATTAACAAATTAATTAACTAGTCGTTAAATAACTAATTCGAGCATGTTTAACTAGTTTTTTAATTAATAACTAATCCTTGATTATGTTAATTAAGTAACTAGTGAGCATGTTAATTAACTAGTTGAGCATATTTACTTAATTTGATTAATTCTTGATGCATGTCAATTAAGTAGAGCAATTAACTAACTAGAATAATTAACTAGACAAACATGTTAATTAACTAACTTATCGTTAATCACTAGTTAGCATGTTTATGATATTAGCAGTATGTTAATTAACTAGGTTGTTTGACAAATTAATTAAGCTATAAATCAATCCAGACATGTTTACAAATTAATCGTCATGTATGTTGGTTAACTATTAGAATTGTTTGATATTAACTCCTTCATTGTTAGTTTCCTGCAATTCTCTTAATTTCCTTTATTACAAATGTTTTACGCTGATAGAGGTTTGATAGTGATCAATGCTGAGATGAATGTTTAGTGCGTGAATGATGAATGAGCTAAGAGTTCTTTGATTCTGTTCTGTTATATGAAATTCTATTGCCTTACTTCCTGTCATTATGTTATTAGTGCTACATATATATTGTCTTCTCATTTCATTTGCTTAATTATCTGTAATAGCTAGATGGTTTACTCTAATTTGATCATGCGTAGATAACAGGTTGACACGTAGTTGATCTAATCTGTTAAATTAAGTATGTTAAGTAACCGATTGTAAATTAATTAGGATAACTAACTAAAATTAATAAATGTAATTAATTCTTGAGCATATAATTAATTAGAATAACTAACTAGCTTAATAGTGGTAATCTGTCTTGAGCATATAACTTAACTAGAATATAAATCTTATCTTTCTTGAGCATGTAATGAACTAAGATCACCAGCTAGATTAATATCAGCATGTCAATTCTTCCTTGTTAATATTCTGTATACTATCCGTTTATTGCAATTACATGTACTGTAACTTCCATAATCGATGCTTTACTTTATTAGAAATAATGAAGAAGATGAAGGAAAAATGAACTAAGGAAGAATGAATTAAGAACTTCGTTCATTATGTGATTAGATGTTTTTATATTATCTTTGTTATTGTCTTCTTGGTGTTGCTTATAACATTGCTCATAATTGTTTGTCCTTAGCATGTTATTGTTTACTAAACCTGAGTATGATTAGTTAACTAGGATAAAAGTACATAATCAACTCTTGAGCATGTTAACTAAGTTATGTTTCCTTTATACAAGCATGTCCCTTATTGTTTAATTAATTCTATAATTGTCTCCTTCATATGCTTCACTTTATTGGGTGTTCCATTGTTATTACTTGTCCTTCTGTGCGCTATTCCACTGTAGTTGTTACCTTCCATTATATGCTTTACTTTCTTTATATGCGCAAATTTCAATTACAGCTTGCTTTCATTTCAATGCGATTGTTAATTACTTTCTTTTATACGCACGATTCAATTATGGTCAACGTTGCGTTATATTGCATCATGCATCATGCTAGTTAGAGAATGTGTCATCATGCATTATGCTAATAGAAATTCAAGTAGGGAGTGCCACCGGGTGGTGCTCACACGTGCATTGTGTGAGGAAAAAGGAAGAAAATGATGAGAATGATGAAAAAGGGAGTTGGGGGCTGATGGGTAGCGGGTCTAGTCTGCAACTAGCCGAAGCCCCTCCCTTTTCAGGTATGGGAGTTCTAGTTGCAAGTAAAAGGTTAGATCCGACTACTATTCCATCCCAAAGGAAATTCTCCAATCTCCAGCTCAAAGTACCAGTAAAGAAAGAACGAACGAATGTAATGAAAAGATTGGTTTGGGGTGCCCCCATTCCAAAAGAATTAAAGAGAGTCATAAACATAATTGCATTAAACCATTTTCCTTACTGGGCCATTAGGCTCCTGTATTACTTGTGATGTAGGTGTAGATACTTGTACGCAAAGGCAATGCATAGATGAAGGATTTGCACGGGTGAGACTCGTGGTTGGCCAGGCTAAAGTGAGTAAAAGAGAACTCGATTGTAATTAAGTTGTATTTAATTGTTTAGTATTCCTTTAATATTTTACACTTCCGCTATGTTTTAATAAATCCATTATGTTTTCACAAAAGACTTTACAGCTGCTTCCGCTATGTTTTAACGAAGAAAGTTTTAACGATCCGGTTTTGCACTATGATATTATCTTATAAAGGTTTTAATAAAAAATTTTGAATTTTAGTGAATTTTAAAAGGAAGTCAAAAAACTGGGTCGTTACAAATTATCAACTTAAAATATGTTTTTCAATGTAAAATCTATACGTAGTTTCCTTAACTTTATCTTGATCCCATATAGCCCCAAATTAAAATCTAACATCATTTCTAATTCCTTAAGTTATTGAATACATATTTAACCAAATAATCACTTAAGATAAAATAATTGAATTCTTAAACTAAATTGCAATGTATATTATATCATCCTTTGTTTAAGCCTAAATCATCAACTTCTCATTGATCAACTATGTATACATTAGTAATTTTGTAAGTTATATTTTTACTAAATTTTCAAATAGTACAATTCTTATATTCAAATCATTACTATAAACAATCATCTTACTTCAAACCTAACTCATAAAACCTAAGAACTATTTATTATTGCATCTAAAATCCTCGACTAAAATCTTGATATCACACTATTTGTTATTGTTAGGGAATCATTTAACTCTACTAAAATCTTGATATCGCACTATTTATTATTATTAGAGAATCATTAACTCGTGAATTTGTATATCAAAATTTTAAATCCTCTTCATAATTATTATTATTTTTATTTTTATAAGCTCCTTTATTCAAAATATTCAAGATTAAAGCTATTGTATTCAAATTGGAATTTATCCATTGCATGT
This sequence comes from Begonia loranthoides, assembly GCA_022433065.1. Taxonomy (NCBI): domain Eukaryota; kingdom Viridiplantae; phylum Streptophyta; class Magnoliopsida; order Cucurbitales; family Begoniaceae; genus Begonia; species Begonia loranthoides. Next base: position 8,526,320 of record CM039479.1, on the reverse strand, counting down.
CAGACATCTAAAGTGTTTTTAAAGAGTCTCTAAGCTCTAACACTAATATTTGAGTCTAAGGTGGTCTACACTAGATTTGATGTGGTTGAATACTTCATTTAAATTGGTTCATATGTACTTCTTATGCATATTTAAGCTTGGTTTAGTTTTTCATATTAGTTATTATTTTATTATTTTTATTTTTTTGTGTTGAAAGGGGGTTTGTTAATCGGGGTCAAGTCTTTTAATTAATATGTTTAATTTATATTTAGCCGTAGATCTACATCACAAAGGTAACTATAACATATATATAACTTCTACAAAGAATTAAATGTAGGTGTATGCTTGGAAATAGACGAACAATATAGGAACAGTTGATGAGGAATTTGCACGGGTGGATCTTGTGGCTGGCTGAGCTAAAAGAATTAAATGGAAATGATTTGTAAAAGTTTTGTAAATTAATTTATATTTTTTAATGATTTATTTTAATTCTGCTGCATTTCGTAAAAGGATTTATTATTTATATTCAAGAAAAGAATTATTCCGCTGCTAAAATGTCTTAAATGATTATTTCTTAATCCGATAAATTGAAAATGAATCTTAAGTAAAGGATTTAACACTCGATTTTAAAAAGAAAGTCTTACTTTGATTTTATAAAAAGAAAAGTTTTAAATTTTACGCAATTATAAAAGAAAATAAAAACTGGGTCGTTACAAATTCCATCAGATTCATGCATCTATATTCACATACATAATGTCCTATTCATTTTATCTTTTAAATATCATATGTTAATGTTTAACAATGTATATCCAAGTAAAATATCAGAATTTAATAACAAATGAGTATAAAGAAAATAATATACATTTTGTTATGTAGGGCCTATAGCCAAAGCATTGTAAAACTTGTGTTTTACTTACCTGGATTCTGAGAAAAATATGGTTTTAGGGATTTCCCAAGCCTTTGAATAATCTAGTCTGCCTAAAGGATTCATTGATTAAATTCCTTCTAAAAAAAATAATCCTAGAGAGGAATTCAGGCAGAAATTCATTATCGATGAAATCCTTAAATGGATTGGAGATGAATTCGGATTGGGTTGGTTCGATATGTTGTACCAATTGGTTCGGTTCGGTTTTGGCTGGCAAGTTTGATTGGGCACCAACTTAAAAGAAATCGGCCTTCTCTTCTTTGTTGTTGTTCTTCTTCGTTGTCTTCACAGTTTCGCGGTGAGAGAGACAAAGTGAGAGAGCTCCGCTTCGTCAATGACGAAGATGGAGATCCGTCATCAAGTGATGGTTTGTCCAAGTGGAAGGTTTGTCGTTCACGAAGGAAAGGGTTTGCACAGGAAGAGAGAGCTTGGTCAGAAAGGGATTTCATCGCAGCAAGCTCAGGCTTCGGTGGATGGACGATTTTGTTAAAGAGGCTTATAGAGAGTGATGAGGATGGTTATGATTCATGTAGAGGAGTGAAGGTGTGGTTTCTTCCCTTCAATGAGCTTTCAATTTATAGAAGAAGGTTTGAAATTTATTCCTTTTTTGTAGGTTTACGAATTATACATGAATTGAGGTTAGGTTCAATGTTAGTTTAGGAAGATTTCTTGGTTGAGCGATTGCTTCAGAAATAGAAAGAGAAAATCTCCCGATTAGGGTTAATTTCCCCAAATTGAAGATATTGAATATGGTTTGCTGTAATTAGAGTTTGATGAATTCTTATTTGGAAAGATTAGATAAATTTTATGAATTTTAAATTTAGGATGTTACACCTCACGCATAGGCGGTTCCCATTCTGTTAACATGATGTCATGATCATGTGTACGAATGGGAGGCCATTGTTGGAGTATCAAACAAAGCACGATATCGGTCAATGAGTTGTTGAAAAGCATCTGACATTATTTTCAAAGGCAATGAGTCCGATTCCCCCCACTGTATATTATACCATTCCACCAATACTCCTTCCCCTCCCCCTTTAATGGCCTTCATCAAGGCCTTTAAGGAGACAAATTTTTTACAAAGTCTAGGATCCCCCTACAATCTAATATATCGAGCACCCACCTGAAAGTTCATTGTCAACATAGCCCAATTCACATGTACGTCACCCAGAGACTATAACCACTACATTCCTAGAATAATGTCTAAATGTAATATCCCAAAAATTTATCGGGATTAAAAAAATAATAATTGTTAATCGATATTTGGAATAAGTCAAAAATATAAATTGGGTCGATTAATATATGATAAATATATTTGATACATAAACATATTTAATATTATTGAGGATTTATAAATTTAAAAGGAAGAAGTAATTAGAAAGAAATAATGGATTAAAAATTTATTAAGGGAGTTGTTAAATAAGTAAATGATGAAATGGAGTTAAAATAAAAGAGAAATTGGAAAGAAAAAGAAAGGGAGAGAAAACACTGCATTTTGGAGAAGTGAAAGAATAAATAAAAGTGAAAAAGTGGGATTTCGGACATCCCCTATAGTAGGACGAACGTCCCTTAGATGGACGAGTGTTGAAAAGTGAAGAAAGTGGGATTTCGGATGTCCTTTATAAAAAAATGGACGTCCCTTAGAATTATCAGACATGAGAAATGGTGTTGAACTTTGTTGGAATTGTGTCGTTGGATTGTGACGGACGTCCCTCAAGGGAAGAAAGGACGCCCGTTGTAGAAACTAAAAAACAGGTGGTATCGTTTAAGTAGGATACGTCGTCGTTTTGGGAAGGAAGGGACGTCCCTAATGGAACGTGGATGTCGAAAATAGAAGAATATGACATCATTTAGAAAGAATGGGAAAAGCTTTTAAGGAGGAACGGACATCCCTCATTAAGGAACGAACGTCCCTCATGGCAAAGAAGTTGATGGAGATTGATGGACGTCTAAAATGTGAAGGAAATAGATGTCCCTCATCAAGGAACGGACGTCCATTATGGCAAAGAAACTGACGAGCATTTCTTTTGGAATGACGGACATTTCAATAACGAAGGCAACAGACGCCCCTGCTGAAGAACGAATGTCCCTTGCAGCGAAGAAATTGACAGACGTCTAAACGATAAAGGTGACAGAAGCCCTTTGTTGAAGAATGGATGTCCCTTAAAGTGAAGAAATTGACGGACAGAATAACAGAGCCACATGTTCTGCGAAAAACCAATTTTGGGCAAGAATTCCTGCTTCTAGCAGACATGATCTCAGCCCCCCCTTATCCTCATTTTTCTCCTAACAAAATCTACTCCTCTCCCCTGTCGGCGGTGAACCTCTCATGCAACAATGACTGATTGGGTCCCCCTCCTTTGGAATGAAAGATGGTCCCCTTCATCCGCGTGCGTCCATCTCTCTCTCTCCCTCATCTATAACTGATGGCATGGGTTACTTCTGGAACTCTACCCTAGGAGCTGCGACTAAGAGTAAGGTGGGAGCTACTTTTTTCTTCTGTGAGTGGAGAGTGTTCTGTGCACTCTGGAGCTGGAGGAGGGCCGAGTGTCTTGGTGAAATTGTGGGAGCTGAAGCTCGTGATGGTGAAGGAGAGAAGTTTGCAGGTAACGACCTTCTCTATTCTTGGATATACTCTCTGTTGATGTTGGGCATTCTGTTGATGACTTATTTTATGTGTGCTTTTTGGACTTGATGTTCTGCCCTGGGATAATTGTGGGTTATTGTTGGAATAACTGTTAGGAATTATGTTTTGAATATTCTGGATGTTATGAGGTGTGAGGGATGTTTCATGTTTCGAATGTTCCTGATGATTATGTTCTAGAAATTTGATTATGATGCTCAGTTGTTTACTACTTCATTGGATATGCATAATGATTTGTATGGATTAAGTTGGAATACCATAACTCTTTGAATAATGATAAGTCTAAATGTTTGGTCGAATTTGTTCGAGGGAAATATTGGATATATGCTTTCTAATTCTTTGGAATGTATAATATGTGGATAGTTCAAGTTAGGTGGTTATTCTGTTAATGAACATATTTGAGTGAAATAAACTACTACGTGTGGATTATTGGATTATTGGAATGAGTATATGGTTTGTGAAGTTTCATTTGTACATAAGCTAGAAGTTTGAATACATGTTGGTTGAAATTATGGAATTAAGCAATGTAATAGAAACCGTTAAAAGATAATGGATTGTAGAGTGAAGTTGAATATTGGGATTTATTAGGCGGTAAGGTTTATGAAAATTCAGTGGTTAGTTAATTATTAAATATTGGTCAAATTGGTTTGTGAAAATAATTGGACGAAAATGTGAAATAATTAAGTGGTAATTAAATTATGAAATAATTAACGAGTAATAACGGTATTAAAGTTGAGATTTATAATTGATAACATATTAATAAACAAATGACAATTATTTTGAAGGTATTAACGAGAAAAAGGATAAAGAACTAAACTCGCTAGGACTGCAGGTAAGTGATACACATGTATTTTGGTCTTTGGATCCTACATTGCAAGAATATGATATGCACGTTTTGTTGTTTACTACTTCATTAGATATAAAAGCATGTCTATTGTTTTAAAGCATGTCAACAGTTTTATAAGCATGATTTGTAAATTGAATGTTGGTTGTTTTATTAGATTCCTTTAATCATATGATAGAGAATGTATGCATTCACGAGCATCATGCATCATAGTTTTCAAAAGATACGAAAATGGTTTTCATGCATAGTTTTGAAAAGAAGATAGAAAATGGAAAATGGAATCAAATACGAATAAAAGCACGTAATTAAAGAGGTTGGACCGGTAAGTAATGCCCTGCAACAAAAGCATGTAATTAAAGAGGTTGAACCGGTAAGTAATGCCCGGCAACCAAAGCACGTAATTAAAAAGGTTGGACCGGTAAGTAATGCCCTGCAACCAAAGCACGTAATTAAAGAGGTTGGACCGGTAAGTAATGCCCGACAACCTAAGCACGTAATTAAAGAGGTTAAAGAGGTTGGACCAGTAAGTAATGCCCGCAACCAAATCACGCAATTGAAGAGGTTGGACCGGTAAGCAATGCCCGACAACCAAAGCACGTAATTAAACAATTTTTGTGAACCGGTAAGTAATGTCCGGCACAGAAACAAAAGAAAAAGAGATTAACAAGTATAAGATAAAAGAAAACAAAAAAATAATAATGAGACGTGTTTTGAAAGATGCATAGCATGTTTATAGTTTTATTTTATATCACTTACTGAACCTTAGGCTCATTAGTTAAGTCTTGCGATGTAGGTACACGAACAGGAGAACGGGTTAAGGAGCAATTGATGAAGGATTTGCACATGCGGATCTTGTGGCTGGTTAGGCTAAAGGGATTTAAAGAAAGATAGTTTGTAAAAGAGTTTTATAAAGGACTTTGTAAAGTAATTAAACTATATATTTGTTTTATTTAAAAAAGACTTTCACTGTGTTTAACAAAATATTTTACAAAAAGAATTTTATTACTGTCTTTTAAATAGTTTTAAGAATAAAATAATCTTCTTCTATGCAACTGCAAAGAAAATGATTTAAGTAAAAGAAAAGTTTTAAATTTTACGCGATTTTTAAAAGGCAATAAAATCCAGGTCGTTACACTAAACTTCCCAATTCAAATGACAAAAAAGCCTCCTGAATTTCCAACTTCTACAATTTCAGTCGAATCCAACAACAAATACCTTGATTTTTAATTGAAAATCCCATGCCCATTAGAACTCCATAGCTACCGTGTTATCCAAAGGAAAGTTAAATTGTTGAACCAGACCCCCCACTATCAATTAAAATAATGACTGACATATCTTCCACTTCTCTTAACAATTTCATGGTCTTAAGTGGAGTTAATCCCACAACCAAATTCACTGTTGTAAGAAAATAATCAGTCGCTTCTCCCTCAATTTTTTTGGTTGAGTCAATTTCCTCTTCCTCAACATTGTGACAAATTAATACTTGCAACTCCCAGAATTTACAGTGATGACTTGTAACGACCCGATTTTTATTACCTTTTTAAATCGTGTAAAATTTAAAACTTTTTCTTTATAAAAACAGCAGAAGTTCTTTCAATAAAACATTTAAGGATACATTAATTAAATCTTTACAAAATATTTTACAAAACTCTTTTACAAACCATCTTTCTTTAAATCCCTTTAACCTAGCCAGCCACAAGATCCGCACATGCAAATCCTTCATGAACTGTTTCTTAACCTGTTCTCTTGTGCGTGTACCTAAATCGTAAGACTTAACTAATGAGCCTAAGGCTCAGTAAGCGATATAAAAGAAAACTATAAACATGCTATGCATATTTTAAAACCACGTGTCATCATCCATTTTCGTTTTCTTTTATCTTATACATGTTAGTCTCTTTTCTTTTGTTTCTGTGTCGGGCTTTGCCTACTGGTCCACAAAAAAACTATTTAATTATGTTTCTTTTGTTTCTGTGCCAGACATTACTTATCAGTCCACAAAAACTGTTATCCTTTGTTTCTGTGCCAGACATTACTTACCAGTTCACAAAAATTGTTATCTTTTGTTTCTGTGATGGACATTACTTACCGGTCCACAAAACTGTTATATTTTATTTCTATGTCGGGCATTACTTACCGGTCCACAAAAATTGTTATCTTTTGTTTCTGTGCTGGACATTACTTATCGGTCTACAAAATCGTTATCTTTTGTTTCTATGCCAGACATTACTTACCGGTCCACAAAAACCGTTATCTTTTGTTTCTATGCCGACATTACTTACCGGTTCACAAAAATTGTTTAATTACATTTCTTTTATTTTTGTATCGGGCATTACTTATTGGTCCACAAAAATTGTTATATTTTGTTTCTGTGCCGGACATTACTTACCGGTCCACAAAAATCGTTATCTTTACATGCTTGGGTTGCCATGCATTACTTACCGGTCCAACCCCTTTACTTTACTTTACTTGATCATTTACTTTACATTTATTCATGTTTTGTTTCGTTTCCCCATTTGGTTTTTAAATCCATGCATGAAAACCATTTTCGTAATCTTTTGAAAACCATGATGCATGATGCTCATGAATGCATGCAATCTCTACTATATAATTAAAGGAATCTAATAAAACACCCAACATACAATTCACAGATCATGCTTCATAGAATGGTAGACATGCTAGTTAAAATGGTAGGTATGCTTATAAAACAATAGACGTGCTTATAAAACTGTAAATATGCTCGTAAAGCGATAAACAATCAAACCTACATATTCTATTCTTGCGATGTAGGGACCCAAAGACCAAAGTACATGCAGTACCACTTACCTCGATTCCTTAAAGTGTTCAACGCTCATTCGTTATCCTTTTCTTCTCTTTTAGTACCTTCAAAATAATTATTATTTATTTATTAATATATTTATCAATTATAAACTCCAACTTTGATACCGTTATTTCTCGTTTATTCATTTAATAATATATTTCACATTTTCATCCAATTATTTTCATCAACCAATTAACCAATAATTATTCATTAATAACTAACCACCGAATTTCCATAAACCATACCGCTTAATAAATCTCAATATTCAACTTCACTCTACAATTCATTATCTTTTAACGGTTTCTATTTCATTGCTTAATTCTATAATTTCAACGAACATGTATTCAAACTTCCAGCTTATGTACGAACGTAAGTTCACAAACCATATACTCATTCCAACAAAATTCTCAAAACCAATAATCCACGAGCAACGGTTTATCTCACCCACACATGTTCATTAACAGAATAACCATCCCAACTTGAACTATCTACAGATTATACATTCCAAAGAAATAGAAAGCATATATCCAATATTTTCCTCAACCAAGCAGTAGCCTCACTTATAATAAACTATTCCATAACCAGAGCAGAGAACAACATCCATGCATAATATTTCATAAAATCCAGGAGCAACTCAACAACAAAGGCATACTCATCAATATATACAAATTGAATCAAACAAAGAACACAGAGCACGCTTCATCCATTACTATCCATAATTAATACAGAGAAAACCTTCCAAAATCCAACAACCGTGCAAGAACCACAAGGGATAGAGAGTTCAACCTCAACAAGTCACAACAAGAAATTTCATTCAATAGTTAAGATAAAGGAAGTCCTTACCCAGAGAAGACCCTAGGGTAGTTCGGCTAGCTCCCCTGTTTTCTTCCTCTAGAGACACCCGACACCCCCACACAGAAGCTCAAAACTTCACCCGCGAGCTCACTGACCTCTCACACTATCTTTAGCTCTCAATTCTCCAGAGAGGGGTTTTATATAGGCAGAGAGGAGACCAACATGATGACTGGAACTGATGGACGTTTGCGCATCATAATGGAAGAAGGTCCAACGGGTGAGGGCCACGTGGAGAGCTTACCATCGCAGTATGTGAGGCTTGTCGCTGACAGGGGAGAGGAGAAGATTTTGTCAGGAGAAAAATGAAGATAGGGGGCGAGATCATGTTTGCTAGAAGCGATATGCTTACCTTAAATTGGTTTTTTTGCAAAACAGGTAGTTATGCCATTCTATCGCTAACGTTCGTCAACCTCTTCGTTGTAAGGGACGTCCGTTCTACAACAAGGAGCATTCATTGCCTTCGCCATTTAGACGTCCGTCATTCCAGAAGAGATGTTTGCCAGCTTCTTTGCCATGACGGACGTCCGTTCCTTGATGAGGGACTCCCGTAACCCAATGAGGGACGTCTGTAACCCTTAAACAACTTCCATTCTTTGCTCTAAATGACACCATTCCCTTTACATACTAACACCCGCCTTCGCAAAGGATGTCCGTCCAGCTAAGGGACGTCCATTTCACACAACGGACGTCCGTCCTTCTATAAAGGATGTCCGTTCCCCCACTTCGAGCATCCGTCATCCATAAGGAGGTCCACCCCACAATAAAGGGCGCTCATTACACTATAACGGACATCTGTCCCTATATAAAGGACGTCCCTTTTCTTCTGACTTCGGCCACCAGTCTTTCCTTAGCGATGTCCGCCTTTTCCAAAGGCATCCGTCGACCCTCTCACCAAAGAGGATGTTCGTCCCACTACAAGGGACATCCGTCATTCCCATTTTCTTCCATTTTGAATGTCCGTCTCTTCCCAAGAGACGTTCATCAGTCAACAAATCCTTATTTCCCCATTATCAATAATTCCCTCAACTGATAATAATTATACTAACACCATTATTATTCAATTTATCCAAATAGTCTCAATTACTTTCTAATTATCCTTATTAAATTCTGATATACCCAGTGGCTTGTGTTCCTAAATACAAATTGGGTCTTGTACTAGGCAAAACAATCGAGGTTTGGTCTGAATAGTTAAATTTTGGGCTTATCGAATTTTAGGTTTTGGTTTCCTTGTATCCCCCCAAGTTTTTATGCACTCGTAGAATGGCCAATTTATCTTCAATTTGCTTGGCAGTTTGCATCATTTGGCTCAACCCAACCGGCATGGAAACCATAAGCTCTGCTCTAATTTTAGTCTGTAATCCATTTATGAATTGTGCTACTAGCATATGGTCGGGGATGTCTCGAAATGAGGCTACCAACCTCAATAGTTGCAGTTTGTATTCCCTCACCATTCTTCTTACCGCACTTCAAGGAATTGCTCTGACAATGTTCCTTCATGCAGGGATCATAATCATTCTAGAAGACAATCCCTCAAGGTTGCATAATCCCAAAATTTTTGCCGGCCATCTTCCCACAGGAACTGATGCACCCCAAGGTCACGTCACTTGAGCCCAATCCAAGGGCTCCTTTATTTTCTAACCTTTTTTTTTATTTTGTAGGTGTTTCTTCTCTAGCTAGCTTGGAGGAGAGTTTTTGTCAATTCAAAAAGATAAATCTGTGCATTTGGACAAGTGGATGTCATTCAAAACATAGAAGAAATGGTGGGCTTTTCATTTCCGCCTAGAATTTGAATTCCGAGCGTTCAAGCTCACTTTTGGCATTGTGGAAGACTTCATATCTGATTTTTTTCCTTCATGAAGATTGTTGCCAACAGTCTACGCTTTCTAGAGCATATTTTTTTGGGAAAATAGGAGCTTGTTTGCTAGGTCAAACTCTGTGTTTATAGAGACCAAATTTCAGCCTCAGACTCTTTCTCTTTGTGTGTTTTTAATTAAGGATATTTTTGTAATTTGACAGCTCAATTGCCCTACTTTCGTGTGGGGCTTATAAGCCTCCCTTAGAGCTAATTTGATGGGGTGGGAAACCCTAAAAATCGCAGTTGCAACCTGTTTGGAGATTATTTCTCTAACATAACCGGTGTCTTGGTTTTTGCCTCATCGTGGAATCATCACCAAACAGTTTCTCTCATTGTTTCTTGATCGAACTTGGTGAGAAGACTTTGTGCTAATCCTCCAATCAGCTCTCTTTGAGTTATCCAGTGGCGTGGTGATTAGAAGACTGATCAAAAGCTAAGGTGGAGTGATCTTTCTCTACAAAGGTCCGAACTAGTCGCTTTCCTCGGTTGTGTGAGGTTTTGCGCACCACTTTGGTATTTCGATTTTTGTTCTCTAGATTTTTACAGTATTTTGATTTGGGATTTTGGATTTTGGTTATTTTTTTGGAAGCTATTGAAGTGCTTGAGTTTTTGTTGAGGTTTGGAATCGAAATTGAGGATTTTGTGCCACTAATTTTGAAGATAGCAGAATCTATTTTTTATTGATCAATTTCTAAGCTATTTGTTGTTTTGCCCATATCTCTGTTACTTATACGAATTTTATTATGGATTTTTGAGAGATTGATGCCCTGTGGATTGTGGTTAATTAAAGATAGATTTGGTTTAATTTGGATTGAAATTCGCGGTTTTGTGGATGTTTCATTGAAGGTCACAAGAATTGTCTCTGCAGAAACTGTTTTAGGGGAGGTTAATGTTTCATGAATAACTTCTGTTCCGTCGTGTTTTTGAATGTGAAATTTTAACTGGACCTTATTCTTTGGTATTGCTTGAGACCATGTAAATTTCGTGGCATTTGGCTTTATGCACAAAAAGTTATACTCCTTCGAAGTCACTGTCCTATTTTTGAGATTGCCGAGTGAACTGTTTTGGGTGAATTGTTCTCCTTGCATTTTGGGGCACATCAGGAGCCAAGCAGGAGCATCACCATCGAGGTGCATTGCCACGATGTAACACCCAAAGTTTTCTTTCTTAATTTTAACAATGTATTGAAATGAATGAATTTTAATGGAATAAATATTTTGGAGTCACATGATATATTTTATGCTTGGAATATTTAAGAATTTCAATTTAGATGTTAATGGGGTAATTGTACAATTTAAGTGGAAGTTTAACAAAATAGGGAAAATTAGTTTTATTAATTTAATTTTAATTTGGAATTGGAGAAAGGATGAAAATGTTGATGGTTTGCGTATTGTGAAAATTTAGGGACATGTAGGGCATTAAGTCGTTGGATTAAAACATTTGAGGAGAGGAGGAAAGTCGTGTTTCCAACTCCATTCGCACTTGCTGGTAATCAACTTCTGGATGTCACTATGGGGCGCGGTTTTAACGGAGTTCTAGCGACTGGGGATCCCACGATTGAACGACTATATGAAGAGGGTGGCGAATGGTGTGAAACCCGATTTTGGTTTTGGGATTTCTTTGACCAATTGTGGGCAAAGTGTTACTCCTAGGGTGATTTTCTGGGATTAGAGGTAAGAGCTTTACCTTGGGTCTGTGTTAATCGACTTAAGAAGTTTATGGTTGCCGTGAGATAAACTTTGTAGTTGTGCGTATGTACGTTTTTTTTTTCTAATTTTAGTTCTGTCTCTGTTTAGAGGAAGTTCAGGGACTATTTATGTTGGGAATCATCGGCTACATCAAATTTATAGGTAAGAGATGTATATTTCAGATGGGTAGTAGGCCTATATCACAAGGTTATAGGATTATGGAGTTTATATGTTTGGGTTGTTATTCCCTCACTAAATTGTTTGAGAACTCAATAGAATAGAAGGATTTGTTACTGCCTTAATTTGAAAATTGAGAAATCTGTATATAAACTGAAGTAGTTGATTACCTGTTTACACGTTGTCAAGTTTGAATATTGCTCATGATTAGAGGGTGGGAATCTGTGATTGCAAATGATTGTTATGACAATAGAATACATAAATAAATTGATGGAAGATTTATTTTGTATTGCTGAAATTAGAATTAACAACTAGCAGGTTAGGAGAAGAAAAGAACTCGAAGAAGGGGAGGAAGTTGAAGAAGGATCTAGAGAGGAGGGAAATTAAGAAGGGAGGCGAGGAAAATTCAGAAGAAGGGGATGCGAGGGAAAACACATAGCAAAACCTACTCGCTCTCCTTCTCTTTACAAATGGTATTTAAACTCTAGTCTAATTGTCTTCCACGTCAGCAGGATAGCACGTTTGTTGAATTACTCTTCTGCCCTCTTCCTTGGTTTTGGTTGCGACGAGTTTTCCAGCTCGAGCAAGCTTGACCGTAACTGGTACCCTCGTTAAACAAACCTTGTCCCCAAGGTTGGAATGAAGGAAATTCACCCATAATGCATGAGGAGTCTACCCATGTGGCATCTGAAATTGGATGACCCTCACATAGAATTAAACCATTGCATAACCGAAAAGTCCCCTCTTTTAACAACTCTAGTCTGAAGTAGAGCTTGAGGCAATCTATTTTCTTTATTTGTGTACTTCGAAGGCAAAGCGAGTTGTGGGACATGTGTAGAGCCAATGTGCTTTTTTAACAGAGAAACATGAAAGACCAGATGGATTTGAGCTGATTCTGGAAGGGCAAGTTTGTAAGCTACCTGTCCAATACGTTGTAACACTTCAAAGGGTCCAAAATATTTTGGAGCCAGCTTTTGTGTCTGTCTATCTGCCCGATAAGGTTGAAGTTTGAGATACACCCAATTGCCTACATCAAATTGTCTTTCGGTACGACCATTGTCAGCGTAGTTTCGCATTCGGGCTTGGGCTTGAGTAATATTTTGTTTGAGCAATCTATCCATGTGGAACCTATCAGGGAGTACAGAATCAATCACAGCAATATCTGTTTGTATATATGTCCCCAAAGCTAATTGTGGAGGAGGAAAACAGTAAAGGGCTTCAAATGAAGTCATTTGTATCACAGATTGAACTGTTGTATTATACCACCATTCCGCTAAAGGCAGCCACTTAAACCATTGATTGGGATGTGTGTGCTTCATACAACGTAGGTACATCTCTAAACATTGATTAAGCTGCTTTGTTTGCCCGTCTGATTCTGGATAATAGGCCATCGATAAATGTAGCTAGGTGCCGATCGATTTGAATAAAGACTACCAAAACTAAGAAATAAAAATTTTGTCCCTGTCGGAGACTATGTGTTGAGGGAGGCCATGCAATTTATAGATATTATCCAAGAAAACTGTTGCTACATCCATAGCAGTAAATGGGTGTGATAGGGCAATAAAGTGGCTGTATTTCGTGAATCAATCAATTACAACCAGAATGCAGTTTGCCTTACCCGACAGTGGAAGACCTTCAACGAAGTCCATGGCTATATGACTCCAAGGTTTATCCGAAATTGGCAGAGGCTATAGCAATCCAAGGTAAGGACAATGTTCATGTTTGCATTTTTGGCGAGTATGGCACCGTAACACAATGTTGCGAACTGCTGTCGACATGCTTGGCCACCAAAAGAATTGTTTGGCCCTGTGAAGAGTGGCCTGAATACCAGAGTGCCCTCCTGACTGCGAGTCATGAATGGCTTGAAGTACCTTCTGGCAAATGAGACTTGAGGTGCCCAATACTAATTTTCCTTTATAACGGATGATGTTGTCTGTAAAAGTGATCTCTCTTTCCTCTATCAGTTGAATGAGAATCTTATTAATCAACTTAGAAGACCACAGATCTTCAGCATAACTATCAATAACCTCCTGAATCCAGGCTGGTTGAATCACAGTGTGTGACTGACAAGATAATATATCAGAATCTCGTAGAGAAAGAGCATCTGCTACCTTGTTCATACTTCCTTTTTTATGTTGAATAGAGTAGCATAAACCCACTAACTTTTTGAGCCACTTCTGCTGTAATGCAGTAGTGATTCTCTGTTCCAACAAAAATTTAAGAGAATGGTGGTCACTTTGAATTATAAACTCGTTACCTTCCAGGTATTGGCGCCATTATTGAACTGTCGAGACTAGAGCGAGAAGCTCCTTTTCATAAATTGAATAGCCTAGATTTCCTCGAATTAAAGGTCTTGCTCATAAAGGCAATCAGGTGATGATTTTGCGAGAGTTCTGCACCCATCCCACCATAATAAGCATCTGTTTCAATAATAAATTTTTCAGAGAAGTTCATCAATGCAAGAACAGGGGCACTCGACATCACCATTTTAAGAGCCTCGAAAGCGTTATCAGCTTCATCAGTCCAGTGAAAGGCATCCTTTTTAAGAAGGTCCATCAAATTTTTGACTAGATTGCCATAGCCTCGGAAAAACTTCCTATAATATCCTGTTAAACCGAGGAACCCATGCAAGTGTTTAATATGAGTCGGACGTGGCATTCTATCATAGCCGATATCTTGTCGGGGTCTGGTGCTACACCCTGACTGGAAATAACGTGCCCCAGGTAAGTAACCTTAGATTGGCCAAATGAACACTTACTAATTATTCATACTAACTAATTAATTAATTAATCATGCTCATTATAACAAATTAGTTAACGTACTCCATGCTTAGATTTAGCTTAACAAATCAATACTCATGCACAAACTTGCTAATTAGTTTACATGCTTAGTGCTAACTAATTAGTTCACATGTTTTAGGTTCATTAGTTGATTAGTTAAAATAGGATAAATTGATTTAAACATGCTACTTATCCTAGTTCATTTACATGCTCAGGACGACTTAAAATTATTATAGTTAATTAATTAAATATGCTAATCTTGGTTAATTATCATGCCAATAAAGTATCATTCTAATTGGTTGTCCTAATCGATTTTCATGCATCAAGAATTAGCCCACATGATTAGACTATATACTTAGATTAACTAAATTGGTTAACATGCTCAATTAATTATCAATTAACTAGTTTGATTAGCACCCAAACATGTTAGTTTAGTTAATTATCCTAGTGAAGTTAGTTGGGTAACAATGATTACTTACCCAACAATCATAATGAAAATTTTTACTAACAGCAGGTAAAAAGTACGCAACAGACTAACAAAAAGGAATCCATTCATTAAGGGTAGCTCATTTTCCAGTTTATCACTTTTTATTTCATCACAACTACTCTACACTTCACAACATTCATTCATCAGGCAATAACATCCACAAGCAACAAACAACAGCACTAATGATTACTAGAACACTAAGGAAAAAGTCACAGAGCAACGAAAATAACGGAACACAATAACATTCAAGGGAAATATCACAGCACATAATTAAGTCCACACTATCGATTTGCAAAAGACATACTCACACACCCATACTTGTGGTGTAGGGCCTCCTCTGGCCACACCCTGATCCTTACCTATCGACAATTTCAAACTCACAGACAACTCTCCCCTTCCAACGGATACCATCTCACCAACCACGGTTCCTCTCCCCTTCCAACGGACAGCAGCTCACCAACCACGGTTCACTCAACTCACACATAGCACTCATGCAACACTTAGCACACACAATTTCTCTCTCACTCACCTCACTCTCATTCTTGGCCACCCTCATCTCATAGGGAGCTCTTTGGACACTCGCTGGACTTCTCCCTCGGCAGTAGGCAAAATGAATTGAAGAAGAAAGGGAAAGGAATGAGTGGAGGTTTGACGTTCGCACCACTCCCGTACTACACGCTGTCAGCCTCCTGCGGAACATGCACTAGAAAAGGAGGAAGTCGGTTCTGCGTGGAGAACCAGCATGCTGGACCATGGCCTGTAGCCAGTCTAGCACGAATCTTCAGACCACCCCCAACGACCTGAGGTCAAAAATGCGGCCAATCCCCCCGCGATGCCAATGCCATTAGTCGCCGTCGATCCAACGCCGCCCGCGTGATGCCCGTCGTCCCTTCATCTTCGTTAACCCGTCGCCATTGCCAATTGGCCATCGTTGGTCACCGAAAATGATGGCCTGACATCCCCATCAAAATCCCGAAGCCATACCGCGTCAATCCCGTGATGCATGTCGTCATTGATCCGACGTTGCATGCCAGAGCCTCGCCCACGTCGCTACCTCCCGTCGCTCATCGCTCGCCAGTCATCGCTCGTCACCCGTCTCTCTTTGTCTCTCCCTCTGTTCGTCTCTCTTCGTTCGCGCGGGTCACCCGCAAACAAAATGGCCATAGGCCATTCTGTTAATTGAGATGCTGGACCGGTTCTGCTAAACCGGTTCAGCCCACACCCAATTCCCCATTTTGAATTTTACCCACTTATACTTTTAAATTCATCCATAAATTTATAATACCCCCCCTATTAATTTAATTTAGCAAATTAAATCCAATTTATTCTTTAACATTAAAATGCTCGTTTATCATTTTTTAACCCTATTCTATTCGCTGAACCGAGCTATTTTTGAAGCGTGCGGACGCAATGGTCTCGTCCGCATTCGTCCAAAGGACTAAAGTCCTAAGGCTAAAATGGGACTTCGGACGAGGTGTGGTGTCCTCGTCCTTGGCTGTATCATCTGAAACCTGGATTCGGACGCCAATCAGCATCTGTATGTGGCGTTCGTGTGCATCCGAAAGTGTCCATAAATAGGACAGACTCAATTTAGATGAGGCTACTCCTCATCCGCCATCATCTGGACTCGTCCACAACTTCACAGTACAGTGAGTTAGGACGAGATATCGTATCCCCAGTCGTTCTAAGTCCTCGGGACGACTCCCCACACATTTGCGGACGACATTAGTCGTTCACAGTGTCGTTCGCAGGCGTCCGAAAACACCATGGACAGTTTCCTCTCACATTTTTCTCACTTAACTCCTATCCCATAACATTTCCCCTATAAATATACGTCATACGATGACACGTATAATTACGCAATGTAATATCCTAACCACTCCAACTTCTAACTACATTGCATAAATGGGGAAAACATAACAGAATTACCTCTAGACTTAACGCTCAAGAACGCCCTTGGTAATACCATGATAATTATTCGACTTAAAAAGTCAGGGTGTTACAACAACAGTAGCTGCAAATGCAGGAGTTACGGCTAATGCACTAGGCTCAATTGCAACCACATGATTCTAATCATCCTCTTCTAGGCAGTCCTCTATATTCTGTTAACCCTGAATGAATGCTTGGGCAAGCTACTGCTAGTGCACTTGCGGTACAAATGTATGAGGATGGTATGAAACAATTGAATTCCATGGATTCAGAGGCATCTTAGACACTTATTGATGATAGGATGGCTCTTATGAAATCAACTACAAATCATCCTGGGTAAACCCTTGGTTGAATGTTTTCTATATGGGGAAACATATTCATATATGTTATCACTTTCTCTTTGATTTTGAATATGGCAGTCAGCTAGTCCAAGCAAACTCTGCAAGTGTTAATGCTGTGAAACTCATGAAATTTTTACTTATAAATTTTACGTGTAAATTTTTCACGTTAAAATCGATGAAAGTGTTGAAAAGTTGACATGATTTGTCTCATAGCTACATCATTTAAATTCTCGGTCAAACGGTAAAAATCAGTAAAATTAGATATTACCAAGTGGTAAATAAATCGAAAAAGTGAAATTATAACATTAAATCAATCAAATGATTGTTGTATGTTTGTGTTTGGAGCATATCGGAATTGAAATCGAAAAACAAATTGCATTTATTTAATATATAATACATAATAAATATTTTATATATATTATTATTTTTATTAAATTAAATTAAAGTAAAGAAATATATATTAAAGAAAATGAGAAGGGAAGAAGAAGAGAAGGCCCACAGCAAGTGCGACGTGGAAAGGGTGAACGTCGGAGCTCAAATCGACTAATCACGACATTTTGATGGAGGGGAAACATTCGCATTGTTGAGACGAGCAACCTTTGTCAAGGAGGATTTTGAAAACGATAAGTTCTTCCCTTTGATTTAGGGTTTGAAAGTCTGAATCGTTTGGTCTCAGATTCAGGCTTGGAAACTCGAATCGAGGGACTATTCAGATTAATATTGATATAATTGAAGTTTAGGTAGGATTATTTATTGATTGGAGGCGAAAGGGAGGAAAACAGTGTGTCTCTGGCAAAGATATCGCGCCGTAGACGAATTTGGTAGACCTGTCGATCAATTCGTCGATAAACTGATCGATTAAAAGCATGTGGTTGATCAATCAAAAATTTTGCAATCGATCGACCTAAGACAGTGGTTCATCGACCGAAAATGACTGGTCGACCACAAATCGACCATAGACAACTCTGGACGATCAACTGGTCAATCAATCAACCAGTTGATCAAATGGATGTTAGTGGTCGATCGACTAGTAATGGACTAGTCGACCGCAAGTGACTTGAATAGGTAGATTGCCGTGCAATCTATTATGAGTCGACCCCGCTGAATAGACATGCATATTATTGGGTTCATTACACCACGGTTGGGTTCCTAGTCCCAGTATAGGGCTCTTCCACACTCTCCTTGAGGGTTGTTAATGAGAATTCTATTCTTTCACGTGTTATAGGCTCTGACGAGTTTGAGGACTTCGAGCCAGTATCTAAGGTCGCTGCTCCTTTGTATACAAGGAAAGACCATAATTGAGGTAAGGGTTTTAAACTGAGTTGCTTGCATTGCATTTCATTGTTCTTTTTTTCTTTCAAAAAACATATTTTGTGGGCTACCACATACAAAAACCTGACGTGAACTATTGGACAATACGTCATTTTTTATACTATGTATGTACGAGAGTTTTACAGTTTACTTTTGTGCACTTTGTTTTCATGTTATGATATGTTTGGATTTTGATTCAAGGAATTTGAATCATCTTGATACTTTGGACGATTTTGTTGTCAAAGTATCATGAGGCTATTCCTAGTACATATCCTATTGCGTGGAGATAGTTGATTGTGCGCTGTGTGAAAGAAGGGATTAGGAATGTGATGACGCTTCTTTGAGTTTCGAATCCCTAAACCTGATTACGGTCTGTGATACGGGTTGTGTCGTCGTGGAGTTAGCTCGCCGACAACCTGGGTGGCACGCCAGGTCTTTGAACTGCCATCATTTGTCTGCCTCTAAGCTCATGATGTGTTGCTTATGACAGTGCCCGCCTTTCCGTGTCATTGACCGGAGGAGTCATTGAGTGACCCTTCATTTTCACTTATAACGGTTTTGCGATAAAATACAACAAGAGTATTTTGACTTATTACTGTCTATGTATACAACCATATTTTCTTGTTGTCTCGTCGGAGGCTTTGAGGCCAAATTTCTTTCAAAGATAAAAATGATTTGAAATGTTTTGAGAAACGTTCATGATTACCCAATACTCATAGTTTTTTACGTAAAGAGTATAAGTTTTACACGTGCATAGCATTTAGTATAAGTTTCCTACTGAGTGAGTCACTCACCCCAACGACCCCTCCCCTCCAAGTAAAGAAAAGAGTAGTTAGGCTTGCGCAGGTTCAAGCTGAAGACCTTGCTTCCATTTCTCTTTTGATTCTTTAATTGTATTTATATTTTGGGGTAAGTAAACCGCTGGATAACTTATATGGTAATTTGGATTCAGTTTCTGGACCTTGCTTTGTATGCACAGCTTAATTTGGATTATGTTACTTTATATTTCCGCATTATTTACTCTTGCGATCACTATATGGACCGTGGTTCATCACAAGTGGGCTACGGTTGGAAATTTCACACAAATCTTTCGTACATTACAACAAGCCTTGGGTTGAGCAATTGGGTCCTCTCTGAGGTTCCGGTCGTTTGGTTCGATGTTTCTATTTGGCCCGCCTCTGGGTCGTGACAGAAATTTTTGGTAGCAGAGCTTAAGATTCCATGATTTCCAAATAGTGATTGCTTGAGAAAATTTTTGTAGCGAAAGTTTGGACGAAATTTACTATGCATAAGAAGTTACTAATGAAGTGTGTTTCCTTCTCATAATTTCGAAAATGCCGCCGAGAAGAAATCATTACCCACAAACCCAGGATGAAGGTGTAGACCCGATTACAACAATGATCAGTAGTGCAGCTCAAGATCCCACCATGACTCGGATGGCCTATTTCTGAGTTCAACCGCATGAATCCTTCTATGTTTGAGGGAAGTGCAACTCTGGTGGCGGCTGAGAATTGGCTTTAGGAGATTGAGCTAAACTTTGAATCTCTGCAAGTTCCCGAAGAATATCAAGTAGGGATTGCAGCACACTATCTGAGGAAGTTAGCCAGCAGCTGGTGGAATGCGGTGAAGATGAATCTTGACGTACAGTCAATGGAGTGGAAGGACTTCATAGACATATTCAGGGACCAGCACAATAGTAGGGGTATCTAGATTGATGACTAGGGCATTCAACGAAGCTGACGCAAGGGTTAATGCCTGCAATAGAGTACTACGGTCGGTTCCTAGTGCTCTTGCCTTACTCAGAGGTGACTTCTGCAAGAGGGCAAGGTTTTAAGTTCCAACAGGGCCTGAGACAGAGGTTACAGCAAGGTGTAGCCCTTATGTAGTACTATAATATCCATAAAATCCATATATGTGTAATATAAAGAATTTTGTATAATATATGTTTTGCTAGAAGAAATGTGTTTCATAATAGTGAATTGTACACTTGATATATTTGAAAATTTTAAATACATATGTATGAAGTTGAATAAGAGGGATTTAATTTAAATAAGAAGCAGAATGAAGAAACATGGCTTTTGATGGGTGGCAGTCGATCATAAGGAGGAATGGTCGATCATGGCCATTACAAATTCTTACAGATTATAAACATTTTGGAAGCGGTCGATCAACTGAAGAAGGTGATCGACTGGTTCCAAAGCGTATTTTATACAAATTGTAAAATGTTTGTGTGCAGTTGATTGTCCGCTAGAGGGTGATCAACCGATTTTTCAGAAGAAGATAGAATTGTGGTCTATCATCAGGGAATTGCGATCGATTGTGGTCATGGCAGATTGTGACTTTGAGATTTGTGGTCAATCATGTGAAGGGGGTGATAAAATGGAATACTAAGGGTCGCTTGGAAAATGGCTTGCTATCGCCTGGAAAATGCTTGCTGCCCCAATTTTACTGGTGACAGTGACAATGATGAGTAGGTGGAGGCTCTGTTGAGTGCCACCCCCCTTGTTTGGTGCCTATAAATGATGAGAATGGAAGTTTATTAGAAGCACTTAAGCATGGAAAGAAAAATACTCCAGAGAGCTGTTCTTGTTCGTCAAGGTACTGTTGTGCAAGAAATGAGCTTCAAGAGGGATTTTTTTGCAAAAAATAGGTAAGTGATATGTGTGTGTTTTACCAGAGGTGGTCTACATCACATGGTTTAGGAGGTTTTGTTTGTTCATTGATGGATATAGTTGAGACTAAAACTTTGTTGGCTTGATTCTGCCATGTTGTTCATAACTGCTTAATAAAATGTTGAAGTGGTTGAGTATGCTCTCTGTTGTTACTAATGTGAATAGATATTCTCTTTGTTGTTACTAAGGTGATTAGATATGCTCTCTTTGTTAGTGATTTGAATGGATGTCCTCTATGTTGTTAATGATTTGATAAATTGTGAATTGAAGATGAAGTTAAAATGGTTGGAATGACTCTATTTGAATGGATGTCCTCTATGTTTATTTACTGTATTGGAAGTCAATAATGAGGTTGTTAGCTAGGTTAATTACGTTTAATTCTCTAATTTGTTGATGATACTGTTAGATGATGTTGAGAAATTAAGTATGTTTCTTGATGCTATAGGTTATTAATTGTTAAGGTTCTATTATTTGCATTGAGGTTCTATTATTGGCAAATATTTGTTGAGCATAATATTTTGTTGGTTTGAATTGCCCTATGTCGTTTATTACTTGATAAATTGTTGAGACTATTGTTGTTAACTAGAATGTAATCTTTGGTTATCCCTTGATGGTTAAGTAAATACAATATAGTAGTGTTAGCTGTGCTCACATGATAGACCGATGTATTTAGGTTTAAAGAATTTATTGAAGTGCATTCATGATATGCATTGCATTTTAAATGAAATGAATGAAATAAACGTAAAAGAGCGTTTGGGGTTTCGGGAGATTAGTGACAATCCTATTTGGTAACACCCCTGATGGATACAGCTCATCCCATGTCGGGATCGAGTGACAGTTAAGCTCAACATGGACCATAGGATGTATCTTTTCTCCTGTGCTAGAAATCCCCAACGTTTGGACTAATAAGTAAAACGTAAACTAGATGATAGAAAAGATAGGTTCGTTTATGAGAACAACTGCAAAGCATACATTGATCATTACACTTTATTCTATCTCTTACTGAGTGTTAGACTCATAGTTTATCTTGTGATGGAGGTGATGATTATGATCCCAATGAAGTGCATGTGGAAGGAGCATAACACGTTGAACGCTTTTGTTACCTAGCGCGTTTTGGCCTTGGGGTTATGGCTCACTAAAAAGAAAATGCGGTTACTTTAAACAGTTTTAAAGTATGTTAATGGTGTTTACTCTAAATAGTTTTAAAGTGGTGATTGTATGTTTTAAAATTTCAAAAAACTTCCGCTTATGCTCTCTCTATTTCCCTTCACATGTTTTTACAATGAAATTTATAAAGAAATTTTTTTTATATGGCTAATGATGGCTAACGGAAAAATAAATGTAAAATGGGATGTGACAAGTACAACACTCTTCTCGAAGTTTTTTAGGCCGCTTAGAGGATGGAGCATTTGTATGACGCAAGCTACGGTAACTATCAGGAGAGGCAGACCAAGAAAGAAGACAAGAAGGCCACTAAGAAGAATCCGACGAAGTTTTAGAATCAAGGATCAAGTGAGACTCTGAGTGTCAGTAGTGAGTCGTCAGGCAGTGGCAGATTCAACCCTTATACTTGCCACAGGTGTGGGCAGCCCAGTCATATGAAGAGGAACTGTTCCCAAAATCAGAATCAGCAATAGCAGCCACCGCAATAGTCTTTTTTGTAATACCCCGATAAATTCCTCAGTTTATGTAATATCAATAATTTCATGAAATAAATATATTTAATTGCGAGAGAGTATTTTATGGTCGAAATAATACCGTATAAATGTATGGAAAATATTGTGGAGTGATTAAAGTATAAATTTTTAAAGGTAAAAGTTCATTTCAGGTTTTCGGTCGCCGGGTGGTCTAGGTCACGGTCGAGTGTCTCGACTGAAATGCATTACAGATTGCATTTTGGATTTTCGGTCACACTACGGTCGGGGTTCACATCTGAAAGGCATTATAGATTGCATTTTGGGTTTTTGATCACCAAGCGGTCGAGGTTCTCTTCTGAAATGCATTACAGATTGCATTTTGGGTTTTTGGTCGAAGACGCGGTTGCGGTTCTCGTCCGAAATGCATTACAGATTGCATTTTAGTTTTCGGTCGAATTTCTCGACCCAAACGTAAAATAGAAACAAAATTTGAATAATTGATCGACGGGCTGTCGATGGTTCGATTGACTTCCTCGACCAAAAAGTTTGATTTTAACAAAATTGCAGCTCATGTTGCTATCATTTCTTTGTTTTCTCCCGAAAGCTTTCCTTCTCTCTTGAGGATATAGCGAAATTTCCACGTGGCTGACCTGGAGTGGATCACCCACCTTTGGAATGGGTGATTGTCCATCAAATGTCAATATCCTGGTAAATCTTCCCCTCCATCTATAAATCAACGGTCGTGGATGGAGTTGCGGGATGAACTCTGCATTACTTCTGAGAGCTACGACTGTGAAGAGAAAGTGTGTGAGAAAGGAGTGTGCACTCTAAAATTTTTGGTGTATTGTGGGTGTGAAGGTGTGGGATTTAACTGTTGGTTTTGGATATCTCATTGTTGTGGTTGTCTTTTACTGAAAACTTTGACCGTTAGTAATTGTGAGGTAAGAAAATGAGTTGAGTCGTGGCCAGTGGAGGCCCTACCTCACAAAGCAGTGTCTTCCTTGAATTGTTGATAATGTTTCTGTATTCTAGATGGTTTTTGTTAGTGTTTTGTTTGGATATTCTGTTGGTTTACAAATGCACAATCCTGTGAATTAGTGATATTACTTCTGTGCTCTCTGCCCGTAAAAACTCTCATTTACTACTTGGCTCTTAGCATGTTGGTTGATGTCTTGTTGGTTCTTGAATTGTTATTAATATTCTTTAGCTTTGATAGAGATTGAACTGCCGAATTGGAAGCTTAGATTTGCAAGTTTGTTAATATTGTTTCCTGTTCAATTTTGTCTCTGCCTGGATGTACATACTGCCACATAAATTTTGTTGGTTTTAGATTTTATTAGACTCTGTTATTTCTAGCATAATCCTCGCATGTATAGTTGGATGTTGGTCAATGAATCAGTCCATTTCAATGCTTTATCATACCTTGCACTCATGCTTCATTTGCTGGATATTAGGTTGCCATTTGTCGCCATGTCTATATTCATTTCACATCTTTAGTTGGTTGCCAAGCATGTTTAGCGTACTGAATATTGTTGCTGTTTTCCTTTAATTTGCTACGCATGTTTAGGATGTTAAATATCATTATGGTTTCCTTTAATTTCCAAGCATGTTGAGCATCCTGAATACTGCTACTGTTTCCTTTAATTACTAAGTATGTTTAGGATGTTAGACATTGTTATTAATTGTCGAGCATGTGTAAGATTCTGAATATCATTATTATAGTACCTAAAATGTTGCTCCACAACCCACATTATAATATCTCGTTATTATAAAAATAAATTGATTAACTTATGTTTAGCTAACTCAAAATATCCCATTTTAGAGCATTTCCCCATATTATAGCACGTTGTAATTTATACCATGTTACATGAATTAATTGTTATTCCTCTATTTAAATTATGTCATGTAAATGTCATCGCACTATATTGCCTCGTGTTATTTAATTCATTAATTTTGTTAATTGGATTATTGCTCATAACCATCATCTCGTATTATATGGTTTGGTAATATAGGTTGTTGGCTCTCTTTAATTGTTGGCTTGGACTTACTTTAATTAGTTTCGTTTCTTTTCTCGTTATATGATATTGATGTATTGTTGTGATTGTTGTGCCGCATTGACATAGGGGTGTGCAAAACCGAACCAGTATCGAAGAATCGGACCAGAACAGGCGGTTTTGGTACCAGTTCGGTGTTGGTTTAGCTGGTATCGGACCGAAATCGGTTCTATTTGAGCAGAACCGATTTTGCTCTGTCCGGCTCTCAATTCTCGGTACCACAGAACAGCTACCAAGCATAGAATCGAGAAACTGCAACAAATTTTGAAATTAGGGAACCCTCCCCACCCGAGTCTCACTCTCAATCTTATCTCATTCTCACTTCTCAGTACTCAGCAGCCAGCCTCTCTTGAGTACTGATCCCGACTCCCTGTGTCTCGAGCCCGAGCCTCCAGTCCCGATGACCATCCCACAGCCAGCGCAGCCTCCAGTCCCGAGCCTCCCGTCCCAGCGCAGCCTCCATTCCCGAATCTGACTCTAGTCCCAGCGTCCCGTCCTGTTACCGCCGATCTCCAGCACAGCCTCCAGTCCCGAGTCTGACTCCCGAGCTCTAGGGATAGGAGGTTGGGGACAAGAGTATCATACGCTGTTATAGCTGTAACAACCCGATTTTTATTTCCTTTAAAAATTTGCATGAAATTTAAAACTTTTCTTTCGTAAAATCAGAGTAAGACATTTCTTTTAAAATTGAGTGTTAAATCCATTACTTAAAATCATTTTCCAATAATAGTCATTTAAAACATTTTAGCAGCGGAATAATTCTTTTCTTGAAAATCTAAATAATAAATTCTTTTATAAAATGCAGCGGAATTAAAACAAAGCATTATCGAATATTAATTAAGTTATAAAACCTTTACAAATCAATTTCATTCACTCTTTTAGCTCAACCAGCCACAAGATCCAACCGAGCAAATTCTTCATCAACTGCTCCTTCTGTTTTCGTATGTATACCTACATCAACAAGACTTAACTAATGAGCCTAATGCTTAGTAAGTGATATAAAATAAAACAAACATGCAATGCATTTTTGAAATCTTTTTTCGTTTTCCGTTTCCATTTCTTTTTCTTTTCCAGGGACAAGAGGTTGGGGACAGGAGTATCATACGCTGTTGGGGAGGTGGTTCGGATCGTAACCGAGTAGACTCAAGATTATGTCATTCCCTTGTCGGGTCGCGAGAGCCTATCTACCCAAGGGTTAGATGCCAACTAGCAGCTACTCTCCCTGCGATGGATACCTCCAATCTCTCAGCTCAATGTACGAGTTAATGTATATAACCGTGAGTAAAGAACAGTTTAGGTGGATTCCATTCTGACATAATCAGTTATAGGCATACATCACATTGCATCTCATTTCTTGCTGGGCCTTAGGCTCACAGTTTGCTTGTGGTGTAGGTAATCGTTAGGATGTTAGCAGTCTCGGAGTGGAGAAGGAGGCATTACCCGTTGAGCACTTGGGCTACCTAGCCGAATCGACCTGAGAGGGTTATAGCTCGAATGAAGCAAAAATACTATTTAAAATGGTTTGAGAACGGATAACGTTTTGTAAAACTATTAACTCACGTTTTAAATTGTCAAACCGTATTTTAGATTTAATTATGTTTCCACATTTATTTTGATTTAATTATGCATTTTTAATTTATCTCATTCACCTTAATTATATCCTCTCGTGTGTTTTTAAACAAATAAAAAGAACAATTTTACACGATAATTAAAAAAGGGAAAAAGGACCAAAATTAATGCGGGCGTTACACTTTTCGACCTCACAGGGCAATGCAGCTCGATCTACGTATGGGGGTGAGCAAGGACCTAGTTGATCTACCTTCCGGCAGTACCAGGGACAGGAGTATCATACGTTGTTATAGCTGTAACGACCCGATTTTTATTTCCTTTAAAAATTTGCGTGAAATTTAAAGCTTTTCTTTCGTAAAATCAGAGTAAGACATTTCTTTTAAAACCGAGTGTTAAATCAATTACTTAAAATCATTTTCCAATAATAGTCATTTAAAACATTTTAGCAGCGGAATAATTCTTTTCTTGAAAATCTAAATAATAAATTCTTTTATAAAACGCAGCGGAATTAAAACAAAGCATTATCGAATATTAATTAAGTTACAAAACCTTTACAAATCAATTTCATTCACTCTTTTAACTCAACTAACCACAAGATCCAACCGAGCAAATTCTTCATCAACTGCTCCTTCTGTTCTCGTATGTATACCTACATCAACAAGACTTAAGTAATAAGACTAATGCTCAGTAAGTGATATAAAATAAAACAAACATGCTATACATCTTTGAAATTCTTTTTCATTTTCCGTTTCCATTTCTTTTCTTTTTTTCGTTTTCCTTTCTCTTCTTTTCTGTCTAGAATACCCTGGAAAGAACCACGGGCTTACCCTGGACTTTATAAATGACAAAATCTAAGCAAATTTCTATAATGAAACTCCAAACCCCCACATTTTCTTTCCCTTCCTCTCCAGGAAAGGTTGATCTAATCTGTTAGACTAAGGACTTCGTTCTGTCAGTTATGTTACAGACTTCCTGATTTACAGTAAGAGAAAAGATGGTCGAAAACAGAAATACACCATCATCATTAACACCTAACTTAAACTAAGTTACTTCCTGCGGGTTAGAAGAACCTAAAACTAATACTGAAGTCAACACGAAAACATCGTCGTGATCAAGTGTCTAAACTTCCAGGGTCTCCCATTGATATCGTCCGGCAAGAGGAATATCATTCACAGGATCAAAGTTGTACCTGATCGAAGAAGCAAAGGTTATACAATATGTGAAGGGTATTCAAGTTTTAGAATTCAGACAAATAAAATAACACACTTCTCAATGAATTGTCTGCGCTGTATTTCTTCAGCTTGAGCAAAGAAGTCATCTATTTCCTGTGCTGTTGGCATGCGTAAATTTGCAGATACATGTTGATGTTCTCTACTGATTGCTTCTGCCGTGAAGGTTGGCCTGGTTCTAGAACTAGGCGTTCTAATTGCACAGGGATCCCTTATCAAATTGCAAGGTGTTGATTCCCTCGTGCTACTGGCACAAAGGACCATACACGTCAAACACAATTAAGGACAATGAAAAACATCAACAGCAATTGAAACTATAAACATCCTCGTCTTACAACTTTGCCTTTTAAAAACAGCTACTTCCTCATATTGACAAAACACAAAAAAACATATTCTATAGACTATGATATCAAAAAATCACCAACTTATAACGTTGAGAAACTAAAGCACAAGATTTACCCAAGCTACAATTTTAAAAAAAGCTCTGTGACAATATATTTCAAACAACAGCAGTAAACTTTTAGACGTAAAAACATAAACAGCGCCCATGTTTACCCTTTCAAATGCAAATAAACTATTATTAGTAATCAGCTACAACCACAAAGAACCCAGGCAACAAGAAAACTTCTCCAATTTTCTACTGATAATGAATTTTGAGAAAGTAATTGTCCATTTATCCGGAAATGCAAAACTGAAGAAAATACAGCCCAGCCATGTCCGTGCACCCATCGCACATGCATTCACCCGATCTTAAAACAAATTTCTCCAACATAACCACAGACTTAAGATACAATTAGACAATTTACTCAAAAAGGAATCAGACAGAAATACAAAATAGACAAAAAATTTTTACAATTTTCTACAGAAGTACCTAAGAATTGCCTGACAAAACGCACATTCATACTTTATCAACAATATTTTTGTTATGCTGGTGTGCTTCTGGTTGAAATACTAATTTATTTTTTATTTCATCATATCTTTTGTAACAAAACAGATGGAATTATTTTTAATGTCAAAAAAGGGAAAACGAGGTGTTGATCTAATTTCAATAAGAAAAGAAGAAATTAGATAAAAATTCAAAACATATGTCGAGGATAGCTATTGCCTTCGAGAAAAAAGATAACAGTAAACTACAAATAGAATTGCAGAAGAAAAATATAAGACTTAATAATCTAGGCGAAATTATTTTTCATTTGAAAAACAATATTTTAAAATTTTTCTAAGATTCTTCTCAACAAAAACCTAATGTGGTAAGAAGAACATAAACATACAATTCAATAAAAAAAAAAAGTTGTAAAAAAAAAAAAGAAAACACACCTCTCTCTATACTCAAAATCCAGAACATTTTCTCCAAATGAAGCTTCTTCAACCCCCAAATCATTATTATCTTTGTTCTCACAGTCATCAAAAACTCCTATAGTCGTCTCCTCATGTTTCTGGTAATTCTGGACGTTCGCAAGGTTAACAGAGATCG
Organism: Begonia loranthoides; assembly: GCA_022433065.1. Lineage (NCBI taxonomy): Eukaryota > Viridiplantae > Streptophyta > Magnoliopsida > Cucurbitales > Begoniaceae > Begonia > Begonia loranthoides. The sequence goes on along the minus strand of CM039479.1, from coordinate 8,497,052 downwards.
AAGTATTCGAACCAGAGGCCGTCAAACCCGTTCTCAACCTCGAAACAGCCTTCGAGCAAGGGTTTAGCAAGCAGCCATGTTTCATCGTCTGCTTGACCAGCGGCTTCTTTAGACGGCGGTTACGGAGCTGGAGGTAGGAACCGGATGTCGGAGAGCCCGGCGGAGAAGAAAGGGATCGTTGAAGCCGCTTAAGAGATAGAGTCTTAGCACGAGTTAAGACCCCGAGGGGAGAGTGAGAGATCTCCATAACAGCGAGTGCGGCTGCTTTCTTAGCTTTTTTCATGTACTTGCCCATAAATCACCAAAGCAAGTTCATGAAGAGAAGGAGGAGAAGGAGGAGGTGATGGCGATGAAGAGGTTGAAGGAAGACTGAAAGAGGATGAGGGTGGGAGAGGAGAGAGATCGTGATTGCAGTGGCGGGGTCGAAGAAGGAAATAGGTAGGGTTTGAGGTGGGGGTAATCTCAGCCACTGTACTTTCAATATCTCCTTTCTATATTCTACTTTAAAGTCTCGTCTCCCTCTCGCTCTATCTTTATTTCTCTAAAATACATTATTTTCTTTAATTATTTATTAAACATAAATATTAAATTGAAAAATTAACAAAAACAACCAATTAACTATGTAGTCAATAAAATGTCAACCATTATATAATTTTTGTTAATAAATAAAACAATCAATTATAAAAAATGAATAACGCAAACATCGTTATTACTTTTTCTGTTCAAAAATAATTTCTCATGCGTTTCAAGCGAATTTCTTTTTTCCCATTATAATTTCATTTGCATTCAATGATTCTTAAATTTCGTCTGTTCTCAACAACCAAACAGCAAACTAACAAAATAAATTGAACTCAAGAAGCAAAAATATGAGAATGATTTTAAATAGTAGACAACAATGTAAATACAAAACTCATCTAAAAAAACCAAAACCTAGACCAAATTTTGGAAAGAATTAGTCATGGAAATCAAAACGCTAAACTAAAACAATAGATATAAATTGAATCCAGAAGAAAATAAAATTGTAATGCGAAAAAAAAAATAAAGTCTCTTGCATCACCTAGAAGAAGAGGAAAAAAAAAGTTTTTTTTTTTTTTTCACGGGGGTTCTTTCCCCTGAGGAAAGAAGCTCGGTTAAAGAAGATTTTTGTTAAGGGGAAAGAAGAAGGAAAGAACCTAGAGGAAAAGAAACTCTTACTTCCTCTTCTTTTAGGTAACGCAAGAGAATTTATTTTTTCGTTTTACAATTTCATCTTCTTCTAGATTGAATGATGATAGAATTGTAAAGGAAAAAAAAATATCTCTTGCGTTACCTAGAAAAAGAGGAATAAACGGAAGAGAAATCATTTTTTAATGGAAAATATAATAATGATGTTTGCGTCATTTATTTTTCATAGTTGAGTATTTTATTTGTTTACAAAAATTATTTGATGGTTAATTTATTATTGACCTCATAATTAAGTAATTCTTTTGTTAATCTCTCTATTATATTTCAAAATAAATATTACATATTACATTTAAGGTTGAAAAGAGTGGATTCCATGAGAATGAGTGATTCAGAACATGAGGGAGGAGTGCGTCCTTAAAAACCCTCAAAGGGAAGTCGCTCTGATACAAACCCACTAATTACGTCACCTCATCAACATACATGCCCAGTTTGCAGGACTACCTAAGATCTCTTACTCTTTTCTTTATTTAATTTGGCATTGCTACCATAATTAAAATAAAATATTAATTAATAAATATCATGTCAAAAAATAAAATTAAAATTAATGAAATAAATCACTCTAAGTTATGATAAATTAAAAAAAAATGCAATGAAAGCCAACGTACAATTATATAAGATCTGAATTTTCATATCTCAATACAATAAATCAAAGTACGTGCGGCAGTTTGCAGGAACTGCTCTTGTAAATAAAAACAACACCAAGTGCGTGGTAAGCTCGTGGCTTCCAGTTCTCCCTCATCACTCATCGGACATCAACCTCAATTTGCTCTCTGCGCATACAACAACAGCAAAACCCTCCAACTAGAGAGCATCAAAGAACCAAATTTCTTTGTTTCAAACTAAATGTTTTGACATAACACCCATAATGAATTTGATTCTCTTTTTTTTTTGTTCAAGATTATTCATAGTTGGATAAATAATTTCTTAAGTTAACTGTTGAATCAACCTTAAAGTTGGTGTTTAAGAACATAAATTGATTTGTCAATCCAAAGATACTAATATCTTAGAAGCATTACTTCACCGAAAGTTCCTCCCAAGTAAGCATAAACCCTTGTAGCCATTAAATCTTCTATAAATACATGGTTAATTGTGTCTTTCGATAGGCTCACTAGTCTTCATCGTTGCATAAGACAATGCTGCTATATTTTACTAGAGAAGAAAATAAATATATTACTCATGTAACTTATTCTTTATACTTTTTTTGAAGAAAGTTCTATCACTAACATATTTACTTTCTTTGTAGGTAATGTATTAAGTTTAAGTTAATTATTAAATTAGCTTTGTTTACAAACCGAAAAAAGTAATGTATAACGTAAAGCTTCAGTCCTTCCTGTCACAACTCGAAAGAGATCCACTATAGAAACGATGAATAATCCAACCCAAGAAAGGATTGTATTGCCTGACCAGAGGTACGAATTAACCCATTTATAATAGAAGTCTTAGAAAGTCAAACAACTTAAAGAGTCACATCCAAAACAAGTGGCATAACAATTAAATTCAACTGTGAGATCACAGATAGTGTAACAATATAATCCAAATATAAATGGTGTCAAAATAAGAAAAATGTCTCACCAATAGAGAACTCTCAAAGAAATAAAATAAAGTCTAAAATAATGTCAAGCTGAATCTTGCATCGGCGGATTCAAGTTTCACTAACTAGAACCTTAAAGGAATGTCAATTGGAGTGAGTTGACTAAACTCAATAATCATTCTCATTGCTATATCCAATTTAAAAAAAAATGTAGAGATCCATACATCAAGAAAATTCATGTATCACAAATTAAAGACAAAAACGTTATTCGAAGCTGGTTCCAAAGAACCAACAGTAGATCAAATATTAAAACAGTCCACTAGTGTGTGGCAAATAATAAAATAGGGTCACTATTGTATTAATGTAGAATTATCAATGAAAATAGAACCATTCACGAATTCCGAGTACACCATATCACAAACATTTAAAAAAAAGTGATACTTGGTAATCGCAACTTAAAATAACAATCATGTTTAGGTTTAGAAATTTGAATCTAAAAACACACCACAATCAGCTGTCTCATTACTTTATTTTTGAAATAAACAAATATATTCTCTAACGCTCAAATGTGTGTATCAAATAAAATATGTCTAGAATAATAATTAATAAAATAAAGATGGATGCACAAACTAAACATGACGGTATTGTTAGCATATATAGATTACAGTTAATATTTCCTATTGTTTGCTTTTCTTGCTATTATTTCATTTTCTTGTAATGTACAAATATGGTATAATTAAGAACATTAATCTCATAAACTCTATATGTACATAATTACTCATTTACAGAAAATATACAAGAGAGAATTACAAACTCCTATTCTGTCTTATCTTTTCTTTCCTCTCTACAAATTTTCCATTATCAAACTTGGTATCAGAGCTAGCATGACCTCCTTCAGCACCTCAATTATAATACCCTGATAACGTTTTCCCCTTATATGCGATGTAATTAATTTTGGGATAATTAATATATTATATTTCGTATCGATTCATGTTAGATTATGATATGTAATTATGGGGTAAATAGTGTGAAATAATTGAAGTATGAAAAATTATGGCAAAATGCATGTGATGGAGAATTCGGACGTAGAGAGAAAATGTATAACTGACGATTTCGGACGCATGCAGACGTGGGATCGCGTCTGAAAATGTCATCCTAGCGTTTTGGGACGCTGCAGGAAGGAAACCCAACGTCCAAATTTGTCCCCTGCCTCTAACTTGATTTTTTGGACGAATGCGGATGCGGTGATTTTGAATCTATCCAATTTCTAGACAGTTTCTGACGCATGTGGACGCAGGATTTGGACGCCTTCCTGCGTCCGAAAACGTAAATCTATCATTGAAAATATAGACTTTGGACGATCGTGGACGAGACCAAAGCGTCCGCCCTTGTCTGAAAAGTCATGGACTTGCGAAAAATTAGGGTTAAATAATTGAACGATTTGTCGTGTAGTCCATTAATACCCACGCAATCGACAACTCCACTCTCAGACCACTCCACCTCGCCTCCAGCCACGTCTCTCCCTCTCCGTTCAAAGTACGTTTGTCCCTCTCCAGGTATGGCTCTCGATTTAAGCCATTCTCCTCTGCCATTTTCTTTAGTCCAGCTTTCCTTCCTGAAAGAATTCTCCTTCCTAAAAGAGTTCTTCCACGTGAGAGAGAGTTTCCAGTGAGGGAGAAAATAATTTAGTGAGTTGTGCGAGTTGTGCTGTGAGCTCAGGTGTGGTCATTCAGTGTGTGAAGCCGTGTGAAGCAAGACTTTGTTGACTGGGATTATTGTTGTCCATGGGTGATTTTCTTTATCAATGCATAAGGATTGGATGTGTCTTGGCCAGTGGTGGCCCTACTCGCAAGTAGTGTGCATGTCTTTTGTTAAATTCTTGCAGTTAATTTCTTGTAATTCATTTAGATGCCTTACTTTGATGTTAATTTCTGTAAATTCCTTACTGTTAATACTGTATTTCAATACTTCACTTTGAATGATTGTTTAATGCTTGATTGACATTCACTGATGTTAAGCCTTGTCTGATGTTAAGCCTGGTAGTGTAGATCAATGAACTAAGGATTTCATTATGATTGATAAGCATGAACGAGCTAGACTCTATTTTGTGAATACATGTTATTGTTTTACTTGCTCTATCACCTAGTTAATATTGTCCTGTCATTTATTTCTATTATGTGAACCTATGTTTTTTTTTTCTAAACATGTCGCTTTACTTTCTGATATTAAAAGCATGTCACTTTACATTCTGTTATTAAAAGCATGTTGCTTTACATTCTGATATTAAGAGCATGATTATTCTCTATTTCGTTCGTTGTTTATTTGTCAAATTACTAGCACGCGTATCTTAACAAAATCTTAACAATGAACTAAGTTATAAAGTCAGTAGAAGTTATGTCATCAAACCATGCTTTACTTTAAACATATATTATCCCTATTCCACTTACTTAGAATAAATTATGCTAATAATATGTTTTCCGCTTGATTGTACATCCATGCGTAACTAATTATTAAGCATGTTTCTGATATTAGTTCGTATAAATTATTAAGCACGTTTCCAATTGTGTCTGAAATAAGTATGTTGTTTATTATTACCTTCGCTGTTGTCTATCTAATATTAAATTATGTTCGTTGTTTAAGAGCACGTTCGCTGTTTAATTTGTTATTTAAGAGCATGATATTTTGCTGTTATATTCTCTGTATATTTCATCTTTGGAAGCACGTTAAATTGTCGTTTTCTTGACTATTCAAGTATGTATATCTCGCCGTTCAAGTCGCTGCTATATTTAATTGTTTTAAATTACTGTCACTCATTATATGTACTGTTCAATTATAGTTATTTTTCTATTGTGTTATTCACAATTATTCTTTATATGCTGTATTCAATTATAGTTATTCGTTTTACTTATTGTCATTCATTTATGTGCACTGTTCAATTATCGTTACTTTCCTTATATGCGCTATTCAATTGTTGTATATTTTCTTATTATACTATATGAACATGTATCATGATAATAGAAACAATTACGGAGTGCTACCTTTGGGGTGGTACTCACATGCATTATGTGAGGAAAAATGTTAAATGAAGGAAAGAATGAATAATGGGAAGTTGGGGGGCGGATGAGTAGTTTGGATTTAGTCTGGTAGCTAGGCTACACCCCTACCTTGTCAAGAACGGGACTAGTTGCACGCACTAGGTTAGAAGCTGATCAAATTATACCATCCCATATGGGTCTTTTAATCTTCCGCTCGACGTACGAGTAATGAACGAACGAACGTAATGAAAAGATGGGTTTGGGACGGTACCCACTCCAAAAAAACTAAAGAGAAGCATAGCATACTGTATAACCTCAATTCCTTACTAGGCCATTAGACTCACGTCTTACTTGTGGTGTAGGTACATGTACGCGATGACGATGAATAGATGATGAAGCAGTTGATGAAGTATTTGCACGGGCAAACTTGTGTCTGGCTGGGCTAAGGGAAGTAAAAGATAAATATGTTTTGTAATTAACATGTAATGCTTTTTTTAGTATTTCTTAAACGAGTTATTTACACTTCCGCTATGTTTTGATAAATCCGCTATATTTCTTGATTTGGCTTCCACTACGTTTTGAGAAATGATTTTATAACTATAGTTTTTCAATCCTTATAACAATTTTCATAGTGGGTATAACGAAAGGGTTAGTAACGATCCAGTTGAACTCTGATTAAAGTAATAAAGTTTTAACAAAGATTTTAGCGGCTTTATAAAAGTTTTAAATTTCACGTATTTCAAAAGATTATAAAAAGTCGGGTCGTACATCAATTCCATCCTCTTTCCTCCATATCACTTCCTTTGGGTATTCAGTTGTCTCTTTTTCCCCCATTTACGTCCGTATACTCAAAATAAACTTCAGCCACGATCACTTCCATGTGTCTTTCTAGGATATAGTGCTCATCACAAGGGTTATCTCTGTCTTAACCCCACTTCTAATCGGGTCTATGTCACTCGAAACATAGTCTTTGACGAACATTCTTATCCATTTTCTATAACATCAAAACCTGTCCCTCCAAAGTCATCATTTTCTGTACCTATGTCATCACTACCCTTCCTCTCTATTCAATCACCCCCATCTCTTAACACTGTCAATCCACCTCCCATATTCTCCTCTTCAAGTTCTCTTTCACAACCATCTATCTCATCCTCCTCTCTTATTCAACTCTCTATAATCCCACAATTAACCAACACCACTACCAATGTGAGCGATACAGGGCAATCCAACAACCTTCATTCCAAGCAAACATGATCAAAAGATGGCATTTTTAAACCCAACCGTTTTATGACCGTTACAAGTTCTATCGTAGAACCCACAACATATCTTCAAGCTTCAAAATGCAAGCATTGGCTTGCTACCATGCAAGAAGAAATGGTTGCCCTACACAAAAACAATACTTGGCAACTAGTATCTCTACCTCGAGGAACTACACTTATCAACTGCAAATGGTTTTTTTTTGGATAAAATTAAACACAAATGAATTTGTTAATCGCTACAAAGCTTGTTTAGTAGCCAAATGGTACGATCAAACCAAAGGCATGATGAAACATTTAGTGTAATACCCTGATTTCCTGTAATGGAATTTAGTAAGGATAATTGAAGAATTAATTGGGTGTGATAGGATTATTTGGATAATTATTGAAGATTTAGTTTATCGAAATTATTAGAATTGGTTAAGTGGAAATTTTGGTTACGGATTAATTGAGAATCGATTAAATAAAGAGAGAATGAATTAAATTGAATTAAAATAGAAAGAATAAAATAATGCAAAGGGAGAGGAAACATTGCGTTTTGGAGAAGTGACGGAAAGAAATGAGGAAGTGCTGCATTTTGGGGCAAAAATGGCAGAGACGTTGGAGCGGTCAACATAGCGATCGACTGTGCATGTCGACCGGGATGTCGACCGATACCACGGTGTTATGTGAAGGACGAGTTTCAGCGTGAGTGTGGTCGACTATACATGTCAATTGGGATGTCGACCGGTCTATTAACCGATCCCACGCGATTTTCAGCTCTCGAGAAAATAATGTATAATCCCGATGTTGTATGTCTTCTTTGGTTCTCCACATTTCTTCCCTTTACAGATGGCAATCCTTAAGAGTGGTTAGGTGAGGTTTTACGGGGATTGTTGTAAGGCCTATATGAGAAGCCTTTTGTGAGAAAGAAGACAGAAGAGAAAGAAGACAGAATAAGAGAGAATCTCTTTGGAAGGAAGGAGAGGAGAGGAGAAATATAGTGAGTGTGAGAGAAATGCTTCAGAAGAAAAATAAAGAGAGAGAAGGAGAGTGATGGCCGAGAGAAAAATAGAGAGGAAAGAAAGAGAGAAAGGCTCTCTCAAAAGTTGAGAGCCATGCATGAGAAAGAGGATGCATAGAAAGAGAGAGGAGGAAAGAGAGCTGTTGTGAGGTGAAGGTAGTTATGGGGGAAGGAAATAACAGAGAAAAGGGAGAAGGAGCTGTCTTTGGTTCTCTGCTCTCGGGTGTTCTCAAGTAACAGGATGTTCTTTCATGCGTTATGGATTATGTGTGTTAACATAGATCTGTTATGTTAGAGGAAGCAGGGAAGGGGAGAAACAGCCTAGTGAGCTACTGTCCTCGGGTGTTTTTCACTGTGAGGTAATCCTTCATTCTCTTACGGAAATTATAAGGTTAAGTGTAGCATATGAAAATGTGTTGGATAAATGACCTCTGTTGATTATTGCCGAGAGTTATGAATATGTTGGGTTACGGTAGAGTTCAGTTTTGCGTGTTGGTCATTCCTGGATGTTGAGTTTAATCTGTTAATTAGCTTCTGCTTATGAAATTGAAATGGTTATTTGCTTATGAAATTGAAATGGTTATTTATATTCGATTGATACTGAGGATAATAATCTTGTGATTTTTAATGGTATAGAAACTGGTAAGAATAAGGTTAAGTTGTTACTACTTAATGGAAGTGTGAAGTTGAAGGAAAATATGGAATAAAGTTATAATGGGTGTGCATGGTATCAAATTATGGGCTGTGATTATTAATGTTAAGTAATATGGAGTTATGAAGGTACTGTGAAGGTGTTAAAGGAAGTGGAAGAAAGTGCTAAACCCGCTATGGAAACGAGGTAAGTTGATATTGTATACGTTTTGATCTTTGAGGCCCTACATCACAAGAGTTAGGAATTGTATGTTGATTGTTTACCACTTTATTAGAATAGTAAGATATTGCACATGTTTACCGCTTTATTATAATAGTAAGATATTAAGCATGTTTCGCGAATTGTACTACTGTTTGCTGGGTGTTTATTAGAATTATGTTCTTTTAATTATATGTTTAATAGATGCAAGTTCTTTACGTTAAAAGTTATGATATTGAGCATGTTTAGGGGTTATAGTAATAATATGATAGACACTGTATGCATTCACGAGTGTTAGAGTTCGGTGTGACCTGAATTCTAGTTGGGTCGGGTTGGACCCATATCAATATTAGGGTTATTTATTTTCTCTATATATTAATGCTTGAGTCGCAAAACTTATTGTAACTTGATTTCCAAATAGTGAATTTTGCCTCTGCCCGTGGTTTTTCCCCGTTAGGGTTTTCCATGTAAATCTTGGTGTCTCTGTTTCCACAGTTTTCTTTTTCCGTTTTGCGTTCAATTCTCAACAATTGGTATTAGAGCTTAGTTGAGGTTTTCTATACCAATTTTCAACAATTGGTATCAGAGCGAAGTTAAGAGTTTTTAGTACTCGGATCGAACAAATTTTGAGGTTTGTAATTTTTGTGAAAAAAAATTACAATTTTGCAAAAGAAAATTTGAAAAAAAAAGGAAATTTGCTACGCTGCCCGCCATTGCTACCTGCAGATTGAATAACAAAGATCTCCAGAAGCTGCTCGCAAACTGCATCTTCAACACGAACAAAGAACAACCTGCTGCTGTCTATTGCGAAGAACAGAGAAGCCACAAGCTGAGACCAATCGACTCTATCCAAAAGAAGAAGAAGCCATCTCGTCAGTCGTTGGTCGATTCAAAACAGAGAGAAACTTCGCAATCACCGGCGGCTCTCGCCGGCAACTCTGTCCAACGAAGCGAAGAGCCGCCTGCCTAGCCTCCAGCACCGGTGGCGTCCGTCGCCTAAGAAAGGAGGGCCTCCGTTTGTCAGTCCGAAGTTGAGAAGAAACCTAGTTCCCCGGTGTTACACCACTGTCTGTCACCACTCGCGTGTCCACCAATTGTCAGCCTGCCGACTAGTAAATAGAAGACTACACAATTTTTGTTGATTCAACATTTTGAAAATTTATTGAGAATTTTGGGTGCAAGTTGTGAGAAATTTTGGGTTGAAAATCCATTGTTGAATTTTGGAAAATTTGTTCTAAAATTCCTTGAGTGTTGATTTTGGTTTGGGATATTAGTTTTCCGAAATTATTCGAGTATCAAAGTTTTAGAGCAGATATTTTGGATTCATATATTTTTTGGGAAATTTCTGAATTTTTTTGGGGAGATGAGTTTATTGACATTCAATATTTCGTTGTTAGATCAGAATACGAGATTTCAATTATAGTAGGTGAAGATGCGAGATGTGCTCGTACAAATGGATTTAGACGACGCGTTATTAGGGCTCGATAAAATGCCCACGTCTTGGAGTGAAGAGGAGAAACTTCGAAAGGATAAAAAAACCCTATCTTTAATACATCTGCATTTGTCAAATAAGATTTTGTAGGATGTTTTGAATGAGAAATCAGCCGTTGAGTTATGGTTTAGATTAGAGTAGTTGTGTTGAAGAAAACCCTGACTAGCATGTTGCATTTGAAGCAAAAACTTTATTCTCATCAGTTGATCGAAGGAGGTTCTATTGAAGAACACTTGACCGTATTCAAAGAGTTAGTTTCAGTTTTGGAGACTATGGGATGCAAGTACGATAAGGAGGATTTATAGTTGATTCTGTTATGCTCATTACCTGCTTCATATGATACTTTCAGAGATACTATTTTATACAGTAGAAAAAATCTAACTTTGGAAGATGTTTGTGGTTCTTTGTTATCAAAGAAAAAGATGAAGCAGCTTGTTGTTAGATTCAAGTCTCAATGTGAGGGACTCGTCATTCAAGGTAGAAAAAGAGATAGAATCTGTTACTTCTGTCAGAAAAAGGGGCACATTAAAGCTGAGTGCCACAAATTACAGAATCAAATAAAGAGAGCTGTAGAGAAGGGAAAACAATCGATGACGTCCGGTGAAGAAGTTGTCACAGAAGAAGAAGAATATAGTGATGGAGATATTCTAATTGTGTCAGAGGAAAACTCAAAGCCAAACAAGGATTAGATTTTGGATTTAGCATGTTTGCATGTTTGTTTGTTTCATATATGTTTGTTTCAAGAGGTGCTGTGTTAATGGGTAATTACACACATTGCAAGATAGTTGGTATTGGTACCATTAAAATCAGAATGTGGAGTTGTGAGAACACTGGGTAATGTGCGACATGTTCCCAATTTGAAGAAAAATCTGATCTCATTGAGTACTTTGGATTTGAAAGTGTACAAATACAGCGTTGTAGGTGGAGCCATGAAGATCAGTTTGAGTGCTCTCATCAAGTTAAAGAAACAAACAAGCTTTGCAAATTTATATATGTTACAAGGTTCTATAGTGACAGGTAATCAGGCTGCAAAGTTTGTGAATTCACATTCTAAAGGTTTTTTGGAGAAGACTCAGAAGAAGTCAGGTTCTCAGGTGAAGTTCAAGTAGGGTTTTGAATCTACATCAGAGCCAATACTCACCAATTTCAGCGTGATGCAGTCACTACATCGTCACCAATTTCAGTTTCACGTCAGAGTGGTATCGTCAAAGACAAAACCAAGAGAAAGGGTAAAGCTCTACAGCGATATGGTGAAACTACTATGTGGGTTATGCATTAAGTGCGAGGGTATTGATTTTAGTGGGGGATCTTCAGCATATTCACATGCAGTTCGTTGCAACAACTTTGATAATTCGTTGGTACCATGGAGAAGATGTGATTTCTTCCTGAATGTGTCTCTCAAGTTTAAGCAGGGGTTAAACTTGATCAGTATCAAATATTGAGTTGGCCCAACAGGGGCCTATGTGAAAGATGAGGTTATTTTTCGTTGGTGTTTTGCAGATCGTTTGCCTTGCATTAAAATTTCTTTGAAGACGGAGATTATCAGAGTTCAGTGTTCTGGATTCGTTTTGGGGTGGGCCTAAAAGCCTACATTGGATCTCTCATGTGAAATTCGTGTCAAGATGGAGATTGTTAGAGTTCAGTGTGACCCGAATTCTAATTGGGCCGGGTTGGGCCCGTATCCAATATTATGGTTATTTATTTTCTCTATATATTAATGCTTGAGTCACAAAATTCATTGTACCTTAATTTTTAAATAGTGAATTTCTTCTATGCCTGTGGTTTTTTCCCATTAGGGTTTTCCATGTAAATCTTGGTGTCCTTGCTTCCGCAGTTTCGTTTTTCCATTATGCGTTCGATTCTCAACAACGAGCATGGCACTTATTATAGTTTTCAAAAGATACAAAAATGGTTTTCATGCATGGTTTTAGAAATGAAACAGATAATAAACAAATTAAATAGAATAAATGTAAATGAGATAATATGATATGTGAGCTCGTTAGTTGGTCTTCTATTGGAGCCGAGACTGGCCGGTGAACGGGTGAGTGAAGCTGTTTAAGTGTTGGAGCGCATAACTGCTAGTATGCGAAGGTTGTAGCCCTAGCAGAATGTTGTGCGTCGTAGTGTACAACAGCTAGCAGAGCTTTCGATCGTAGTTGGGGCAGTTTATCCCTAAGGTTGGGTCGTTGTGCATTGGAGTGCACAATAGCTAATGGGCAGTTTAATTGGAGTCTAGCTTTTATCACACAGTTATTTATAAGTCCTCGGTTGGAGCCAAGATGGACGACCAATGGTTAGTGAGGTCGTTTGAGCGTTGGAGCTCATGACCACTAGTAGGCGACAGTTGTAGCCCTAGCCGAATGTTGCGCGTTGTAGCGTACAACAACTAGCAGAGCATTCGGTCGGAGCTAGAGCTGCTATACCAGAGGTGTCGGGGTCGGGTGCATCGATGTAAAACGAAAAGAGAAAACAGAAACAGAAACAGAAAACGAAAACGAATTTAAAAGAGCATAGCACGTGTATTGTAGATTTATTTTATATCATCCGCTAAATGTTAGGCTCATCAGTTTAAGTCTTGTGATGTAGGTACATGCACGAGAACAGGTTAAGGAGCAGTTGATGAAGATATTGTACGCGTAGATCTTGTGGCTAGCTAGGCTAAAGGCTTTGAAAGGAAAATGGTTGTAAAAAAGTTTTGTAAAGATTATTTAAAAGGTTTATTTATTTTATTTTTCAAACGATTTGTAACAACCCGGTTTATTATTGCCTTTAAAAATCGTGTAAAATTTTTTAAAGGACACCTGACAAAGGGATAACTTGAACTCTCCTTGTAGAATGCATTCGATGCCATTTTTTTTACAAATTTCAACCTTAGATAAGTAAAATTTGCCTAAAATGTTTCGAGTGTACGCAACCAATTCACACCCAAAATTATATTCATGATTGGAATTTGGAATGGTTAGGCATTTACCAAGAATTCTACCTGGTGGAATTCAAATGACATCAAGAATTCTACATGAATTCACCAAGAATTCTACAAAAATGCACCAAGAATTCTACAAAAATTCAAAAGTCTAGGAGTTGTCTTGGAATGGCTAGCAATTCACCAAGAATTCTACCACACAGCCAATCGGTCTACAACAACCTCTATCCATTCCCGAGCAAGTGTGGGAAGACGTCTCCAAGGATTTCATTGAAGGGCTTTCCAAATCCTGAGGATACTCTATCATTTAGGTAGTGGTAGACCGATTAACCAAGTATGCACACTTCCTAGCTCTCAAATATTTGTTTTCAGCAAAATGGGAGGCAAAATTGTTTTGCAAGGAAATTGTTCGACTTCATGGAGTTCCTTAAAGCATTGTCATTAACTGAGACAAAATATTTACTAGTCTTTTTTGGTAAGAATTATTCAAGTTGCAGCAAACAAAATTAAAAATGAGTTCTGCTTACCACCCCAGACCGATGTACAAACAGAAGTACTCAATCATTGCTTAGACGCTGCTTCACCTCAAATACACCTTGAAATTGAAGTAAATGGTTGTATTGGGTAGAGTATTGGTATAATACCAACTTTTAGGAAGCAGCTAAAACCACTCCTTTTCAATCACTTTATGGTCGCAGCCCACTGATGCTGCTTAATTATTGTGGAGGGAAAACCACCAGGGTTTTATCAAACAACAACTTCAATAGAAAACTCAATTGAAGCATATCGTAATAACACTTTGTCCATGAAACTTCCACTAGAAAACTCAATTGAAGCTTGCTTACTAATCTTGATGTCTTCTCGGTCATTTAGCCAACTTAGCTTGTAAGGAGTCGGATGCAAAGTTGTTTCTATTCCCAATTTACTCACTAGATCCATAGAAACAACATTAGCACAACTTCCTCCATCAATAATTAGATAGCAAACCTTATTTTTGACTTTGCAACGGCTACGGAAGATATTTTCCCTTTGACAATTATCAATGCTTGTTTTGATAGTGAATACTCTTTGAATGACCATAAGGAGGGAAACCTCTTGAGCGTATAAAGTTTCAACTTATGCTTCCTCCCTGTGTGTCTCTTGTGCTTCAATTTCATCCTCACTTTTAGCTTCATTAATGCCTTCTTTTAAGACCATCACTTTCATATTCGGATATTGGTAGGCATAGTGTCTGATTCTAAGGCATTTGAAACGCTTGCTTTCCCTTGTCTTTGGATTCGGTGCTTCAATATGTGGTTTCTTGTCATCACTAGGCTTAGTAGTAGTACCTCTAATGTTCATACCGTTATCATCAAGCTTAGGTGGTGGCTTGGAGAAGTTGGTGTTCCTTTGAGGGAATCGACTAACCCTCTCTTTCTCTTTCCTCTGTTTTTTTTTTTGTCTTTCTACCTTGAGAGCCAACTTGATCACATCCTCCAAGGTGTTGTATGATTGTAGCTCAATAGTATCTCTAATGTCATAGTGAAGTCCTTGGATGAACCTTGTGATAGTTTGGTCTTCCGGCTCTTGCAAATTGCATATTGTCTTTAAGGTTTCAAACTCGGCCACATACTCTTCTATTATTGAGGAACCCTGCTTGAGGCTTTGCAATTGATAATAGAACTCTTGCTTGTAATGACTTGGAACAAACCTTTCACTCATGACCCATTTTAAAAGTTGCCAAGTCTGGATTTCTTCTCCCTCATGCCTCCTCTTTGAGCTAATATGGTTCCACCATAAGCTTGCGTATCCTGTGAACTCAAAGTGATGTTAGCTGGAACTTTTTTCTCTCCGAAAAGTTGTAACACTCAAATATCCTTTCAATCTTTTCCATCCATTCAATGTAATCATAACCATTGCTAGAACCATTGAACGATAGAATGGATACCTTGATAAGTCCTGAGTCATCTCTTTGTGTTGGTCTCCTTCTATGATTTGGGAAGTATCCATACTCGGTTTCCTCCTTTATGAACTCCTCATCACTATTCGAATGAAAAAAAACTTTCCTTTGGCCTTGTGGAATAAGGACTCCCTCTTTGTTGATTTTGAGACATCATGAATTGTTGGAACATGGATTGTATCTCATCAATTTGTCCTTGTATGCTTGACTCGGCTTCTTGTGTTGATGATGGCTCGACGTTGGGAATAATATTCAAATTCACCTCATCTTTGTGTGTCGCCTTTGTTGCTCCTCGTGTCATCATAAAGATAAGAAAATTATAATTAGGAATCATTTTAGCTTTGATACCAATTGATGCACCAGCAAAAGAGGTAAAGAAATAACCTATAAATATGTTGAAGAAAGATGAGAAAGTGTGGATCAACCGGGTGACACAATATGCAGGAGAGGCGGTCGATCGAGTGCTAGAGAATGTAGGCGAAGATCGACTGGTAATTTACGATTTTTATCGTCTGAAAGATTTTGCGATCACTCGAGTGGTCAATCATCAACGAAAGAAAATAAGACAAATTCAAGCATTTTCTCGAGCGGTTGATCGGCTGCAGTGAAGGTGATTGACCAAACCTTTAGAATTTTCTTAACTTGCCGCAAAACTTATTATGGAAGGTCCACATTTGGAAGGCAAGAACTCCCACGTTTTAGAAGCTTTTGACTTGAAATTTGGGACGCATCTCCTTTGATGAATAAAGAAAAAACTCCTTCAAGAATAATGGAAATATCCACCACAGATTAGAAAATATGCTTGAGAGAATTTGAGTGGCTGAAAATAACAAGTAGCCCACGTGGAACCCCCGTATGGATGATTTGGTGAATGAGAACCTTCTTGATGGTTAAATACCTCTTCACACACCCTTCCTCTAAGGAGTAAGAGTACGAATGCCAATTAGAGAATTTACTCAACTTCAAGTAAGCCCAACCCCGTGATACAACACACACAAGAAAACTTTGGATGAAACAATAGTCTGGCTCGAAACAGATTCCACAAAGACAGTTTTAGTGATCTCCAAATAATAATGCACAAAATCATGAGATTAAATCCAAACTTCACCAAAATGACATCCAATTCACCATAATCCAAAGGAGGTCACACCCTCAAAAGTACAGAACCAAATTTCAAATGAAACAAACAGAACAGACACAAACTTACGAATTGGTCCACGGATTCCCTATACCCGAAAACCGTGACTTCAATGGACTCTTTTGTAAAAGCCTCTCCAACTAATTTTCCTTCACTCTTCTAGTCCTCCTCTCTCAATGAACAACTCGAACAAGTTGTTGGGAGAAACTCAGTATAAAATCCAACCTCCAAGAATGAAAAACATGAGGAAGGAAGTCGTTGGAAATCAAGTCGTTGGTTGCTCTAGATAAGAATTCGATTTATGCTTTGGGAGAAGACTCCAAAAATAAGTTACAATAGCATCTTTTGATTGACTAAATGTGGAGATTAGGGCACCATTAGGGAGGCTAAACCCCGGCCCCCCACCCCCCGCAAAAAAAGAAAAGAAAAAAGAATGCCCTAAATGCAAGATTACAGAATTGCCCTTGTGAACCAAGATTGAGCATGAGTGCTTGGCTAACATGCTAGCCGAGCACACTAATAAAAATTGATTTTTTGAATGACCTAAAAACTAACCAAACCAACCAATAATTCAATAGTTCCACAAAACATAAGTTCAACTTCCTTGCTAAAACATAAAAAAAAACATATTTCAAGCTAAAAGGTCCAACTTAGTTTCGGAGCTTTGATCTTCAAAATGGCCGTGGGTGTTGTGGTCAAACCGAAGGAATGCATCATCAATCCAAGTGAGTGAATGTATTGGTGCTTCTTTGTCCTAATGTCTATGCTCCTCTTCAATACCATTTAGTAGGATGTCCCTTGCAAAATAACAAATAGTTACATGATTAATAAGCCTCTTGGCTCAGGCTCGGCTGATAGGGCCTTGAGGTGCATCATGCCATAAATCATAATCTAGAGATTGAACAAAAATTTTAATCCTAGACTTCCAATATACATAATCATTACCATCCAAATATGGAGGTCTAGTGATGGATTGTCCTTCAACATGACTATTGAAATCCATAATATATATATCAAAAATTTTTCAATGCTTTATAATAAGAAATTCAATCAAATTAATAAATTTATACAAAATATCACACAAAAAGTTTTTTAACCCTGCTCTGATACCAATTGTATGGGGGGGGGGGGGGAATTAGGCTAGCTAAAAGTTTTCCGTGCAATATTATAATTCTATACCCTAAGTGTCCTATGATTAAATATGACTAATTAAGGATACAAAACAATCAATAAAGTAATGAGTAAGGGAAGAGAGATAACACTGATTTGTTAACACAGTTTGACCAACCTTGGCTACGTTGACGCTTCAAGGTCCCCTCTTGAAGACTTCTTAATCAACTAACCTTCCCTATTATTGATGATTGAATTTTACGGGTGTCAATCAAACCTTTACACGACTATTCACGGGGTGTCACTGTAATACTCGAGGTATTTAGCTACGTGTAAATCTTGGATTAAGTAAAAAGTAATATTTTGGTCATTGTGAAATTGTCACACTTTATTGTGATATTTTTATGAATGATAATGTTTTAATACCTATTGGATTTATAGTGGTGCAATTAGTTATTATTATTAGGAAAATAAGAATTAATATAGGTTGCGACCGAATAATTTATGGGATAAAATTGGTGGTTGGGTTTGGCAGTCGACATTGATCATTCGGTAAATTACTTAGAGGATTCACAGTTGATCGATGGAAGCTGGCGGTCGATTGTGTGCACTAAACCAATCGTCTGGTATACACAGCGTCGGTCTGAAAATGTGTAAGCGATGTTTGCATGTGCAATATTATAATTCTATTCCCTAAGTGTGCTATGATTAAATATGACTAATTAAGGATACAAAACAATCAATAAAGTAATGAGTAAGGGAAGAGAGATAACACTGATTTGTTAACAGGGTTTGAGCAACCTTGGCTACGTTGACGCTTCAAGGTCCCCCTTTGAAGATTTCTTAATCAACTAACCTTCCCTATTATTGATGATTGAACTTTACGGGTGTCAATCAAACCTTTACACAACTATTCACAGGGTGTCACTGTAATACTCGAGGTATTTAGCTACGTGTGAATCTTGGATTAAGTAAAAAGTAATATTTTGGTCATTGTGAAACTGTCACACTTTATGGTGATATTTTTATGAATGATAATGTTTAATACCTATTGGATTTATAGTGGTGCAATTAGTTATTGTTATTAGAAAATAAAAATTAATATAGGTTGCGACCGAATAATTTATGGGATAAAATTGGTGGTTGGGTTTGGCAGTCGACATTGATCGTCTAGTAAATTACTTAGAGGAATTTGCGGTTGATCGATGGAAGCTGGCGGTCGATCGTATGCACTAAACCAATCGTCTGGTATACACAGCATCGGTCTAAAAATGTGTAAGCGATGTCTTCATGTGCGAAGGGTCATTGGAATTTATATAGTTGCGTCTCCTCTGTGCCTTCGAAGTGTTATAGAGTGTATTTAAGGGGATTGGGGTAGAAAACCAGAAGGTTATTCTTCTGTGTTCTCTCTATGTTCTTTGGGTGTGTTTTGGTTCTGTACTTCTGTGAGAGACATTTCAATGGTGAGGAAGGGTTGTTGCTAAGAAAGGAGAAGAGAAGGATTAAGTGAGGTAAGAGATTATGCATGTTCTTTGTCCGTAAGGTCCTACATCACGGGAGTAAGGTTTATTATTGTATGATTTCCTTGTTGTTCTCTGTAAGTTATTGTTCCTGTAATGGCTTTTTCTACTCGTGTGTTTCTCTGTTTGTTTAGTTTCCATATGCTAAATGATAAGAGATAGTTAGTTGATAACCGATTATAGAGAAGAAATGAGTTTACATGTTTGAGCATGAATCTGTAATTGTTTTTCCTTGATTATTCCTTGTAAATATTGTTTTTGTGATAGGTTTCTGCTTAGGTTCTTCTCTGTAAGATTAGATGTTCTTCTGCATGATTTGTTCCTATAGTCTAGAAGTGACTTGACTTGTAGATTTCTTACTCTGTTAATGAATTACCAATTTTGTTGTTCCGCTTGGATTAGTTTGTTCTTTATAATTTCATACCTCTATGAATGGTTTTAATTCATGACTTTCATGTTGTTTGAATTGTTCAATATGTTATTAGTCAGTTACGTAGAGATGAGATTTTGCATGTTTACTTGACTCCTGGAATGGCTCTTTGCAAGAATAGGCTGTAGACATATTACCTCTATGCCTATGTGAATTGTTCTTCCATGTTAGTGAACTTGTTCATTGAGAATAAAACCTTTAGATAAATTAGTTTCTTAAATAAATCAATATTTTAATAATCAAATATGAAGAAATAGGTATGTGCACGATTCTCCTAAGGTTAATATGCTCATATGATAAATTGAAATTGAAGTAAAATGTTCCTCGTGGTACCTTCTGTTAGATTTAGCATAACTTAGAATCTGGTTGTACATATTGTTTTAGTGGTCATAGAAGCGCAATGAGGAGTATGACTACTGTGATATATTTTCTAAATGAAGTTTACAGTATGTTTTCTTTAATAGTATGTTATGTGTCTTTAATGCATAGTTGGTTTAATTGTCGCTTTATGTTAGCATGCTTAATGTTAAATTATAGTTGATGCATGATTCCTGCTCATTGTTGTTAATTAATTGTATTATTGCTTGCGATATTTGAACTGCTATGTGACATTCATATAGACATGTCTGATCATTACTCGCATGAATGTGCTCGGAGCATTGGACAATCCAAATGGCATAACAAGCCATTCATATAGGCTGTATTTAGTCTTGAAGGCCGTTTTCCATTCGTCGCCTTCCCGCATGCGAATTTGATGATAACCACTTTTTAAATCAACCTTAGAGAAAATAACCGCTCCACTAAGTTCATCCAGCATATCTTCCAATCTGGGAATCGAAAATCGATACTTAATAGTAATTTGGTTGATGGCCCGACTATCTACACACATGCGCATTGTACCATCCTTCTTTGGTACTAATAACGTGGGAACGGCACATGGGCTAAGTGATTCTCTGATGTAGCCCCGATCAAGTAACTCAGTCACCTACTTCTATAATTCTTTAGACTCCTCTGGACTCAGTTGATAAGAAGGCCGATTTGGCAAAGAAACTCTGGGCATAAGATCTATCTGATGTTCTATTCCTCTCAAAGGTGGAAGTCCCTGAGGTAGTTCTTCTGGAAACATATCTTCATATTCGATAAGCAACTTTCGAACAGAGTCGGGCATAGTTCCCAGCTCTTCCAATCTTTCTCAAAAAATCATAAGAATAATCAGCCCCCCTTGCAGTAAAGACCTTTGAAGTTCCCTTTTTGTGATGATAAGAGAAGCTTCGGTTCTATTCTTATTCATACTTTCATAATCTTTCACAATCTGATCCGGACTGAGGGGTTCTAGGTTAATTGTCTTCCCTTTAAATTTGAAAGAATAGTAGTTTGTATACCCGTCATGCTTGGTCCTCCTATCGAATTGCCAAGGCCTCACAAGTAAAAGGTGGCTAGCAGTCATTGGTACAACATCACATAAAGCTTCATCCTCATAACCCCCGATGGAAAAGGCTACCTTAACTTCCTTAGTAACTTTGATCGGATCTTTATCATTCAACCAGTTGAGCTTATAAGGAGTGGGGTGGGCCACAGTTTCAAGCCCTAATTTCCCAATAACGTCCGAAGAAATAACATTGGTACAGCTGCCTCCATCAATAATCACAGAACAAATCTTTTCTTTAATCATGCAACGAGTGTGGAAAATGGTTTCTCGTTGTAGCTCATCAACATGATTTTGGATAGCCATAGAACGTTTCAAAACAACAAGTAGAGGTCCTTCCGGAGCATAAAAAGTTTCTTCTTCATCTTCCCCTTTGTCAACAACTGATTCCTCAACCTCATCTTCACTAATTATCTCATTGGTTTCTGCCTTTAAAATCATCACCTTTGCATTCGGGCATTGAGAAGCTATGTGGCCGAAACCCAAACACTTAAAATACTTGACGTCTCTAGATCTCGGCTTGCTTGTATCACCCAAATTTTTATTTTCTTCACTAGGCTTCACGGTATTAAATTTTCCATCCCACTTTGGAGTCGTTTTTGGAGGGTTGTTGCCCTTTTGGAAAGGACGAGTTACACTTTCTTTTATCCTCCTTTTTCTTTGTCTCTCTACTCTCAACGCCAATTGAACAACTTCGTCAAGAGTATTACAAGTTTGTAACTCCACAACATCACTAATCTCCTTTTGCAATCCTCTAATGAAATGGGCTACGGTTTGTTCCATTGGTTCTTCCACTTTGCATCGTATCCTTAAAATTTCAAATTCGGTCAAATAATCATCAATTGATAATAAACCTTGTTTAAGGTTTTGTAGTTGGAGGAATAATTCTTGCTTGTAATGGGGAGGAACAAATCGCCCCCTCTTGAGTTCCCTCAAGGCTTCCCAACTTCGGATTTCAACTTCCCCCATTTTTCTTCTTTGTGCTTTAAGGTTTTCCCACCAAATACTAGCAAATCCGGAGAACTCCAATGTAACCATTTGTAACTTCGTCTCTTCAGAATAATCATAACAATCAAAAATCCGGTCCACCTTTTCAACCCATTTCAGAAAATCCCCACCATTACTAGAGCCTTTGAACTGAGGAATAGAGACCTTAACATGTCTCATATCATGTTTGCTGTTCGGTTGTCTCCTCAGAATAGATGCATCACTGTCATCGGTGTCCTCCCATTCTTCACCAAAATCACTAACAACATGACCCCGGGAATCAAGTGAATTGCTAAGCCTTCTTTTAGGCCTCAGAGTTCTAGGACCACGAACTTGATCATTTTCGGAAGCTTCCAATTTTTGTTGAAGCTTTTGGATCATTTCAAACATATCATCTAACCTCCCATGCAAACTAGTCTCGGCTTGTTCATGCCTCTCCCCGGTTGGTGCACCCGGGTTGTTTCTCGTATTTTTATTACCATGATACTGAGCTCCACTTCTCGTACTCATAATGACAACTAATATCTCCAATAATGACAGCAAGAAAACATGCAATACGGCTCTGATACGAAATGATGTGCTCCAAGGATTGTTAGGAGCACAATATAGAAAATTGGCTACCAATCTGTAAAATATTGTGAACCAGTAACAATGAAACAAATATATCTCCCAATTCATGCGTAAAAGCAAGCTGATTTTTGAAGGGCACCAAGATAACACATCCAGTCAGCTCGTGTAAAAATTTCAGTTTAAAATTCACTCTGAATCTCCAGTTACAAACGAATCAATATAACCCAAAATCCAGGGCTATAACAGATCAAATCTGACAACCAGAATTCAAAGAGGCTCAACTCGTTTCACACACAACCAATGAACACCAAATTTGTAGTCAGCAACTTAACTCATTATAGAACAATTCTTCAGAAGAAACGAAATCAATAAAACCCACATAAGGGCTTCAAATCAGAACCCCAACCGAACTCACCCAGCAGCGCAGGATAGAAATAGAATTGCGGCAAATGAGAAATCCAATAAAACCTCCAAATCAACAAGAGCAACGAATATATTTTTTTTAGCACAAATCAAGAGCGACCAGATATAAAGGGATTAGAATGAGGAAATCCAGAAAACACCTGTTTTAATCATCAAAATAAAATAAAAACCCTAGAGTCCCATTTTGACCTCCTACAGTGAGAGGAACGGATTTGCTTGGCTCAATCGATGATGGAGCTCTCTCTCCAAGGGGCTTGATGCTTCTCCTATCTCCACACTACAAACACTCCACAAAAGTGAAACTTTGGAAGAAATAGTAACCCTTCCAACTTACTCAAGAAGCAATCAAGAGCTGCAAGTTCGGGCAAACGGAGGATGGCTGAGGGAGGTGAAATCTGCGGTGCTCTCTCTTCAACAAATGGGGGGTTTTGTGTTTAATTCTCAAAAGTGTTTCTTCCATTCAACAAAAGGGGCTATAAACCCTAAAGTTCTTACAATAAAGATAAAAGACTAAAATGCCCTTATGAAGCCAAAATCGGGCATGAGGGCGCAGTTTACATGCAAACCGTGCACCTCTCAAAATAGCTCACTAAAATTTCAAATCCAACCAAATAAAATTCAACACATCAAGGTTGGGACTAATAAGTAATTTTTGAACACGGAAATTGCAAATAAATAAGGACTAATTTGTAGACAAAACGTAACCTCAAGGTGACTCAAGGTCGGGAACAAGTATACTATTCCGTTGGTGATGAGCCGATCCAAGTAACAACATGAAATGGTCTCCCTTGATCTTCATGAGTGGTTTCTTCCTTAAAACTCCATAATTTAGTATTACCTGCAAAATAAGAATGAGTTAAGGATGAAATAAGCCTTTTGGCTCAGGCACAAGTCATTGGACCCTAGATCACATTATACAATATTAGAAAGGATTAAGGAAATTAAAAAGGAAGATTCCAAATGTGTGAGCCTTAAGTCTAATAAAACATCAAATGTTGCTCCAAATTTTACCATCTCTGAGGAAGGCATAGTTAATTTAAGGATAGATGGTGTGTTCCCAAAGACAAGGAAGTACAACAAGAGATTTTATCTGAGGCACATTCTTCTACTACCTCAGTACATTTGGGAAGCACCAAGATGTATAAAGATATAAAACAACATTAATGGTAACCTAATCTTAAGAAAGATGCCCCCAACATGTAGAATCATTTGATTTACCAACAAGTTAAAGCAGTGCACTAGAGGCCATCTAGAACAATACAACCTCTGCTTATTCCTGAATGAAATGAGAACATATATTAATGGACTTTATAATCAGTTTGCCAAAGACCATTAAAGGTTATGATGCCATATGGGTAATTGTGGATAGACTAACAAAATTAACACACTTTTTACCAGATTTACATCGATATTTTGGAAAAGTTTATATAAAGCCATGAGTACTAGATTGAACTTTAATACAACATTTCATCCTCAAATCGATGGACAATTAGAAAGAATAATTCAAACCCTTGAAGACATGTTACGTGCATGCATAGTATAATTCCAAGTCACCTAGAGCAAGATGTTACAATTTGGTAGAATTTGCATACAATAATAATTATTAGACCACCATTGAAATGACACTATATGAGGTACTGTAATACCCCGAAATTGTATTTTCCTTTTTGATAATGTAATATTTCTAGATAATCTTAATATGCAAATATTACGTCAAATTATGCAACGGTGAACGTAAGTGGTGCATGAAAAGTAGAGGGTTAATGTTGGAAGATGACCTAAATGTGAAAAACTTAGGAAAAATGCATAAGTGTTGAGTTGTGGACGCCGACGGGCACTGCGGATGACACAAGGCAGCGTCCGATTGAATCTATACAACTCTAGGACAATTCGAACGATAGTGGATGACTGCAGACGAGGAAGAATGGCATCCGAATGAATCTGTCTTAAATCCTGGACACTTTCGGACGATGCGAACGATACATGCGGACGTCATGTCGCGTCCATAAGGCACTTGCGAACAGTATGGATAAAGGCTGTGGACACATTTTCTCATCCAAAATCGACTTTCAGATGGTGCAGATGAGTACTGCGGACGACTCGACTCGTCCGCAATTTCTGGTAATTCCGAGAAACCCATTTTAAAATCTCCTCTTTCTTGCAGAAATCAACGACATCTTTTCTCTCCAGCCTATTCCTTGTGACGCCCAGCTCCTCCCATCATGATGGAGGGCTATCCATGAGATACCTCCATTGGACCAACTTTTCTTGGTTTAGACAATTTGGCAGCTTATCTTCTTCCAGGTTGCAGCCTTTTCTCCTCTCCATCGTCTATATTAGGTGAGTTTCCTCCTCTCTATTTGATTTGAAACCTAAGAACATGAATGAGAGTGTGAGTGAAGCTTGAGTGTGTGAAGGAGTCGGTGAGAATGGCATTGTTCTGAGGTGTGTCAAGTGAAACCTTGATTTTACAACTTTGTGGGTGCTGCTACTAGGGAAAAACTTCTCAACATGAAGGTAAAGGTTTTACTCTGGAATTATTGGTCTGAATTGGTTCCTAGTTTAATTGATGATGCTTGAATCTAAATGCCACTTTGCTTAGGAGGTATTGGAAGTTTGGAAAAATATTGGCTGCCGTATTGGACTTTGCTGATTTATTGGTTTACTGCTAGATACTAAACTGAGTATTAAGGTAAGAATTGAGATTTTGTTTTGGCCAAAGTATGGCCCTACATTACGGGTTCTTGTTTGTTTGATTATTGATTCTATATGTTCAATGTTGAAATGTGAAGCATAAATGATAGTTGAACCCATGGTGACTGTGGAAATTTTGGAAAATGAAAACACTTCTTTGGTTGAAGGATAAGAATAAATTAGATGGTGCTGAATGTTAATAATAGATTAAGTGGAAGATATGAAATTGACGGTTGAATAAATGGATAGTGATTTCATTATAAAGAAAATATTTGGGCTTGTTGTCAAACAGTGGAATGCATGAAATGGAATAAATGGATAATGATTTCAATGAAATTATGATCTTGTTATTGAGTTGTTGACTGCTTGGACTGTATTAACGGTAGTTGATGATTGTGGACAATTGTTAATGTAAATTCTTAGATATATGGAACTTGACTTAGGTTGTATGTTAGTTAAGAAGAATAAGTTATGCTTGATTCAGATATCATAGTTAGTCTTTGCATTCCTTGGAGCTGGTTAGTAAAATCACTTGACTAAACTAACCCTGGAAATGAAGGTGAGGTTGAACTCCATTCTCGAATTAGCTTGAACATGTTATCCTTACTCATATCATTAATGAACAACCCCAAATTTACATTGTCATAACTTAAATATTGTTTGAAACCTAATGTCTATCATTTGTGCTTCATCATGTGTAAATTCCTTGTTTTACTTTACAGCATTCATGTATCATCTTAGGGCTTATGAACTGTTTACATACCGTATGACATCCTAAAAATTTACGTAAATAGGCATGTGGGGGTTCGGGAGGATTAGGAATGGTTGTCGTGGTGACACCCCAATTGGAGTGCCTACCCCCACTTAGGGGGCACGAAGGCATAGGTTAAGTCACGAGAATCGTAAGATTCTCAATTCTCTTGTACTGAAATCCCCAATGTCTTCAACAAAACGACTGGGTATGGCTCGTAGTGACACCCCTATTGGCGTGTTTCCCCGTAGGAAACATAGGTTAAGCTACGAGAGCAATTGACTTATCCATCGTCCCAAAGAACAGATGAGATACGGATTTCCTTTGTAATGCATCGTATGATCATGCATCATAAGCATTGCATTTATTTCGATTCTTGCTGGGCATTAGGCTCATTGTTTTCCCCGTAATGTAGGTGACTATTACAATGAAGAATTTGTACCAGTGGAAAGGAGGCATTCCAGGATGACCCCTCGTGTTATCAATCGAATTGACCTGTTGGGTGTAGCTAGCGTAATCTGAGAGTTGTTGGTACTTGATATTTGTGTTTTGAGGAAAGATGGATATTTTGGTCATTTACTATTTTGAATATTATGAACGTTGTATTAGGGACTTTGGTATTTTGCTAAAAACATTTGGGAACTACGTTTAAATTCTGCATTATTTACTCTGATTTCATTTTCTTTAAACAAATGAGTTTTCAAATGTTAAATAAATAAAGCGAAAAATTTTATATGACGTATTTTCAAAACAATAAAAACGTATTTAAATTAATGGGGCATTATAGGTACTCTATGGGAGGAAATATAGGTCTCCTTTATACTGGGATGAGGTTGGAGAAGCTAGAATACTTGGCTCTAAAATTATTCAACAAACTACGAAAATGGTAGCTCTTATGTGTCAAAGAATGTTGATAGCTCAAAATAGGTAGAAACGTTACACGGATTGTTGACAGAAAGAAATGGAATTTTAAATTGGAGATATAGTGTTTTTGAAATTCTCACATTTCTACGGAATAATATGATTCGGGAAAAGGGAAAAACTCAGTCCAAGATTCATTGGACCTTTTTGGATCAAGAAAAGAGTGGGGAATGAGGCATATAAGCCTGAATTACCATCTTCAATGGAGGGAATACATGATGTATTCCATGTATCAATGTTAAGAAAATACATTCAAGATCCTACTCATATGATTGTGCCTACCTGTATACCAATTAGATCTGCTTTAAATTATGAGGAGAAACCAATACAATTTTTTTACTAAAAAAATAAAAGAGCTTAGGAGCAAACAGATCTCTCCAATAAAAGTGTTGTGGAATAACCACACTATAGACGAAGCTAGCTGGGAAAGAGAATGTGATATGAAGAAGCATTATCCAAAGTTATTTCAGAAGCAAATTTTGAGGATAAAATTTTTTGTACATGAAAGGATTGTAACACCCAAGAAACTTTTCGTATAAAGTTATATTTTTTTTTGGAATTCAAAAAATAAAAAAATAGTTAATTATTATTAAGTTAGTGTAAAGTCAAGATTTTAATGGATAAATAAAAGGAAAATCATAAAGAGATATGTTACATGATGATTTTGGTGTTGTAGCAGGCGTCTAGAACTAGAATGGACGTTTATCACAAGAATGAACAACTATGGATGAGTATCCATAGTAGAAGGGACACATCTACAGCGAAAAAGAATAATAAGTATCCACATCGAAAGGGATGCATCCGTAATAGAAAAGAATAATGAGTATGCACGACAAAAGGGACACATCTGCTGCAAAAAGGAATAATAAGTATCCACAGAGGATGGGACGCATCCGCGGCAGAAAGGAAACATGAGTATTCGTGGTAGAAGGGATGCATCGATGGCAAAAAAGAATAATGAGTATTCGCAGTGGAAAGGAATACATCTATTGTGGATAAGTGAATGAGTAAAATGTTGTCGTTGAATTAGGGTATCCGTTAATAATGAGGATATGTGAAAAGAAATGTGTTCACGGTGGATAGGTAGGGTGAAAGAAATGTCATCATTTGATTAAAAGATTCATTGATAACATGTATCTATGGAGGAAAATGCATATGCAGAAGGATAAACGTTTGCGAATACTATGACACATGTATATGCGGAAACAGGTTCGCTATTGATAAGTATAATGGAAGAAATGTCGTTGTTCACTTAAAGGATTCATGGATAATGGGTATCCGTGGAGAGAAACGCATATGCAATGGATAAGTAAAATGGAAGAAACATAGTTGTTTGATTAAAGGATTTGCGCATTTTGAGTATCTACGAATGGAAATGTGTTCACAGCGGACAAGAAGGTGGGAAAAAATCATTGTTTAAATGCTAGGGCGTCTAAAGTACAGTGAAATTATAGAAGTGTAAGCATTCGTGGAAAAGAATGTAGTCGCGGGATGACATGGCGATAAGTGGTTGGTGGATTATGTTTGAAGGGGGTGAATATTCGTAGTAAATATGCTCCACGGATGCATATATATCCGTAGTAGATATTTAGGCATCCACAAATGCATGAATACCCGTGACAAGTGTTTGTTAATCAATCGACCTCAGAATTACTTAACACTTAAATAGGAAATCATGAGCCACTGATTATACTGGATTAAGGATTAAAAATGTCATGATTACATTTATGATTCTAAGCCTAGGGAGATTGTTGTATCCAAAGAACAATGGGGGCATGAAGCTGAAGCTCATGACTCGCCATCTTTTTTTTCTCTCCCATCACGCTATAAAAATGGGTGAACTGATGAGGGGATTCTCATCATCCTTGCTCAGAAACACATAGAAGGAAGACTCTCTGCTTCCTCGCAAAGGTAAGTGAGCTCTCCTTGTAATGTGCTCTTGAGTTTTTTAGTTGGTTGTTAAAGTTAAGAATGATGAGAAATAGGGTTTTATTTGTTAATGGATTAGATTTCAAAGTATGGTTTTGGCTTGGTCACTAAGATACGTGGTAATAATATAAAATTATAGAAGCATGTTCACTAACAGTGGTATTGTTTGGCTTATGAGTCAGTTACAATTTTGAAACTATGTTGTTAGACCTTGCAATTTTATGAACCGAAACATTATAGTAAGAGTTTTGAAATTTTGGAGACCGAACTGGGTAGTAAATGAAACCAAGGAACTAAGGTTGAACAAAGTTTGATATAATCTATTTAAGTTCAAACATGCTTTCAAGAATATGATACTAATATAATAATTGTGTATTTTAGGTGATTCTATGCGTAAAAAGTTGATCAAGTTGCTGTAAGATTTTAAGGTAAGTGGTGTTGCATGTGTGTGGCATTTAAGCCTACATCATGGAACCCTAGGACTTCTTAGTTAAGGATGATATCATGAGCTTTATAGTTATGTTTTGTTTAATTTACAATAACACATATTGAAGGATATAAGGGTAATGTTGTCCTGTGTTTACAGTGGATATGCTTGTTGTTATATTATGTTTATGTGTTCGTAAGATAAATATGGTTGCATGCATTATTCATACATTATCATATAGATTTTTCAATAAAGGAAGGAAAAATGTTTTGTGTATAAGTTTTTCATAAAGAAATGTAAATGGAAAATGCGTGATGGATTGTTGTGAGAAGGGCTGAGTGGGTTGTCCTGTAAGGAGGACCAAATGGTGCCCACTCTCCCTAGAGCTCGAGTTAGGTTGTCTCGTTAGGTGGATCAAATGGTGTCTACTTTCTCCTAAATGACTGCTCAATAATTAAATGGTTAAATGTAAAGAAGAAAAAGAATATATAAACAAAATTTGAATATTGCATCATGTTAATAATTATGTACACCACTTGTTGAGTAATATACTCACAGTTTAGTTTCCGTGATGTAGGTGAAAATGAGAGTCTATATGAAAATATGCATAATGCCTGTGAGAATGGAGGAGGTGCTTCCTTGGATTTGTAATTGGGTTGTTACTCCTAAATCGACCAGGGGGACTCTAGTAGTAGCCAAAGGTGTCTAGTCAGATGGAAGTATAGTTGAGTTATGGGTTTTCAATTAAAATAAGATGTTAAGATGTCTATAAGGACAACATGTTAATAAGGACTTTTGTAATATCAGACACTACATATGAGCCTAAGGGCTTAAGGTGTTTTAAATTTAATCTGTTTTTTTTTTTTTTATGTTAGTCAATTTTCTTTTATGTTGAATGATTCATTGAAATCTTTCGCGTTTAACTATTTCAGTAGAAATTTCATAAACTAAAGTTTTATAACCAAAGTTGTAAACCTGAAAAAACAATATTTAAAATTGGGTCGTTACAAATCATGTTCCAAATTTCATAAAAAAACTAATATCAATAACACTCCAAATCCCCTATTTTATGCAAAATTATAGTCTGGGTACTACAGTGCCCAAACAATGCCTAGTGATTGTGTATTTGAGTGCTAGAGTGCTCTCCCATAGCGTTGTAGCACCCAATTTCTATTTCTTTTAATATTTTCACATGAAACCTAGCTCTAGAGTGCTCTAGCAAAGCACTGTAGTGCTCCCACTTTGTTTTTCACAACTCGAAACTTGTTTTCACTCTATCTGATCTAGAACCAAGCATTATATTCCATCAATACTTTCCTCATTATACAATAAATAACATGATTTAACAATCATCAAGGTTAAAACTATACCCACCAAAATACATCAATTTCTTATCTTCAATAAACCAATACAACCTAATCTATCCAACATCAACAATAGATATCAACACATAAACTAATAGTTTAGCCTTCTCCACCTAACCATGCAATACACAACCGAGTTTAGATATGCTTAGGTTAGAAATTCTTACCTCTTTTATCTCTTTATTTATCCACTTTCAATTCTTGATTCTTATGTCTTTAGAATGCTCTTGATGTGTAGACTAACTCTTCTTTAGAGCTTGAGCATCAATTCCTCATGTTTTCCCTTCTTTTACTCTCTTTGGCTCTTCCTTTTCTTTCTCTCTTTTTCCCTCTCTTCTTTCTCTTTGGATCAACACCAAAATGGCTGATTACTAAGCTTTTTCTTCAATTTCCCGAAGACTCCTAGGGTAAAATTACTCTTTTATACATTTTATCATTCTTAATTTACCATTTACCCTTCCCTATATATGTATTTTCAAAAATATCTTAATTACTTATAATTAACATGTAATTAGCTTAACTTAATAAATCTTAATTATTCTTAAGCTAATCACCATGAGTACATAATTAATCATGATTGATTAACTTTAACTACCCTTTAATTACACTTTATAACATAATTAGTGACTAATATTAGGTTACACGTATCGCCACCCTATTGGCCTCAAATTTTTATTCCATAATTTACTTCATCATTTTAAATGGAGTCTACACGACCTGCTTCATACTCTTCAAATCCGAATCAAGTATATAATATTAAGGGAAAATGACAAATCAACCATCGTGGTTTGTGATCAATGACAAGTCAACTACTATGGTATATTTTCTAACAAGTTAACCATTAACGTATGGAAAAATGACAAATCCAACATCAAAGTCATGTGCGCCATTAAAAATGAGATGGGATGCCACGACATCTTGGGAAACAGCAGCGGCGTCCCGAGACACTGCTGCGGCGTCTTGGAAAACCACCGTGG
Organism: Begonia loranthoides; assembly: GCA_022433065.1. Taxonomy (NCBI): domain Eukaryota; kingdom Viridiplantae; phylum Streptophyta; class Magnoliopsida; order Cucurbitales; family Begoniaceae; genus Begonia; species Begonia loranthoides. Next base: position 8,465,132 of record CM039479.1, on the reverse strand, counting down.
CGTCCTAGAAAATCGCTGGGACTGTTTGACCTGTTAAAAATGTTTGATCGCAAATTTGAGGGCTTAAACGATTGATTTTGGGGCTAAGAAAATGGGATGGAGGGGTTTATCCATAGCATGTTGTAGATCTCGAAGAGAGTTTTAGTTTGATACTTTGTTCAGCCAATTCCGACACTTGTAGCCAAAGTTATGGTCGTTTGAAGTTGAAAATGTCAAAAATCTAAAAAAAACATTGGATTCAAAAAACATATACATAAGAACTTTGAATTAGCCATGAAATACTAAAAATCAAGAATCGCTGCGGACTTTGAAGTAGCCATACATGAAAAACAGATTGTTTTTCACAGCCCTCAAAGTAGCTATCGGAGACTTGGGACGCCGTGGCGGTTTCACAGGACGCCGCCGCGGTGTCCCAGGATGTTGTTGCGGTTTCCCAGGACATTGCGGCGGCATCCTGGAAAACCGCCGCGGCGTCCCATCTCATTTTTAACGGCGAACGTGACAACGATGTTGGATTTGTCATTTTCCCATACGTTAGTGGTTAACTTGTTAGAAGCTATACCATAGTAGTTGACTTGTCATTGATCACAAATCACGATGGTTGATTTGTCATTTTCTCTAATATTAATCACCTAAAATCAAAAGTCATAATTAGACTACTTCCCTATGCACCATGTTGACTTTCCATGTGCATAACGTTTTATCCTCATATCGAATTGACTTAATTCCAAAGCCAATGACTATCTTAAGGTATCTAGTTTGTGACCTTAAAACATTTTGAGATTCTAAATATGATGACCTTTTCAATGAACATCAAACAGTGGTTATGTTCATAAAAACACTTTCACTAACTTTTGTGCAAAAAATATTATCTTTCCAAGCACACCTCCAATTTGTTTAGTTGCACCACCAATTGACAACTTAAAGTATCTAATGTTATACTTATTTTAATCCAAGCCATTATTATGTTCCACTGAAACAAAATGATGTTTTCAACCCACATACGTTATAATTTATATGAGCTCTAATTTTGCATCAAAAAGCAATTTTGTACAAATTAGTGTGAAGAGGTGGAGTCAGAGCTTCAACTTAGTCTTGAATCTATTAGTCCACATGTTCCAACAAAGAAGAAGTGATAAGATGAGTTCATAAGAGTGCCAGAAGAAACCAGATGAGAAGTAAATCTATCTGATCTTAAGGAGCAATTAGTCTTGCGAGTGATAAGATTGTTTTTTTCACAAGTTGATCTAGAGAAGCAAATGGAAGAGTTGAGTTCTTCCATGCAAATAAAACACATGATTTTATAGTCTTAGGTGATCTTGTGTCAATGTATTAGAGTTTTTCTTGGTGATTGACTTGTACCTAAATTTTTTTTAACAATAGCCCTTTTATTTAAGTTGTTTTTGTTTGGAAAGAAATAATCACTTCTTAGTTGAAAAGTCTCTTGGTTCTTGGAGAAAATCCCCCTCCGTCATAATCTCTTTTGATTTAAACATGAAAAGATTGCATAAATTATTAACCTTCACTTCAAACTTACAATTTTTGAAATATGTTGTAGTTTAGCATGGTATTAGAGCATTTTACCTCTTGTGAGAATATAATAACCATTAAAGGTAAGCCCACAAGCAATATAGAGTACCAAGAAATGATATAAATTATTAAATTAATCTTAACAAAATATAAGATTTTGGAAGTAGTGGCAATTGAATTGGTAATTATGGGTAACTTGGGATTAGTTTTTGTTTCATATTATCCCCCTCATATCAGGCTAACAACAAACTGAATGTAGGGATGTGATGATCCCGATTAAGGATTAACACTTATAATTATGTTTAGTATAATAAAATGTGATTAAGTTATACTAAGTCATAAGATTTGAAGAAGAAATTGACCAATCAATTGATGGAATCTTTCCAAACTTAATATGGAATGGGGATTAAATTGGATGAATTGAATGTATACTCATTAAGATATGAATTTTTGCATGAAAGTGATAAATATACTATAAATGAACATAGTCACTGTCTGTGACTAATTGAAGAGGTTATGGTGATTATTAATTCAAACCATTTTGTAGTTATAAAGTAGACACATAAATAAAGTGTATGGATTTGGATTGAAAGGATTTGAATGTATGCAATAAAAATTATGCATGTTAACATTTGGATGTGTCCAAAAATGTATTGTTTTGGAAAAGTTCTTTAAATGAGACTTTAGAGTGGGAATTTGGAGACATTTATAAATGAAAAGACATTTCTAATACATTGAAGTATGTGTCCATGTGATAAAATTGGAGTGTGAATAGCCATAGATATTTATGAGCGGTCGATTGATATAGGGTGCGGTCGACCGAAAAATGGACAGAGTCCTTGATTTTTAGACCATAGTCATGAGCAGTGAATAGTAGCTGAGGGGCGGTTGACCATACCTTGTATTTTTGGGATGTTTCCTTAGATTTTTAAACCATTTGTTTACCCATTGTGAAGTATGGTATGAGACATCGATAGAACATGTCTAGATAGATGTGTGACACTCTTTCATGCATCATTATTGTGTGTTTAATAACAAGATTTGTATGGTTTACATTTCATGCATTATTAGTATGTATTATATGCATTTAATGTCTGCATAGTGAAGATGTCAAATCATGCATTCTGAAATATTTATATGTACAAAACATATTATCTAGGTGGTATTGTTTGTCATGGAGGGACCCAATATACCTTGTCAGACTAAGTATTGTGTGACAGATGTAAAGTGGAAAAATAGAAGGGAAGTGATTGTGGGTCTGTGCCACGGATTCCCTTTATTCGCAACCAAGTACAGAGATTCTCTAATGGTTTTTATTATGTTTATTTTGAAGAGGTTCAAAGGAGAAAGAGGAGGAACTACATTCATCCAACATTCAAATATATTATGGTGTTCTTCAACATGAAGCATAAGTGGAAAATCGAGCATCAGATTGAAAGACTTGTGGTAAATTGCAAGAATTCAGGATCTGACCTTTTAAGCTTATTTGGCATTTTCAATAATGTTAAATATTATATATTTAACATTCAGTAACTTTTTCTGTATAAAAAATTTCTTTCTTTTAAAAACACTCGTGAGGGAAAACTAGAGTAACAAACATACAGCGAAAGTCTTTTACTTATAAAACTCAGAGTAAACAAAATGCGGAAGTCTTTTACATTTAAATACCACAATCCAGTAGTTTAAAAGCTATTAAGTAAACACAAGTAAAATATTAACTTAAAACAGTTTGAAGTTGTTAAATAATTGAGTACTTTTAAAACATTTTTTCCATTTTCGTGAGCCATAACCCCAAGGTCAATGTCGACAACAGCACAAGCACTCAACCTGACAATACTCCATCAGCTACGTCCTTTATCAGCTTTAGGCAATCATCGGCTCCTTACCTACATCAATGGGACCTAACTATGAGCGTAAAGCTCAGCAAGCGGTATAAACGTAAAACATGAAATACACAAATATAACATTGTATACAATTTTCAGTTTTGCTTATATATTACTATTTCTATCTTTTACTGTTATTTATTCTGTTTCTATGTCGGGCGTATCCAACCGGATCACAAAAATCGTTATTTAGTGTTCTGGTCTTTTATTATTATTTAATCTGTTCATGTGCCAAGCTTATCCAACCAAACCACACAAACATCTATTTACTTATCTTTGATTATGTGACAAGCATATCCAATTGGACCACATCTATTTACTTATCTTTGGTTTCTGTGCCAGGAGTAACCAACCGGTCCACAAAAACAACTATTTACATTTATTTCATTTTCGTGTACTTTAGGATTCCAAGTCTTAACGTTGTTGTGCACATACAATCCTATCTAACCTGTTATTCGATCGTATTCTTAAAACATGATCCATCCTAACTAAGGAACTGAACTTACATCTAATAAACATACAATTCATAACAAGCAATTAAACAAACAATAAACACCCCCTAATTCCCGTGATGTTGGCCTTTTTGGACAAAACACACGCAATACCACTTACCTGGAGCCCTTAGCTTTAATGGTTTATCACTTAAAGTTTCTCCTTCGCAAAACCTTCAGATTTCCACCTTTACACTTGCTGAAAATTCTCCTTTACAGAATCCTATTTGTCACAAAGAATGCCTCCGAAACAACTGCAGCAAATTTAGTCTCTCACTGCCCTTGACTCTCTTGGTCCTCTTTCTCAAAACTCCAAAAATTGAACCCCTCACCCTCACAGACACAATCTCCAGAACTCATGGTTTCATCTTCTTCCTCCAAACACAGCCACAGTGTCTCACTGTCCATACAACATAAAATATCCTCTCACGGTTTCCTTCTCTGTAAACCTTCCTCCAGAACCCTCACGGCTTACTATCACTCTCACTGAACCAACACAGCTTCTCTCAAAAATTCATCAGAGCTTCGACAGAGTTTCTTCTCTGTGAAATCCAGTTGTCATCCTCTCAATTTATAGGCCATGTCCAATGCCTCTTCAGCATTCCACTGAAGACAAAATGTCAAGGGACGCAGCCTCTTCAATGTCCAGCAACTCTTTGACGTCCAGATGTTTCAGACAACGATTCCTTCCATCTTCTGCATCGATTAAGCCTTTCTAGATAACCTTCATAAATGGCTGTCGATTGTGCTGGTCGATCATTCCCTTTAGACGATTGATCGCCAGTCACTAACATGCATTATGCTTCAACTCCGGACGATCGGACCAGACGATCGCATCCATGCCATCCGACCGCCAAATTCATTGATCAATTGTCCACCAGAATATTCATGTGAATATATATTTTGTAATATTATATCTCGAACCTCCATAAATCTATATATTATACGCTTAATAAACCCTAATTTTCTTTCCCAATTTATCCAAAATGTCCCCT
>CM039479.1:8441109-8459869 GCA_022433065.1 Begonia loranthoides | reverse complement strand
CATTCTCCCTCGTTTTCTGTTTTCTGCTATGAGAGAATCCTGAGAGTGAGAGAGTGGGTTGCGTGAATGAGAAACTTGAGTGAAAGGTATGTTACGTGAAGAATGGGAGTTAGGCAGTAAGCTGGAAGTGGGAGCTGGTTGGTGAGCTGCTCCTTGCCTGCGTGGGTCTCTCGGTTCAGGGTGAGGCTTCCTTCTCTCTATTAGTCATTTGGTTTATGTTTTGTAATTCTGTTTTGTGGGAGTTAATGATTCGGTGGTGTTGTTGGAACTCAGTCGAACGTGGAGTTGTGGAAAAGAAATATTGTTCTGTATGTTACATGTAGAATGAGAGTTTTTTTTGAATCAATAATTGATTTGATGGAAAATTATGCTCTGTTAAGGAATTGTACACTCTGTTGGTTAATTCTGAAAAGCTGGGTTTGGGTTATACTAATGGAAAGAATAGGGTACAATGAAAGATAATGAGATGTGTTAGTTGTTGTTGGACATCTACTGTTGCGTTGTTTGGTTATTCTTGGCTGCATTTTTGGACGTTAATATATGAATAATGCTCCTTGTTAGATGACTATTGGTTTTGGTTTCGGTTCACTTATTGGAATAAAGATATCATGAGAATTTGGTAAAATAGTTTATGACTCGATTCAGATATTATTATTGGGCTTTGGAATATGGGCCAATAAATTATGGATAGAATCTTATTGGTTTTCGCTATACGTTAAGCTTAGCTTCTAGACGCTATTGATTGAGATTAATTAATTAAGCCGCCAAGTTATAATTAACAAAACGGTTTTGTTTAGGAAACTCTAGTAAGCGATGTATAAGAAATTAAGATAGAAAAAGACGACGAATGATTAATTGATTTGATTAATGATTATAAGTTATTAAATTGTGAAGGTACAAAGAAGAAGAGAAGAAGGATAACGGCTAAACGCTAATGCACGTTAAAGCTTCGAGGTAAGGAGTGGGTTGTTTTGGCCTTGTGCCCTACACCCAAGTAAATTGTGTGTGTGTGAGTAATGGTGTTGGTTGTTAGTGTTCCTTTAAAATGTTTTGCTAAGTTTGGCGTGTTAGTTTTGTTAGATTGTGAATCAGACTTTAGTGAAGTTAAAAGTTATGAAAACGTGATAAAGAAACAAGGAATAGAATTAACGAAAGAATGTCTAAATGAACGAGAAGTATGAATGAATGCTAAAGAGATTACGATTGAGAGGATACTGTTGTATAACTTAGAAGAAGTATGTTTAGTTAAATTTCTATTGTTAACATTTGCGGATTTGTTTTGCTAGTTAAGCTTTGTTTGTCACTCATTTTATGAGGAAAAGGTTTAAGGAGATAAGACGCATGAACGTTGTAAGATTTCCATTGTTTTCTTAAGTATGAGTTGTGAATTTGCAGATCAATATTTATTCTTAGTTGGGTAGCATGATTAGTTAATTATAATTTGTCGTACGTCACTTTACTGCTTCATTGTATTCGCTCGCTGTTACATTTTGACAGTATAATTGTTTATGTGATTCTTTATATGCGCAAGTTCAAGTGTAGTATGTTTACTTCAATGTGCTTTTCCTTTTTTCATTAAGTATGTTATTCCTCATATGTAAATTGTTCACCAGGAAAAAGTTAGATCGAGTTCATGATAATAGAAACCAAGTACGGGGTCACCTCCAGGAAGGTACCCACATGCATGAGTGAGTGAAAAGACTATAGAAAGAAAGAACCCAAAAAGGCGGGTATATGCCGGAATAGAAAAGAACCCAAAAAGGCGGGTATATGCTGGAATAGAAAAGAACCCAAAAAGGCGGGTATATGCTGGGATAGAAAGAACAAACCCAAAAAGGTTGGTATATGCCAGAACTAGGGAGTTGGAGTAGATGGGTAGTCCAGATCTAGCCTAGCTACTAGGATATACCCCTACCAAGACGGGAAAGGGTCTAGTAGCCCACAGGGGGTTAGTTTCCGTACAGCTATGCCATCTCAAAGGAAAACCTCCAATCTCCAAGCTTGATGTACGAGTTTAAAGAACGAACAAAGAACAAGAATGTAATGAAAGAAGTTGGATTGGTGGCCCCATTCCAACAAGAACTAAAGAGAGAAATGCATAATTGTTTTTCCCCTCTCCTTACTGAGCGTAAGCTCACGTCCTTACTTGTGGTGTATGTACAATGACGAACAGACAGTAAACGAATAAGAAGAAGACAAGCAACGCATAATGAGGCAGAGATGGATGATTTCGCACGCAATGGATTCGAGCTGGCAAGGCAAAGACAAATGTAAGTTAACGGCTATGAAATAAATGAAACAAAAAGATAAAGAAAAAGATTATGAATCAATGAAGTAATGGTTCAGTTTCATTTGATTAACGAAATAATTGAATGGTTTAGTATTATTTAGTATTTCTTTTGAAAGAACTCTTATGTTTCCACTATGATTTAAAAAGGATATCTAATAACGTTTCCGCAAGGATTTAATAAATGATTTTAACGCTTTCGCATAATTAAGAAGTTGGTTTTCACGACGAGTTTTCATAAAGAGTTAGTAGCGATTCGGATTTACGCACTCTGATTTGTTTTAAAAAGAAAATTTTCAATTTTTATGCATTTTAATGATTTACGAAAATCTGGGTTGTTACAGATGGTGCCCTGGTTCTCCTGCCTGTACTGGTACCCTGACACTCTAATTGCGTAGGCTTGACCGGATACCTTCTTTTTGCCCTAGTGGCCTCTGCCATGGCCACCCCTAGACGAACTAGGGCCAGCCCCACTGCTCTAGAAGGACTGCCCTCTATGACTTGTGGATCTCTATTATGGATAAGGAATGGTTCCATAGCTCTGCTGGTGCCCTGTCGACCCCTGAAAATCAGGACTGTTTGGTTGATACTATAGGTAGTACTGTGGGCGGGGCCCTGAATGCTATTGTAATGCCTTGACTTTTTATATCAAAATTTAATAAGGATTAATTGGATAATTATTGGGTATTACCAATGACGTATTCAGTTGATTATAATTTAACGAAATTTATTGAATAATTGATGAATTATTTGATGAAAAAATTATTGGGACATTATTTGGATAATTATTGAAGATGGTGAAATTAATTTAGGAAACCAAATCGAAGAAATTAAATTGGATCGATATTTATCGTCAAAGAATATTTGAAATAAATCGAGAATCAGAATTGGGTTGAGAATCATTTAATTAAATGAAGGATTTTAGTTAAATTATTAAAGAGGAATTTAATTGAGTGATTAATGGAGTTAAAAATTAAAAAGAAAAATAATGTGGGAAAAGATGCTGGTTTTGTTCGGTGTCCGGTTCGCTGCTGGTTGGTTCAGTTTTGAAGCAAAAGAAAAGGGTGAAGATTAATTTTGGGCTGTGCACTGCTTCTAAAGGGAAGAGAGGAATCGAGGGAGAGAGCTCGAGACAAGAGAAGAGGGGAAATCAGGAGAAATCGAGAAGCAGTGCTCGAGTGACCATGGAGTTCGGCGTGCTGCGGGTGCCGCCGGTGGGCGTGATGCAATCAGAACAGCAGGGTTGGTGTCGGTTCGTGAGCAATGATTGCTTGAGCTCGGTTCAGCGTGCGTCTCTGGGAGCGGTAAGCTGCTAGGCTTTACGACGTAAGGGAGGAGGTGCGACGACAACGAGGGGGTCCAGTGGTCCGACATCGTTCACGGGTGTGCTAGGGCATGGGACCGCAATTCCGTGGGTTGAAGCGACAAAGTTTCGGCGGGGTAAGTTGATGTGCCCCAAAATACAAGGAGAACAATTCACCGAAAACAGTTCACTCGGTAATCTCAAAAATAGGACAGGGACTTCGAATGAGTATAACTTTTTGTGCATAAAGCCAAATGCCACGAAATTTGCAGGGTCTCAAGAAATACCAAAGAATAAGGTCCAGTTCAAATTTCACATTAAAAAATGCAACAGAACAGAAGTTATTCACGAAACATTAACCTACCCTAAAATAGTTTCTGCAGAGACAATTCTGGTGACCTCTAATGAAACATCCACAAAACTGCGAATTTCAATCCAAATTAAACCAAATCTATCTTCAATTAACCACAATCCATGGGGCATCAATCTCTCAAAAATCCATAATAAAATTTTTTTTAGTAACAGAGATATAGCCAAAACAACAAACAGCTCAGAAATTGATCAATAAAAACAGATTCTGCTATCTTCAAAATTAGTGGCACAAAATCCTCAATTCGATTCGAAACCTCAACAAAAACTCAAGCACTTCAATAGCTTCCAAAAAAATAACCAAAATCCAGAATCCCAAATCAAAATATTGTAAAAATCTAGAGAACAAAAATCGAAATACCAAAGTGGTCTGCAAAACCTCACACAACCGAGGAAAGTGACTAGTTCAAACCTTTGTAGAGAAAGGTCACTCCACCTTAGCTTTTGATCAGTCTTCTAATCCACCACGCCAGTAGAAAACTCAAGGAGAGCTGCTAGGAGGATTAGCACAAAGTCTTCTCTCCAAGACCGATCAAGAAACAATGAGAGAAAACTGTTTGGTGATGATTCCGCGATGAGGCAAAAACCAAGACACCGGTTTTGTTAGAGAGAAATCTCCAAACAGGTTGCAGCTGCAATTTTTAGGGTTTCAAAAACTCCTTCAAATTAGCCCTAAGGAGGCTTACAAGCTCCACAAGAAATTAGGGCAATTGAGTTATGAAATTAGAAAAATATCCTTAATAAAAAACACACAAAGAGAAAGAGTCCGAGGCTGGAATTTGGTCTCTGTAAACACAGCTTTGACATAGCAAACAAGCTCCACTTTTCCCAAACAAATATGCTCTGGAAAAAGTAGACTATTGGCAACAATCTTCATGAAGGATAAAATTAGATATGAAGTCTTCTAGAATGCAAAAAGTGCTCTTGAACGCTCGGAGGTCAGATTCTAGGCGGAAATGAAAAGCCCACCATTTCTTCTATGTTTTGAATGATATGCACTTGTCCAAATGCACGGACTTCTCTTTGTGAATTGACAAAAACTCTCCTACAAGCTAGCGAGAGAAGAAACACCTTCTAGATAAATAAAAATGTTAGAAAACAAAGGAGCCCTTTGCTCGGGCTCAGGTGACGTGACCTTGGGGTGCATCATAAGTTGGTTGTTTTATTATGAAATTATCTCCCTAGTGTTCTAATTGATAAGACAAAATTGCTTGGAATCATTGCTGCAAATTGTTGGACGTGAATTGGAATTAGAATTGGATAGGGGATTACGAACCGTGCGATCGGCAGGGGCTTGTTGTGCAACCGGTTTGTCAATCGGTCCCTTTGGTTCACTGAAGTGTTGAACTGGATTACTCCATTCGTTCTGGCTAACACAATAATGCAAGTGGTTTCCTTTACGGATGTGAAACACACTTTTGTTGACTAATTGGAGAAGAATATAGCAAATGTCTCAACCTCTGGATAAGGAGAAGAAAAGAGGGAGAGCTGTCGGGTGAGGTGAATTAATGCATAGTCTGTAAAGCAGAAAAAATGGTGGAGTTGTTGTCGAATGTGTTGAAATGAAATGGACAGAAGCTGAGTGTGAGAAGCTGTGATCCGAGAAGAAATTGAGAAGAAAATGGTGAGCTGCAGAGAACTCTTTCTCTCTTGTGATGATGGTCGAGTGTTTCTCTAGAAAATTGTGAAGCTGTGAAGGGAGTAGTCTACAGGTAATGGGTGTTATTTGTTCTTTGATTGATGAATCTGGATAATGAAATGATATATCTTTTCTGTTTCTTTGGATTTAATAATATGCTGACAGTTCAAGTTAAAGAGATTAAGGATGATATGTTCTGTGTTGGACACGTTTGATGATATGGTTTCTATCAAATATGTTGATTTCTACTATCATTATAATTGGAATGTGATGGAAGTGGTGCTCTGTCATTAGACATAATTATTTGGCTGCACGCACTTTGGGTGATATAAACGATGAACTTCACTGTTGAGTTGACAAACTATTGGATTTAATTGTTGTATGCTCACTGTAAATGTTATAGATGTGAAATTTGCCCTTTGGTTTCGTTACAACTTAATAGAACTATGAGAATTTATATATTGTGTTAATGGAAATAATGAAGAGATTGATTGCTTACTGTCAGATTATTGTTTGGGTAATAAGGTTAAGGATAGAATTATTGGACGTAGTTAAAGAAATTATACTGTCTATTACGTATAAATTGGATAATTGTGAATTAAGCAGAAAAATGTATAAATTAAGATTACCTTTTTATTGGATATAAAATTAATAATAAGAATTGAATGGAAACCATTAACAGTATCAAAGTTAGGGTTTATAATTGATAAATATATTAATAAATAAATGATAATTATTTTGAAGGTATTTAACGGGAAAAAGGATAAAGAGCTAAACACGCTAAGGAATCCAGGTAAGTTGATACTTATAGTGCTTTAGTATTCGGACCCTACATCACAAGAATTAGGACATTGTTTGTTGATTGTTTACCGCTTTACAAAGCATGTCTACCGCTTTAATAGAATAAGAAGTATTAAGCATGTTTCACAAATTGTACTGCTGCTTGTTGACTGTTTATTAGAATTAGGTTCTTTTAATGATATGTTTCATAAATGAGCATGTTAGAGATTATTGGAATGATAGAACTATATGAGCATCATACATCATGTTTTTTAAATGATACGAAAATGGCTTTTCATGCATAGTTTTGAAAAGAGAACGGAAACGAATAATAAATGATAACGGTAAAGTTTTAAGTAAAGAAAGGATAATGGATATGGTACAGGGTGAGCCCGAGGTTCTTTTCGGGGCATTCTAATATCAAGGAACAGAGTGAGCCCGAGATTCTTTCTAGGGCATTCTGGTACTAATATCTAGGGTGAGCCTGAGGTTTTTCCTGGGGTATTCTAAGACTAAGGTCCAGGGTAAGCTCGAGGTTCTTTCTGGGTATTCTGGAATGTAGTGGTGGAACGTTATAGAAGGTAGTGTGGAATAATACAAACGACCCCCTTTTTTCTTCTTATCGTCTCATCTTTAATCTTCATATCATCAATGGGATTCAGATTCTTCAGTTGCAGCCCATTTTAGGATTCAGATTCTTACATTGCACAAGAATACCACAATATGCGTCATAGTTTACTTCGTGCAGCGCCACGACACAATTGAAATGGTTTTTTTAAACAAATTTGATTGTGCCTCGACTTAACGCATAGCAAGTCTGTCATGACCAGAAATGGGCTCGCCACGGAAATGGAGAACAATTCAACTTGAGAAATGACCGAACCATCAGACCCTCCATGGATAATATTGAATTTCGCAGTAGTAAGTGTAATGCCTTGAGACGTAAAACTTTTTTTCATTTCATTTTTTATACATCAAATATTAATTTATAAAAATCATATCTTAAATGATATAACAGAAGATTTAAAAGCAATCTTATTTAAAAATCTAACGTAATAAAATCCAACGTAAAATAAACAGAAATATTCACAAATACTTTGACTTAAAGCCCAATCATATTAAAGTAAATAATTAAAAAAAAGTTCTTTTTTTTTTTTATCAACTTTCCTTATATCTTCAACCACAACTTTCATTCGTTTGTTTTATCATGTACGTCATCAATAAATTTTTTATCATTACCTACATCAAAAAGTTCACATATGAGTCTAACGCTAAGTAAAAGATGTATAGACATGACATGTTTATGAGATGCAATTTGTAAAAATCATGTCTTTTTCAGTCAACGTTCTTTTCTTTTTCTTTCACTTAACAGTCTAGTCGTTGTGGGTAATATAGTCTAGGGGAGAGAGTGACACCATTAGGTCCACCTAATGCGGGACACCAACTCAAAACTTTGCCCACAGTGACTATTTACATATATTTCATCTGTTTTTCAGTCTTTCATTCTTTCTTATCTTTCTTAATGAAAATGTTTGCATGATGCATGAACACATATACGTAACATTTAGTAACAGTCTAACATGCATTAACATATCAATAATAGTAAACAAATCCTCGAACATCATCTTAGAAAATACAGTAAACATCAAACAATAATCATATCCTCAATCAATATAATAACTAGTAACATCACAACAACCCTAGAGTCTTTGTGATGTAGGCCAAAGGAAACACACAATCAACATCACTTACTTGTGACCCTTAGCAGATTCCCTAATTATCTAATGCGTTTGATTTCCTTAAAATAAAAAAGAGAATTAGATTAATAGAAGGAAAATGATAAAACTTCAATAACTATTCACTGTTTCAAAAACCCATAAAAAATTCATAATATCATCGTTCATTACCATCATCCATCCAATTTTCAGAACCTTAGCCATTGGAGACCTACCTTTGTAAAACTTGAGAGAAAATCCACTCGAGAGCAAGAGAGAATTCTCTTCATCTTTGTGGTTTCAGAGTTGTTAGGGTTTTCACCCCTAAAATTATTATTTATAGATAGTCGAACAAAGGATCTCGCATAAGAAAATCCTGCAGAAATCGAATCCTAACTTCATTATTTCCTAATATGTTCAAAAATTGGATCGCAACTTGCAGATTTTGTGAAAAACAAACTCGTTTAAATCTATCTGTAGCAGCTGTGGATGTGTAAGCTACCGCTGCTGTCATCTGCTTTGTTTATTTCATCCAATGGTAATTTGCCACATTAGCATTTGCAATCATTAATGTTACCGCGGTCACAAATCCTTTCGCGGATACTTCATTCCATGTACCTTTCATTGCTTCAAACGACAACGTTTTACTCCATTTTTTTATCTTCTGTGGACATCTCCTTTTTCTTGGAAGAGTACGTTTTTGCACCTCCGTTGTTCACCGCAGATTCTTTACACGAAACAACGACATTCATCCTCCAACTTATTTGCCAGGGATATGTTTCCATATGTAGACACTTGATTTATCCTAATACGACGTCCTCCTCCTAGGGAATGGACATCTCTTCATCTACGAATGCATTCCCTCCGACAACAACACTATTCACTGCAGACGTTCATTAACTCCAAACGACGACGTTTACTTTTATTTTACATAACTCTTTCTGTGTTGCGACCTTCCTTTCCTCACTGAATATTTTCTTTTTGCGGAAGCATCTTTCCTCAAATCTGATGATTCATGTTTCATCCTTTAATTCAATCCAATGATCCTTTTTCCTCTCACATCTTTGTGACTTCTTTTCTTTTCGCGGAAGCATCTTTCTTTTTGTGGATCCTTTAGTTAAATGACAATTTTTGTTTACTTAATGCTTTCCGTACGACATCTTTCCTTTCCACATAGAATCTTCCCTTTTTCGTGGAGGCATCTTTATTTTATTTTGCTTTCTTCCGCGTTTTTCTTCATCTTTGATCCCAACCGTTCCTTAACCTCATCCAACGGTTGTCATTTCATCTGTTCTTCCCTCAACCATTCCTTCATCAAAACAACATTGTCCCATTTGTGGACACCAGCACATCCGCGTATTCCAACCCTTCCGCGGACACCAATCTCGGTCTGCTCTTTTTAACTCCGATGACAAATTCTTCGTTCGCCTTTCTTCATCCAAGGGTCCAGCCTTCATCAAACCCCTTTCATGGACATTCTTCCATGACAGTTTTCGTAATTTAGTTACATATTTTAATAAAATCATTTGCTCAGTGTAACCTTACTCACAAATTGATGGACCATCTATCAACAATCAAGCATGAAGTATCTCTAACCCTAATTTGAGTGATTAAGATGAATGACATTCATCAAGCGTCCAAAAATATCATGGAGATATTCAAGATTAAGAGTAAGTGGAAGTTCAAGATCAAATGTAGAAGATTTAATGGACTTCACAAATCTGCTTACTTTATGACCTTTGACAAGTACTTGATGGTTTTGGCATTTAAAACGAGCTTCATGGAGATTGTGGCTAGCTTCTTAACCGTTCTAGAGTGGGCTGGTTTGTTAAAATTGGAGTTTGTTTACTATGTCAAAATACCACTGAACAGAGAGCAAATATTGTACAAAGCCTAAGTGGCCAATCTTGGGGAACAAGGAAAATCAATACATAGAAACCATCTAAGTGGCCAAATTCAAGAAGGAATAACTGACAAAAGATATCAAGACTTGGAGAAGAAGAAAACAAGAATTAATTAAGTATTCTTTAAGTTAATCTGCCTAGTAATTATTAAGTAAAGAATTGACCAAATTTGTAGATAGCCGGATTAGTGATATTTTGCTTATTTAGTATTTACTATTCAATAGTTTGTAAATGACTATTTATAGTACCTTATGTAAATGTTTAAGACACTAAAATTTGAATAGAAAAAGCATTTGCTTTATTTTCAAAATTGGAGTGATTCCTCTTTCAATCATTTGATGAGTTATATCCAAAGTTCCTTGTGTGCGTTATATCACAAGATTGAGTTTACTTGTAAATTGAGTATCCTCTCTTATTGGCATCCATACTCCTACTCCTTGGACAAAGAGCGTGTGAAGTGGTGTCCAACTTTCAATGGGAGTTTTCATTGGCAAAGTCATCCATATGGGAGTGCAAGTGTGACTTCTTGATATTTTTGGCCAATCTACTTCTCTCGCGCATATTTCCAAATTCTTGGCGTTTCTTACTATTATTTTTGGAAGGGTTCTTCTTTACTCATCAAGGAAGTCGTAGTCCAAATTTCAGAAGGAAAGCTTCTAAGGAAATTTTAGCCAACTGGTCGATCGACTTTCCTTCAGCCGTTTGACCGCTCATCCGACCAGTCAGTTATGGACGTTTGAATCAATAAGATTTTTGCCGTTGCTGAACGACTGCTTTTCTACCTTTGATTTTGTGGATGATCAAAAATACATATTTGTGGTTGCTCTCCTTCACTACTTGATCAACCACTTCTCCTTCCTTTTCAAGCCTCGGTCGATCAACACTTCATCAACTCCTTAAATAACTCAACTACTTAACAAGTTTTTTCTTTTACCCCTTTCTGCTGGTGCATCACATATACCATACTTTTAAATAAAATCCACAATTCATAAAAATTCCAAAAAAAATTGTGACACTATTTATTCTATGAAATTTCAAAATGTCATATTATACTCCTAAACTATTTATGCAAATTATCCAGGATTTATATTCCTCCTCCATTAATTAAATTGTCCCTAAAATTTGCATCACAAAATAGTTCCGTGTATCTATCTTCCATGTCCTGTTGCCTTTTCTATGGCGCCTCTCCCAACTTGTGGTTTTGCCATAACACTATTACAAATGAAATTTGCTTGTGCCGAAGTTTGTTGATCTTAAAGTCCAATATATGAATTGGTTTTTCTTCGTAGCTCAATGTTGGTTGAATTTTGACATCTTCGTGTAACACCACATGAGAGGGGTCGTGAACACGTTTCTTTTGCATCAACACGTGACAAACATTGTGAACTCTTTCCATTGACGATGGTAACTCCAGCTTGTAAGCCATCTTTCCTATTTTCTCCGCCATAGGAAAAGGTCCAACATACCTTAGATTTATCTTCCATTTTTTACCAAATCTCTTGACTCCCTTGAAAGGTGAAATTTTAAGAATACCACATTGTCTGTGTCAAAATTCAATTATCTTCTTCTTGGAACTGTATAACTCTTTTGACAGCTTTGGGCGATTAGCATTCTTTGTTTAATTAAGGCCACCGTATTGGCTGATTACTCAATAATTTTGGAGCCAATTAGTTTAGCTTCACCTACTTTATTTCAATATATCAGTGATCTGCACTTCTTCCCATAAAATACCTCTTACAATGTCATACCAATTGTGACATGATAGCTATTATTGTTGGCGAACTCTACCACAGTAGCATTTTATTCCAACTGACTTGAAATTCAAGTACACAAGCTCGAAGCATGTCCTCCAATATTTGAATCATCCTCTTCGATCAGTTTGAGGATAGAATGTTGTATTGAATTTCAATTTTGTACTCATAGCCTTATGTAAGCTCTTCTAAAAGGGTGAGGTAAATCTTGAATCACAATCTAACACGATAGATACAGGTACCCCAAGTAGTCGTACAATCTCTTGGATGTATAATTCATGGTACTAATTCATTGAATAAGTCATCTTGACCGGTGAAAAGTGGGTAGACTTTGATAACTTGTCCACTATCACCCATATTGCATTGTTATCCCCCACGGTTGTTGGTAAGCTGACAATAAAGTACATTGCAATTTGTTCTCATTCCCATTCTTATATTGGCAAGGACTGTAATGTTCCAGCTAGCCTATGATATTCTACTTGTTGGCAAACTAGACATAATTCCACATGCTTTGCAACGTCTTCCTTGAGATTAGGCCACCAATACTATTGCTTTAAGTTTCTATACATTTTGGTGCTCCTAGGGTGAACCAAAAAAGTAGAGGAATGAGCATCTGCTAAGATTTCTCGTCGTAACTTTTTGTCCTTATGAACATACCATTTGTCCTTAAATTTTATGATCCCTTCTTTAGAAATAGAAAAATCTAATTGATTCAAAAATTTCTGATTCGATTTGAGGTTCATGCACTTGGAATCGTTTGCTTGTGCCTCTTTAATATTCTCCAAAATAGTAGGTATTAATGTCATAGCTGAAAATGTGGAAGCCAATTCCGATGTAATTATTTCCAATCTAAATTTTTGAATTTCATACTGAAGTGTTGCATTCATTTCCGACATTAAAGAGTGTACTACAAATGCTTTTCTACTTAATGCGTCAACTACCACATTTTTTTTCTAGGGTTGTACTTAATCTCGCAGTTATAATCTTTAATAAATTCCAACCATTGCCTTTGCCTCATGTTTAGCTCATTTTGACTGAATATATACTTTAAGCTTTTGAGTGCAAACACTACAACATCTAAGTTCAGATCATGAGTTGGGTAGTTACGCATAATCAATTGCTTTACCCTTCTGCATAAGCACACAACTCAATCCATTCTTCGAGGTACCATAATAAATACTGAACTTACCGCTTTCTAATGGTAAAGCTAAGATTAGAGCCATAGTTAGCTTCTGTTTCAAGTTTTGGAAACTTTCTTTATATTCATTTGACCACCAAAATCTGACATTCTTTCTAGTTAAACCAGTCAATGGCAAGACAATTTTTGAAAAGCCTTCTATAAATCTTCTGCAATATCCTGCTAAACCAAGAAAATTTCGTACTTCACCGATGTTCTTTGGTTGTGGCCAATCCAAAACTGTTTGACTCTTAGCTGGGACCACAACTATGCCATCTTTAAAAATGACATGACCCAAGAAAGTGACATTTTCCATCCAAAATCCGCACATAGAGTTTTTCCTGTATAATCGATGTGCCTTTAAGGTCGATAATGTGATCTCCAGATGCTCCATATATTATTCTCTTGAATGAGAGTAGATCAGTATGTTGTCAATGAATACAATTATAAACTTGTCTAGAAAGTCCATGAAGATAAGGTTTGTTAAATCCATAAATGTTGCAGGCGCATTGGTTAAACCAAAGGACATAACCATAAACTCGTAGTGTTTGTATCTGGTGCAAAATATAATCTTGGGAATATCGTCAAGTTTGACATTTAATTGGTAATGTCCTGATCGTAGGTCAATCTTTGAAAATACACATGCACCTTGGAGTTAATCAAATAAATCGTTAATCATGGGCAAATGATACTTATTATTCACCGTTACTTTGTTCAGCTCTATGTAGTTGACACACATTCTCATTGAACCATTTTTCTTCTTAACAAATAGAAAAAAGTCACCCCATGGGGAAAAGCTAGGGCGTATAAAGCCCTTATCTAACAATTCCTCAAGTTGATATTTCAACTCCTTCTATTCAGCAGGCATCATTCTGTACGGGTTCTTTGATATAGGTTATGTGTCAGGATACACATCAATTACAAATTCAATTTCCTAATTTGGTGGCAATCCAAGCAATTCATTCGATAAAACTTTAGGGAATTTTTGTACAATAGAAATGTCACTGGGCTTTACGTCCTACACCACACATGGATCCTTTATACTGGCCAAGAAATCTGTGCATCCACCTTTCAAAAATTGTTGTGCTTCGATTGCATAAATAACTGACAGTTTGTTCTTATCTTTTGTACCATGGAATATAAATTTGTCACCATGAGGGGGCTAGAAGAAAAAAAACTATTCTTTTTCTTCAATTGATGGTTGCAAAGTGTTGAAACAACCAATCCATATTGAGAATAGCATGATACTCTTTCATATTGATCACAATAAAGTTGACATATAGAATGTCGTTGTTCACACTAGTATTAAACTTCTTTAGAATACCCATTGTATCTAAACATTCTCCTTATGGTAACTTTACTCTATAGAGATACTCAGACAATTCAGTTAGACAATTCAATTTTGAGTAAAATGTTGGGCCATAAATGTGTGTGTTGTGCCATAATCAATCAAAGTATAACAAGCAATGTCATTCATAAATATGGTACCTGTCATGACAACAGGCTACTCATCACCATCATCTACAATAAGGGAGAAAACTCTTGGGGTTACTTTCTTCTGTTCTCCAATAAGAGTTGGGCAATCCATGGCTATGTGACCCCCCTTTTCACACTTGTAGCATTAACCGTTGCCTGCTTTACATTCTCCGTAATGGTTCTTTTTACATTTGGGGCATTGATCAGCTTAAGGCATCTTAGCACCATCCTTGTTAACCACTAGTCCTCCTTGAACACGTTTTCCTTTTTCTTGTTGCTCACCATCATTGAAAAGTCCCTTCAATCCCTTGTTCTGTTGAGACTGATTTTCCTCAAAGAATCTCCTTCTTGCTTCCAGTTGTTTGGTTATCATGGATCTTTATATGCCTCTGTATACCTTCACCTTTAAGCCTTGCACAAACTGGCATACCTTGAGATCATTTGTAGTCACTAAGTGTACTACAAAGCGTGACAATGCTTCAAACTTCCTTACATATTATGTAATAGATCTTGTTTGGCGAAGCTAAGTAAACTCCACCAACTTCTGTGTTCTTGCAGCATGACTGAAGTAATTATCATTGAAGATCTCTTTGAATTTTAGCCATGTCATTGTTTTCACATCATAGGTAGTTTTAATTGAGACCCATCAAAACCTCACATCTTGAATCAGTAAATAAGCATCACAAGGAACTCTTTCTCCTTCCTCTATCTTTGCATATTCGAACATGTCCTCCAATGCTCAGATCCATTCTTCCACTTTTGTAGGATTGGAGGAATTTCCATTGAAGCTCGAGGGTTTCAACTGACGAAACCTTTCCCATCCAGCATCCACATGAGCAGGTGTCATGACCCAGAGGTGGGCCTAACAGAAAAGCCGGGGCAAACGTCTCGATCCTCTGAGATAACCTGACAGCCCAGTCTAAGGCTAGATTGTAGTTCCGAAAGACTTGAATAAAATCTATAGTGGTAACCCACACGATGTAGCAACCCATTTTTCTATATCAGTATGAACGTTTAAAACTTGAAATACTTTTCTTTAGAAAACATGCAACAGAAGATCTTCTTTAAATAAAAATCAATTAAAATAAAAGGAAAAGTATCATAATAAAAATTTATTTTCTTTAACTTTGAAGAGTATACATTTTATACATTTAAAATAATTTATTTCCTTCAATGGTTCCTGTTTAGCTTAGCCAACACAATATCTCGGTGTGAAAATCCTTTATCAACTGCTCATTTCCTTTCTTCTATTTGTGTTGTTACCCACACCACAAGACATAAGCTATGAATCTAATGCTCAGTAACAAATGAATATCTAAAATAATAATTGTAAATTCCTACATACATGTTGTATTAGCAATATGATATGCATATTCTGTGCAGTTTATAGTTGTTCATTTCTATTCGATCTTTCTTTTTTACATTTATTCCTTTTTAGTCAAATAACAGTCCAGTCGATTGGAGAACATCAGTCCAAGGGACAAGACACATTCTATGGTTCTCTTAGGCAAAACCGTCACTCAATCCCCCACTGAGGAAAAAGATACATCATCATTTAGTTCTCCTAAGCATAACCACTACTAAACCACCCACCCCTCCGTCTCACAATTGTCTATTTACATTTATTCAGTCTATTTTTAGTTTCATTATCATCATACATGCATATAAAATCTTTTCATAATGTGATGCAAAAACTGTGCATGATACCATATGTACCTATCTTCCACAAGAACAAATTCTCTAAGTCATAATGATTCTACCATGTACACTCTATTCTCAAATCAATGTAATCAACCATAAACATAATGCTAGCACCTAATAACCTTTATAAATGACATAACCTCAATCAACAATACAGTCTAATTGAACCATACCTCTAACCATAGTCATTAACATGATATCATCAATAATAATAAGTTAATTTCTTGTGGTGCAGCCAGACAAAGACAACTACTTAAATTCATTGATTATCTTGAATTGTTAATGCGGTTCCACAATTAAAATATCTTCTTGAATAACCACACCTTTAAATTAGCAACCTTCACAACCAATTATATCATCAATGACTATATAACTTCTCAAACATAAAATTTGCATACTATCTAGGGTTTCCATTCAAAATTTCATCTTCTTAAGACATCCATAACTTTCTCCGTACTTAACTAATTTCGTGAATTCCACCACCTATTTCTTCATTAATATATTCTTAATAATATATCTAAGTGATTTTATTCAAAAGCTCCAAGAGGCTACGTAATTAAGCATCAAACACCAAAACCATCCATTTTTACCGTTTTCTTCACCTTTTATTTCTTTTCTTCATTATATCTACTAAAAATCCATATAATACATACTAGTTACAAAGGAAACCTTGTTACCTTTAAAGTTCTGAGAGAGAAGAGAGGGAAGAACTTCCAAGAGCTCCCAAGTTTTCTTCTTCTTCCTTTTGATTTCTCCCACTCTTTTCATAATATATACATATAATCTTTCTTCTCCAGCCTTAAGGTGGAGGTGTTCTTAGGCCAAGATGTGGTGGGGATGACTCACCATGTTTTGTCCAATCAGATGCTGGCATTGTACTATAATTTAGGTGACTTTTCATATTACTGGTAGACCACTTTTCTAAGGGTGGTCAACCACCAATCTACTTGAGGCATATTTCTCACATTCTATAGGAATTGTGGTCAACCACAATCTCATTTATGTTGACCACAATTATACCCGAGAGGCCCCAATTTTCTGTTGAAATTCTGGTCAACCACATATATACTAGTTGACCACAAATCTACCCTAGAGCCACCCATTTTCTAATATGTACAAAACTAGTCGATCACAATTCTTCTAGAGAGTAACAAATTGCATATTGTCGTTAAAACTGGTCGACCACTTTACTTTTCCTCAATCGACCACAAGTTAATCTTTTAAACTTTACACCTCAAATTTCCATTTTATTCTATTACCAATTCATCCTTAATAATTCATAAAATTTGCAGTATTACTCACGAGATGAGCCACAATTCCCATAGTAATCACAAGAGATAATAGTGTAGTAATATAAAGTAGATCCAAACTATGCATACAATCCAATTATCCAGTAACCAATCCAAAGTATATTACATTAGTTTAACCAGATATTCTTACTAAAGAAAATTACAACTAAATGGAAAGAAAAGGTAAACAATTCAGCAACGACCCAAAGCTCAAACACCACGAGCCTAAGTGCTTCTATCTTTACCTAGAGGGGAGGGGTCATTAGGGTGAGTGACTAACTCAGTAGAAAACTTATACTAACTACAATACGTGTGTAAAACTTGTTTGACCACTTTTTATCAAAAAACATGAATTAGAGAGTTATGCATGTTTCTCAAAATATTTCAAACCATTTCTATCTTTTTAGGAAGAACTGGTCTCGAAAGGCCCCAAAGAGATATCGAAGAAAACATGGTTGTATATGTAGACAGCTATAAATGGAGGATCAGTCAGGGACTCCTCCAATCCATCACACAGAAAGGCGACCACCGTTTTCGAGCAACACCTCATGAGTCTGAAAGAAAAAGTACTAACAGTTCGTAGACTCGACTTGTCACCCCAGGTTTACCGGCAAGCTAGGCTTAGCGCCAACACAACCAGTATCATCACCCGAGTTTGCCAATGAGCTAGGCTCCGTGCTGATAAACTCATAACATAAAACACCTTGATCAGGTTTAGGGAGTCGAAACCCATGGGATGCATCATCACTTCCATATACCCATCTTTTCACACAGCATGCAAACAACCATCTCCACGCAGCAAGAGATGTACTCAGAGATAGCCTTGTTATACTTTGACATCGAGACTATCCAATGTATCAAGAGGATTCATTGCTCCCAAATCAAATTCACATCATACCATGAAAACATTATGCATGAAAGTAAATGTGTAAAGCTCTCGTACATACGTATTATAAAATTTACCGTGTTGTCGAACTGTCCCTGTCAGTTTTGCATACATGAAAACTCACAAAATATCATTTTATAAAACCATGGTATGCAGATGCAAAGCAATATAGTATAGAATCCCTACATTTACGGTGTTCTCTCTTGGTACTCGGAGTAACGGTCTTCTTGAGGTTAGCTTCAAAATCTCCAAACTTGTTTGAGCCTAATAAACATGTCAAAATAAAAGAATTCTAGTCAACGAATCTCAAAGGATAGGTGGAAGGGTCCTATACGTAGACTAGGAATCCAATTGACGCATAAACGACTCAAATATATGTGATTCTGCACTGTACGGTTGACCAAGAACAGTGTTCTGATCGACCAAGGCCCAATGTGGCACAATCTGAACATTTTTAATCGATGAGGGACAGTAATCTGGTCA
>CM039479.1:8315222-8440729 GCA_022433065.1 Begonia loranthoides | reverse complement strand
CCACATCAGGGAGTTCATGCACCCCTAACTCCTCTATTCCTCTCCCTGCACTAGCCATCCATCACCTGGTGGTCGAAGGGGTAAATTCTCTGACGAGTGGGCAACCTCAAGGTAAGTTTCATCCTCCTTTGCATTTGTTCTATTTTCTTCATGGTATTGAGTTTAACAGACGATTTGGTAGTGTTGGGTGTCGATTTTTCAAAGCCATTTCCATGGAGGTTTGGGTAACTGTGGAGTGCGTCGCCAGTAAGTTTCTCTTTCAGAGTTCAATGAATTACTAGATTGATTGGTTGGAACTAAATTTTGGATGCTATGGAATTTTTTGTTGGATTTAATGTTTGTGGGAAAGGTTGAGAATCAGAATGTGGATTCCAATCCATTCTCGGCCATTTGGTGGAAGGGATTAGAGGATGCGGCTTGGAGAAATCCAAGCCGCGGTTTGGCAATGGACTGGTCCATGGACTAGATTTCTCTAGGCCTTGGCCATAATACTTATTGGGCTTGACCCAAATTTTTGTTGGGCTCAACCAGAATAAATTTGGGTTTCAACCTAGGTTTGTTTTGGGTTGAAACTCAGGCTCATGTTAGAAACAAAATTCATCTTACCCAACTTTTGACTCTCGTTATTGGGTCATTTTGAGGGTTGTATTGAATCAATTTGGGCATCTGACTCTTTGGGTCGTTTTCGTTTAGTTTAGACATCTAATTATTAGATTTAGAGTTCAAATTCTAATTTTAAATAAATTATTTTTAGGTTCCGAGATTTAGGAAACCGTTGGACTTATTAGTTGTTGGGCTTCACTGGGGTTTTCTGTTGGACCTTGGTATTGGTAGGCTCAATTCCGAGATAGATGTTATTTTATGTTCAACATATATTAAATCCTAAAATAATGTTTTAAACACGTTTAATTTACTGTTAAGCTCAATTATATTTATTTTTTCATTTATGCACTGTTAATGTTAACTAGAGTAATGAGATAGTTGTATATGTCATGTCCCTAGGCGCAAAACTCTAAACCTGATCAGGGTCTATTTGGCTATTGCGATCGCTTGAGTATCGACATTGTTTAATTTTGTTAATTATTTTACCATTTGTTTGTTTTTATTTCTTTCATGTATTGATTTGTTAAAAATAATAAATGGTATTGTACATATATTTTCTTTAATATATAAAAGTGAAATATAAAAATTTATCCGTATGAGCTTAGTTGACTCACCCCAGATTTAACTCCCATTTTCAGGAAATAATCAGGGTAATTCGTAGTTGTCACCACAAAAGTAGATTCTAGAAGTTTTCTAGTGCATTTTATCTTATTTTCTTTTCCCAAGAGATTTAAAAATTTTAATGAGGTTCATTTTTTAGTCTTTTTCTTCAAGTTATTTTCTTTTATAATTTAGACCCTAATATTTCATGCCATTCACAAGTTTTAATTTTAAAGTCTTCCGGTGCTAGTTAATTAAATGCAAGTTAAGGATCGAACGGTTAAGTTTTTCTGGGCTGGATCATCTCTCGTTTTGTCTCGGGTTCCCTTTGGGGCGTGACAGGTCTGGTCAACTAGCTCCCTTTCTAGTCAACCAACGTGTCACTCGCAAGAGCTGGGTCCCCATTGGTCCACCTGTCCTTGCAAAGTGGTCGACAAAACAAATTTTTGGCTAAGTTTCTTCACCAAAAACATGTTGTTTTCCTCCCTTTTTGCCTCCAAACAACTAATACTCTTACCTAGACTTCAAATAAACCAATATAACCTAGCAATGTTCCTCGAATTCGAGTTTTTAAGCCTGAATCTGAGGCCAATATATATTCTGAACTTCAAACTCAAAATTAGAGGGGGGAAACTCACATATTTGCAAACTGCCTTCACAAAGGTTGTTCACCTTAACGTCGTGAATGTTTTCCACTTTTTGGATTCGTCGGATGTTCTATTTCGTTCTCCTCTTTATCCCACATCCTTCTCTCACTATTGGCCATGAAGTAAAGAGAAGAAGATTTCTTCTCTTCTTTTCTTTTTTCTTTTTCTTTTATTTTATTTCTGTACCGACCCGGATTTTCGTAAATGGTTGAAATGCGTAAAAATTTGAAATTTTCTTTTTAAAACAAGACATATCAGAGTGCCTCTAACCGGATCACTACTAACTCTTTCTTTAAACTCGTTATGAAAACCAATTGATATAATATGCAGAAGCGTAAATAAAATCATCGTTTGTAAAGCATAGCGGAAGCGTTATAAAATCGTTTATTTAAAAACTTGGCGAAAGCGTAAATAACTAGTTGAAAGAAGAAATACTAAACCGTTGAAATACCACTTTGATATGATTTACTACGTGACTTAATTACAAAATTTAAAACTTAACTTAATTAACACAGTTTCTCTTTGACCCATTTCATATGCCTGGCCAGCCACGATCTCCCTCACACGTGCAAACCCATCATCCCTGTTTGCTATTGTTTGTTCTTTATCTTTTGCAACTCCTAGTCCATGCATTCCTCATAGCGTACTAGTACCTACATCTACACCACAAGCAACTGTAAGCCCGAAAGCTTAGTAAGGAAAAAGGGAAATGCATTATACTTATGACTCTCTTTAGTTCATTTGGAATGAGGGCCAACCATACCAATTCTTTCATTACGTTTCTTCTTTCTTTCTTTCTTTCTTTACTCGTATTTTGAGCAAGAGATTGGAAGACCCATATGGGATGGTATAGTGGGTCGGACCTAACCCCTTATGGACAACTAGGTCCCATTCCCAATAAGGTAAGGCCATTGCCTAATTGTCAGACTAGGACTGCTACCCATCCGCCTCCCAACTCCCTTATTCCTTTCCTTCGTCTTTTCTTATCATTTTACTTTCCTTACCATGCATGGGAGTACCACCCCGTGGGAGTACTTTCTACTTTATTCCTATTACATGATGCATGACTATACATTCTCAACCTAACATGATGCATGATGCGTATAACGTAACATTTGCTAGAATTGAAGTGCGCATTTAAAGGAATTGAAAGCAATTGTAATTAAAAGCGTACATTTCATGAAATAAACACCCATAGAATAGCACACCCAGAACAAGGGACATAATTTAAACACTCGATCACTACACTATACAATGAAACAAGGATAGCATGCTTAATCAATAGAACACAGTATTATAATTCATATGCTAACTCTTCTAGTTAATGTCCTAATTCATTTTCATACTTTCTATCTATATTGTTCTAGGTGATTATTCTAATTTATTATCCGAGGTACGTTACTTGTTTTTATCCAATTCTTGCTTACATGCTCGATCTAGTTAATTACGCTAACCATTTTACACTCTTAAGGAAGATAAGATTTACTTTCAAACTTTTTAGTCCTTTAACCTAGTTAACTTCCTAGTCCACTTATATGCTTCCTAGGTTTATGTTTCTAAGCAATTATTCTAATCAGTTATTAATATGCTCCTATGTTGATTTCATGCTTTCATTGTACTTCACTATCGTAAGCAATACAAGAAAATGATAACAAAACAATTATAAAACATTCATTCGCATATTAAGTGACATCCTTGAGACCTTTACTCATTCATGTTACTTCATTCTCTTTTCATCTTCTTTATCACTCTACTATTTAGTTCTTTAGAAAAGTAAAGCATTGATTATGTATTTGAAGTGCGCATTAAATAAAAGTAACTAAAATTGAAATCACATATAAAGAGTAATAGCAATTGAAAGCGCACAGCAAGATAATGAATAACAGGGAACAATTATAAACCCGAATCGAAAGCAACTTACGGATTGTAAGAGACGATAGGGTAAACGTGTGAAGTTAAACATTCTCAAGTAGAATACACTTATTAAATCCATTAGTTATCCAACCTAATAAGTTTATATGCTCAAGTTATATAGTGCTAATTTAGTCACTTAACATGTTTAAGTCTCTTCTTCATCAACCCAGATTAATTAACATACTTGAGTGAAACGAATTATATTAGTTAGGCTAACATGCCTTCTAAGTGATTGAACATGCTTACAAACTTACTAAACATTCTCAATCAATTACTTTAATTAATTATGTAGTTCATTTACATGCTCGACATCTAATTAAGTTAATTACTCTATTCGGTTAACATACTCAGACAAAGACAATAATTAATAGAAGCATAACGAGGACATGCTTGCAAATGAGAGCTTGCAAATAATACCTAATCAACTACAAACTAATCTATTCGACTAGCAATTTACTTAACGTGCATAAGACTGGTTAGGGAACATGCTCACATATTGATTATTCAGTTCAATTATTTGAATTAAGTAGATGAACATGTTCTTACATTATTCTAATCAATTATATGCTCAAGTTGATTAAACATGCTAGTTAATTAACATACTTAGCTAATTGGTTTACTTAAATAATAATTATAATGCTTGAAGGAAGATTACAAATTATTAATCCAATAATCATTAGTCAGCTTACATGCTTAGCCGATTTACATGCTCGGAAGATTATAATCATAGATTAAGTAGTTTACATTCTTTAATTAAACAATTAATTCGCTAAACTAAATTAACAATACAATTAATTGACATCAAGTAATAACAGTTCATTTGTACTTTTCATATCATTCATCCTTTGACATTAACATTCGTCATTTCCTCATTGAACTAGGCATTTGTATCACTTAATAGAAACTTAACAGAGCACATCAACAACAAAAGGAAAGTATCACAGCACTTTACTAAAATTACAGAACACATCAAGGACATGCAACAGAAAATCATCCAAAGACTATAATATAATCACCAACCATTTAACACTTGTTAACAACTCAACCTACTAACACATAGTAGTAAGCATTTTAAGGCAAACCAAATACTTAACATCTAGCAGTAACATACTAAACTAACAAAATGCACGAATTATAAAGCATGGTTCATTCATGTTTATCTCATTTCCACCCTCACTCATTCTCTATTATCATGTATCATTCTCTATTTCCACAACAATAATGTTATTATCTACCCATATAAATCAACAACAAAGGATTTACAGTAGCCAACAACAAGGAGGCAGAGACAATAAGCAAGGAAAGTACCACTGAACCTACACTAGCATTAACACAAAGGGCATTTGTAGCAATCATTTCTAAGGAATAACATCAACCCACGCACCCATACTTGTGGTGTAGGGCCTCAATGGCCAAAACACCCTAATCCCTTACCTATTTGAAGAACACAAGCAGGGATAGCTCTCCAGTCTTCACGGTTCTACAGCTCACCTAGATGGCAGCTCCAACTCACGTCTTCCAGCAGTTCCATCACACCACTCTAACTTCCTACCTCACTTCACTCACGTTCACACACCTAGCCTAATGGCTGGCTCACTCAGCTCACACACTGACGCAGACAGAGCTCTCACCAAGAAGGAGAGCTCACGTAGGGAGATGAGGAGATGAAGGCTGAAAATAAGAGAGGGGGCAAGGGAAGGGGCTTTACCAAGAGGGAGGGAGCAGCCACATGTGTGGGGAGGCAGGATGTCAGCCACGCGTGAGAGGCGATTTGGTGTCGGGGGATCAGTTTCTAATTGGTTGAGGGTCGTTCTCCGTTTGATTTTAAATCTGTTTTGTCTCTGATCTGTGTTGATTCGGACTGATGCGGACGGTACCTTCGCATCTGCATTTGTCCACAAGACCAGATTCTCCAGGGTAAGAGTTGAGTTCGGACGAAAATTGGTGTCCATACCCCCTTGTCTGTACCGTCTGCAGGCAACTTGCAGACGTGATATGGCATCTGCATGTGTCGTCCGCATCGTCTGAAGTGTACCTAAAATGAACAGATTCGATGCAAACGCCTCCTCTCCTCGTCCACGTGCATCCGGACTCGTCGGAATGTGTCCAGACTTGGACAGATTCGTTGTGGACGATACCTCTCCTCATCCGCGTGCACCGGACTCATCCGAATGTGTCCAGACTTGGACAGATTCGTTGCGGACGAGGCTAACCCTCGTCCTCACCGCGTCCGCAACACCAAAATTCCCTCTTTTCTGCGTCTTTTCTCACTTAACTCCTATCCCATAATGTCTTCCCCATACATACACGTGACAAAAATGACACCTATAATTATGCAACGTAATATCTTAACCACTTCACTTCTAATTACATTGCGTAAACGGAAAAAAAAACATAACGGTAATACCTCTAGACTTAATGCTCAAGAACACCGTTGGTAATATCTCGATATTTATCCAACTTAAAATATCGGGATGTTACAATTTCCTTTACGAAATTCTTTTTTTAATTTTAATATATAAAATATATTAATATATTTTATATATTAAATAAACTCATTCCAAATTTTGATTCAACTCCTGATTCATTCTAAATGCTATCCGACAATGATTCTTTAACCAGAATAATTTACCAATTTCACTTCCTCAGTCAATTTACCGCTTGGTAATATCCAATTTTATCGATTTTGACCATTTAACCGAAAATTCACATATGGGCGCACGCGACAAATCAAGTCAACTTTTCAACATCTTGATCGATTATTACATGAAAAAAATTAACACATGGAATTTATTATTAAAATTCATGGGTTTTACAACAAGTGCTCTTGCTCTTCCTCGTTCTTCCTTTTCAGTGATTCGCTCTAGGTACTAGAACTGTCAGACTACTAGGTCAGACAACGGCCAATAGCTTCATCTCTAGGATCCATATTTCTTTGGGATTATCTTACCATACTATATGTTAGGGAATCCTAATACAATTAATTAAGGAAACAACTTAGTAATAAATCCTATAATTAAATTTAACATACTTACAGTTGAGGAAACATTCTCACGTTGAAGCTTGCGCTGTCAAGCAATCTACAAAAACGAATTTAACCCAGGTGCTCTAATACCATTTGTAATGCTCTGAGACATAAAACCCTTTTTCATTTCATTTTTTTGTACATCATATATTAATTCATAAAAATCATATCTTTAAACGATACAACGGAAGACTTAAAAGCAATCTCATTTAAAAAGCTAACATAATAAAATCCAATGTAGAATAAACGAAAATATTTGCATATATTTTGAATTAAAACCCAAACATATTAAAGTAAATAATTAAAATAAAAATGTTCTTCTTTTTCGATTAACTTTCTTTATATCATCATCCACGAGTCAATTTTGCTTCAACAATACCTTACCTTTGCTCATGAGAACTCTTCTTCAACCACAACTTTTATTCGTTTGTTTCGTCAGGTATGTCATTGATAAATTTTTCATCATTACCAACATCACAAAGTTTACTTATGAGCCTACTGCTCAGTAAGAAAATATATAGACATGACATATATATGAGATGCAATTTGTAAAAATTGTGTCTTTTTCACTCAACTTTCTTTTCTTTTTCTTTCACTTAACAGTCTAGCCATTGTGGGTAATACAATCTAGGGGAGAGAGTGACACCACTAAGTCCACCTCATGCGGGACAACCAACTCAAAATCTTGCCCACAACGGCTATTTACGTATATTTCGTCTGTCTTTCATTCTTTATTATTTTCTTAATGAAAACGTTTTTCATGATGCATGAAAATACACATAACACCTAATAATAGTCTAAAATGCATAAACATAGCAATAACAATGAACAAATCCTCAAATTTCATCTTAGCAGATATAGTAAACATCAAGCAATAAGTATATCCTCAATCAATACAATAACTAGTAACACCACAACAACCCTAGCATCTTTGTGATGTAGGCCAAAGACAACACAGAAGCAACATCACTTACTTGTGACCCTTAGCGGATTCCCTAATTATCCAACACATTTGGTTTCCTTAAAATTAAAAAGAGAATCAGATTAATAGAAAGAAAATGATAAAACTTTAATAACTATATGTTGTTTCAAAAACTTAGAAACATTTCATAATATCACGTCCATTACCATCATCTATCCAATTTTCAAAACCTTAGCCGTAGGAGACCTACCTTCATAAAACTTGAGAGAAAATCCACTCGAGACAAAGACAGAATTCTCTTCATCTTTGTGGTTTCAGAGTTGTTAGGGTTTTGACCCCTAACATTATTATTTATAGACGGTTGAACAGAGGATCCTGCAGAAGAAAATCTTATGGAAATCAAATCCTAATTTCATCATTTTCTATTATGTTAAAAAATTGGATCGTAGCTCATGGATTCTGTGCAAAACAAACTCATTTAAATCTGTCTATAGTAGCCATTGACATGTAAGCTACCGATGCGGTCATCCGCTTTGTCTATTTTGTCCAATGGTAATTGGCACGTTAGCATTTGTGGTCCTTAATGTTGTCGCAGTCACAAATCCTTTCTTGGAAGCTAATGCTTCAACAGATACTTCATTACGCGTACCTTTTCTCCCTTCAAATGACGACATTTTACTCCGTCTATTTATCTTCTATAGAAATATCCATTTTTGTCGAAGCATATGCTTCTACACCTCCACTGTTTACTACGGATTCTTTACACAAAATGACAACATTCATCGTCTAACTTATTCACAGCATATACGTTTCCATCTGTGAACACGTGATTTATCCTAATACGATGTCATCCTCCTAGGCAATGGATGCCTCTTCATCTGCAGATGTGTTCCCTTCCCAACAACACTGTTCATTGCGGATGTTCATGAACTCCAAACGATGATGTTTACTTTTATTTTACTTAACTCTTTCCGCGCGACATCCTTCCTTTTCACAAGGAATCTTTTCTTTCTGCAGAAGCATTTTTTCTTAAATCCAATGATTCACGTTTCATCATTTAATTCAATCCAACCATCCTTCTTCCTCCCACATCCTCGCGACATCTTTCCTTTCCGCTAAAGCATCTTTCCTTTATGCGGATCCTTTAGATAAATGACAACGTTTATTTATTTAATGCTCTCCGCACCAAATCTTTCCTTTCAGCATCAAATCTTCCCTTTTCATGGATGCATCTTTATTTTGCTTTGTCTTCTTCCATATTTTTCACCATCTTTGATTTCAGTCGTTCCTTGACCTCATCCAATGGTTGTCGGTTCATCTATTCTTCCTGTCAAGCTGTATGCATACTTATAGGGGGGAGGGTGAATTAGGCGATCTAAACTTTTTCATGCAATATTTATCTTTCTAACTCTAAGTAATTTATCAATAATAAATAAACAAACAATCACAAATATAAGAGAGATAAGGAAAAGAAAGTGCATACAAGTTTGTTCATGTGGTTTGGCAGTCCCTGAAAGATTGATAATAACCTAAGAGGGGGAGGAGGGGTGAATTAGGTTTTCTAACGTTTTTGTGCAATATTCGATTTTCTATCCCCAAGTGATTTAGCAATTATAATTAAACAATCAATGCATAAATGTAAAGAGTTTAAGGGATATATATGCAAACAATGTTGTTCACGCAGTTAAGCAAATCCAGCCTATGTCTACGCTCTAAGTTTCTAACTTGGAGATCCTCAACGTCCAACCACGCCGGTTGGTGATGTTTGACTTTTGGGTGTCAAGCAAAACTTTACAATTTGACTCTTTCTTAGGGCGTCACCCTTTTCTGTTTAACTATTTCGGGGCATCCCTCTTTACTTGATGAATTCATAGGGCGTCACCCTTTTCGTTTGAGTACAATGGTTTAAAAAATGAAAATGCAAATTTTCTAACTCTCCCAAATTGAAATCTCAAGTTTGGGAGTATGGAGAGTTAGATTACAAGCTCTAATATTGAATTGGAATCGAGTATAAAAATTGGTAGGGCTTCACCTCAATTCCCGGGATATTAGAATGAGCTTCTGAGGTCCATATATTTATAAATCTGTCCATTTTTGGTCGACCGCTTATAGCCGTTGGAAAATATAACTGTTGAAAACCTGAACGTTAAGCATTTTTTGCAAAATTTTTTGGGACCGGTCGACCAGTCACTGTTCACGGGTGGACCTCTCCCAAGCAGTTTTTGACAATCAGCTTCCGTGATATTTTTTGGTCGACCGAATCTCCATCCTCAACCACATCCTCGATCGAAAAAGTCCAAAAAAGGTCCAGAAGCAATATGTACACATTTTCGGTCGACTTGCTTGACCGTGATGCGACCAAAAGAGCAAAAACCAATTTTTGTTGCCTATTTCGTCCACAACTTCGACCAAGACTCTCCCATTTGTTTTCCTTGAATTTCTTAAGTCCTGAAATGATATGTATTCACTACATGGAATTAGATTTAGATAAATATGTTAGCACACTTTAATACCCGTTTTAAGGGTATTTCCAATAAATATTAATATAAATATAATGAATAATCAATTAAGCACAAAATCAATAAAAAATTTATAACTCCAATCAAAATATTCATCATTAAAATAAACTAAGCCTAACACATTTAGGCTAACAACCCCGGCCTACGTTCGCACTCCAAGTTTCCCTCTGGAGATCCTTAATCACCTAATCTCCCCGGTTAGTGATGATTGACTTTATGGGTGTGACGACCCGATTTTTCATAACCTTTTTAAAATATGCAAAATTTAAAACTTTTGTAAGACAATTAAAATCCTTCATAATCAGAGTGCTAAAACCGAGCGTCAAAATCCATTCATTACATTCCTTATGAATAATCATTTATTAAAACATAGCGGAAAGTGAAAACATTCTATTTAAGAGATACTAAGTCAATCGTTACATTTACAAAACACTTTACTCGTCTTTAGCTTGACCAGCCATAAGCTTTGCCTGTGTAAATCTTTCATCGATTGCTTTGTATATTGTTCATCGTTCTTATTGTCATACACGTATACCTACACCACAAGTAAATTGTAAGCTCAAAGGCTTAGTAAGGAAAAAGAATATGCAATATGAATGCCTCTCTTTAGTTCACTTGGAATGAGTTCGCCCCAAACCAATCTTTTCATTACGTTTCATTCATTCATTCATTACTCGTACATCGAGTTAGAAGTTGAAGGAACACGTATGTGATGGAATAGTTTGATTGGCTTCTAACTCTATGTGGGCTAGATCCAAACTATCCATCCACCCCCCAAGTTCCCATCATCATTCGTTCATTTCATTTTCCTCACTCATGCATGTGAGTACCACCCTTAATGGCACTCCTTAACTTGTTTTTATTATCATGATGCATGTTGACATAACCTAATAGAATAATGAATTACGACGATCAACGAATATATGAGGCAATAAATGGCAAGCATAATACAATCAAAGATAGGCACGGATAATAACAGAGAGCAGGCTTAATTCTACTAAATTTAACAATTGAAATATAGCAGGATGATTAACTTTTAATGTGCAAATTATCTAAGTGAATTAAACATGCTTAACATATGAATTATGGGAACGAACTTAATACTCAATTCATGGAAGTATTCTTAACAATCAACTATTTAACATACTGATTAAATGACTAAAAGAAACATGCTACAATCAGTTTACAACTAATTATGTGCTGATTAATTTAACTAATCATGCTCGGGTTACTTAAAGGAGTGAAATTGAGAATTTACATTCTAATTGATTGATTATGCTTTTACTTAGATCGATTAACATGCTACTATTCAAACATTTAATTATACTAAATTAAACATGCTTGATTTATTTAGACATACTGAACATGTACAGTGACTAAGGTAATAGATTGTAGAGAAACTACTGCATGTGAACACAAAATAGGAAAGCAAATTCTTCTTTCATTCATGAATATACGTACGTACGGTGTCGTTTTCATTTTATCATTTCATTCTACAGTTTAATGTTATCAATTATCATCACAAGTCTATTCAAGTAAATATCAACAGTAAGAAAAAGGTTTATAATTCCTAACCAGTACTAATAAATAACAATCTTATAAATTAAATACACTACCTTGACAATAATAAGAGAAAACCCTAAACCGGACAGTGGAGGCTCGTTCTCTCTCTCGCACTCCCTGCTTTCTCTCTCTCTCTCTCTCTGGTTTTCGCCTGCGTAGAATGGCCTTTTGGCCATTCTTTGGTTTTGACCAAACTGGTTCCCTTTAAAACCCTAAATCGGACAGGTCCTCCTTCCCCATTTTAAAATTTTCTTTTAATTTATTTTATCCATTATTAATTTTAATTAAATAATATTCAAAATATATTTAAGGGTTAAATATTTGTATCACATATTAACCGACCTAAATTGTAACTCTTGAATTAATTTAAATACCGTCAAAAGATTATTAGAGGTCCAATTCAAAATTTTTGATTCCATTTCCTTAATTGATTTTCATCAATTAATTCTTCAGTAACTATCCAATAATGTCCTTAATTTATAATCCTACGAATACGTCCTTGGTAATACCCAGATAATTATCCAATAAATTCGAATATCCTCAAGTTACACTCCAATTATATTTATTAAAATCCAATAAAAGTCAGGGTGTTACAACAAGTGTCAATCAAACCTTTACAATAATTATTCACAGGGCATCACCTTTCTCTTGACTATTCTTAGGGCGTCACCCTCGATTCGAATACAATGAAAATCAAAAGGAAAAATAGAAACTTAGAATCTAACTCTCCAAATATTAATCACAAGTTTAGGATTGGGAGAGCTAGACTTATGCACTCATTTGAAAATGGAGAAATCGTGTATGAATTTTGTCAGAGTTTCGCTACACTTCTTGCTTGTTTAGTTTGAGCTTCGGAGTGTCTTCTATATATAGACTATGCTTGAGCAGTCGACCACGTCCAATTTGGTCAATCGCCTCCGACTGTTGAAATGTTACCGTTATGCTTTTGGTCGTCCATTTTTCGCTTAGATCTGTCAAATAGGTTGACTACTTTGTCATCAGTCGACCACCTCCTCATATCTCTAAAAGCTCAATCGATCTCCTCGTCCAGCCGCTCGACCACTTTCCTCGGTTGCTAAACCATTGAGCAATCTGTCTTATTGTGTGGTCGACCATTTCTTCACCGGTCGACTGCTTCTTCAACAATTTAACCACTTGCGTTGATCACCTCGACCGCTGGCTCGACTGCGAGAATGTCTAGCCTACGGTTTTTTAAAATTGGTTGACCACTTTTCGGCTAGTCGACCCCGTCTTCTATTTTACACAATTTTGGTCGACCTCCTCTAAGCCTTAGTCGACCTCTTCTCTGTGTTTTGCCCGAATTCAATCTTCTAAGTCTCAATAATTTACATATAGGCTACATAGGCTTAGATAAATATATTAGCAAACATTAATACCTGTATTAAGGGTATTTCCAATTAAGATCAATTTAATTATGAGTATAAAAACATTAAGCATAGTCAATCAATAAACACTTTATTATTTCACTTAAAACATTCATCATCAAAACAAATAAGCGTAATGACACTTAGGCTAACAATCTCCCTCTTTTGATGATGACAACATATTATAAGTTGTTTATTCTTAAGTCTAAGCTTGTGCATAAAGTATTGCATAATTTGATATCTACCCTTTGTTTATGCAATATTTCTAACTTTTAATTTGATGCATACATGATACTTACAACTTATATAATTCTCTCCCCCTTTGTCAAAATCAAAAAGAATTCAATGGGTAGGAACTAACATAGATTCATAAAAATAAATTTCTCCCCCTTTGTCAAAATTAAACACATAGAAATCATTAGAGGGAATTTAACAACCATTCAATTTTTCAATAAAAACAAACATTATTTCCCCTTTTACATTATTCAAAACCATAAACTCATGGAGGAAAACAAATTAAGGAAAATGATACCAATGTAATAATACCAATTGAAATATAATTTATCTTCCCTTTTATCAAGGTACGAAATCAAGTCATTGGGGATGTCCAAAACATCAAACCAAAACAAACTCAATCAAATTAATTTTCCCCCTTTGTCATTAAGTATGTATAAAAGTTGGGGTTATTCCTCAAAATCATTCCAAACCAAAACAATTACATTTCTCCCTCTTAGAGTTCCAATTGTTGGGAGAAACCAAAATATACTAATTGTAATAAAGTCATTTAACCTTTATGAGAAAAAATTCAAGTTTAACACACTATTTTCTCCCCCTATATCAATAAACAATTTCAAATCAATGGGGAGCTTTCCAAGACATCAAAAATTCAACAACAAATCAATATACATGATTTAAGATACCACTTGTTGGAATTAACAAAGATTTAAAAACTAAAAAAAATGATACCAATTGAAGGATTAACTAATTGAATGATTAAAAAAAATTAAACAAAAGTATGAGATTTTAATCTATATGCATATAATCTATTCAATTCAAATCTAGAGTATTATTAACCAAAAAACTGCAAATTCTTGACTTACAAATGAAAAACACCCAAGTGTTTTTCTTAGATACCAAAATCTTTTTAGGTCATTTATTTTTTGCAATGATTCCTTTAGAAACCCAAACAATTTTAGAATTTGCTGTTTTATTACTCAATTTTAGTGGTCAACTAAAAGATGTATGTCTTATACGATTGTAAGAATTACAAGTCGTAGGACTAACAAATAAATTGCTATAATTTTTCTTCTTTTGGAAGGGTTCATAACCAATTTCACGCTTATCAAAGGTTACCCTTTGATTTCCTAATAGCATGTTCAAATTTTTGCTACCATTTGAGAATTTCAAAACAATAGAGCTAAAATCACTATTTTTAACATTCAATTCACAAATATTATTTTCAAGTGATTTGATAGTAGTACTAGAAATCTCAAACATGCTTTTCAATTCAACAATTTGATTTTCAAAAGATTTAGTCATCTTAACATACTTTTCAATCAAATTATCATTCTCCTTTTTCAACAAATTATATTTACATTTAAGTACATTGAATTTATCAAACAATTCATTGAAAACATCCAACAACTCATCATTATCATCAATATCACTATCTAAATCACTAGATGAGTTGTGTACCTTGTCCTCCTTGGCCATGAAGCAAAAAATTAGAGACTTCTTCAATCTCGAAAGAAGAACTCACATCACTATCTTCAAGGATGGTCTTAAACTCTTTCTTCTTTGAGGCTCTTGATTTCCTATTTGGTTTGGGACATTTGGTTGAAGTATGACCGGGTTCTCGGCATCCAAAGCAAACGATCACCTTCTCCCCTTTCAACTTCTTTCAATGAAGATACTTGCGGAATTTCCGTGTTATGAACTTGATATCTTCATCTTCTTCATCTTCTTCCTTGGAATTCACTTGAGGGCTTGAGGAGGCTTTGTAGGCAATATTCCTTGGTTTGAAGATTCATTTCTCTTTTTTGCTCCTCTTTCTCATTGCTCATCAACATGATCTCGTGCGTCAATAGGGAACCGATGAGTTCCTCCATGTTTAGAACCTTGAGATCACGTGCTTCATGGATTGGTGTCACCATAGGTTGCCACGTCCTTGGTTAACACCTAAGGATTTTCCTCATCAACTCTTTGTTGGGATAAACACTACCAAGCACTTTTAAACCATTAGTAAGGTTAGTAAATCGAGTAATCATACAACTAATGGTTTCGTCATTTTCAATGGAAAACAATTCATACTCATGAATGAGCATGCTCAATTTAGTTTCTTTTACTTGATTAGTGTCTTCATGCATAATTTTAAGTAATTTCCAAATATCATAGACACTATTGCAAGCTTGGACCCTATTAAACTCATCCCTACTTGAGACATAATAAATCATATTGATTGCCTGAGCATTTAAGCTCAATTTTTGTTTATCTACATCATTAAGCTCAATAGATGATTTTGGAATAAAAGGACCATTCTCAACAATGTCCCATAAATCATAATCTAAAGATTGAATATAAATTCTCATCCTAGACTTCTAATAAGCATAGTCATTACCATCAAAATATAGAGCTATAAGTAAGGATTGTCCTTCATCATTTAAATTGAAAGCCATAATAATTTATACTATAAAATATGTTCAATCAAATTTATCCACATAACTCTCAACAAGAAAAATAACCAAAAAGATGCAAATTTGTCCAAATAAACACAATATCACACAAAAAGTTTAATTACCCCGCTCTGATACCAATTGTTAGACCGTATGCACGCCTATAGAGAGAGGGGGGAGGCGGTGAATTAGGTGATATAAACTTTTTGTGTGATATTTATCTTTCGAACTCTAAGTGATTTATCAATAATAAAAAAACAAACAATCACAAATATAAGAGAGATATTGGAAAGAAAGAGCAAACAAGTTTGTTCACGATGTTCGACAACCCCGGCCTACGTCCGTGCACCAAGCTTCCCACTTAGAGATCCTTAATCACCTAACCTCTCCAGTTAGTAATGATTGACTTCACGGGTGTCAATTAAAACTTTACAATGACTATTCATAGGGTGTCACCCTTCTCTTGACTATTCTTAGGCGTCACCCTCGGCTTTAGTACAATGAAGAGTAAAAGGAAAAATAGAAACTTAGAGCCTAAGCTCTTCAAATATAAATTATAAGTTTAGGATTGGGAGAGCTGTGCCTATGCACTCATTTGAATATGGAGAAGTCGTGTATGAATTTTGTCAGAGCTTTGCTACACTTCTTGCTTGGTTAGTTTGAGCTTCGGAGTGTCTTCTATATATAGACTCCGCTTGAGTGGTCGACCACCTCCAATTCAGTCAACTGCCTCCGACTGTTGGAATGTTACCGTTATGCTTTTGGTCGTCTATTTTTCACTTAGGTCTGTCAAACCAGTCGACCACTTTCTCATCGGTCGACCGCCTCCTCATATCTCTAAAAGCTTGGTCGACCTCCTCATCCAGCCTCTCGACCGCTTTCCTTGGCCACTAACCCATCGAGAAATCTGCCTTATTATGCGGTCGACCATTTCTTCACTGGTTAACCTCTTCTTCAACAGTTTAACCACTTATTGTTGATCATCTGGATCGCTGGCTCGACCGATAGAACCTCTAGCCTATGGCATTTAAAATCAATCGACCACTTCTCTGCTGGTCGTCTTCCTCTTCTATTTTGCACAATTTTGGTTGACCTCCTCTAAGCGTTAGTCGACCTATTCTCCATGTTTTGCCCGAATTCAATCTTCTAAATCCCAATAATTTACCTATAGGCGACATGGACTTAGATAAATATATTAGCAAACATTAAGATCCGTATTAAGGGTATTTTCAATTAAAATCAATATGATTATGAATATAAAAACATTAAACATAGTCAATCAATAAACAACTTATTATTTCAAAGTAAAACATTCATCATCAAAACAAATAAGTCTGATGACACTTAGGCTAACACTTCCCTTAAACATTCCTTCATCAAAACGACTTTGTCCCATTTGTGGATACGTACAAATTTGTGGATTCCAACCCTTCTGCAGACGCCGATCTTTGTCCGCCCTTTTTCAATCTAATGGCCAACATATAATACCCAGAATTAAGCTAGGACTAATAGTAATAATAATTGAGAATTTTGGTGGTTTTGAGGATGATTTTATTATGGAATATATCACCCCAATTTTTCATAACAACATTAAGTAAGGATAATTTAAAATTAATTAGGTGTAATAGAATTATTTGGATGATTATTGAAGATTTATTTGATGGAATTATTAGAATTGGGTAAATGGGAATTTTGGTTAAGGATTATTGAGGGAAGTGTTAAGTTGGCAATTTCGGTCGACTATATGGTTGACCGCTAAATATTACAGAATGCTTCAAGGTTTTTTGGTCGACGTAGCGGTCGAAGATGCGGTCAAGCAGCTCGACCGAAATATATTACAGATTGCATGTTGGTTTTTTGGTCGAGTGATCGGTCAATGGAGTGGTCGAGGGTACTTGACTGGGAAACATTATAGTGGCAAAAGTATGAGTGGCGGTTGATGGTGCAATTGATGGTGTGGTCGAGTATCGTCGACCGGAAAGGCAAAAGATAGTGGGAGAGGTGGAGTAGGAAAATGAAAAGTGGCCGAGCGACAGGGAATTAGAGATCAATAGTAATATAGACTTGTATCATGGTGAAATTAAAAAATTGAGATTGTAAATGTTGCTACAGTCGAGTATCATCGACCGGCTACTCGACCTGTCCCATGGTGAAGTGCAAGAACCAGGTTTTTTGTGTTGATCTGACCGAAGAGAAAATATGTATCCCAAGAATTATTATCCACGATATTTCCATGTGTCCCCCTTTACACTTGGCAATTCATTAGAAGGGTAGGTGAGTTTTTAGGGGATATGTGATGCATATTTGGGAAGCCAGAAGAAAAGAGATAGACAAAGAGGGAGAGAAGAGCTCTCGGGAAGAAAACAGAAAGGTAGAGGAGAAAGTTGAGAAGCTCTCTAGTCGCTGCAAAATAGAGAGAAGATATAGAGAAAAGTGAGGGAGAGAGTTCTATGAGAGAAAGAGTAAGTTCCTGGAAGTCAAGAAGAAGAAGAGGAAGCCAGGGGAAGTCTCGGGTACTATCTGGTAAGGATTTCCTTCTTGTTTCCTGTATAGATTTTGTTAGGATTTTCTAGAGATTATTGATGAATTGTTAGCTGCATGCATGATAGTGGTTTATGCTCTCTGCTTCTTATTGCTCGATTAATGGATCTATGCTCAGTTGTTTTGATGATGCTCCTTGTTGTTGTGTGATTTTGAGAAGTGATATTCTGCAATTGTCATGGTTGATGATCTGTTAAACATGGATATTATG
This sequence comes from Begonia loranthoides, assembly GCA_022433065.1. Lineage (NCBI taxonomy): Eukaryota > Viridiplantae > Streptophyta > Magnoliopsida > Cucurbitales > Begoniaceae > Begonia > Begonia loranthoides. The sequence goes on along the minus strand of CM039479.1, from coordinate 8,422,127 downwards.
GAGGGGGTATAATTTTTTATGGATGCTTTGCTATAAGGTGGTGTGAAGTCCTGGTCGTGAGTTGTAGGGTGTTTATATTCTCTTTATGATAAGCTATAAATTAGGCAGATGTTTTGAGATAAATTGGGGAGTTGTGTGTGATTCTATAAAATTGGTATATTGCAAGGTGGTGAGTGTTAAATCTAAATTATGGAACTCCGTGAATGGTTGTTAAAGGAATGAAGCTAATGATTAAATGTTATTTATTGTAAATGTATTGTGAAGGTTAAATTGGAGTACCAAATGCCATTGAAGACCGCGAGGTAAGTTGATATTTTATGTGTTTTTGTCTTTGGGGTCCTACAACGCAAGAATTAGGAATTTTATGCTAAATGTTTACTGTTTTATTAGAATATCAAGATACTGATAATGTTTCGAGGATGTATTAATGCTTGCTGTATGTTTACTAGAATTAGGTTCTTTTAATGATATGTTATTAGATTAAGTTAAGGATTTGATATGATCACGCCTGAGGATATAGATACTGTATGCATTCACAAACATTGCACGCATCATGGTTTTGTAAAAGATACGAAAATGGTTTTCATTCATGAAAATGGAAAACGAAAATGAAATATGAATAAATGTAAAGTAAATGATCCAGTAAAGTCAACAAAGAGGTTGCACCGGTATGTAAAGCTCGGCAACCAAAGCATGTAAAGAAATGTGTTTTTGTTGACCGATAAGTAAAATACAGCACATAAACAAAAGAAATGTAAATAGATGTTTTTGTGGACTAGCAAGTAAAGCCAGCATAGAAACAAAAGAAATGTAAACAAATGTTTTTGTGGATTGGAAAGTAATATCTAGCACAGAAAGGAAAGATAACGGTTTTTGTGGACCGGTAAGTAATGTCTGACATAGAAACGAAGAAAAAGTAAAGATCAAGAAAATGGTAAAGAAAACAAAAAAGGAAACATATACAAAAATGGAGACTGAGACGGATACGGATACAGATACAAATACGAAAACAGACATGAAAACAAAAATGGAAACAGAAATAGATTTTCGAAAACAAAAATGGATACGGATACAGAAACAGAAATAGAAAGGAAACAAAAATAAAAACGAATACGGATACAGATATGGATACGAAAATGAAAACAAAAATGGAAAGGAAAACAAAAATGAAAATGGATAACTGCATATGGATTTTAAAAGCTACATAGCATGTTTACGTTTTATTTTATATCACTTGCTGAGCATTAGGCTCATTAGTTTGTCTTGTGATGTAGGTATGTACGAGACAGGAGAATAGGTTAAGGAGCAGTTGATGAAGGATTTGCACGCGCAGATGTTGTGGTTGACTAGATTAAAAGATTAAAGAAAGGAAAAAAGGTTTTGTATAGTATTTGAATTGTAAAAGAAAAGAAGTTTATTTATTTCCACTGCGATTGGAAAAAGGGTTTTAAGAAAATGATTTTATTTATGATCTCCAAATGGTTTTATTTTATGCATTGCATTTTCAAATAAAAGTCTTACCTTGTTTTTAAAAAAAAAAAATTTAAATTTTACACGTTTTCCAATGTAGGAAAAATCGGGTCGTTACAGTTTGTATCAGAGCACCCGGGTTTTAAAATTGATTATGTAGCTATCTACCAGCACAAGCTTCGATGTGAAAATACTCCATCAACTGTAAGTATGTTAATAGATATTCTTTTTAATTTAAATATTTTATTTCGTTTATGATTGAAAGGATACCATGGCTAGAGGACAAAGAATAAGAAGATGTGCACATGGCAATAATGGTGCGAGGAATGGACCTGGTGGTCGAGGGAATGAGAATAATTAGGCGAAACGAGAAGGTGCAATTGGCGGCTTGACCAGCCTTGTGGAACGCCTATTAAAAAGGAAGGAAAATGAAAATCCTTTTCTAGTGCTGGCACGTGAGGAAGCTGGATGGAAAAAATTCAGACGATTGAAACCGCCTAGCTTTGATGGAAGTATGTCAGAACCATCCCCGACTGAAGAATGGATTAGATCCCTTAAAGATATGTTTGAATACGCAAGGATAGAGGAGTTAAAGAAAGTTTCATGCATGCCTCTATATTGATTCGGGACGCCAGGTTCTGGTAGGATACGATCAAGACAGCCCAGGATATAAGATTAATGACTTATAAGGAGTTTAAAGATATTTTCTATTATAAGTACTTCAACCAAACGGTTCGGACTCAGAAATTGGTAGATTTTGTACATCTATGCAAGACTACCACCGTTGCAGAGTATATACAGAAGTTCAAAGTGCTTTCTCGGTTTGCAAATCATTTAGTGGCTACAAATGCCCTCAAGGTATACCAGATTGTTTTGGGATTTAATGTAGCAACCCAATTTTTCTTACGTTTATAATCGCGTAAAATTTAAAACTTTTTCTTTTCTTTTGTGAAATAGCAGAAGACTTTTCTTTTATAAAACCATTTAAAGATGATAAGTAAAATTCTTTTCTTAAATCCTTTTATACAAATCGTAGCGGAAGAATAGAACAAGTATTTTAAAATATAATAAATAACTTTTTTATATTATCTTTACAAAACCTTTCTCTTTTAAATTCATTAGCCTAGCCAGCCACAAGATTTGAGCGTGCAAACCCTACATCAATTGCTCCTTAACCTGTGCTCATACGTGTACCTAAATCTCAAGACTTAACTAATGAGCCTAAGACTCAGTAAGTAATATAAAATAAAACGTGAACATGCTATTACAACTTTTAAAACCATATGCAGTCATCAATTTTCATTTTCCTTTCTCTTTTATGTTTTAGTTTCTTATTTGTTTTCATTTTCGTATCTGTATCTGTGTCCGTCTCTGTTTTGTTTTCGTTTTTATTCCCATTTCTATATCTATATCTATATCTGTATCCATTTTTGTTTTCAGAAATCCGTTTTCGTTTCTATTTCCGTTTCCATTTTTGTTTCTATATCCATTTTTGTTTCCGTTTCCGTTTTATTTACCGTTTCTGTTTCCTTCTACCGTTTTCTTGATCTTTATCATTTTCTTGATCTTTACTTTACTTTATCTTGAAAGGTGTTCGAGATGTCTAAACTTGACGATGAAGAGCAGTCAACTCAACCTCACACCTCGAATGACCCTCTTTATATTTATGTTTATCTTAATCTTGACTGCGTTAGAGATGTCTAAACTTGACAAGGATGATCAGCGAACCCAACCTCACATCTCATCCCACCCATTTGCATTCATTTCTTTACATTTCATAACTGTTTCATTTCTTTTTTGTTTCCTTTTCAAAACCATGCATGAAAACCATTTTTGTATCTTTTGAAAACCATGATATGTGATGCTCTTGAATGCATACAGTCTATCTATAACATATTAGGGTTCAAAATTTTTAAAATTTTCAGATTGTTATCCAATTGGGAAAGCAAAGTTTGAAATTTCTTCCTGCCAGACAATAATTCCAACCAATACCTAACTCAAACATCTAATTTCAACAAAAACCTAACCCTAATCCCCTTTATCTCAAAATTTCTTTCCACTAAACCTAAAATTTGGCAGATGTTGAAATTCGGAGCTCTATAAATTTGATTTTTCCACTACCTTGTTAATTATTCAATGGATTTCATTCTCTATAAATAGAGTCTAATTAAAGGAGGAAAAAACTCACCTCTCTTACGTTCGATTTCTTCTCGGTTGAACCCTTGCTTAAGTTCTCTGTCGAAGTCAGACTTTGTTCCTCAGCCGAAACCCTTCCTACCAGCGAGCAGAACCCCTTCCTGCCGGTGACCCCTTCCATTGACGAAGCTTGGGACTTCGTCTTCCTCGCGAAGGAGAAACTCCCAAAAAGAAACCAGCTATTGCTGGCGAAGAAGAAATCACGAAGAAGAAAAAGTGGGTGAAGAAGAAGCAATCCACGAGAAAAGGAAAAAATGAACCAATATTTTTAAGTGAATCGAACCAGACCAGACTGGACTAGATTAACTAGACCAAACTAGGGCGAACTGAATCAAACTGGTTGGATCAAACCGAACCTGACCCGGTCCAATTTTATTTACCCAAAATTCTTCTAAAGATTTTCTAGACTGATCCGATTTCAATCCCGTCCCATTTAAGGATTTTATCGGTAAGGAATTTGTAGCCAATTTCTTTCAAGGATAAATTTTAGAAGGAAATTAACCACAATTAATTCTTTAAGCATGGAAAATTATTAGGAGCCTACAAAAAATCATATAATTTATATTTCCTCAAAAATCGGGTTAGTAAAGATATTGGTTTTTCAAAGTTTTTGCTAACATCACAAAACAAATTCTTATTTAAGTTATTTTGTGACTTTATTATATTATTTTGATCTTGATATTTTAAATTGGTACAAGCATTGTTAGATATTGACCTACGAATAAATAAAGATAAAATTGATAGGTCATCTTGTATGTGTGTGAATTTGATGGAATTGACATAAAGCATGTTGTGATGGCTAATGAGAGCCTAAACGCATGAAAATTTTGAGATGGCTAATGAAAGTCTAAATGCATGAAACCTTGCGATAGCTAATGAAAGCTTGAAGCTTGGTAGGGCTGGAAAATGAGTTCCAACTAGTATGTAACTTTAAGCATGGAAATTCGGTAACGCATGGAATTGATTTAAATTATGCATATTTTTTTCCTTGCTGAGTTTATCTCACTTGTAGTTTTGTGATGTAGGTGAGTTTTTAACAGAAGAAGAATTTGGGCTGATCGAGAATATTCCAAAGGCAGACGAGCATACAGATGATGATATAGTTGGGTTAGAGGAGTGATTTTGATTGCTTAAATATTGTTTTAATGAACAAATACTGTTTGCAGTTTTATTTGAAAAATGTTGTTGGAAATTTTATTTAAGTTAATACTGTCATTAATCAACGTATTAAATCATGTTTTGATCTTTAATATTGTGGTTTTAGAAATTTATAAAGTTTTTTTTAGTATTTCCATCGATAAATTTATGTAATGTTCGATTAAGAATTTAAATATTTCTTAATAAATATTAGATTTTCTTCTGCTTAATTAATGACTACGAGGATTTCAAGAGCTTTCAAAATTTGTAATTAGGGTTTTGACTAAACTAATTTCACCTAAATTTCAATCAATTTGGGAGAAAATTTTAGGGTTTTAAAATTTTAGGAAAGTAGATTTTGGGGTGTTACACTATCATATCAGTACTATAATCTCTAAGCATGCTGATCTATTAAACACATCATTAAAAGAACCTAGTTCTAACAAATACTCAACAAGCCGTAGTACAATTCACGAAACATGCTCAATATTTGGCTATTCTAATAAAAAGTAAACAACCTTAATATTCTACTAAAGCAGTAAACAGTCAACATACAATCGTAATTCTTGTGATGTAGGATCCAAAGACCAAAAAAAATGTATATCACTTACCTGTCGTCCTTAGAGCATTATGCACATAAGTTCTTCCTCCCCTTTCAATACCTTAAAAAACCATGACATTTATTCATTATAATCACAGCTTAGTGACCTTAATAACTTCAATACCATAAATCCTCGTTCATTACCTAACGGAATATCATATTCCAAATACACTTAATCACTTTCTCCTTCAACACCTAATCATTTAATACATTTCCAAACCTTAAACTCAAACCCTTTATAGCAGCAATTAAAATAATACCTCATGGTCACCAAGGTTCAACAAAAGTCCTAATATAACATTAAACTACAATGATATATAATTACTGATTTCCAATCTCAATTAACAGAGTAAACTTAACATCAGAGGCAACACCACAAAGCTTAACCAAATAGGGCATGAAACTTCAGCATTGTCTATATAAATAGTCAATTAAAATAGTAAACACAGTAGAGAGCAAAACAAAGGCACAGAGCTCAAATCCTCAACAACAACCGTTACTAATGGTAACCGAGATGGAGCACCAAAATATATTTAACAATCTGGTTTTCCTATGATATCCATCCAATCAGTAATTTGAACATATATTAAACCCAAACAATCAGAGCATAGATATCCCTCAGCTTATCTATCGGCAGAAATCACAATAAGTAGAACCATATTACAGATCAGAACCCAACCAATGCACATGACATAAATTAGCAGGATATCAATTTTTCTCACATAGTCAATCGGGCAAAACAAACTTGCATTACAGGGCCTAGAGGCCAAAATGGATACAACAAAACTTAACGGTGACCAAATCCACATCGGGCACCATGCGGGAGCTTTGGAAAACATCCAAGAATTCACCCGTGAACCAACTGCGTGGCTCACCACTTCAACCAAGAGCTCAACCTCCACACAAGAGTTCTCCCCCTTGCTATCCTTAAGGCCAGACCAACAATTGCCCGAACCATCGACCCTTGCCCTCGGCCCTAAATCACCATCCTCATTCTCATGGGCAAGGGTGAACTCTTAATGTTCGCACAATGCACGGCCATGCCCCACTAAAGCTGTCACATTCCTCGCTTGCCCAGAATCATTCATCACCCGTTGCTTGCTGGAGAGTGCTTCATCTTTGCGAAGAAGCTTCGACCGCGAAGGAAAATTGTGAGACCAACGAATCACCTCTCCCTTCTCCCTCTTTTCTTTTCTGTTTTTGATCTCCCCTTTCCCTTTAGTAAAATCTGTTGGAAAACCAAACCAGCTAAAAGAAAATCGATTGTTTCAACCCATTTTATTTTAATCCCCTTTTTATTTTATTTTAAATCCTATCCATTCCTACTATTTAATTAATCCCCTTAACATGTACCTTATTCATTTTAATTTACCCACTTAATCATTTAAACATATATTTATTTATATGTATCACACATCATTTAACTTATTCTCAACTTTCGACTCATTCCAAAAAATGATACAAATTATACCCAAACTTATTACGTTTACCAAACATATTTACGGGGTATTATATTCCATAATAAAATCATCCCCAAAATCTCTAAAATTCATAATTATTATTATCTTAAACTAATAATTCACAATTATTAGCATCCTAGTGCAAGCTTAATTTCTAGGTATTACATTAAAAGCATATGTATATTGATGTATAACAATTTATGGTACTGAAGATGTGCCATATTCGAAAATCATGTCTAAAGCTTTAGTAATAGAAGAAGCTGAAAATTGAGTTATCAGGCAAAGGGAAGTAGATCAGCAAGAATAACCAGACTCAACTGTTAGTGGACGGGCAAGTGCAAGCAAGAGGAGTAAAGAGGGTGCTTGACAATGAAGATCAGTATGTAAAGGACAAGCGGGCGCGGAAGGAATCATATACTACTTTGATTAGAGTCCCTCAAGCTGGACCATGTCCTAATTGTCAAATGAACCATTTTGGTGAGTGTAGAGCCTTTATAGGGCAGTGTTTTAAGTGCGGCGAGCAAGAGCATTTGGTCAAGAACTGTCCAATACTAGGAAGAGAACAAGCAAAAGTTGCACCAAGGTAATTTCGATCTTGGTGGAAGCAAGTGAAAAGTGAATTTGTGGGGTTGTAATGAATGGGAGGCGAAATGTGTAGTGTATGTATCTTATTTTGTTGTATTGTATGCTGGATCAACATTTGATGTATAAAAACATTAAGGATATAATATAAGTGTTGTTTTTGTAGATTTTTTCTTGGATATGATTGTACATAGATGAGAAGATTGCATGTGCAATTTATTTTAATTGTGTTGGGATATAGATACTTTGTTTCTTTACGATTAAGTTGAACGATGTATGTGATAGAAGATAGATACTACTGGAACTACTTGGGTTTGAATGCATGGTGAATGGAAATAGCTTTGGAGGAGTAAAGAAACAGGAAAAACTTTGCCCAAATTTTTATGAATTGGAAAAAGAGAAATGGTTAAAAGCAATTTCAGTATAAACTAAATCAAGTAAACAATTAGGCTAGGCTACCTAAGTCATGAAGTTCAGGGGAAGTAATAGGGAAGTAGTGTAGGAAATACAACCCCAACAAATAATGGAGAGTCAACCAGAGATAAGAGGATCAAGGAAATCCATCCTTGAAGGTAATCACATGGAAATGAGAGATGTACTTGAGGAGGCACATCATTTCAAGGAGAAAATACTGCAACTTCAAGAGTTAAGCAGTGTCAAAGGTGTAAGAGAAATCAGTTTGGAAAGTGTCTTGCTCATTCGAAATGATGTTTTGAAGGTAATGTGGGTGGCCATTCTGCCAAAGATTGTCTGGTTTTGGAGTGAGAAACAGAAAATGATTGCATCAAAGGTGTTTTCTATTGTGGAAGATGCAAATGAAGATGGAATTTGGTGAGTAAGATCGATATTTTGGTGTGTAAAGGCGTTAAGGATATAGAATTGTAAGCAGAACCAGCGTTTTGGTTCGTAAAGATGTTTTGGAGGCAATGAAGTCAGTCGTAGTGCAAGGATTTACTACACACCATTGATGAAAAGTAAGAAATTTTGGAAAAGGTTTCCTTTGTGCAATAAGTGTAATTGAAAATCAGGTGACTTGGACGTGAGTTAGTGATTTTGCTAACTCCTTCTATTTTGTAGAAGTGGAGAAAATGAAATCCTTAGGAAGTTTTGCGTAATGGTATGATGCATAAAGCTATGTTGTATACTGTTTTGCTATGAAGGTCAATGGTTTTTTTGGTTGATAGAGGGAGGAAGTAATTACGTTGAGCAAATTTTTGTGAACGAAATTTATATAAGGAGGGAGGAATGTAATACCCGAAATTGAGCTACGATTAAGGGTAATAATAATTGAGAATTTTAGAGGTTTTGAGGATGATTTTATTATGGAATATATTACCCCAATTTTTTGTAACAAAATTAAGTAATGATAATTGAGAAATTAATTGGGTGTAATAGAATTATTTGGATGATTATTGAATATTTATTAGATGGAATTATTAAAATTGGGTAAGTGAGAATTTTGGCTAAGGATTAAAGTATAAATTGTTGAGAGAAGTGTTAAGTTGGCATTTTCGGTTGACTTAATGGTCGACCGCTAAACATTACATATTGCTCCCAGGTTTTTCGGTTGACAAAGTGATCAAGGACACAGTCAAGCAGCTTGACCGAAATGTATTACAAATTGTATATTGGTTTTTTGATCAAGTGATTAGTCGATTGAGCAGTCGAGGGTACTTGACTAGGAAACATTGTAGAGGCGAGAAAGTATGAGTGGCGGTCGATTGTGCAGTCAACGGTGTGGTCGAGTATCATCGACCAGAAAGGTAAAAGACAGTGGGAGAGTGCTCGACCTAGAAAATGAAAAGTGGCTGAGCAGTCGACATGGAATGTCGACCAAGAATTAGCAGTCGATAGTAATGTCGACCGGTCCCACGGTAAAATTGAGATTTTAAACGTTGCTGTTGTCGAGTATCATCGACCAACTACTCAACCTGTCCCATGATAAAGTACAAGAATTGGGTTTTTTGTGTTGATCTGGCCAAAGAGAAAATAAGTTTCCCAAGAATTATTATCCACGATTTTTCCACGCATACACCTTTACACTTGGAAATTCATTTGAAGGGATAGGCGAGTTTTTAGGGGATACGTGATGCGTATTTGGGAAGCATGAAGAGAAGAGATAGACAGAGAGGGAGAGAAGAGCTCTCAAGAAGAAAACAAGAAGGCAGAGGAGAAAGGGGAGAAGCTCTCTAGTCACTGAGAGAAGACAAAGAGAAAAGTGAGGGAGAGAGTTCTGTGAGAGAAAGAATAAGTTCCTGGAAGTCAAGAAGAAGAAGAGGAAGTGGGGGTAAGTCTTGGGTGCTCTCTGGTAAGGATTTCTTTCCTGTTTCTTGCATGGATTTTGTTAGGATTTATGCTTTGGATTTTTTGGAGATTATTGATTAATTGTTTGCTGCATGCATGATAGTGGTTTATGCTCTCTACTTCTTGTTGCTTGATTAATGGATCTGTGCTTAGTTGTTTTGATGATACTCCCTATTGTTGTATGATTTTGAGAAGTGATATTCTACAATTGTCTTGGTTGATGATCTGTTGAACATGGATATTATGGAGGGGGTATATTCTTTTATGGATGCTTTGTTGTATGGTGGCGTGAACTCCTGGCCATGATTTGTAGGGTGTTTATATGCTTTTTATGATAAGCTATAAATTAGGTAGAGGTTTGAGATAAACTAGGGAGTTGTGTGTGATTCTGTAAAATTGGCATATTGCAAGGTGGTAAGTGTTAAATCTAAATTATGGAACTCCGTGAATGGTTGTTAAAGGGATAAAGCTAATGATTAAATGTTATTTATTGTGAAGGTATTGTTAAAGTTAAATTGGAGTACTAAATTCATTGAAGACCATGAAGTAAGTTGATATTGTATGTGTTTTGGTCTTCAGGGCCCTACATCGCAAGAATTAAGAATTTTATGCTGACAGTTTATTGTTTTATTAGAATATTAAGATATTGATCATGTTTCGAGGTTGTATTGATGCTTGCTATATGTTTACTAGAATTAGGTTCTTTTAATGATGTTATTAGATTAAATTAAGGATTTGATATGATCACGCCTGAGGATATAGATATTGTATGCATTCACAACCATTGCACGCATCATGGTTTTCAAAAGGATACGAAAATGGTTTTCAGCATGGAAATAGAAAACGAAAATAAAATATGAATAAATGTTAAGTAAATGATCAAGTAAAGACAAGCAAAGAGGTTGGACCGGTATGTAAAGCCCAGCAACCAAAGCATGTAAAGAAACATGTTTTTGTGGACTGATAAGTAAAGCCCAGCACAAAAATAAAAGAAATGTAAACAAATGTTTTTGTGGACCAATAAGTAATGCCCGGCACAGAAACGAAACATAACTATTTTTTGTGGACCAGTAAGTAATCTCTAGCACAGAAACGAAAGAAAAAGTAAAGATCAAGAAAATGGTAAAGGAAATGGAAACGGAACAGAAACTGAAACGAAAACGAGAACGAAAACAGTAACGGAAACGGAAACAGAAACGAGAACGGAGACGGATATGGATACAGATACAGAAACAGAAACGAACACAGAAACAGAAACAAAAATGGATTTCCAAAATAGAAATGGATTTCTGAAAAAGGAAATGGATAAGGAAACAAAGACAGATACAGGTACGGAAACGAAGATGGAAACAGAAACAGAAATGGAAATGGAAACAGAATGGAAATGAAAATTATCACAACCCAGAGGCTGGCTGGATGTAAACGCTGGGCCAAACAACCCGGTCCACGGAGGGGACCCGGTCACCCAACCTATGGCTTGTTAAATTATTGTAGAAGACTTGTATAAATACCCAGCCGCGACCCCCTTATGATGGGCCACAGTCCATATAGTGATTGTGAGAATAATTAATAATGCAGAATTAATAAATTTAAAAGTCCAAATGATATTGTGCATACAATCCAAGTTTCTTAGAAAACCAAATTAAGTAGATTACAATCATCCAACAGTTTGCTTACTAGGAAATAAAGGTTCAACTAAGAAATGAAATAAAATAAATAGTAGCAGAGTCTTCAACCAAAACCCTAACATGGGAAAAAATAGTCGAAGGGGTGAGTGACTAGCTCAGTAGGGAACTTATACTAAATGCTAAGCGTGTGTAAAACTTGTTTTACTGCTTTCGTGAAAACCATGAGTTTTCAAGAAATATGCATGTTTTCAAAACATTTGAAATCCGTTGTATCTTTTAAGAAAATTCAGCCCCAAAGGCCTTCAATGAGATATTAAGAAAACATGGTAATATATATAGACAACTATAAGTCAACTACTCTCATCGTGTTTTATACAGAAATCGTGGTCCATGAAAAGGGAGGAACACTCATGGACTCCCTTGAACAATTACACAGAAAGGTGGCGACCGTTTCGGGGCAGCACCTCATGAGCCTGGAGGAAGACAAATGACGACGGTCTGTAGACTCAGCTCGTCACTCGAGTTGTCAGTGACACTCCCGTAACATACACCCAGATCAAATTTAGGGATTTAAAACCCAAGGAAGCGTCATCACCTTCCTAATCTCATCTTTCACACAGCGCACAAACAAAACATCTCCACACAACAGGAGATATACCAGGGATAGCCTCTTGATACTTTGACACTGAAACCGTCCAAAGTATCAGGAGGATTCATCAATCCCAAAACAGTATCCAATATGTCACACCATGAAATCAGATGCACAAAAGTAAACATGTAAAACATTCATACATACATAATATAAAAAGCTGACGTGTTGTCGAATAGTCCCCGTTAGGTTTTTCATATGTGGTATCCCACAAATTATGGTTTTGAAAACTATGCAATGAAATGCAGTGCAAAACAACTAAGTATAAAATGCCTACCTTGACGACGATCTCTCTTTTTATCAGAAGAAGCAGAAACCTCGGGTATCAGCTCAAAGTCCTCAAACTCGTCAGAGTCTAAAAATATGCCAAAATGGGAACTCATAAATAAATCTCAAAGATCAAGTCAAATAATCCTATACCGGGTCTACGTTGACATCTATTCTTAATAACCGAAACAAAACTCAATTCATCTATCATTGCAACAATAGAACCATACCTGATATTTAACAGTGAACAATTTATACTTCCAACATAAAGACACAACAACATTCCATCCTCATTTTTCTTGCATCCAAAACAGAAGTCCAAATAGAACCTTATTTCCAACCAGAGTCCAAACAAAACTGAGTTCATCAAAGGAACCATGAGCATAACATGGGAAACAAAATCTATTACTCACGGTTCACAACATTTCATTCAAAAATATACATTAACATTGGACAAAAACACATAACAGAGTTCAAACCAACATCAAAACAGGAAGCATATTATTAGCTTTTTCCTCATCCCAAAAAAATAGTTCAGAAACAGAAATCCAAAAACACAGAAACCTCACCTTGATCGAAGAATGGCGGAATGCAGCTTCTTGGTTCAAACCTCCGTCGTCCAGACCATTCCCAGGTGAGGCTTCATAGTCGCCTAATGCTCGGCGTCGTTTGCTCACCTTCCCGCAACTCCTACTCGGAATGCCGAGTTTTTCGTTCTTAGCCAACACTCCCTATCGCAAAATTCTCTCGGTCAGAAGTTGATTACCGCCGCTCCGAATGCCTCAGATGGAGTCGCCCAAACTCTCTATCTCTGAAGGAAAGGGTTTTTGGTAGCTCACGTAGTGTATCTCAAGCCCTCAGCCAAACACACTATTTATACTCGTTTCTATGGTTCCTTTATATCAGACATCCCTTGCTTCATTTCAGGCGTCTCTCATCCACAGAAACGACACAGTTTTGCTTATAACAGACTTCCTAAATCCAAAACGGACGTCCCTTATCATGAGTCAGACCCGTTTCGAACATGCCTCCTCAAAACGGATGTCCCACACAGTCCATCCAACGACTATCATTTTATCCTCACTTTCCTCATCCAACGACAGACACTTCACTCACGTTTTTATCTATTTACAAGTCCATCCAACGGCTATCGTTAAACATCAATGGCTGGCCTATTATGGATGTCCATAGCTTCAACGAACATCCCCCGCGGTCATTCCAACGGTTGACAATTTGCCCGAGTGACATCCAACGGCTATCATTTTTTTTGCTCAAACTATCGCGTGCCTTGCACGTGACTTTACTTGCTCTTCAATGTCGGACATCCCCTGATCCAATGGATGTTCTTTCGTCCTAATCTGATGGTCAACAGATCATCCAACTCCCATAGCTTTCATCCGACGGCCAAGACTTCGACCGATCTCCCACAGCGACGCCGTTTGTCACAAAAGGGATCAACATTTTGTATGATTCCTCCTCTCATCTGACGGTCCATTTTCACTTTACTTCCTTTTATTTATTTTTTATTTCATCTCACTTTTTTCTTTACATATATATATATCCTTTCCCTTTTATTTAATTAATTTCGTAACCATTTTATCTTCTTATATCCAACTCATCCTTTAATATCCCAATATATACATATTTCAAATTTACTTATCATAGGTTAATTGATCCATCTCCAACTTCTGACTTATTCTGAACATCACCCAATGATGTTTAACAATCCAATTAATTTTTCAATTTCGTTTCTTAAGTAAATTTTTTGTTCGAAAATTTTCAATTCGCTCGATTTGACTAATTGACCAAAATTTCACACGTGGGTGCTACGTGACAATTCAAGTCAACTTTTCAACATTATGACCGATTTTAATGCAAAAAATGTACACGTGGAATTTATTATCTTGAAAATTCTTGGGTTTTACATCAAAAATAGAAACGGATACGGATACAAATACAGATAAAGACACAAAAACGGAAATGATAAGGAAAAGGAAAACAAAAATGGATAACTGCATATGGATTTTAAAAGCTGCATAACATGTTTACATTTTATTTTTTATCACTTGCTGAGCCTTAGGCTTATTAGTTTATTTCTTGTGATGTAGGTATGTATGAGAATAGAAATTGATGAAGGATTTGCACGCATGGATCTTGTGACTGACTAGGCTAAAAGATTAAAGAAAGGAAAAATGTTTTGTAAAGTATTTGAATTGTAAAAGAAAAGAAGTTTATTTATTTCTGATACGATTTGAAAAAGGGTTTTAAGAAAATGATTTTATTTATGATCTCTAAATGGTTTTATTTTATGTATCACATTTTCAAATAAAAGTCTTACGTTGTTTTTATAAAAGAAAAAGTTTTAAATTTTACACGTTTTCAAATGTAAGAAAAATCAGGTCGTTACACAACCCTTCGTCTGCCTTTCTTCATCCAAGAGTCCAACCTTCATCCGACCCCTTTCACGAACATCCTTCTGCAGCAGTTTTTGAAATTTCGTAATTTAGTTACATATTTTAATAAAATCCTTTGCCTAGTGTAACTTTCTTCACAAATACAATATTTTTAAATAGAATCCACAATTTATAAAAATTCCACAAAGAATTATGACCCCATTTATTCTATGAAATTCCAAAATGTCACATTACACTCATAAACTATTTGTGCAAATTATTCGGGTGTTACAAGAAGACTTAAAACAATTTTAAATAGTCGAACCCAAAACAAATGGACTAACAACCAGATCTAACCGTAACATCATAAAATACACAATAGTAAATGTCTAATATATATATAACTGTGCAAGAAAATAACACCATAATAGAAGGTAATTCCAATTGAAATAAAATGGTACTAAAAATGAAATAAGTCTCAGTAACATGATAAGTCTCTTGAAAGTAAATAGACAGAAACTAAATAACATTGAATCAGCCATGCGTGGCCAGCTCCAATCCTCTCTAACTAAGACCTAAAAGGAAGCAACTTGGATGAGTTGACTAAACTTAATAGGGATTTTAAGTGCAATATTTTGCATTTTAAGAAAATGTAGAGGTGCATGCATCAAGAAAATTCAAGTATAACTAAGGATAAAAACAATATCAGAAAACAAGTTCTAAAGAATCATTAGTAAGATCAAGTATCAAAATAGTCCACTATAGTGTCGTAAGTAATAAAAATAGCATCACTATTATATCAATGTAAAATCATTAGTGAAAATGAAACCACACATGGACTTCGAACACACCATGCCATAGACATAAAGAAATGCGATTTTTGGTGTCACACTAAAAAACACGACACAATCAATTGTCTCATACTCTATTTACAAAACAAACACATCTTTCAATGGTCAATTGTGCATATCAAAGATAGTGACCTTCACTCGGGTTGATCAAATTCCAACGCACATGACCAACATGATCATAAAAAAATAATTATATATGCGCAATAAAAACATGACAATGAAAATATACATATACAATAAAAGCTGTCATATAAGTATGAAATATGTTTCAAAATAAATTCTAGAAAACCATGATACACACATATGAATATAATAAGTATATTTCTACCTCAATCTGTGAATGCCACTAAATCGTCAAAGTACAAGTTCAGAAAGTCTGAATAAACGTTAATCCTCAAAACCTATCATAAATTCATCATCAGTAGGTTTCTAAGACTCTTAGAAACTTATAAAATAATCTTCCAAAGATTTGATTAGAAAACAAGGTTTGGGCTGGTTTATACTGGCTCGAATCGATCGACCAATCGACCGATTGATTGATCGATTGGACGATTTAATGATCCTCCTATGATAAATTCTTCTAATCTCCCTTTGATTCTGACCTAAAATAATAATAACTCGATACACATTAATTCCTGAACATTTTGTGCAAAGTTTCATCATCCTTACTCGTAAATTTAAAAACTTTAATTCATATTTTATATTTTTCTCAATTATTCAAAAAAAAACACAAATTTACATGAAATGAGACATAATTTACTGTCTCCTAAATCTTTCAATTTTCTCAACCCAAATGCCCCAGTAATGTCGATCTACCACCAAACGTGAAGCTTTCAATCATATCATGAATTATTTCATAAAATCTGAAACTAGATTCAAACAAAATAATGATAATTGGAGTAAATCGAGACTCACCCTTGCAAAAACTTCAATGAATTTGTGGATGCATGCGTCCAAAAGTTTTGATCTACAACCTTGGTGACAAGATTTCCAAGTTCCTAAGTTAAACCAAATCCAATTTATTTTAGTAAGACCTAGGTATGTAACCCACATGAAGCACTTAATTAATCAACATACCTTTGAATTTTTTTTTCATCGTTTACAACTTCAAAATTATCGATTTTCCAATCAAATTCATAGAGTTTTGCTCTCTCTCAATAGGTGCCTCTAGCCTTCTTATCAAAATAAGAAAATTTAGGTTTACATGAAAGGGTATGACTTTTTAAAATAATGGCGCGCCCGTCCAATGGAAACCCACCATCCTTCATTAATTAAGTAATGGTCGGTATTAAGGAAATAATCAAAATATGTTGTAACTTACCTATTTCAAATTAGCAGTTACCACATTCTTCTACACTTAGAACATTTTATCCTCAAAATTTATAACAACCTTAAGCATGCCTTCAAACAAACCGTGGTATTTCACAACCATTTCTAATTCAATCTATCAAGGAGCTTTCCTTTCACTGTCGTTCTTCCACTGAACCCGAATTAAGGGAATCTCACGATGTTGAGAACTATGATTTCACGACCTACTATCCTTTAGGGTTCCTCCTCATAAGAAACATTCTTTTGAATAAGAACATATGTTTAGGAGATAACATATGATTGATTCGGAGTATATTTCCTTAATATCGATATGTGAAATATATTGTGCCCGTAACTCAACTGCAGTAGCAAATTCAATTCATAAGCCATTGCACCAACCTACTTGATAGTGTGAAACAAATCAATATACCTTAGAGCTAGGTTGCCTTTAACACCATATCAGCTAACTTCATGCCTCGTTTAGACTTTAAGAAAAATAAATTCATCTGCCTCAAATTCAATCTCCTTCTATGGAGATCTACATAGCTCTTATGTCAACTCTGAAATATTCTTAATTGATCCTTAATAATCTGAACCTTTTTAGTAGTCTCTTAGATTAAATCCAGTCTAATGATCACTTGCTATCCTGCCTTAGCCCAACACAAGGGTGATTTACAAGATCTCCTATAAAGGGCCACATAAGGTGAAACACATATGCTAGTCTGATAATTGTTATTATAAATAAACTCAACCAAAGATAGATGATTCACCCAACTGTCTCCAAAATCTAGAATGGAAGATTGTAACATATCCTCAAGTATTTAGATTGTATGCTCAGACTATCCATCCATCAAAGGATGATGTGTCATACTCAAGTTCAACTCAATGTCTAAAGCTCTCTACTGCGCTCTCCACAATTTGGATGTAAATCTTGGGTCTCTGTCTGAAATGATACATGGAGGAACAACGTGAAGCCGAATGATATTCTCTATGTATAATTTTCTTTACTTTATGAAACGATCAACTATAACCCAAATTGCATCGCTCTTTTGTATTGTCCTCGGTAATTCAGTCACAAAGTCCATGGTAATCTTATATCATTTCCACTTGACAATAGACAAAGACTGCAATAATCCAATTGGTCTATGATATTTAGCCTTTATATACTAACAAGTTAAGCATCTAACAACAAATTCTGCTTTCATACCAGCCCATCAATACTGATGTATTGAATCTTTATACATCTTGGTGCTACCTAGATGATTAGTTTATATGAGTTTCTATTATTTAGGGGTAGAGTTGTAGTACCTAGTGATGTGGATTTGAGACGAACAATGTTAATTGAAAATCATACGTCAATGTCAAAAAATTATCTTTCAAATTCTTACCTAATTATGCATCTTGCCTAATGTCAACATTATACCTATGGGAACACATTAATCTATGTTTTTCACAATGTCTAGTTCATTTCTTACTAAATGAAGTGTTACAATGAATAAATTTTATTTTTTNTTTCTTACTAAATGAAGTGTTACAATGAATAAATTTTATTTTTTTCCTTTCTCTCCATTAAGTACTATAACTTATGTCATCTCAAATCCTTCTTGCACATCCGATTCACGATGTTTATTGCTAGATGAGACATGCATAGTAATTGGATAAAAATAAAATGAATTTCATCTTATTAATATTATTATTCATGATATCAAAGTTGGTCATATGATATAATTTAGAAAATCTGATAACAAACAACCAAACACAAATACAACAATACAATTTATGGATACTTGAGAGTTGAGAGAAATGAAAATTGAGAGAGTTGAAAGAATTGATGAAATATAAAAGAATGTGTTGTATGATATTTATATGTCATAGAAAACATTATTTAACAAAGAAAAAAAAAACCCCATTCCAGTAGCTAAAAAAGTTGTGGGTGACGCAACGTGACTGTTAAAAAAGATTAGCTGGAAGGTTGCTCCGTCAGACAAAACCTGCAGGCAGGTGCTCCTCTAAATCAACGGGGGAGCCCCCAAATTAAAAAAAAATTAAATAATGATAAATACAAGAGAAATTAACAAATCAATCACTGTACTTTATAATCAATAACAAGTCAACCACTAAAGTATTTTTGCTAACAACTTAATCACTAAACTATGGGAAGTAGACGCTGCAAACATCATTGTCATGTTTGCTGTTAAATATTTCAATTTCATTCCATGGCAGAACCATATACGTTGCTCTGCAAAATATCAGTACTAAATATAAAGCTTCTAGTTTGTTGTTCATCCTCGAAATGACCACTTTCCTCTACGGAACCTCATTACAAATACAAATTTTCCCTTGTCTGTCATTCCCCCGCATGGAACGATGCCATACCACGGAGGAAAGTATACATTCCATCGTGGAAAGTCATACTTTGATGCACTACAACGACCACACACAAAGCCCCAAGCCAAGGGGCTCACTAACCTCTTTATTTCTTCTTATTTTGTAAGCAAATACTTTTATGATAATTTGGAAGGAGAACCAACTACAAGAGACAAGAAGCAACCGAGACATGTACTCAAATGGGAGGACAACAAGGACGCCCAAAACACTTTTGTCTCCAACACTTCATCGACCACTTTTATGGACACTTGAGGGCACCAACATGGAGAAAGCCATTGCAAAGAACCTCGGGGAGTCTAAGAAGGTAGCATGGAGAATTGATAATGAAATATTTGGACAAATTGGATGTATTGATGTTTGGTACATTTTGGTACTTTCGGCTAGCTAGTGGCCGAAAGCTTATATTTAACATATTTGTGTTTTGAGGTCTTTTTAGTAATTTGTTTGCTAGGGTAGCCCTAATGTGGAGGGATATATATACACCCATTATGGCTTGTCTGAAGGTAGAGAATTTTTAGCTAAAGAACCTTGTTCATTTTGAAAGGGTTGGTTTCCCTCCTTTTCGGCCATCTTCTTCTTAGTTCATTACAAGAGGATTTTGGTATACAAACTGGTTTCATTTTTCTTAAGAGTTTTGGGTAATTCCTTTTATTGTTGCTTCCTTCTCCATCTTTTTCTAGAGGTGGGAGTCCAGTAAGGGAGTCGAAAGGTAGTTGGAGTGCCTTCACCATTTAAGTCAATAGACACAATTAGGTGTCTATTCAGACCGACTTGTACCATTCTGTGCACAGTTTCTGTTACAGGGCGATTCTACCTCTGATTTTTAGAGGATAATCTCTTCACTTACAGAGAGACTTTGGTCCAAATTTCACATTATTTGGATGCTATTTGATATAGTTACAATTTATACCATTGGGGCTCCAATTCTACCTGTAGGCAACTGTTCGGGTTAATAACACATCTCCACGCATAACTTTCACTCCCAAATGAGTATCCAGTTTTTTGGAGGGCTACCTATTGATTCACAGAGAAGGATGTTATCCAAATTTCACGCCATTTGGACACATCAAGACCGAGTTGTGATAATTTTCATTTTGGGTATGATCTTGCCTTTTATAACTATCACAACCTGCAAGGGACCCAAGACATAATGGGGAACGACCCGGCATAAATGATCAAATCGTCTGACCCTTTTTCTTTTATATTTTATTAATTGATAGTGAAAGACTTAAAATATTAATTAATAGCTCAAGCCCAACGAACATGGGCTTAACAAGTCGAATAAGTGATATCAGATATCTAGTAATATAATCCAAAATGAAATAACTTTGCTGAAATTAAAAAAAAAAAAAAAGATTATAGTTATTCAACTAAAGTATACCTCACAAAAATATCTCTCGAGGGAGAATACTAAAATATAAATGAAAGTCCGTCAGATCTAAACTTGACTTGGCAACTAGAAATCCAACTAGTAAAATAAGTTTGAAATATGTCATTGGGGTGAGTTGATTAAACTCAATAGAGATTTAATAATTTTAATTAAAAATAATATTTAAGCATGCATAAACTTAAAACTCACATTTTATAAATTCCTTTCAGAAAAATGTATATAAAAGGGCATGTGTTTGAAATCACCCACTAACATGTGGTACATAATTTAAAATAAACTTTTATTGTACTATTGTAAAATCACGATGAAAATGGAGCCACTCACGGAATCTAGGCACACCATGCCATAGGCATATAACAAAATAAGGCCGATGCTCGACGATCGCAAAAGCCAAAGAAATACCCTGATTAGGTTTAGGGATTCGAAACCCAAGGACACAGCTCATACAGTTGTCCTATTACCCATTTCAACAACAAACAAACACATTTCGCAAGGTAGAATGTGTGACAAAAAAAACAGACCCCAAACTGGGTCGATCAAACTTGGTTTGCACGACCAAGTTGATCCAAGAATATTTAAATGCATGCTTAATTGAAACATGTACAGTGAAAATAAAATATAATATAAAAATCTGACGGCCATGAAATGGGCGCATCGTTTTAATATGAGATAAATTTCAAAATAATTATTTTAATAAAATTATGCAAATGCAGTGCATAAAATAATCCCTACCTCGAATTGGTTTCACCGCTTAAACCTCAAAAGTCAGAAAATCTAAATCCAACTGTCCACAGATTTTTAATTAAGGTGGGATACCTATCAAAATTTAAGGTATTAAATTTTTAGTCAAATTTTATACCCCAAATTTCTAACCATTATTTAGAAATTAAATTAAAATTGATTGGGCTAAAAAATACTAAAAAGCTGCTCTAAAACAGAACCAAAACAGGTCCAGTTAGGCCCTCGACCATGGTTTATTGGTTTGGTCTGCATTTTGCAGACCCAGACCAAAGCCCAAACCGAAATTGGCCGAAGCCCATTTGTTTGGTCTGCAGACAGCAAACCAAGCCCAAGTTCCACAGGCCTATAGACTTGCAGTCCACTAACCTCTAGATACAGCCCAAACACAAGGCTCCTTGTGTAGTTCGTGGCCTTCTATGCAGATGAAGATCACAATCGGGCCATTGCGAGAGGCACTCTTGCTCCAACTCATTGTGGACAACTCCTTCCCTGGTCAGGACTCCCTGTCTCGGTCAGTTGCTCATTCGACCAAGGCTAAAGATATCTCGTATGGCAGCTCAGCCTCTGTTGACCTGGACCATGGCGATTTAACGCGAATGAAGATCATGGAAATTAATCACCGCAATACCCAATTAATCAACCATCAACAACCAAACAATTAATCCAAAATCCAACTCATCAACAGGTAAAATAAAAATCCATTTTTTTCTTATCGGCCTTACCAATTGTTGATTTCTGAAGACTCTGTTCAGCCAGCAAAATCAACAATTTTTTTTCTTTGAAATTGACCTAAATTGAAGTCTGGTTTCCTTCAAGTATTGAGAGGAAGATTTGGCATAAGAATTTGACATTTTGCTAGAAATTGGAATTACAGAGAAAAAGGAGGTCGACTTACTGAATTCAACAATTTGCCTCAGTTACAGAGTCTATGATGTTCACACAAAACGGCCAAGAGAGACCTTTGCTTTGCAGGGGAGAATGTTCGTCAGGAAATGGAGGCAAATGAAAGGTTGAGGGTAAAAGGAAACTAAGAGGGACAGGAAAAATGGCAATTAACGTTATAAGGAGAAGGATAGAAATGAAGAGAATAGGGAAGGAATTTTCTGGGTAGAAGGGGAAGTTACAAAAATTAAAGGAAAGAAAATCAATTTTTTCTTTAATTAAATTTGAAATCAATTTTTCCTTAATTGAAATTTAAGCCAGATATTACATTCTTCCCCACTTAAGAAATTTTGTACTCAAAATTTAGAACAACTTCAAGAGTACCATTGAATAGACGGGATATAGCCATCATAGCAGATTCAATTTTGTTTTTCCAAGTTACTTCTCTTTCACTGTGATTCTTCCATTTAACTTGAACAAAGGGTACCCACGATAAGGCAAAACTTTGATTTCACAACCAAAAATTCTTTCAGGATTTTCCTCATTAGATACATCTTCCTAAATAAACACTTTAGTCCAAGAATTTATATGAGAAGGATTAAGAATATACTTTCTCAACATAGATTCATGGAAGACATTATGAACATAATTAAGTTATGATGGTAACTCCAATCGATAGACCACTGAATCAACTAGCTCAATAATCCAAAAATGACCTCTATATCTTGGGACTAACTTTCCTTTCACACTGAAACGACTAATACCTCAACGAGGTCGCACCTTTAAGAACACAAAATCATTGGCTTCAAATTCTACGTCCCTCCGTCAGAGGTTTGCATGACTCTACTATCAACTCTGAACTGAGCCCGGTCGTTCCTTAATCACTAGAACTTTTTCAGTTGTCTCCATAATCAAATCAGGCCCGAGAGTGACACGCTCCTCGGTCTTAGCCTAACGTAAAGGTGATCTACACGGTCCCTCCTATAAAGCTTCTTATGTCAAAACAGTGATACTAGTCTGATAGTTGTTGTTATGAACAAATTCCACTAAAGGCGAGTCGTTTACCCAACTATCTCTGGAATTCAAAGTGCAAGGTCTCAATATATCCTCGAGAATTTGGATCACAAGCTCAGACTAACCATTTGTCTGAGGATGACATGGGGTACACATATTAAGGTTCGTGGCCAAAGCTTTCTAAAGGAATCTCCAAAATTTCAACGCAAATATTGGATCTCTAACATAAACAATACTCGAGAGAATACCACGAAGACAAACGACGCTTGCTATAAACAACCTACTCAACTTCGTCAAAGAGAAATCCATACTAATAGGAATAAAATGTGAGGATTTTGACTATCTATCAACAATCACCCAAACTATGTCGAATTTCTGCACTCTCCAAGGCAAACTGGTCATTAAATTCATGGTAATATTGTCTCATTTCCACTTAGGGATAGACAAAGGCTGCAATAATCAACAAGTTCCTGATGTTTAGCCTTAAACTGCTGACAAATCAAATGCCTCAAAACATACTCAGCTACATCCTGTTTCATTCCAATTCATCAATACTAACACTTCAAATCATGTTACATTTTCGTACAGTTGGGATGAATTGCCAATCTAGACTCATGACTTTCGGTTAAAACTACTTGCCTCAAATCTAATTCACTAGAGACAATAACTCAATTATTAAAGAATAAGAATCCATCAAAACTGATCTCTCAACCGTTAAACTGATCACCAACTTGAATCTTCTTGAATATATTATTTAACTCATCATCAAGCTTCTACAAGTCTTTCACATGTTGCAAAAATATAGGAGTCGCTACTAAATTAAAAACTTAAACTATTTAGTCAACCTTCTAGTACTATAGCTTATAATCTCCAAATATCATACATCTTTTCCAATCATCCAAAACAAGGAAAGAAGAGATCCCTGAGGATAATGACTCAATGCATCAGCTACAACATTAGCTTTTCCAGGATGATATTCTAGAGTAAAATCATAATTCTCCATATGCTCAATCCAGCGGTGTTGTTGGAAATTTAAATCACACTGTGAGAAAAAGATACTTTCAACTTTATGAAAAAAAATACCTCAAATTTAGCATCATACAAATAGCTCCGCCAAATCTTTAAGGTAAAAATAATAGTTGCAAGCTCCAAATTGTGAGTAGGGTAATTCCGTTCATACTTCTTTAACTGCTGAAATGCATAAGCTATAACTTTATCTTGCTGCATCAAAACACAACCCAAACAAACTCTTGATGCATCAATATAAACAACATAAGACAAACACTCATCAGGTACTACAAAAAACCGAGCAGTAGTCAAACTTTGCTTGAATTCATCAAAAGTGGTCTGACATTTTTCATTCCAAATAGATTTCACATCCTTATTGGTCAATAACGTTAATGACATAACAATAAAAGAAAACTTTTACACAAATCAATTATAATAACTAGCCAGACCCAAAAAACTATGCACTCCAGTAACATTTTTCGGTGGCTTCCAATCTAACATGACTTCAATTTTAGCAGGATCAATAGAAACACCATTTTGAGAAATAACATGGCTAAGAAATTTCTCTTCAGTCATTCAAAAATTGCACTTTTCACGCTTTGCATATAGATGATGCTCCTTCAGCGTCAGTAGAAAAAAAAATCCAAGATATTCCATAGGTTCATTTAGAGTCTTAAAATATATGAAGATATCATCAATGAAGACCACAACAAACTGGTCAAAATAGGGCCGAAAGATTCGATTCATAAAATCCATAGAAGCAACTAGTCTATTTGTCAATTCAAACGGAAGCACCATAAATTCAAAATGTCCATAAAGAATCCGAAAAGATATTTTTGGAATATCTTCTTCATGCATTTTTAGTTGATAATAACAAGATTTCAAATCAATCTTTGAGAAGTACATAAATCCTCCAAGCTGATCAAATAAGTCATTAATTTGCAGCAACGGATACTCGTTCTTGATTGGCACAAGATTCAAATTTCAATAATCAAAGTATAGACGAAGCGAACTATCCTGTTTCTTTGCAAACAAAATGGGTGAACCCCATAGTGAATTACTATTTCGAATAAACTATTTTTGCAACAAATCATTCAACTGAACACTCAGTTTATTCAATTCAGTAGGAGCCATGTGGTATGGAGAAATCAAAATTGGAGTAGTGTTGAGCATCAAATCAATGCAAAAATCAATCTAGCAGTCGGGTGGCAACCCAAACAGATCCTCAGGAAAAACATCAGGGTAGTCACAAACCACTAACAAATCAAAATCATTTTTGATCGTAACAAGGTCACCACTAATAGTAAAAATACTCCTGTAAGACTTCAATCTCCTCCGACCACCCAAACAGACTAGCAAAATATGATCAATAGGAAACATATAGTAATTACTTGGATGTATTAGGATCTTTCCATCTTCCAATGTAAGGGTAATAATCCTCCGATAACAGTCAATCTTAGCTTTATATAGGTTCAACCAATTCATACCTAGGATTACATCAAACTGATCCATAGGTATAATTATTAGATCCTCTGATATTCATGCTTGCCAATAATAAGGGCAGTAGATCGAACAATGAGAGACATTTCATATCTCTTATTCAGGGAAATACTAAAAATTAGGAAAGTTTCTAGCTTCTTTACAGTCATAGTCTCCTGATCCAAATTATGATAAACACAGATCATATTCTGGTGATGACCAGTGTTACAATAGTTGTTTATGAATAATACTTAAACGGAGTTCATATCATTATACCTAGCAGTATATCCAACTTAAGATACTTACGCCATACATCGATCATCTTCTCGAAATAGAAGGTCGCAAATCCAACTTAATACTCCAATGTACTCTAAAAGCAGTCAAATTCTTTTGTATCACCCTTAATCAATTTTTCAATGCTTAGAGGGTCAACTCTGTCCACAAACACTAGCATATAAATGCTTTATAATTTCATCCTATGTGGTTTCAATATAAGCCACTTTTAGAGAACTCTCTATTAAAGTCATCCTTCCACTTTAACAACTCTAATCTTTTGTCCAAATATTCCCAACTGCCTAGGTAGAAAATTACACTAATGCTGAATTGTACAGTACGAAGACTAATTAGAAGTTTCAGAGTCTTCAAATGCAAGGTTCTAACTTAGACTAACAGATTCTAAATATGATAGAGCAATCATTGAATCTTTAAAGGAAACAAAGGCTTTGGATTTCTTTCTATGATAGGTTTCTTAAGTTTAAACTTCACAGGTCTACACACATAACCCAGAAGAGTTCGTAGACTCTTATGTTCAAAAAGGTTGTTTCTAATTATTTATAAAGCGTACTCCTTTTCACCTCTAACTAAATCTGGACCACTCCAAGTTATCCATATCCGATTAGAGAAATGCCTTTAACCACTAGCAGACAACCTCAAGATATCTTTCTAGTAGCACCTCAACGCAAATTAATTTTTTTACTTTGTTCCTAGGCACAGTATTTATAAATCCTTGTATATTACTATACTATCTATTTTATTAATATCACTTTTCAAGATGGAACCTGGCTCTAATACCAAAAATTCTATCACGACCCGCAAGGGACCCGAGAAAGAATGGGGAACGACCCAGCCCAAATGACCAAATCATTTGACCCTTTTTCTCTTAAATTTTATTAAATGACAGCGAAAGACTTAAAATATTAATTAATAGTCTGGGCCCAACGAACATGGGCTTAACAGGTCCAATAAGTAATATCAGATAGCTAGTAATATAATCCAAAATAAAATAACTTTGCGAAAATTTAAAAAAAAATTACAATCATCCAACTAAGGTATACCTCACAAAAATATCTCTCGAGGGAGAATACTAAAATATAAATGAAAGTCCGTCAGATTTAAACTTGACTTGGCAACTGGAAATCCAAATAGTAAAATAAGCCTAAAAAGTGTCATTGGGGTAAGTTGACTAAACTCAATAGAGATTTGATAATTTTAATTAAAAATGATATTTACACATGCATAAACTTAAAACTCACGTTTTATGAACTCCTCTAAAAAAATGTGTACAAAATGACATGTGTTTCAAACCACTCAATAATATGTGGTATGTAATTTAAAATAAGCCCTTGTTGTACCATTGTAAAATTACAGTGAAAATGGACCCACTCAAGGACTCTGGGCACAAAAGAATAAGGGTGATGGTCGGCAATCGCAAAAGGCAAAGAAATACCCTGATCAGGTTTAGGGATTCAAAACCAAAGGACACGGCACATACAATTGTCCTATTACCCATTTCAACTTTAGGAATTCAAAACCCAAGTACATATCACAAATGTCCCATTACCCATTTCAACAACAAACAAACACATTCTGCACCGTAGAATGTGTGAAAATAAAACGAAACCCAAACCAGGATGATCAAACTTGGTTCGCATGACCAAGTTGATCTAAAAATATTTAAATTCATGCTTAATTAAAATGTGTAAAGTAAAAATAAAATATAATATAAAACTCTAATGGCCATGAAATGGACGCATCGTTTTAATATGAGATAAATTTCAAAATAATTATTTTAATAAAGTTGTGCAAATGCAGTGCATAAAATAATCCCTACTCAAAGTGTTTTCACCATTTAAAGCTCGAAAGTCTGAAAATCCAAATCCAATTGCTCACGAATTTTTAATTAAGGTAGGATACCAATCAAAATTTAAGGTATTAAATCTTTGGTCAAATTTTATACCCCAAATTTCTAATCATTATTTAGAAATTGAATTAAAATTGATTGAGCTGAAAAATACTAAAAACTTGGTCAAAAAAGACTCAAAATAGGTCCAGTTAGGCCCTCGACCATGGTCTATTGGTTTGGTCTGTATTTTGCAGACCCAGACCAAAGCCCAAACCGAAATTGGCCGAAGCCCATTTGTTTGGTCTATAGACGGCAAACCAAACCAAGCCCAAGCTCCTCATGCCTATAGACCTGCAGTCCACTAAGCTCAGGATACAGCCCGAACGCAGGGCTTTAGTTCGTCGCCTTCAACACAGACGAAGATCACGGTCGGGCCATTGCGAGAGGCACTCTTGTTCCAACTCATTGTGGACAAGTCCTCCGCTGGCAGGGACTCCCTGTCTCGGCCAGTCGCTCATTTTTTCGAGGCTGAAGATATGTCGTATAACAGCTCAACCTCTGATGAGCTGCACCATGGTGATCTAACGTGGATGAAGATCGCGGAAATTAATCACCGCAATACACAATTAATCAGCGATCAACAACTAAACAATTAATCCAAAATCCAACTCATCAACAGATAAAATAAAATTCCATTTTTTCTTATCAGCCTTACCGATTGTTGATTTCTGAAGGCTCTATTCAGCCAACAAAATCAAAGATTTTTTTCCTTCGAAATTGATATAAACTGAACTCTAGTTTCCTTCTAGTATTGAGAGGAAGATTTGGCATAAGAATTTGATATTTTACTAGAAACTGGAATTACAGAGAAAAAGGAGGTCAACTTACCGAATTCGACAATTTGCCTCAGTTACAAAGTCTCTTACGTTCACCCAAAACAACTGAGAGAGACTTTTGCTTTGCAGGGAGAATGTTCGTTGGGAAATGGAGTCAAAGGAAAGGTTGAGGGCGAAAGGAAACTGAGAGGGAGAGGAAAATGGCTATTAACGTTATAGGGAGAAGGAGAGAAATGAAGAGAATAGGGAAGAAATTTTTGGGGTAGAAGGGGAAGTTACAAAAATTAAAGGAAAGAAAATCAATTTTTTCCTTAATTGAATTTGAAATCAATTTTTCCTTCATTAAAATTTAAGTTAGATATTATAAAAACTGCCAGCATCAAGGGGTTTTACATCTTCCCCTCCTCCATGGTGCATCATATTTTCCCCTGCAAAATGACATCGTTCAATGTGGGGGAAAGACATCATTCCTTGGAAAAAAGTCAGAGTTTCTTTGCCTTATATAAATTCACATTATACTCATAGAAATTATCTCATTGATTTTCTTAGTGATTATCAAACCCTAGAGCTTTCTAAGAGCTGAAGTATATCGTATCCAGACGAAGTTGAAGCGTTAGTAATTGTTGCTCCCAATGGCTTTTAGGAGTGATCAAGAATTCATTAACTACCCATTGGAAGTGGAGCCTATGTCGACAGTCTTGGCACATGATGATTGTACATTCGGAGATGAAGCTGCTATAGTGGTGCATTCCATCTCGACAACTTTAGACGAGGAGGAGCTTCATTCATTGTGCAAATCTAGTGACGAAGACATGGATAATAATAGGCCTCAACGACCATCACAAGCATAATGTTCTTTCGTTGGTATGTGTCTAGGCAAGAAGTATAGTTTTTTTAACCAAATTAGAGAAGAAATCGCGGATCATGCATTGAAGAATGGGTACAGGATACAATTCACGCATAATGTCTCTCATCGGTTGAGAGTCGCATGCCACGAAGGATGCACTTGGTATATGCATGTCTAAAAAATGCAAGGTGAACTGACGTTTCAAATATAGAGCTATAACGACGTTCACACTTGCTCAAAAAAGATGGAAAGCTATCATGCCTCTACCAAATCGGTGGCAACACATTACTTGGATAGATTCAAAAGTCAGGCTGACTGGAATCTTCCTTTTATAATTGAGACAGTCAAGAAGGATTTTAATGTGAACATTAGACCCAACCTTACCAGAAGGGCAAAAAATGCAGCACGAAAACTTAATGAAAGGGATAACAATGAGCAATATAAGCTCATATGGTCATATAATAAGGAGATTTGGAGGTCTAATCCTGGAAGCTCGCTGCGTGTTTAGTTAGAAAGGATGATCTTTCACATAGTCTAACATTTAAAATGATGTACATGTGTTTGGCTGCATGTAAGATGGCACTGTTGAATTGTGGTAGAGTAGTTATTTGCTTCGATGGTTGCCATTTGAATGGATCATGTCCGGGTCAGCTGCTCACTACTGCCAGCATTGACGGGAATGATGAAATTTATCTTATTTTTGTAGCAGTGGTTGAAGCAGAATGTAAGGATTCTTGGTGCTTGTTTTAGAATTGTTGTTTATGGATCTAAACACCCTATTCGGCAATGGGTGGATAATCATTTTTTATCAACAAAAGGTATGGTTGGTTGCTTTTGCAATCTATGTTTATGTTTTGCATTTGTGTACAAATATTTGACTCAAACTGATAATTTTTGTAAGGGCCGATGCCAGCTGTCAGAGAGTTTACAGAGTCAGCAGAGCATCGTTTTTGCATCCAACAACCATATGCAAACTTCCAAAAACAATTTAAAGGTAAGTTGTTCAAAGATGCAATGTGGGGCACTTCTAGGGCCACAACATCACCGCACTTTGAGAGAGAGAGAGAGATGAGGAAGCTAATTTTACTTGACCAATCAGCACACACATATCTACAAGGAATAGATGCAAAAGTTTGGTCGAAACATGCCTTCAACTCGATCCCAAAGTGCGATACAAGCCTGAACAACTTGAGTGAGTCCTTTAAATGCATGCATCCTACAAGCCCAGGATAAACCGATTCTCAGTATGTTTGAGATTATAAGAAAGGGCATCATGTAGGATCATTAAGAAACATGAAAAGATGGCGCAGTCGATGGAGCTTTTGTGTTTGTAGATCAAGAATCGAATTTGCCAGACTACAACTTGCATATTGAAATTGGAGTCCAATTTTTGCAGGCGCTAGCCAATTTGATGTGAGCAATGGTAACGAACAATACTCTGTTGATTTGGATAGACACACTTATAACTGTTATCGGTGGGAGTTGACTAACATCTTGTGTGTTCATGCAATCCCATGTATGCATTTTATGAGGAAATCTCCCAAGAAATTTATGCATGAGTGCTACCATCGAGAAACATACATGAGGATGTACTCTCACTTTTTCCACCCGATTAGTGGACAAATCATGTGGCTTGTGATGGACCTTTATCCAATTATGTCACTGCCATTTAGGACACATCTTGGAAGGCCTAAAAAACAAAGAATAAGGAATGTTGAAGTTAGACAGTGCTGCCCAAGAGACATCTCAACATGACATGTGGTCGGTGTGGAGCATAATTCCCGAACGTGTCAAGGTGGAGGCCTAGACATCGGCGAGTCAAGTGCAAGTGGCAGCCACAAGTCCAAAGACAAAGATGGCATAGGCGGGAGAGGAAGCTCATAGAACACATTTATGGGTTTCATAGTTCTCAAAATAGTTCTCAAAAAGTAGGAGAACACATTATTATGTTTACGTTTTCATGTGTTATTTTAACAATACTAATTTTATTTACAATGTGTTATGTAGGAGTATCCTGCGCAAGGTCCACAAACAGAAATATGGACCTTTACCTTGATTAGATCCTTGTAATGCACATGTACATTATATGGTTGTAATGGATATGTTGCTTAAATTGTTATAATGAACATGATAGATGTTTGTTGATGATGAATGAAATTGACAATTTGTTTTCGTCTTACCTCGAATTTCCTCGTATGAAGTATAAGTGCTGCGATGGACATTAAGGGCATGAATTATTAAATATTAAGAATGAATTGAGAAAAATATAGATGAATTATAAGATAGCGAGTGTTTAGTATGAAAATGTAAGTTTGGACAAAGTGTAGGCGTCCCATGTGAAAACACACATTATGGACTGGAATACTAGAATCGAGACAGATTAGAATTTGCTAGCCTCGGGTAGATTTGCAGTCGGTCGGAAGAGGATTTGCAGTCGACTGGAACTAGAGTAAGCGTCAACGTTCTGCCATGGAACGATGTCATTCTGCAGCAAAAAGTATACGTATCACCCCAGAACGTCATACTTTCCCCCGCAAAATGACATCATTCCACGAGAGAATGACATCATTCCTTGGCGAAAGTCAGAGTTCCTCTGCCTTATATAGATTCTTGCTTAAATTGTTGTAATGAACGAGTTAATTGTTTGTTGATGATGAATGAAATGGAGAATTTGATTTCGTCTTACATGCATAAATCAGAAATATTAGTCTCGGCTCTTCAATCTCATTGGTTAATGATGCATGTAAGTATGATGTTACGTCAAAGTTTCTTTCTTTCTCTTTCAAAAAAATGAATATTTTGCAAGAGTTTCCCTTGTTTTAGTCTCTCCCCCTGTGGTGCTATCAAAAACAAATCAAGCAATGAGGTTCTCAACAAGTATCCAAACATCTATTTTCTAAACATATATTTTCTAAATAGATATTTCAAATAGATAGATATTAACAGGTATTCAAACAATTAACTATGCAAATAAACAAACAATATATCTACACATCAACTAAACTACGTCGGCAACGCCTTCTTGCAAGATTTCCTCCATAGATTAGTGATTCCAAATAACAACTTCAAGTCCACGTATACATTGGAACCTTGGGTGTACAAGGGAGTCTTATCTGGTAGATCTTCGTGAGGGTGGAAGCCTCTCTCCTTATATTTCAGAGTAGCTCTAAAGCCCCACTGGTATATCGAAATATATAGTGTGGGCTGAAATGGAACAAAAAAAATCAGCATAAAAGTGAAAATGTAACGACCCGATTATTTATTTTCTTTTAAGAATACGTGAAATTTAAAACTTTTATAAAACGACTAAAATCTTTATTAAAATCTCTTATTATGAAATCAGAGTTTTTTCCTTTTTATAACCGAACCGTTAAAATCCTTTTACTTTGACTCGTTACCAAAATTGTTATAAACTCTAGAAAACTATAGTTATAAAATCTTTTTCTCAAGACATAGAGGAAGCGTAAAATATTTTTATAGCGGAAGCATAAATCGTTAATTTTAAAAAAGACAATAAATAAATTATTACTTTACATTTATAAAACTCTTTTTTCTCTTACTTTTCTTAGCTTCATCAGCCATAAGTCTCGTCCGTGCAAATCCTTCATTAGCTGCTCCTAAATATGTTCGTCATTTTCTCTCATAGTTGTACCTACATCGCAAGTCGTAAACTATGAGTCTAAGGCTCAATAAGTGATAATACCTAATATGCTACATGTTCATGTTGTGCCCTTTAAAATTCATTATGGAGTTTTTGTTCTCATCTTTTTCTTATCTTCTTATCTTTTACGTTTTAATCATCATTATATTTCTATTTTCTGTTTATGACCTCTGGTATAGTAGCAATGACATCATCCAAAAGCTTGCTAACCATTGGCCATTTTTACGTATTTTACCTCTGATATAGTAGCAATGGCATAATCTGAAAGCCTGCTAATCATTAGCTGTTATGTCCCGACATAATCTAAGGATATCCCGGCATAATCCAGGGACATTGCAAACGATATGAGCAGCAATGGCATAATCCGAAAGCTAGCTAGTGGCAATGGCATAATCCGAAAGCCCACTAGTCACTGTGCCCACGAAGGACTTAAACAGCCTCACATCATATCGTTGCATTTTTCTTATTATTCGTTTTACTTTACTTCTTATTGCTCATTATTCATTTATTATATGTTTCACTTTTCATGGTAAAATGGATATTCCTACAACCCAAATGATGGTAGTCCGCTTCGGGTGATCAGCCCTCGAGGACACCGTACACTTAACATGTGTGAGCATCCCTTAAACCATTCTTTAAAACTGTGCACAAAATCTATTTACGTATTTTTTTGAAAATCGTGATGCATGATGCTCGTGAATGCATACAGGTTCTAACTGTTAATATGGAAACATAAATAAATATTCAACGTGCTATAAAACTGTAGACATGCTGAAAAATAGTAAACAACGAAACGTGCTATTAATGACGGTAGACATGCTCTAAAATAGTAAACAACGAAACATGTTACTAAAAACTGTTGACATGCTTGAAAAGCGGTAAGCAACGAAACATGCATATCTTATTCTTGTGATGTAAGGCCTGAAAACCAAAGCATACACGTATCATTTACCTCGATTGCCTAAAGCATTCAAAACTTAATGCTAACTTTCTTCTTTTTAGTACATTCACAATTAGAAACATTTATTCATTAATATAATCAATTAATTTACTTATTAGTCTCAACATCTTTTATATTCTAAATTCCTTATATGTTACTTACTAAAATCTCCTAAATGAAACTGCTTCATTAATTACTACTTAACTGAATAATTAATCTCAATATTCATATCCAATTCCCACCATACCTTTGTCCAATTAATGACTCAAAGTATATTACCAAAGTATCCAAGTAACATAACACTTCCACACTTATCACGTCTAACAACAGATTAACAATTCCAACTTCATTCCTAATCATAGGGAGTGCATAACAACTACCCCACAATATGCTCCAACTTAGCCATTTAATTAATTAAAGTGGGGAACATTCACCATTTATCAATAATCAATAGAGGCATTATCCAATAAACTCCATGTCAAACTACCATAACCAGCATCCAGAAAATCTATACGCAACAGAGAAATAAATCCAAACAACTACCATAACCAGGAAGCAAAAATCTAACAGAGTGTATCATTCACAACATTTCCTATCAAGTAACAAACTATCAAAAGGATAGACTTAATCGACAGAGTATCCAACAGTAGCTTAATCAACCTATTTTTCCAGTATACTCCAAGCAGAGAACACCAACCAAATTCATCAATGGAGAACATAACTAAAAACAGAGGAGAAGACCACTACCTACCCAACACTCGAAGCCAAAATAGAAGCTCCACCTTTCGGCCATCAGCTCCAACTCCAGTTCTTCCTCACAACCATCTCCCTTCTAGAAGCTCACCCACTCCAGAGAGCTTAGCTCTTTTCTTCTGCCCACTTCTCTTCTGCCTTCCTTTTCTCTCTTCCTCTTCATTTCTAAGTCACCAGAGGGCACTCTTTCGCTACCACGGACACCCGCGGTGACCCAGCCATGCCTTGCCATACCATGCCTTCACCATGCCACGCACGTTCCACTGTCAGTTCTAGCAAAGTAGGAAAAACCGGTTTGGACCGAACCACAAACCAAACCAGCCACTGCCCATCGCGAACCGAGGCTCCCCTGCCATCACCATCCCCCCTGCAATCCGTCCCAGCCAATGACCGATCAACAGAACGC
The DNA here is from genome assembly GCA_022433065.1 of Begonia loranthoides. Lineage (NCBI taxonomy): Eukaryota > Viridiplantae > Streptophyta > Magnoliopsida > Cucurbitales > Begoniaceae > Begonia > Begonia loranthoides. The sequence goes on along the minus strand of CM039479.1, from coordinate 8,386,814 downwards.
AAAGGAGAAGAATGGAAAGCCACTGACTTACCTAGACCCGACACCAGAAATCGCCTCCCGCGGAAGTCCCAATCCCTCACGCCATGCCCGATCGTTCCATTGACGCAACCCGCCCACGATTCATTGCGCCATTCGCCGGACATCGCCACTCGAATTCAAGCCTGAGTGTTCTCCCGTCGTCCCTCTCTCACGCCCCCACTGCACACGGTCTCCATCTACCTCTCCCCGATTCTCTTCCACCTCTCGATCTTTCTCTCCCTCTCTCGGGTTCTATCTTCCTTTAGCCAAAATCCCCAAATCCCATTTCTCTCCCTTTCTTCTTTTATTTTCCAAAAAACCAAACCAATGTGACAGCCTAAACCGGTTCTCCTGCTGAACCGGTTCACTCCTCCAAACCCCATTTAATTTTATTTTATTTTATAACTAATCCCCTTTTATTTAATTTAATTTAATTTATTTTAATTCCAATAAACCCAATAAAATACCCTTCCAATTTAATCCTAATTATCATCCAAATAAATTCTCCTAAATTATAATCTAACGAATACATCTTTAGTAATACCCCAATAATTATCCAATTAATCCAAATATCCCCAATTTTTTTTCAATTATCCTTATTAAATTTCAATATAAAAAGTTAGGGTATTACAGAAAACCTATATGAATCTACACAAGTGAAAAGATATACCTCACTTTGTTTGTTAGCGCTACGATGATTGCAATTACCTCTGGCAGCAACGCCTAGTAAGGGTAGTGAGTATGCAGGTCAACAGACTACAAAAAACACAGTTGCTTTGGGTGGTGACTGAAATGTAAACCACGTATTAGATCTGTTCAAACATGAAATACAACTAGTAAAATCGAGAAGTTTATTTACGTGAATCCACTATACTGTAATAAGTGATCTTTCCATTAGAACGTTGAAATATTCTTATTCGTTCACCGTATTACATTCATACAAAGAATGCAATGCAAGGATGAGTACTAAAATAAAATCTTCTAGACTACTTAGTGTAACAGAACGTAATTTTCACAGTGTCTAATGTCGGTTCTTGTTTCGAGAAGATGATGTGTTACTCATCATCTGACTGAAAATGATAACATGAAGCAAAATATCATCAGCATCCAGTTAAAAACACTTAATGCTAGAAAATGAAGTAATCTACCATAACCCCTATGAGAAATGCACAAGTCTCTAGGTTTTTCTTGGTATTTGCACGAACCAATCTCGTAAAAATATCCATCAATTCACCTGGCTGCAATGAATTTTTTTCAAACCGTCAAACAATAAGGCATGAATAAGTGCATACATGTAGATTACCAAATCGAAGATGTACCACATGCACAGTTTTCAGTAGAGCGGGTTTTCGACCCGCCGCATCTGTCAATGGAGTAATGAGAGCCACTATCTGCTGCACCTTAGCTAACATAGCAAGAGGAGAAGGTTGGTGTGTGTGGGCAAGAGCGCTACAAATTTGAGACACGTTATTACGTCATATATAAATAAACTAAATAGTGAACTTTTAGTATAAACTAAAAAAACTTACAGGTATTCTATGTGTTCTGTTGCTGAAGAGGTTGTTGGAGAGGCTTCTAGAGAGGATGCTAGAGGGAATGCTTGAGAAGCTGCTTGAGAGGCTGCATAAGAGGATCATTAAGGGACTACTCGCTGCTCCATTCTTTGCAATTTAGCAAACACAACTCATGATGATGCTCCTCTGTTCGGTCCTCCATTTTTTGCATTTGGTGTAACACCATTTGATGGTGCTCTTCTATCCTTTGAACATGGTCCTGCATCCTTTGAACTTGGTCCAACACCATTTGACGTCGCTCCTCCCCTTGCTCCTCCATTCTTTGCATCCAGTTGACATTCTCTTCAGACATTGACGTAAAGTGAGATGATTGAGTAGGGGGAAGAGACGTCGACTGCGGAGTATCATCCTTCATGTGCTGTAGAGACAATAATGGAGGTTGTTCCTCTAAGGGGGCAGGAGGTTGTACAACTGAAGGGGTTGGAAGCTGTACAACTAAGGGGACTGGAGGCTGAGAAACTTTTGCTCGAGTCTTTGAGGCGAGCTTGGATGGAGTCTTGCATACCCATTCCCCTCTGACTTTGGTGATCCCCATGCAGTCCAATTTCAATTTATTTTAGATGTCAGCAACCTTCTCTTGGATTCTTGGCTCCCCATTCGAGACTGGTACCCCGTTATGCTCAATAGTCCTTTGAATGAGCCAATTAAATGACAAACTCTTGGTCGGGTTGTTGAGGACGTCGTACATGTGACTCAAAATCACATAACCGATGTTCACTTTCTTTCGGTCGATCACACTCTCTAGCATATAGAGATCCCTGCAGTTAACATGGTCTCGATGTCCATCCTGAAGCAGAATAGTGTGCATCATAATGGTGTGGATCAGTCGGGTTATGGCGTTTAAGTCATTGGACTTTAGCTTCTTGAACGCTGCAATCTCAGGATCACGGTGCTACTGTCTAAGCACTATCAAACCTTCCTCTCTTGGTTCATCCATGAAATATCCAAGAAACACGTTAATATCGTTGGGAGTCAGCCTCAACTCCCGTCCAAACATGTAAGTCCAAACCTCTAATGGTTGGGTGGACAGTTCCAAATTGGCATAAAACAGTTTCACAATTCATTTACAGAAACTTCTCCCCAATCTACACAACTCGGCTAAGCCAGCTCCCTCAACCAATTATTCAATTCCCAAATCAGCCAATGAATCATAGTCTATTCTTCTAGATACAATAATCGAACGATACTTAATATCGGCTTCATACCTATCGTTCGATGACGTAGTCCTGAAGAGCGGGGAGTGGAATCTATCTGTAACAAGTTTGAAACAGACCAATTGAGTTCCTGGTTGTTGTTGAGGTTGAGGTTGGGGTTGTGCTCCAACCTTGGCATGTGCTTGTGCTTCAACTGCAGCCGGTGTATTGCGCTGAAACTAAGCGCAAATGAACTCAGTTGGACTTCATCTGTGATCTCGGGCCAAGTCCATTTCTAGATGAGGTTGAGGTTGGGATTGCGATAGAGCATTTTTACGCTTGAGAGTCAATTTTCTCGTCCTAGAATTCATTGGAATGGATGAAATAGTGAATAAATCACTATGAGAGTACGAAGGGTTCGGGATTCATTGAGGAAATCGTTGATCTCTTCGGAGCACAAAATGCTAATTATAAAATACTAGGGCAACAGAAGGCAGAACGTCTGTCTTTCCGCTGCAGAATGATGTCATTCCGCAGGGTAAAGTATGACGTTCCGTGGGGGAGAATGATAGATAAGAGGAAATATTTATTCGTAATGACGTTCTGCGGAGGAACAACAAACTAGAAGCTTTATGTTTAGTACTGACGTTTTGCCGCATAACGAAATTGAAATATTTTAGAACAAACGTAACAACGATGTTTGCAACATCTATTTTTCATAGTTCAGTGGTTAAGTTGTTAGCAAAAATATTTTAGTAGTTGACTTGTCATTGAGTATAGTCGCTGATAAAGTACAGTTTTGTTATTTTCCTAAATACAAATAAATAAATAATGATAAATACAAATGACTTGTTGGAGAGGCTAAAGTGGCCGAATCGGCAAACCGGGTTCAAAGTTCAAACTTCCAGTTCTTCGCCACCTGTAAAGGATTTGCTTCTCTAGCCCGGGGTTTCCGAATCCACCTATTGCGATTGAATTCTCGGCACTATAAAATCTGTGTAATTGTCTGGTGTTTGCTCTGCAGCTATGGCGACATTGGTGAGCTCTGCGGGTGGGCTTCTGGCTATGCTGAATGAAACTCATCCATTGCTCAAGCTCCACGCTCTCTCCAACCTCAATAAGTTGGTTGACAGCTTCTGGCCAGAGATCTCCACCAGCGTTCCTATCATGTACTCTATTTCTCTCTTTTATTCTTTGCTTGCCTGTGGAATTTTAATTTTTTTTTGTTTACGTTTGATTCTCTAGGGTTGTTCAGAAAGAAAAATTCTTGATTGAGTGGGTTAACATTTTACGGTTTGATTTATTTTGTATTCACATCAGGGGGAATTGGAGTCTTTTGTGCTCAACTGTTATGTTTTACCCTGCCCTGAATAGTATGGAAGAGGAGTTGCTTTAGCTTTAGATTTTATAATGGAGAGATTATTTTGACGGAAATATTTACCACATATACTGTTAGGTGAATTTAGACAAGTTCTAAATTTCTATAAATATTTGTTGTGAACTCGAGTGTTTCTGTAAACTCTGTGTCCCAAATCTATAACATTGCCTTTTCTAACAAGTAAAAAATTTCACACAATGGTGAGGGTGACTCTTGGCTTCTTATTTATGAACCTTGCAGACTTACACTAAGGGCTTATCATAATCTTTTTGTTGCAATCCCTGTGAATCTCTGACATAATGTCACTATCAGAGAGATGTAGAAAGATTTAGGGTAGGGGGTTCTATACTTTTTTGGAAAATGTTGATTCAAAATCATTAGCATTACTTTTCCTGCTTATCAAAAGGGTGATGAAGGTCTTGTTTTTCCGATTGAACTTCTTTTCTTTCAGTATTGCTGGTGTTTATTGTTTTATGTATTACTGTAAAGCTACATATCTTGAACATCATGTCATTTATAATTTAGTGAAAGTTTGTATGAAGACGAAGAGTTTGATCAGCATCAGAGGCAACTTGCTGCTTTGCTTGTATCAAAGGTATTGAGTTTCTATTTTGGTTTTGTTTTTGTTATTGCTTAAAATTTTATCATTTAGCATTTGTTGTTGTCACCGTCTTTGTGATACATTTATTCATCAGAAAGGTTGAGAGCATTTTGTATTTATGATACATTTATTCATCAACAGATTGAGAGCAGAGTAAAGAAATTTGTTTTCCTTGGTTTGATACTCTTTAATGGTGTTTTCTTTTTCAATTTATTTGTTTTGTTTGTTAATTAAAGAATTTATAGCCAGCGGCTAAGTAATTTTCAAAATATTTGCCAAGTTAGTCTTGATTTCAGAGTGTGTTTGGCCATTAATTTCTGGATCAATAAAATTTAGTCTTGTTTCATTTTAAGATGTCCATTTCGTAAATATTTTTGTGCATGAAATTATTATCAATGTCTGTCTTCAGGTCTTCTATTACTTGGGGGAACTTAATGACTCATTAACTTATGCACTTGGAGCTGTTTCCCTATTTGATGTTTCAGAGGATTCTGACTATGTTCATACTCTACTTGGTAAAAATGTTTATCTTCCTTCTTTTCATTGTACATTATAAAGCTACTGATTGGTGCTCTAATGAATTAAATAGTCCCTCTGCTTCATTGAGTAAATATTGTAGTTCAAGAAAGGATTGATAAGTGTCAGCGTCATTGGATCTATTATTTGATTTTAGGATACCATGGAACAGGAATTGAACGAAATGATGAGTGTTTGAGGATGCTTAAAACATGGACTGAACTTGAACTTCTCTTTTCTGCCATTCTCAGCCACGGCCATTGATGAATATGCCAGTCTTAAGTCCAAGGCAGCTGACTCAAATGGCACAGCAGCAAAGGTAGATCCTAGGCTGGAAGCAATCGTCGAGAGAATGCTGACTAAGTATGTTAGCAAGTATTTTTGTTTACATTTTTAAGTATCTTTCTTTGAGCAGAAGAAATAAATGTATGCAAAGAAACATGTCAATGTTTTTGTTTTCTTCAAATTGTTGCATCAGGTGTATCATTGATGGAAAATACCAACAAGCGATGGGAATTGCAATTGAATGCAGGAGATTAGATAAACTGGAGGAGGCAGTCACAAAGAGTGACAATATTCAAGGAACTCTATCTTATTGCATAAACGTTTCCCATACCTTTGTTAACATTCGAGAATATCGGCGTGAGGTAAGGAAATTAATAGTCTTGTTCATTATTAATTATATATGAGTTTGTTCCTTGTGCAATGTTCAATTGGTTGACACACCCTCTCAAGCTGACTTATTATTTTCACATATCTCTTCATTCTGAGTTACATGCTATTTACGATGTCATTACCAGCTTGAGAATGCTATAGCATTAATGAGAATATTGGGGATTTCTCCTCCATTGAGCTGGTGCTTTTTACATCTAGATGATGAATCATCTCATGGTACATGCAACATACACACGCAGTGAGGGAGGAGGTTAACATTATTTTTTCATTCCTTTAGGTGTTACGCCTTCTTGTTAAAGTATACCAAAAACTCCCCGCTCCAGATTATTTGAGCATTTGTCAATGTCTCATGTTCTTGGATGAACCTGAAGGGGTTGCTAACGTATTGGAAAAGCTTATTTGCTCAGAAAACAAAGATGATGCACTAGTGGCATTCCAAATAGCATTTGATCTTGTTGAAAACGAACATCAAGCTTTTCTTTTGAATGTGAGAGATAAGCTCTCAAAGCCTAAATCTCAGCATTTTGAATTATCTGAGCCAGGATCAATCAATGAAGGTGCTTCTCAAAATGATAATTCTTCTGCTGCTGTTGATGTTCAAATGGCAGATGGATCTCCCAATGTAAATGTGCATCAAGAAGGTCCAAAAGAAGTGGCATATGCCGAGAGGTTAAAAAAATTAAAGGGTATTTTATCTGGAGAGACATCAATACAATTGACTCTCCAATTCTTATATAGTCACAACAAGTGAGGCTTTTTTTTCTTTTTTTTTTTGGTTCCATCATCAAAAGTCTCTTTATTTTTTAAATCATATAAAAAAAATTTTTGCTTATAGATCGGATCTTCTTGTTTTAAAGACCATAAAGCAGTCTGTGGAGATGAGGAATAGTGTTTGTCACAGTGCAACAATATATGCTAATGCAATTATGCATGCTGGAACGACAGTAGACACGTTCCTCAGGGAGAACTTGGTCTGTCAGATCTCGGATTTACATATTTTTTTCTTCCCTTGTTATTCAATCTGTGCTTTTGAGATTCATATTTATTGTTTTGGGACCTTTAAACTCAGGACTGGTTGAGCAGAGCCACAAACTGGGCAAAATTCAGTGCTACAGCTGGGTTGGGTGTTATTCACCGTGGCCATTTGCAGCAGGGGAGATCACTTATGGCACCCTACTTGCCTCAAGGTGGGGGTGGTGGTGGTGGCAGCCCATACTCAGAGGGTGGTGCTCTTTATGCACTGGGTCTTATTCATGCAAACCATGGTGAAGGAATTAAACAATTTCTTCGCGAAAGCCTTCGTAGCACAAATGTAGAGGTATGTTTGCTTATAGCTTAACATGCATTTGAGTGAGTTAAGGAAATAAATTCGTTCTTCTGATTTTTGTGGATACAGGTTATACAACATGGTGCTTGCTTGGGTCTTGGGTTGGCCACTTTAGGGACAGCTGATGAAGATATCTATGATGACCTAAAGAATGTGCTCTACACAGACAGTGCTGTTGCAGGTGAAGCTGCTGGAATCAGTATGGGTTTACTCATGGTTGGTACTGTAAGTGAGAAGGCAAGTGAGATGCTTACTTATGCACATGAAACACAGCATGAGAAAATTATCAGGCAAGTTAGGACGTGTAAACTGTTTTTTCCGAAGTGTCAGCATCATCTAGATTTTCTGGGTGTTGCACTTTTTTCACCTTTTAAGAAACACTTTCCAATTTTTAGGGGTTTAGCATTGGGAATAGGCCTTACAGTTTATGGTAGAGAGGAAGGAGCAGACACGTTAATTGAGCAGATGACTCAAGATCAAGATCCTATACTTCGTTATGGTGGTATGTATGCATTGGCACTTGCTTATGGAGGGACTGCAAATAATAAGGCAATCCGATTGTTGCTGCACTTTGCTGTGTCAGATGTAAGTGACGATGTTAGGAGAACAGCTGTTTTAGCTCTTGGGTTTGTTTTATACTCTGAGCCTGAGCAGGTTAGTGCATTAAACTTTATTCCACTAATGCATGTTTTAGCTGCTATTTTTGGTGAAATATTTTATGAGTTTTGTTTTTTCAAGCTGTCTGGTGTCCCCCATCTCACTCTAGTGAGTAATATCTATATATCTATATATATGCATGTGTGTGCATGTGTTCTTTAAGTATGTATGTTCCCAGGTATATATAGATGTTGGGCATTTATTTGACTGGATTTGTATATCGGCAGACTCCCCGCATCGTATCTCTACTATCGGAGTCGTACAACCCACATGTAAGATATGGTGCTGCTCTAGCTGTAGGCATTTCCTGTGCGGGTACTGGCCTGAGTGAGGCTATATCATTACTTGAGCCTCTTACATCAGATGTTGTTGATTTTGTTCGACAAGGTGCACTTATTGCCATGGCTATGGTCATGGTCCAGATTAGTGAAGCTAGTGATTCTCGGGTCGGAGCTTTCAGGTATCTTAAAAAATTGCTTGTCTTTTCTTAATCAATTGTTGGGCTCTTCAGCTACTTCTTCTAATTAACTTTTTATGTAGGCAACAACTGGAGAAAATAATTTTAGATAAGCATGAGGACACAATGAGCAAGATGGGGGCAATCTTAGCATCAGGAATTCTTGATGCTGGTGGGAGGAATGTGACTATAAAATTGCTATCCAAGACGAAACATGACAAGGTCACTGCTGTTGTTGGTCTTGCAGTTTTCAGCCAGTTTTGGTACTGGTATCCTCTTATCTATTTCATTAGCTTGGCTTTCTCACCCACAGCTTTTATTGGACTGAACTATGACTTGAAAGTTCCGAGGTTTGAATTCTTATCGCATGCTAAACCTTCCCTTTTTGAGTATCCTAAACCAACTATCTCGCCAACCACTACTTCTACTGTAAAACTTCCTGCTGCGGTTCTGTCAACATCGGCAAAGGCAAAGGCAAAGGCTAGGGCTAAAAAAGATGCAGATAACAAAGCCACTTCTGAGAAGACTTCTGGAGCTGAGTCTTCATCAGCTGGTCTCAATGCGGCAAAAGGAAAAGCCTCTACCGAAAAGGATGCTAACTCTATGCAGGCAAGTATTCTAATGATTTCTGTTTAATAGGAGTATAAATCTTATTTGTGTTTGTGCCTCGTGACAATTATCTCGTTGACCAACAGTATTTAGCTTTTTGTTCAGTTTATACGTTTTGAATTTGGGAATCTCTTCGATGAACTTCTTGACCGTTACTATTTTGAATAAATAATTTGGATGGTTCTTTGGCCATTTAGGGTAATGCTGTAGAGCTTGAGTTGTCAGATGGAATATTTCTTCTTCTTTTTTTTTTCAAAAGTGCCATGCTCTTTAGTTTAGACATAGCTTACAACGTTAAATGGAGAAAAAAAACAGAACAAATAAAATAAAATGAGAGAAATTTTTCACTTGCATACATGATGTTGTTATTTTTTCTTCTTTTGGCAGGTTGATAACCCACCGGCAAAGAAATCAGAACCTGAGCCTTCTTTTGAGATCCTGACAAATCCAGCCAGAGTGGTTCCCGCTCAAGAAAAGTTCATCAAATATTTGGAAGAAAGCAGATATGAGCCGGTTAAGTTGGCACCTTCAGGGTTTGTTCTACTGAAGGACTTGAGATCCGACGAGCCAGAGGTGCTCTCTCTTACGGATACGCCATCATCTGCCACATCACCTGCTGGAGGGTCAGTGGCGGGACAACAGGGCTCTGCGTCAGCCATGTCAGTGGAGGAAGAACCCCAGCCACCTCAGCCATTTGAATACACCTCTTGATTGATGCATTGACACGATGAACTTATCTGGCTTGATGAGGCTGCTTTTATTGACTGTGTTGTGGGTTATGGCGCATCTGCGGAAATGAAATCTGATTTGTTGTGAACTTTTCTTTTTCCAATTATATGAAATTAGTTGGGACGGGGAAGAGGAAGGTGCAATGAGAGGGATAGTATATTCTCTAAGACTTTTTGCTGCATTTTGCCCTTGGATCTTCTGTAACCCATTGAATTATGAATGGTTTGGCGATTTGGGGGATTATAGGGATGTGATTTCACCAAACTCTGTTTCAGGGTACTTACAAAATTGGGCGTGAATACTTTTCAGCAAATGGGTAGAATAAGGGTTTTATCAAAATGTGACAGCCCTATTTTTGTGGGTTCAGAGTCACGGGGAGCTTGGTGGGAATGACATTGCAAGTGGGAAGGGGTCTAGTAAATCTGTTGGGCAAGTGTGTATGAAATTGAATTGCTGACGTGAAAAAGAGTAGGGGTGGGCAAATTGGTTCTGGTTCCTGGCCTCTTGGAACCGACCATTCGGTTCTCGGTTTCAAGAGTAAGGTACTGGAACTAGAACCGCAAGGAACCGGACCTAGAACCAGAACCGAACTCGGTTCTAGTTCAGTTCTAGTTCGGTTCTGGTTCCTAGTAATGTCATTGAACCTGCCCTTAACAATAAATGCACAACCCTGCCTCAGGAGTTAACCTTTAACTAGAAACAGTTGATGACTAAAGCAGTAAAGCTTAAGTAATTTTATTCATTATCAGCTAAAGAAAACAATAATTTTGATCAACTCAATAAGGTAAAATTTGGTTATTATAATTGTCAAATCCAACTGCTTGCTAGAAAAACTAGAGATTGCCTCTGTACTAAAACTAGTTCTCAAAAAGCAGACAATGAAATTTAATTCTCATAACGTCTCCAATTCATAAGGATCTCAATAAAAGAACAGAATACTAACGATTCAATTCATAAGGATCTCAAAAAAAGAAAAGAATAATAACTATATTTGAAAGCACAGAGCTATAAAACACCAAAAGTTATTGTTCTGTGGAGAATCATTTCAACTGAACATCACTAGATTTTCAAATTCATTTTCCAATGAGTAATTTATCTTCAATTTGTACCTCTGGAACAAAAAATTCTTGCACAACTCCTCGCTGTCTATTGTGAATGGTGACCTTGTGACAATGAATCAATGAAGCATTACTGGTGTCTCCTCCGTTAACTGCTACTACACTCTGAAGCTCTGAAGAATCTAGAAATCGAAGCTTAGAAATCAAATAATCAGACTTCCAGAAATCAAATAATCAGACTTCCAGAAATCAAAGAATCAGAATTCAAAAATCGAAACTTAGCAATCAAAGAATCAGACTTCCAAAAATCAAAGAGTTGGAATCCAGAAATCGAAGATCATCAATCAAAGAATCAGACTTCCATAAATCAAAGACTCAAAATCCATAAATCGAACCTCACCTTTCTCTTCCAATCAACGAGAAGGGGAGAGAAACGAACCTGAGAACAGCAAGAACAGAGAAGGTAGAAACGGCAAAGGCAAGCAAGAACCAAGAAGACGACGCGAAGGTGAGCAAGGTTACCGGCAACGATCTGCGGGAACTGGGAAGGCAAGAACTGAGGCAAGAGGCGAGAGGCGAGATGCGAGAACATGAACTTAGGGTTAGGGTACCCTGGCCTCTGTACATGTCTCGGTTCCTGTCGGTTCTATAGACAAAGAACCGAGACCCAGACCAAACATAAGAGCAAAACTCGGACCTGAAACCGAACATAGTTTTTGGAACCGAGAACCATATTAGAACCGAAACCGACAGTTGATTCTGGTTTGATTCTCGATTCTGGTCGGTTCTTGAAGACTCCTAAAAAAGAGTATGTTTACATAGATGTACAAGAAAAGAGTTGGGTGGAGTGGTGGTGGCATTGGAGCCAGGGAGGATGTGTTGTCCCAATCAAGTCATGGTCATGGATAACAAAATGTGACCTAAACTTACAATTAACGGATGTCCAAATGCAATTTTAAATGTTGTATAGTGTTTAACAAAATTCAAACTGAACCATGTCTTATAATTTTGTTTTTGCTTCAAATTTTAGGATCATTAGATTATGATCACTGGGTTCACACTTCACAATTATTTTGTGGTCATTTAATTAGAAATAAATAATAGGCATTGTTACCCCTTTGCCCCCGCTATTAATTCTTGTTATGAAAATTTAAAATAATTTTTTGGGAAAATACAATGGGCTAAAGGCCCAAACATCAGATGTCTGTTCTCTCCCTCTTCTCTTCTCTTCTCCGTTTGCATAAAATCTCTCACACCCAGATTCCTCAGATAAAAACCCTAGAACACAGCCGCTGAGGGTTTGCGAGGAAGATAAGAGGTAGGTATGGTGTCTGGGTCGGGGATTTGCGCTAAGCGAGTTGTGGTTGATGCACGGCATCACATGCTCGGTAGGCTTGCTTCGATTATAGCGAAGGAGCTTCTCAATGGTCAGAAAGTGGTTGTGGTGAGATGTGAGGAGGTATGCATCTCTGGGGGTTTGGTTCGCCAGAAGATGAAGTACCTTAGGTTTTTGAGGAAGCGCATGAATACCAAGCCTTCTCATGGCCCTATCCACTTCCGTGCTCCTGCTAAGATCCTTTGGCGGACTATCCGCGGGTAAATTATTTATTTCTTTTTTATACGCTTCATTTTATAGTAGATGGTCCATCATTTGTTTTCTCATTATGTTACTGAGAAATTTATCACTTTTTTCTCATGTGGAGGTCTAGATTGGGGAATTCATGTTATTGCCAAAATTTTCCTACTTGGTTTGTCAATCGGAAAATGTAGCTTTTGCAGCTAATCATTTACTTAAAATTGTTTTGTAGTTTGTTTGGTTTGTTAAACTACTAACTGCCTTCACTTGTAATTTTTTTGTGGAAAATTTTGGGAATTTTTTAATTTTTTTGTATCGCGTCATTTTCTCTTGTTTTGTTTAGTGTAATTTATCTATTATTTATTTGTGATTTCAAGAATGATTCCTCACAAGACCAAACGTGGAGCCGCAGCACTTGCTCGTCTAAAGGCCTATGAGGGTGTTCCACCTCCATATGATAAAGTAAAAAGGATGGTTATTCCTGATGCTTTAAAGTAAGGATGGGCGTTTTTCTGCATTTTGTTTAATTTTATTTCTGTTTTCTGTCATATAAAATTTCCCTGTTTGTATGCCAGGGTTCTGAGGCTCCAAGCAGGTCACAAGTACTGCTTGCTGGGCAGACTTTCTTCAGAGGTGGGATGGAATAACTATGAAACCATCAAGGTGGGATTTCAATTTAATATTTATTGTGTTCTTTTCCATTCATTTGACCTTCATATGGTTTCTCTGAAGAGTTTTATTTTGGAGGATGCATGCATTAATCACTTTTCTTTCATATTCTTTGGATTTTATAGTTGCTGTAATCTATTATTTGTACCATGAAGTTATTTCAAACTATTTTCTCAGCATTTTATCTTTATTTCTCAAACTATTTTCTCTGTTAAATTTTATCTTTTTAAAATTTTTATTTCCCTATCCTAAAGCTTAACACCTCACTATCAATTTCATGATGGCTTTTTTAGGCTAGCTTGAAAAAATTCAATAATTGTATTGTGTGACATTTGGTATAAGAAGTATACCCTTTAATGATTAAAACAGTGATCTCATTAATCCCTATTCAAGTAAAATGTCCCCATCAAAGTCTTTGTTAGCTATTGGTCTTTAACATGTATTACCTATATCTATAGCTGTGGCAATAAGTACATGATTTGGTAATAGTCCAATTTTTATCCACCATTCGTGGATAAAATGTTGTGGCTTGTGTAAATTTTGAGTTCATATACATGAACTTCTTGTCCTGACCCCTGTGTGGTTATCAAAGGTCTAATATAAAACCTAGAAAATGTAGATATAATGGCTCTATTTTGTGTCACAGGAGCTCGAGAGGAAGAGAAAGGAAAAGGCTCAGGTTGCTTACGAGATCAAGAAGAAGTTGAACAAGCTTAGAGTCAAAGCAGAGAAGGCTGCAGAGGAGAAGCTCGGTCCACAGCTTGAAGTGATTGCCCCTATCAGATACTAATCCATTTCTTTTGTGGTTTTGTGACGGCAAAGACTGGAGAATTGAGTTCCAGCTGAACTGGTCTTTTCATTTTGTTTCAATTTCATTTGCATCTCCCCTATTCAGCATATTTATGCGTACTGGATTATATAAGTTGGTTAAAATTTTGGTTGCCTTCAAATTAGTGGTGAGCAAATGATTAGTTAAAATCAATTGGGGAATTGGAAATTAAATTTTTATCATGTGATCTTTTATGTTGGGAGGTTGTTAGAGGGAAACTGCACAATGTCTAGAATCACCACAATTATTTTATTTGATTTAGATATTTAATTACTAACGCTTTTAAGATAGGTTTAGGAAGATATCCCACCTTTATAGGACCCGGGCTAGGTTGTGGAGTATTGGGTCACAGTTTTAGGAGTAAAAAATTTGGATGGCTGTTTCAATTGATGCAGCATTCCAATAAAATAATTGGTGGATTGGTTTTGATGGTTCTGTTATGTTTCGTCGTGTTAGTTTTGACAAAGAAGAGAGTAAGAGATGATTAATGGCGGACTGAGAGGGTGTTATAACCTCCTCCGATGCTTCCTGCCCCGCCCTGCCGCCGGAACTGCACTTACAATGTTTTAAAAAATAGATAATCTTTTCTTTTGTTTGTTTATGGGGACTAATATTATAATAAACGATATGTTTATCTTGAAATTTTAATTATTTATAATTTATCTTAATTAATTAATGAGTCAAATATAAACCTACCATTATTCTAATATTGCTACAATTGGATCTCAAATTTATTGGTTAATGCCATTTTATCCATGCACCCTCCTAACACATCACAATCTATTTCATGATCCTTAAAATAATTAAACATGCATGCATACAAGTAAGAAAACTTGGAGAATGCTCACGAACAATAGGTGTGGGTTTGAAAAAGTCTTTGAATCATCACCCTAAGAGAGGGTTCATTTCTTTGTAGGAATCTAAGTCTCGCAAAACGACTCCTGACTCACCCAAAAGTTTTTGTTTGAAGGCATGATTATTTTAAGGCGGACTTGAGCCATAAGATTTTCTAGAAGCCAGCACCAAGGTTGTGTGAGGTAGACAGGTGGGTGTCCCTCTTTGTGACGAGTAACGCACACTCTCCTTTCTCAGCCGCCTTTGTCTTCTTGCAAGTGGAGAGGATTCCTGCAAAGGAAGTGTATCCCAAATTGAAGGGAAGAGAAGGAGAAGAAGAGGAGTCGAAAAATAGTGAGGATTATTTTGAATGAGAAAAAAGAAAGAGTGTGAAAAAAATGGCTGAGATGCATTTGTGCATAGTGGAAAATCTAAGAGTTGTGTTTTTCTCTTAGTAAATATTTTCTAGAATATTCTGTTTCTAGAAAAATATTGTAAATCCTATTTTTCATAGTGAGATCTTTTTAGACTCGGTTCCGGTGATTTTTTCCCAATTTGGGTTTCTACGTAAAAATTCTCGGTGTCTATTTTTTGCTGTTATTTATCTTATTTCTTGACTGTTAAATTATAATAGTGTGGGAAAATATTCTTGATATTTTTAGGATCGCATCTGCTACGTTTTTTCATACCGGTTAGTGATGTAATTGTACTGTGTAAGTAAGCTCTGTCTAGGAGACTAGATTTTAAGTGGGACCGTTTTGACCCCTCCAGCCTTTTCTGGGAACTTACTTAGAAAGATAAATTCTGTTTAAAGAGATTGCCAACAATATTCTTTCCTGTGAATTATCCTGATCAGTACTATCTACATTTATTTCAATTCTCCCTATTATCTGTATATTTTCCAACAAGTGGTATCAGAACCTGGTTATTATGGCAGGAAGAATTGAAATTGAGAAATTCAACAGTAATAATTTCTCATTGTGAAAATTTAAAATGAAGGCATTATTGCGAAAAGATGATTCTGCTAGGGCTATCGACGACAGACCGATGACCATTGAAGACGAAAAATGGATCAAAGCAGATGAGGATGCTATCGTCAATTTGCATCTGGCTTTAACAGATGTGATTTTGTCAAGTGTCTCAGAAATGACAACTGCCAAGCAAATCTGAAATACGTTGACAAAATTATATGAGGCAAAATCACTACATATTAAAAATTTCTTGAAAAGAAAATTATATACTCTTCGGATGTCTGAGTCAATATCGGTGACGGACCACATCAATGCTCTCAACACGTTATTTTCTCAACTTACATCAATGAAGCACAAAATTGACGAGAACAAACGAGCAGAACTTTTACTTCAAAGTTTACTTGATTCATATAATCACCTTATTATAAATTTGGCCAACGGTACTGCAATGATAACATTGGTGTTTAATGATATTGTAGCTGCAATTCTTGAAGAAGAAAGCAGACGAAAGAACAAAGAGCACTCTTCCATGGAGGCCTTATCTGTAAAAAGAGAGAGATCAAGTGAGCGTGTGGTTTTTGGAGCCAACACGTCGGGAAAGTCAAAATCAAGAAGTAAAAGGACCATCAAGTGTTATTACTGTGGCAAAATGGCCCATATGAAAAATGATTGCTAGAAGCTGAAAAATGATCAAGGCATAGATAGTGTCAAAGTTGAGATGAAGAGTACGACTGCAACTGTCTCTGACGGTGAAGATGTAATTATATGTGAAGATGTTGTCAACCTCATGACTCATGAATCATGTTGTGTGTGTGACTCTGGTGCATCTTATCACGTTACCTCAAAGGCGGAGTATTATACATCTTATACCAGTTGTAACGACCCGCGTTTTAAAACTCTTTTCTTTTCTTTATTGTATAAAATTTTTCTTTAATCTAATTAAAATATGTAAGAGAAAAATAAATCAAAGTGATTAAGCGGAAATTAATAATTAGTTCAAAATACAATTTTTAATATTTTAAACCAGAGTTCATTTCTTAACAAAATATTTACCGTCTTTCAAAACCATTTACAACTTGTTTCGAATTTCCATTTTTGCTATTCGTGAGCCATAACCTCTCAGGTCAAATCAGTTGGGTAACCCAAGTGCTCAACAGGTAATGCCTCCTCCTCTACATCAAGAACGTAGAGATCCCGACCATCACCTACACCATAAGCAAACTGTGAGTCTAATGCTAAACAAGAAGTAAGATGTAATATAATGCATACATATGTCTGATTATATTATAAAGGAATCCACTCAATCTGTCTTTTACTCATAGTCTCATATCATTAAACTCATATATTAAGTTGGAGCATTGAGAATATTTCCCACAAGGAGAATAACTTTTGGCCGAAAACTAAACCTTGGCAGACAAGTTCACACAACCCGATGAGGGAAGGGTATAACACATCTCGATGAGGGAATAGTATAATCTCGAGTCTACCGGTTAGAATCTGAACTACCTCTCCAAGCCCCAATTTCCATTATATTCATTTAATTGGTTTATCTCATGCAATACATGTAAATACCAACCGCATGGTATTCCTAATTGTTTCTTTCATCATGACATATGTCAATGCAATAAATTACCAATAACAACAGTATAATATATATGGAAGCAGACAAGTATACAACATGGAATATACACAGAAAAAACAACATGAAATAAATATAGAAAAACAACATGGAATAAACACAGGAAAAATAACATGGAATAAACACAGGAAAAATAGGCAGAAGCATCACAGTGAATATCATTATTTCTTTTTTAGCTATAGATCATATTACTCTTAAGCCTTTCTCTTCAACCATTCTTTTCTTTATAACATACATGTTTTCTGACAATATCAAACTAAATGCACAAAGTTTACAAATCAACAACCACAAAAAGAGTAAGACTATAATATCACAGATTATCAAGGCAATATGCTTTGAAACAATAACCAACTAGATTATTATAAAACAACAGAGGCAATACGACATGAATTAAGAAATGCAAGGTAATATAATAGGATAAGAATGGATGATTAATAGAGTAACAATTCAAATAATAATGAATTAAACTTAGTAGAGCCATTCAACAAACATTCAGCAATACTAAGCAACAACTAACCCCAGAGCAATAGAGAGGCTACCATCAATGGAGATAAAATATACAACTAACAACCTTAAGCTAAACTAACAATCAATAGGAGAGAGTTAACTAAATAGAGAGCGATATCTTTTCAACTTCACAAATTACGCATTCAGTAACAAAGAATTAAACTAAGCAAGTGTAAACAATTAATCATTCACGTAATATACTTTTGATTAACAAAACAGACTCTGCTTTATGGTGTAGGGCCTCCTCTAGCCACGAGACTCTCACTCTTACCTTCACTAAAGATGATTTTTGTTGCTGAGCTTCTCCTTCAAATCGCACGGTTGCACAACAAGCTAAAGACAGAGCCTTCCCACCTCACTCTCGCAGCTCACTATCACAGACTCACCTTCTCTCTCTCTCTCTCTCTCTCTCTCTCTCTCTCTCTCATTTTCTCTTTCTCTCTATCGTAGCTCTCTGTCTTCACTTTCTCTCTTCTCTCGTTCTGTAATGTGTTTTACAAAGTGCTTATGCTTTTTAAATAGCTGAAGAAAGACGCTTCCTAGAGAAGCTTCGCATGACAAATGTTTCACCAACCACCGTGTGGTAGACTAATACATAGTTGCTACATTGACAACCTTATCGCATTGGGAGAATCGAGGGAAGATTATTGGAAACACCTAAAAATCGCCGAAGGAAGAAACTAGAATTCGGACTTTTCTTTTGGTCGATCAACAGGCTGGTAGACTATTCTTGTCAATTGGAGTAACGCAGAAACTAAATTCATGCAGAAATATGTGGCACCGGTCGACAGGTTGGTCGACAGTTTGGTCGATTGTAGCTGTCGATCGGTCTCACGCTATGGACGCTACCGCCATGCCTCCCAGTGTATCGCTCGATCAATAAAATTTTGATTTTTGTTTTATTTCTGTAATATGCTCTTCTCTCTCCTCTGTCTTACGGATTATTTAACATAATTGTTTAATATAATCCCTTATTTATTTGCTGGCAGTAAATAGAAGCTCAGCAGATGCTCGCTAGTTATAGCGGGAGGAATAAAGAATTTAGCTTGTACGTGACTCAAGTGACTGTGAAAGAAGTATTAGTAAATAATGCTCAAGAAAACTCATCCATTAAGTTATGGCACAAACGAATCAGCCACATGAGCGAAAAAGGACTTCAATTGCTTGACAAGAGAGAAAGTCTGTTACATCTTAGACATGAAGCTTTTGCCAAACTGTATTCATTGTTTGATGGGAAAACAACACAGAGTTTTCTTTCAGAAGAATCATGCATTAAGGAAACCAGATGTGTTAAAAGTTATCTATTCAGATGTCTATGGTCCTATGTCAACGAAAACGTTAGGCGGTGCCCAATACATGGTCACATTCATTGATGATCTGATGCACCACAAGGCCGTATCACTCGGGCCGTATCCAAGAGGGTCATTACTTTCCTAACAAGTTGCTATTTTGCAGGTGAAACTTGTAATGACCTGGTTTTTCATGAATCCTTTAAAATGTGTGAAATTTTGAAATTTTCCTTTTTGAAATGAGTCAGAGCGCGCCTAAACCGGACCGCTACCAACCGTTCATAAAACTCGTTATAAAAATCTCATTTAATAAAATTATGTGGAAGCGCTATGAAAATAGTTTATTTAAAACTTTACGGAAGCTTAAATAACTAAATTAAAGAAGAAATACTAAACCATTGAAATACTACTTTTTATACAACTCACTACTTAATTTAATTACATCTTTGAAAACTTAACATAATTAAACAGTTTCTCTCTTACCCTCTTTATGTCTAGCCAGCCCCAGACTCCCTCGCGCGTGCAAACCCATCATCCGTTGCTTTTATTGTCTGATTATTATCTTTTGCTACTCCTAGTCCGTGCATTCCTCATAGCGTACTAGTACCTACATCTACACCACAAGCAACTGTAAGCCCGAAGGCTTAGTAAGGAAAAAGGAGAAATGCATGAAATGCCTCTCTTTAGTCCTTTTTGGAATGGGGGCCACTCAAACCAATCCTTTTATTAGCCTTTTACCATTTTATTACTTTACTTTAAGCCATTACTCGTACTTTGAGCTGGAATTGAGAGGTTTTTCTCGTGCAATGGCATAGTGCTTGGATCAAATCTTTTTCTTGCAATCTAGAACTCCTATACCCTATTAGGGAGGGGCTCCGCCTAGATTGCAGATTACATCCGCTACCCATCCACTCCTAATTCCCATTTTATCATTTTTCTTATCCAGTTTCTGTGCTGGGCTAAGCCGACAGTACCACAAAAATCTTTATTATCTTATTAACTCTTTTCCCAGTTCATGTGCCGGGCTAAGCTGACGGTACCACATGAACCTTTAATTATCTTAATGTTTTTACCTTTTTCATCGTTTTATCCTCACTCATGCATGCTTGCGTAGCACCCTGTGGCATTCCCTATTAGTCTCTATTAACATGATGCATGCTCATACATTCTCAGCCTAACATGATGCATGATACTTCACAACATAACATTCATAATAATTAAAGTGCGCATTAAAAGAAGTAACTGAAATTAAAAACACATATAATAAGGTAACAACAGAAATTGAATAACGGGAATTGAAGACGCACATGAAAGCAATTATGATATTGAACGGAACACAACGAAACACATAAGGAAAGCATGAAACGAACATTAAGAAACTTATATAGCGAATCATAAAGGGAATACATCAACAGTAAACGAAACAGGAAATCGGGACATGATATAAATTAATCGTGCTAACTATCCTAGTTAACTTCTTAGTCCATTTACATGCTTCCTACATTCATTATTCTAAGTGATTATCCTGATTAGTTATCCTAGGTGAGTTACATGCTCAAGACGATTCCGACTATCAAGCTAGTTAGTTATTTTACTAATTACATGCTCAATCAAAAAATTATCAATTACAATTAGTTAGTTACATGCTCAAGGAAAGAATTCGATTTTACTTCTAATTAGTTTAGTTATTCCAATGGACTAACATACATCTAGTTAATTAATTATTCAAATTAATTAACATACTCAAGTCTAGTTGATTACTTTTGGTAATTACTCTAGTTAAGTAAATCAACATGTTTATATTATCTTAATTAATTAACATGCTGCTAATTCATTTAAACATGCTAATTAGATAAATGTGCTAATTACATACTACGACCATTATTCTAGTTAATTATTAGTCACTTTACATGTTCGAGAAGTAATTACCCTTACTTAAGTATGCTTCAATCAATTACCGTTAATTAGCTAATTACACATTTGTTCACATGTTTAGATCAATTAAATTGTTTACATGCTTAATTGGTCAATAAACTATACTAAATTGATTAGGATGCTAAGAAAAGATTACAAGTTAAACATGCTCAATTATATACAGCAGAACAATATATATGTGCGTTGAATGAAAGAAATGATGGTTGCTAATTAACATAGGGAATAATTAAACTAAATAGCAGTAAGGCTATAAACTAAATGTAGTTTCCTTAAACCTTCAGTAAGCCTTCATCACGTCTAATCATTTCATTTATCTAAGCATTCGCTAAATATTTTCATTCCTATAATGACAGTAAATAAACTACGAGAACTAAGAAAACTAATGGCAAAATCAAGAATATTGCAGTAATAAACTACAGGAACTAAGGAAACTAACGACACTAAAATCACCCAAGAATAAACTCAACTCATGCACACTACTTATGGTGTAGGGCCTCCAAATGGCCAAGACACCCCTAATTCCTTACCTCGAAGCTTTACTGCGCAACGTCATTTAGTTGTTATCCTTATTCTCTTCTTCTTTGTACCTAACATCACCCATTTAATAAGTACCCGAACAAAGCCAACGACCTATGCTAATATCCAAGAAGGGTATGAAACCAACGACATCAACGGTCAACCATTGTACAACCTAACTTTTGATATTCAGAATATATTAATTCAACCCAACAATAATATATTGTCAAACAGAGAGTATTATCCATAAACTAGATCAAGACAACCGTAGATAGCCAACAACAACCAACACATTTCAACAACAATTGAATCGTCCAAACGTTTAAAGCATTTATCAACGTGCATAACACTCACTTAAATCTCACAGTATTCCCACAATACATTACACTTGATAACCAACATAAAAATTAAACCAATAGAATATCCAACATAGCCGATTAACTAACCAATTCCAACATATCAACGTTCCATCATGAAAATACAGCGAACATTAAGCTATAACTAAATTGAAAATTAATAATATTAAGTTTCACATAACAATTTCCTTATATCTCAATATAGTTATTCATACAATGAGTCCAATTTCAATATTCAATCAAAAGTCTCAACCCATATTAGTTTGTAACAATCACAACACGCAACTAACACTACGTAACTATAATTAACAGAGCATATTTCCATCTCAAAAATTTATTCTAATTGATAGAAACAACATCTAATATGCACAGTTCATATCAACAGAGCCTAACCAATCATAACCTAGCAAATAACCAACGATCAATGCTTCCAATAAAATCAACAGAGTAGTAACATCCAAAGAAATATTCAGCCAACAACAATCAAATGCATAACACGATTTCTCGACAACAACATCCAAACATAACCAATTACCAGAACAGTGTATCGCACTTATATTTCTATCATTCTCTACAATCCATTTATCACAGGAAGTTCACATAACAATCAATTCGCAAATTCAATTCTTCACAGAACATATACCTGAATAACAACACATAATTGAACTCCCTCACATAATCAACAAGAGCATATCAATTCCAGCAATTCCATTCACAGAACCAAGAAATTGAAATCCAACAAAGGCATCATCATAACAAATCCCATCCATATCCATTTCCTTCAACATTTCCCACAACCCAACATTTCTCCTTTACTAATCATCTATGAAAAGTCAAAAATCCATTTACATAGTTAAAAGCATAACTCAACAGATTATTAACCAACCAACAGAAATCAAGAACATTTCCAACACTAACTTGCAGAAGCAACAACCGAGAGTATTCAAGCTCATACTAACCATGCAGAAGCAACAACAGGGAGTGTTCATGCCATACAGAGCAATTCCCAACTCATTCATCCAAAATTTCCATAACAATTACCATTAAACCAAGGAAATGAAACACTCCAGACTCTAACAAACACACCAAACAGAATCCAAGGATTGAGAAATCAGAGAAGAACTCACCAGCAACCCATGAAGCTCTCGGCCAACCCCAGCTCCAGAGAATTCCCCTCCTTCTTTTCCATTCTCGGTTCCAGCTTTTATCCCTGCACTCCACTCCCTCCCTAGAGTAGAGGTACTCCACACGCTACCCCCTGCCCACTGCCTCTCAATAGAGTAGAGGCACTCAACACTCTACCCCCTGCCATCCACGACTACGAGGTCTACAACGTCTCCTCTGTCGGCTTGTAGAGCACACACTAGAGGAGAAGAATTCAGTTTTGCATGAACCGGCAAGCTGGACCATGGCCTTCGGCCGGTCCAGCACACATCACAGACCCGAGGCAACCTTTGCAGCGCCCATCACCGAGTTGCCGTCGCCGTCCATCTCACCGTCGCCATCCCATCGCCGAGCACCACCCGTCGCCATTTCAACCACGCCGGCACCTGAACCCGCGCCCCTAAAAGAGAGTCATAGGCATTTGTATTAACCCATTTTCTTACTGAGTCTTTAGGCTCACGTCCTTACTTGTGGTATAGGTAATGAGATGATTGTACTGGGAGCAAAGGAGACTTTACCCGTGGAGCCTGCGGTGTATCTGGAGGAAACACGACCAGAGTAGAGGTATGGCTTAAGGAAAAGAAAAAGTATTTATTTTGTAATGGTTTAAGGACAAACATGTTTTGTAAAACGTTAACTATTGCCTAACCCTTGTTTTGAGTAGGTTACACTTTCAACCTTGATTTTTGTTAACTGCTTTAAGTAATATTCTAGATTATGCTTCCGCTAATTTTATTAGCTGTATTTTCAACTATTTTATGATTGTTGAGATGAGTTCAAGTGACGATCAGATTTTCAAAAAAAAGACTGATTTTAAATTGAAAAGATTTTTAAATAATGATTTTTGTCGTTTAGCAAAAATTTTAAATTTTACACATTTTTTTAAGAAAAATGAAAATTCGAGTCGTTACAAATATTTTTAGTCAAAATTTTCATCTAACGAGAATTGCACCGCAAATGAAAGTAGCCGATAGAAAGTTCCAACTATTACTTCCTTAATTGTTATTAGCGACATTTCTGCCAAATGAAAGTAGCCGTTAGAAAGTTTCTACGACTACTTTCTTAATCGTTATTAACGACATTTCTTGACCGTTAATAAGGGCATTTTTGGACAAAAATAACTCCGTAATTAAATCGAGAAAACGCCAAAAGAGGCAAATACTTGAGAGATTTAGAGAGAGAAAGTGTGGAAGTTAGTCAAAAACAACATATAAAGTTTCCCAAGCTGATTACTACTCTGCATGTTAAATTCCTCCATATTTAATAGGGCAGTGAGGGAATTTAATAATAAAATTAAGAAATTCAAGAAAAAGGCAAGTCCTTTGGAGACAGGGGGGAGGGGTGGTTGGGGGATTTAGAGAGAGAGTGTGGGACTTATTCCGAAGTATGGAATTAATGGCTCTATTAACTACAAAGCCAATGAGAAAATGCAGCTGTTACGGCACCCATATCTCACCCTAACCCCCCTTATTTTTAGGCTCTTATCCCTTGGTCAGCCGTTTCAACAGGGCAGATTTCCCTAATCAATCCCATTAACAAAAATAATTTTTTTAATTCCATTATTCTCCCTCTTTTTCTTCATCTGTGTTCTTCAAAATCCCACTTTTGAGGATGAAGATGTCATTTCCATATGTAGGTTTATTCTTCTGTACTCTTTATGTATTGATTATTGAAAGGGAAGAATATGTAAAGGGTGGAAACAAGAAATAATAACCGCCATTTTTGTTATATAAATGAACTCGGGAGATTAGTTCTTGAGCTTCTTGTTCAATGTGGCCTTACGTCTCTCTCACTGTAAGTAAATTTGAGTGTGATGTTTCATCATCTGTTGTTGCATTGAATAGTCTTATTTGCTGATTCATGCACAAATGATCGGAAAAATGTAAGTTCTTGCATTGTGGGTGATCTTCATTTTCTGTAATTTTTTAAATTCTGGTTTGAAATTTCAGATTGGAGGGTGAAAAGCTCCCCATTTTTATGCATCTCCCCTCTTTTTACCCTGTTTTTTTTATTGTTTAGTCTGACGTGGTGTCAGAATTGAGAAAGGAGATGTCATGAAGAAAAGGAGAGTTGAGGGAGAATAGACGTTTTTATTATGCGTACAATTTGATTGAGTACCCAATAGATATTGTCATATCTTTAGAATGTCAGGAAATTTTACTAGGGAAGATAGGTCTGAATCTCTGTTCCTTTTTTTTTTTCAATCTGGGTCTTTAATACTTCAGCCTAAAAAAGAGTCTGCTTCTATGGCTACAGTCGGAAAGCCTAAAGCTCTGAGCTTTCATGAGTTCTCTCTGTTATATCCTTTGTATTCTGAAGGAATTCATGGCCGTGACAGCTTTTTATATCCCTGGTCTTTGAATCTCAATCTTATTCTTGTTGCTTGGGGAGCTGGAGTTTCTTCTGGTTTTTGTTCTCCACAAAAGCTAATTTTCTTTTTCATTTTTGTGATGTGGTCTGCATCATCTTGTTTCCTGATTCAAGGGTGCTTTTTTAAATATAATCTCAGGAGACTTATGCATTGTGTCTAC
The DNA here is from genome assembly GCA_022433065.1 of Begonia loranthoides. Classification (NCBI taxonomy): domain Eukaryota; kingdom Viridiplantae; phylum Streptophyta; class Magnoliopsida; order Cucurbitales; family Begoniaceae; genus Begonia; species Begonia loranthoides. Next base: position 8,361,266 of record CM039479.1, on the reverse strand, counting down.
GATATTAAAAACATGACCAAAAATAGTATGCGACGGAACTTGAAAGTTAAAATATTTACCACCAGACTCGAGCAGTCTTGAAAAAGAATATCATCTTTTATCCAGTCTTAAGATGGTCGTCTCTCTCTCTCTCTCTCTTTCTCTTGTTGGGTTCTGCATTGAAGGATTGTTACCTCTGCTGTGATATCATATTCTGCGTCTACAGTTTCGTTGTCCTCTTCTCTCTTTCTCTCTAGTTTTCTCTAACTTCAAGTCGTGGAAATAATGCAGTGAGAGCAGGGGAAGAGCGTGGTATTTTTTGTGGTTGAAGGTGGAAGGAGTCTGCAATGGCGTCAACTTCTAGTGTCAGCAAAAGTCCCTTGCCAGTGAAAGAAACATCTTCAAACTTCTATCCGTGCCCTCCCCCTCTTGCAAAATATGAAGATCTTATAGCCAGTCCTGAGCTTTTCATGGCCACTTTGAAAAGGCTCCATGCTTCTCTAAGAACCAAGTTTATGTGAGTTTTCTTCTTCTTTTTCTCCCCAGAACTCCATATTTTCTCCATAAAAATAGAGAAATCAAAGACTAGTTGTATCATTATTGTTGGATAGTGTTAACGCGTTAAAACTTTTCCTTCCCACCATTTTCATTTGCGTCTGGTTTATGTGATCTTAAACGGAGACAGTGGCTTGTTGTGGGAACTCACTATCATTTCTGTTCGTTTCTTAGGGATTTTTCAGCAAGTTTACTGGTTTATTCTTTACTTGAACTGTAGGATCCCCGTTATAGGGGGGAAAGATCTAGACTTGCACAGGCTTTTTGTTGAAGTTACTGCTCGCGGTGGCCTTGAGAAGGCAAGCTTCTCAACTTCTCTTACCTTCTTCGGTTGCATTTTCATAGTTAATCTTTAGAATTGATGGTGTTCAACAGACAGATTACAGAATCATAATAGTGAGAGTGTTCTGGGAATAATTGCAAATTCAACCAGCTTCTTCTCTCCCAAGATCTACTTTGATAAGATTATTTGCAGCTAAGAATTCCTTGTTGCCTGAAAGAGACTATCTTCCCATGTGTTGATTTATCAGATCATCAAAGAAAGAAGATGGAAGGAGGTTACTGCAGTTTTCGACTTCCCCTCCACGGCTACAAATGCATCATTTGTGTTGAGAAAGTATTATTTTTCGTTGCTTTATCACTTCGAACAAATTTACTTATTCAAAGCTCGAGAATATTTGCCCAACCTTGCCGGTGTGTTTGCCTCAAATCGTACCTTTCTTCGAACGAATCTTCTTTCGTGCTTATTTCTAACTCTCCCATTTTGATAGCTTCATTGCAGAGTCCACCTTTACAGCAGTTATCTGATAATCAAGAACCCATGATCCTGCAATCACCATTGAATACTTCAGAACTTCCATCAGGTATATCGTGTCTTCTTCTTTGCTCTTACTTTGAATGAAAAGACGACTTCTTTGAATTTGAACTCATCTTGTGTGTTCTTTCTTTGCAGGATCATCAAGTGGAAATTCAGTTACTGGTGTGATTGACGGGAAATTCGAAAGTGGATATCTCGTGACAGTTTCAATAGGCTCAGAAATATTAAGAGGCGTTCTTTACCAAATGCCACCCAATCAAGTGGAGGCAGTGTCGCATGGTGTAGTTTCTGGTGGTCAAGACATTACTCCGTTGCTGCCAGTTGTCCACCGTCGCCGGAGGAGAAAGAAGTCTGAAATAAGAAGGCGGGACCCTGCCCATCCAAAGCCGAACAGAAGTGGCTACAACTTTTTCTTTGCAGAGCAACATGCTAGGCTGAAACCTCTACACCCGGGAAAAGATAGAGAGATAAGCAGAAAGATTGGTGAACTATGGAACAAATTGAATGAATCTGAAAGAACAGTCAGTACTGGATTAATTTCTTTCTATGTTACTAGTCGATGATGATGGATTGAGAGGCCAATTATTCCTGTTATGCAGGTTTACCAGGATCAAGCGATGAGAGACAAAGAGCGATACAGAGCTGAAATGGAGGATTACAGAGAGAGGCTGAGGACAGGTCAAGTGATAAGGGATGCAGTTCCATTACAACAGTGTCTTCCCGAGCTCAAAGTAAACATGGAAGTTGAAGAGGATGAGAAGATTGAAGAAGCCGAGAATGTGGACTCGCCTCATACACCATCTGATGAGAGTAGTTTGAGTAAATGCGAATCTGAAGATCATCAAATGGCTGAGGATTCCGATGAAGATAAAACTCAAAGGAACATTAATGTTGAGATGGCTGGTGAAGAACCAGGTTTTGAGGCGCGAAGGATGGAGGAGAAAGAGATGGAGGAGGCAAGAAATGAGAGTATGCGCATTCCAACGATGGCAAAAGATGAGTCGATGGGAGCGGAGGATCCGTGGGATTTGTCACTCTAGTTCATCTTGAAATTTGATTATAGCTGTTTGTCACCAAATTCACATCTTTTTTTTTGGTTTCTTACTACAATCTTCTTCCAATTTTGTTTGTAAAGATGGTGGGATTTCACAGAAGCTATGCTTTGCAAAGACATTTTGATGAATTTGAAAAGTTTCAATAGAATCACTAGTTAAGCAAACAATGAAAACAGCAGTGTTGGTTTATTGGATAAGAATCAAGAAGCAAAAGAGCATCCCAAATAATGTCCATGTCCAAAGAAGGCATTCTACGTAGCCGAACGTCTTCTACTTCTGATTTCTTCGTCTCCATCGCTTTTCTGTAATGTTTCTTCGACAATGGCTTTGAGGGTTCGTCGTTTTTTGAATGATTAGAAGCTTCTGCTGCTTGTTGTAGCTTGGCTTGAAGAAGAGAAACTGTAGTTTGATTTAAGGAGTTTGTTTGATCCGGAAAATTCAAATGTGCGAATTCTCCTCTCAAAATGTAAGCAGCAGTGTCGTAAGCTATGGCGGCCTCTTGGGCTGTGTTGAAAGTCCCTAACCAGACCCTTGTTCTGGTTTTTGGCAATCTTATCTCTGCGACCCATTTCCCCACTGTCTTTGCCTCACTCCTCTGAACATCTTTTCTCTGGATGAAGAAGCCATTGATGAGCCATTCTTCTGGTTCTGAACCTTTCTTTCTCGGCTCTTCATTTTCTGCGTTGGGTTAGCTCTCATCCATGATAGAGAATTGGCTGAATTCCCGTTGATTCTGAGCCGTTCACTTTGTACTTGGTGTGAAATACTTAGCATTGGTTTAAATTTTTGGTTCTTCCGGAGTAAAGATGTAAACTGTGGACATAGCAAATCAAGTGCAGTAGAATTCTGCAGAAAAAAGAGTTGAATTTGATGAAGTTGAAGGAGAACGAGATTCATGAATTTGGGTTTGTGAAAGTTTTGAAAATGAATTCATGAAATTTAGAGGGGGATTTACGGATTTAAGTTCTGAAAATCTTGGAAAAATATGATTTTTGTCAGTGACGCTATGAAGGTCATAAATGGAGGCTGCGTTTTCAGCATAAGACTTGTCCATTTTTGAATGAGAGGAATGTAGGGGAGAAAACAGAGTGGGAAGTGAGGAAGATGTAGGCCTTGATTCTCCAAAACCGCCATGACGGGAGGTATTGGATGGAATAAGGGCAGGGCAGATGATTGGATAGCTGGAAAAGCTTGACCCAGATTGGAAAGAAAATGGTGGATGGTTTCTCACGAGGGTTTCCGCCATTGGAGAATGATCCTCCATGGAGTCTGTGTTTATGCCGAAAGCACATCTCAGACGTGACGGCTCCCTCATAAACACAAGACGCAAAAGACATGAATTGTTAAAATGCAATAATTGTCGCATTCATCTTCTAACATTACCTCGTAAAATCTAATAAATGATTATTCTACAAAATTCATAGCTTGGGTTAATTACGGGTAAGCATGAGGGAATCCAATATCCATATTACCAACAGCATATACAATTTTATAATGAAAAAATCATCAGAGTAGAAGAACTCGACAGATAATTATAGTTTTTAATGATTTGTTTTTGGCGAGGATGAGAAAATCATGGGGGAAAAGAGAGGGGCGATGTGTTTGTATTATCTGGTGTTTGGCGAGGCATACATTGAGTGTCTTTTGGGCAGAGCTTGGAGACAGTCAAGAAGTTGATGATTTTGATGAGATGAAGGGCCAAAACAAAAAGGGTGTCGTTTGTTTGCAGCCATTTTTAAGTGGTTCCTTGATGGAGATAAGAGGAGCAGTCGATGATCTAAGTGAAGCAACTAATTAATGTGATTAGGAGGCGATGGCTCAATGCATGCTGCTTCTGATGTTTTGTATTGTTTGAATTAATGCATGATTAGTAGGCCATGACTCAAGCATGCTTCCTGATGCTGCTTTTGCCTTTTGTCCCTTCCTTCATTCCTTAGGGCTTTCCAATTAATAATTGAAGAATATACGTGTCACGCCCCCAAGGAACTCAAGACATAACAGGAAACAGTCCGACCCAAAAGAACCAAATCGTCCGACTCATTTCTTGAATTCAAATTGAACTAGCAGCGGAACACTAAAAACTTAACTTAACAAACTAGACCTAAATTTAAAGGTCCAACATTACATTCAAATAGCATGAAATAGTAATAAGGTCTAAAAAAATTAGAAAAAAATAATGTAAAATAAAGACTAAGGTACGAATCTCAACAAAAATAATCTAAGTCTCTCTAGAAAAGAAATAAAATGACTTGTACGGGAACTCCAAAATTCTACTCCTGTGGGTTACTTTGATTATTTCCTAAAAAATGAGTCAATTTTGAGTGAGTCAACTAAATTCAGTAAGGATTAGATTTTATATTCATAGTTTGATTTGTAGAAGAATATGTTTGCATTTCAAATAATTATTTTAAATAAGTCATTATGTGAAAGAAATGAAGATGAGCAATAATGTAAGTAACAAAATTAAACAACCGTGCTATTCAAGCGATCGCAACAGCCAAACAGACCATGATCAAATTTAGGGTTTTGTGCTTAGGGACACGGCTCATACACTTGTTTTATTGCTCTAGTTAACAACAATAGTGGATAAATGTATATATATATATAACTAAATTGAATAATAAATTAAACAGGGTTGGTTAAAAGAATGTTGTACATTTTATAAATTTAGGAAACGTGTCAAAAATATATTTTAAGAATTAATGTACGTTAAACATAAAATAACTCATACCTCAAATTTGGGCCAATCAATAACAAGGTCCAATAGAAAGTAGCTCAAAGAAGTTCCATAGTAGATAAGCCCGACAACTTTCTAAGTCTTGAAATTTAATCATAATAATTTTACTAAAAATTTAGAATTTGAATTTCAAAATTATTTATTTGAATTTTTAGTATAAATGAGAATGACCCAAGGTCGAAGGCCCTAAAAAGTCCAATATGGCCTCTCAAACGACAAAATAATGATTTGGTCAAAAATTAGGATAAGAATTAACTTTGGCCTGAAAAAGGGTTTGGGCCCAACCTAAAAAGGGTTTGGGCCTGGGCCAACAACCTGTACCACAACCCAGCAACTTGGACCACGACCCAAAACATTGTGGTTCGTGGACGATTCAAGCCACAACCTTCAGCAATCTTGTGGGATTGCTGATGGCTGAAAGGCTGAAGCTTCCGATCGAGAATTCCTTCCTAACCTCTGGCATTCGTATGAGCAAATCAAAACCACTAGAAAAACGTTCTATATCTAAATTCCAGTACCAAACCAACAGTCCAGTATTTAAAACCAACACCATTCCGTAATTCACAGGGACTCTAAAAAAAATATTAAAGATTTCATCCTTAACGGGAGATGTACCTCATTGCCAAACGAAATATGTCGGCGCCGACTTCCCGACGTTAATGTCCCACACTAAATCCTTAAAATTAATTCACCCGTTAATCAGTAAATGAGAGGAAGAGGGCAAGTGAACCAAGGCGAAGAACGAGAGAAGCTTACCTTGGCGAAGAACGAGAATGGTCGACTCGTCGTAGAACTCACACCATTGAAAAACATTATGAACATAGCTTAACTGCGATGGCAAGTCTAGACGATACGTCACTGGGCCAACTCTCTCAATAATCTGAAAAGAACCAACATATTTGGCAGCTAACTTCCCTTTTACTCCAAAACAGCTTATACCTTTCATGGGTCTGACTTTAAAAAATATGAAATTTCCATCCTCAAACTCAACTTCTCTCCTTAACAAATTTGCATAACTTTTTTGGCGACTTTAAACTATTCTCGGCCTTTATTTAATCAATTGAACTTTTTCATTAGTTTCTTGTATCACATCAGGCCCAAGAGTAACATGCTCTTCGGCCTCAGCCTAACATAATGGTGATCTGCACAGTCTTCCATATAAAGCTTCATAGAGTGAAACCCCAATACTCGTTTGATAGTTATTGTTATAAACAAACTCTACTAGAGGTAAATTATCTATCTAGCTATTACCGAAATCTAGAATACAAGATCTTAACATGTCCTTGATAATCTGAATTGTACGCTCAGACTGTCCATCCGTCTGAGGATGATGCGTAGTACTCAAACTAAGTTTAGTGTCCAAAGCTCTCTGAAGGGTTTTCCAAAATTTTGAAGTGAATCTCAGATCTCTATCTGAAACAATATTTGAAGGAATACTATGAAGATGAACAATATTCTCAATATACAATTTACTTAACCTCGTTAGGAAGTAATCCATTCTAATTGGAAAAAAATGCATAGATTTAGTCAATGTATCAACTACTACCCATACTGCATCAAATTTCTGTATTGTCTTTGTCAAGCCAGTCACAAAATCTATAGTAATTTTATCTCACTTTCACTCAAGAATAGGTAAATGCTATAACAACTTAGCTGGTCCTTGATGCTCTACTTTTATTTGCTGACAGGTCAAACACGTAGAAACATATTCTGATACGTCTAGCTTCATTCCAACCCACCAAAATTGACGCTTCAAGTCATGATACATTTTTGTTCTGTCAGGATGAATAACCAATCTTGATTTATGGTTTTATGCTAGAATAGCTTGTCTCAAATCCAAATCACTAGATACTACAACTCGATCTCTTAAATATAGAAAACCATCTGAACAGATCTTCCAACCATCAAACTGTTTGCCTGCTTGGATCTTTTCAACCCTTTCCTGAAGTTCGCCATCAGATTTCTGTATATCCGTAGCACGTTGCAGAAGTGTAGAGTTGCTATCAAATTAAACCCTCGTATTGTCTAATCATCCTCCAGATACCCCAACTCATAATCCGCAATGGTCAAACATCTTTTCCAATCCTCCAATACTAGACAAGATAAGGAACTCCCTGGATAACGACTCAAGGCATCAGCCACAACGTTAGCCTTTCCGAGATGATATTCCAAAGAGAAATCATAATCTTCCATATATTCCATCTATCGGCACTATCAAAGATTTAAATCCCTCTGCATGAAAAGCTATTTCAAACTCTTGTGATCAGAAAATATTTCAAATTTAGCACCATATAGATAACTCCGCTAAATTTTTAATACAAATATAATAGCAGCTAACTCCAAATCATGTATGGGGTAATTTTGCTCATGAGTTTTCAACTATCGAGTTGTGTAAGCAATCACTCTATTTTGTTGCATCAACACACAACCTAAACTGATTCCCGATGCGTCAGTAAATACAGCGTACAATAAATTCTCATAAGGCATTCCCAAAGTTAGAGCGGTAGTTAACCTCTGTTTAAGCACATCAAAAGCTGTCTGACATCCGTCGTCCCAAATAAACTTTACGTTTTTCCTAGTCAATTGTGTTAGAGACATAGTAACAGAAGACAAGTTTTTCACAAATCAACAATAGTAACCAATCAAACCTGAGAAACTTCTTACCTTAGTGACGTTTTTGGGTGGCTTCCAATCTAATACCACTTCGATCTTAGCCGGATTCACAGATATGCCATCTTGAGAAACAATATGACTTAAAAATTTCACCTCAGTCATCAAAAGTTGCACTTTTCCTGTTTTGCAAATAACTGATGTTCACGCAACGTCTCTAAAACCATTTTTAAGTGTTCCATATGTATGTCGTGAGTCTTGGAATATATTAAAATTCCATCGATAAAAATCACCACAAATTTATCAAGATAGGGACGGAAAACTCTATTCATTAAGACCATAAAGACAATTGGCGCATTAGTTAATCCGAAAGGAAGCACTAGAAATTTGAAATGTCCATATCAAGTTTGAAGGGCTGTTTTAGGGATATCTTCTTCATGAACCTTCATTTGGTGATAACTCGACCTCAAATCAATCTTTTTAAAATATTTAGATCCACCCAGCTGATCAAACAAATCGTTAATCTTCAGCAACAGGTATCTATTCTTAACTATCACTTGATTTAACTTTCGATAATCAATACACAAGTGTAACAAACCATTTTGTTTCTTTGTAAATAAAACTGGTGCATCCCAAGGCGAAATACTATTCTAGATAAAACCTTTGTGTAGTAATTTATTTAACTGAGTTCTCAACTCCTTTAGTTCAGTAGGAGCCATGCGGTACAGAGCAATAGAAATAAAAGTAGTACCAAGAACTAAATCAATAGTAAACACAATCTCACGATTGGGTGGTAACCTAGGCAGATCCTCATGGAAAAACATCGAGATAATCACAAACTATCAATATCCTCAGAATCTAGCCTGATCGTAACAAAATCATTACTAATTGCAAAGACACTTCTAACTACAAAGCATTAATCCAAGATTTTGGGCAAAACATGCTTATAGTTTGATTCTAGAGTGCGAAATGAGCCTCAACAACTTGAATGAGTCTTTTAATGTCTATGTCCTACCAGCAAAAAACAAACTGATTTTGACTATATTCAAGATGATAAGAAAAAACATCATGTCTAGGATCGTAAAGAAACATCAAAAGATGGCCAAGTCAACAGACTTATTGTGTCCTCAGATAAGGAAAAAGTTGGATAAACTACAACTGGGAGCTCGAAGCTGCTTGGTTTGAGGTTAGTGACAGAAACGAATAGTACGTCGTTGATTTGGATGAACGTACTTGTAGTTGTTACAAGTGGGAACTGATTGAAATCTCGTGCGTGCATGCAATATTGTGACTGCATTTTGTAAGGAAATTAGTTGAAGATTATGCTCATGAATGTTATTACTGGGAAACATACATAGGGATATACTCCTACTTTGTTCAGCGTGTTAGTGACCAACACATGTGGCTTGAAATAGATCAGGATCTAATTTTGCCACTGACAATAAAGTGATGACCAGGTAGGCCTCAAAAATAAAGAGTGAGAGGCATTGATGAGCTCCAAAACTGGATAGTTTTGCAGAAGAAAAAAGGTCAACATGGCATATAGCATATAAAATCCGCAATTTTTGGATTTTATATTTTTTGGATTAAATTTTTCACTTTGACCAATTTAAATTTTCTTGTGTTGACTAAGTCTTTGCCATATGTCACTTGTCTTTGGCCACGTGTGAAAGAGTCCAATCAATGGTAAACTAGTGTGTTCTGTGTTTTCCTACAGCCCGAAGCTAAGAGATTATGCCTGGTAAGTTTATTTATTTGTATTGTGAGTTCGTGTTTCATTGATCTAATTTCGTGTTCTTGTTGGGTTTTGTCGAATTAGGATTTAATGATTTTATTTAATATTTATAATATATTAATTAATTATATATATATATATATATATATATATATATATATATATATATATTAAAATATTAAATAAAGTAAGTAAATTTTAATTCTTTTGTCTTAAAGGGTTGTCCCCTTCCTTTTTTTGGGAGTGTCAGTGGCGCGTGAAGGCAAGGGAGTAGAGAATCGGCGAACGAACCTTGTCATTTCTCTGCCCCATTTGTGTCGTTAGAGTCTTGATCCACGTCTCTTGTCAAGGGATTTTGCGGGCAAATCCATTTATAAGGTATTTATTTGAGTTGTGTGTCATGTTGGATATTAAGTCCAGATATGAGCTTGTAAGCTCAAAAATTTGAAGTGTTTGGTTCAATGTTAAAGCCATGGAGACAAAAACCCAATCGTGGAAGGATTCCCTTCTTCCTCGCAATGTTGTTTAGGTGTTGAGTCAAGCATCTGCGGTGGATACTCGATGGAGTGTTTGCTGAGGAACACATTCACAAGGTTCTCTCAGTCTACGGTGGAAAGTGTTCTTGATCTGCAATGGAATGAACCCATGGTCTATACCGGAACATGTCTCAGTTTGCAGCGGAATGCGAAACGTGTTTGTGGTCCGCAGCGCGATCTAGGTAACCACGTGCTGTTCTGTAGCAGAGTCAGGTTTAAGTGATCCATGTGTTTTGGATGTGTCCGTAGAACAATAAATTTTCCAAGAACTTTTCGCGATGTACATTTCCGCGGAAGCTTGACCTTCTATGAGGGCATTGTTGCCCGTTTCCAATTTCTCACAAAGGTCCCCACAAATGCATTATCTTGCGTCCACGGATGTACTGTTTTGCACCTACGAACACCCTTCCACTCTGTTTCTTCATAGAGTTTTCTGGACCGTAAGGTGTGTGGTCGGCTGTTGCAAGGTCCCGATTGACCTTCGCTGTGTCTTTTTGACACTAACGAATCCCAGTTGACCTTTGCTTCATTTCATTGACATTGCATGGTCCCAGTTTACCATAGTCGTGTTGGGTTGACTCCGGCTATGTCTCCTCGACTACTGAGTTGCTCGGTTCGTAAGTTGTGTTTCTTCGATTGTAGCCGTGTCTTGTCAATCAGGGCAGTCTTTCTGATTAATTGTTGTTGTGCTTAATTTACCGCATTGTTGATTCCTGAAGTTTGAGGTTTAGTGAATTTCACTCGGTTTCGTCAGCCATGTCTTGTTTCCAGTGGTGTAGGTTCTCAGTTCAAGTTGGAGGTTCTGTCACTCCTTGTATCTAACCAGGAAGTCTTGTGTAAATCTTTCTGATCTATTTTGATTGCCTATTTGGAGACTTCTGTTTTGTCTCTAGTGTCTGATTGGGGTTCTTGGTCTTGGTACAGGACCCGTTTATTATCCCTTGTGTAATTATTAAGATTTTGACTTAGACTTTGACATAGGTTTCAGAGATGTTACTGGTTTTGACTCTCGCTTCTGATAGCGCGTAAAGCTGATTAGTCGGTAAGGTTGTTGAGGTCGTCTATGAGGTAGGGATTTTTATACTTTATGCACTGCATTGCATTATGGTTTTCTAACTACTATTTTGGGGGTTGCCACATATGAAAACCCGACGGGGGCTATTTCGACAACAGGTCTATTGTTATGTATACATATGTATGTTTTCTCACGTTTACTTTATTGTACATGGTATTCTGTTTTGGTTATTCGTATATATTTGGAGGATGAATCATTTTGATGCTTTGGGCAGTCTTGCCACTAAAGCATCATGAGGCTATCCTGTGCAATCTTCTGTTGCGTGAAGATTGTTTGTTTGCATGTGTGAAATGGGTAATAGGGGATTGGTGACATGTTCTTGGGTTTTGAATCCCTAAAGGTGAAATGGGTAATAGGGCAGTGATGACGCGTTCCTTGGGTTTCGAATCCTAGAACCTGGCCAAGGTTTTTAGTCACACGGATTGAAAGATTGTTAGTTACTGAGTTTTGCTCACCTAGTACCTTTCTATTTGATGAGTGGTGTGACGGCTCATAGCTCTACTGGCTGACAACCCTTGTCAACTTGGATCTAGCATGTAGCTAGTTAAGGAGCAATTCATCGCCGACAATCTTATCCGTTCTTAATCCATACATTTGGTGTCACTACCTGGTCTATGGACCGCATGCACCTTTTTCTTCTAACTCATGAGGTGTTGCCAATCGACAGATTGCCACCTTTTAATGCATGTGTCGGATGGGTCCTTGAGTGACCATCATTTTTCACTAATGATGTTTTTGGTTGAAAAATGATGTATGTCTATCTTTGTGACATAGATGTCTATGTATACAACATATTTTGATCAAAGCCTTGATCAAAGCCTCATCGATGGCTGTTTGATAAAATAATGAAGAGATTTCAAAGTGATTTAAAAATACATGTACTGTAAAAAGAAGCATGAACTTTGGTTTCCTGGGAGAAATATAAAACCATTTTCTCATGCATTGCATTTAGTTTAAATTTTCATACTGAGCTAGTCACTCATCCCTCGACTTTTTTTTCTAGGTTTAGTTGGGATGGTTTGGTGATGCTTCTAAGGTGTGGTTATGTCACGACCTGGAGGCTGGCCTAACAGAACCACCAGTCAGGCAACCTGATCCTCTTAGAGGACCTGATCACCCAGCCCAAGGCATAAATTTTATCAAAAGACTTTCATCATTTAGCGTAGCCCAAAAGTTATGGCCCTGGGTTCGTATAGTAATCACGAGAATAAACGATACATAAAATAAATAATTCAAATACTGTGCAACAAACCCAACCAACAAAATTAAGGTTTACAGACCAAGTAGTAATAATAATGTCCTCACCAAATAACAATTTTAAATACTCTGATCAAAAATAGAAATAAAAAGGAAAGCTCCAACTCTAAGTACTTAGAGCAATGAAATAAATATATATTAAATATATTTATAAATCCAATAACTCTAATCCAAATTCCATTTTCGATTTCGAGTCACTCCAAGTGCTAATCGACAACGTTTCTTTAACCAAATAATTTATCCATTTCACTTCTTGAATTAATTTACCGCTCGGTAATATCCAATTTTTTCTATTTTGACTATTTGACCAAGAATTCACACGTGACCGCTATGTGACAAATCGAATCAACTTTTCAATGCCTTGACTAATTTTAACGTGAAAAATTTATACGTGAAATTTAATTTTAAAAATTTCACGGGTTTTACAGATTACCTCAAATTTAGATTCCTATTGGTGTCTCCCTGTCGTCCTCAGTGAAGATATTTACATTTCTTTTATTAGTTTGTTTATTTTATCTTGGTGTTGAATTATTTTATTTCCTGCACAATGTTTTCTCTTTGCTAGTTATGTTATCTTTAACTCTTGTTGATCACTCTGTGAACCCTAACCCTTGTGTTTTGTGTTTTGGGTTTTAGGTTTTGGGCTTAATTCTTGTTAAGACTTCTGCTTTCAACCTAGCCTTGGGCTAGACAATCGAGTTCTCTCTGAGGATCAGATTGCTTAATCCAAAATTTCTATTAGGTTAGCCTCTGGATCGTAACATAGCAGGTGTCAGGGTGTGGGCTACAATACCCGTACTTGTCAATCAGTGGTAGGGAAAGCGACAGAAGTGGAATAGGAAGAGACGGAAGAGGAAGCTCACATTACATATTTATGAGCTTTACATTTGCTGTTGGGACGCAAGTATGTTATTACGTTTAAAATTTCATAAATAATTGTAATTATTTACGTTTATTACGTTTGTTATGCATGAGTCTTACGTGCTAGATCCACATCGTTGGTGATCATGTAGTCCATGAAGAAATTTTTTATTGGCGATAAATTGCGATTTTTATTGTCTGTTTATATTATTGGTATTGATATTCTATTTTCAGCTTGAAATTCTCCTTGTATATGTGTATTGTGAATGACTAAAGGGGAAGGAAAGAAATACAAGGATTACTATGTCAATATATATATTTTTTATTATGAAAAAAAATGAAAGAACTGCATAATTAAAAGTTTAAAAAATCATTACAAGTCAATGGTAATAACAAAAAGGAAGAGAACTATTAGATAAAATGTAAAATTGAGTCTAGGGCAATAACCACAGATGCCAGGGGAAGTGTCACGCCCATAAATTTCTTATCTTAAAATGTGTAGCTTGAAATACATTTTTCTTCAAACAAATATTTTTTTTAAAAATATTTACATATACTTCAAAACAAGTTTACAAAACTTAAAAGTTCATTACATCAAACTCTTTTTCGTGAGCTATCTCCAAGCAATTAAATTTGCCATAACAATTCAAGCAGCCGCCCATATGTATGCTCCATCAACATTGTCATCTTTCATATCAATCAACATGAGTCTTATGGTCAATCTCCGTACCTACACCACAAGATTCACTTATATGCCTATTGCTTAGTAAGTAATGCATGAATGTCATGTACATGATATATCTTTTTGTAAAACATTCATTTTAGTTTATTCTTTCATTTTCTTTCTTTTCATGTTACATTTTAATATTAGGGATCTCGTCCACCAAAGTTTCAATCATTGGGGGAAACACACCCACCAAAGCTTTTAACATTGGAACACGACACCAAAACCTCAATCATTTGGGGTAAACATCCACCAAAGCCTTTATCATTGTGGGAAACAAGCCCACCAAAGTCTCTTTATTGTAACACGATACCAAAGCCTCAACCATTGGGGGTAAACAAGCACCAAAGTCTCTATCATTGGGGAAAACATGCCCACTAAAACCTTTATCATTTAGGACCACGTCCACCAAAGCCTCTATCATTGGAATCATGAAGCCAAAGCCTTTATTACATGATACATTGCATTATTAGTCATTTACTCATGAAAACATGAATGTTTATCTGTATGTTCATAACATCTATTTTCATGTGAAATCACACATTACACATATCAAAGCATTATCTGTACTGTCAATGTTACCACAAATCCTCAACAACATTATCAATTATACATGTATAAATTATCATAGAAAATACTCAATCAACCATAGTATAAACCCTCTAGCATATCCTCAATCCATATTGACATAAACACAATTTCATAATTCATAGCACCTTGTGATGTAGGCCAAAAGAGCCAAATGCGCACAACATTACTTACCTTGAGGTCTTCACACAATGTTCTGCAACTTATGAAGTTATCTCCTTAATCTTCAATACCTAGAACATGTCAAACTCCATATTAGCATCAATTCATGCACTAGTAGCTCAAAACATACATAACCCTTAACATACTCCACCAAACTCTTTAACTCCAAAACTCACACTTAACCAACTTGTTCATAATAAAATAACAATTGACTTGAATAAATCTTTATGCATACTTAGATAAAACATATCAAAAATCAAGCCAATAAACATCAATTTCTTATTTTCCCTTCACTATTTTCATCCAATTTCAAACATTCATAACTCATGCTATACTTAACCAATTCCACTAATTTCAAAGTCTATCATTTCTTTGAGGTGTCTAATATAACATAGTAGAATCATTTTACATAACAATTGCCTTAAGGTGACCTTAGCTTCCATGTACCAAAACTATGTAGTTTTGACCTATTTCATGTCATCCATCATTTTCTACCCATAAATCTAACCAAACTTCTTGAAATTCCATTAAAACATAAAATGAACTCACTTACCTTCAAAGGGTAGAAGAAGAAAATTACAGCTTCTTAGAGAAATCCTTCTCTTCTTCCCAAAGTTACACGGTTGAACCTTACCTCACAAAAGGATGGCTTCATATATAACCTACTAGCCCAAGCATGAAGTGTCATCCTCTTCAACATCAAACATGCTGATTCATTACATTTAGCCCACTTAAATCATGACATGTTACCTCATTTTGGGTGACCTTTCACATTTCCAGTCGATCGCTCACTAACTCTGGTCGTCCGCTCCCTCCTTTTTCAAAGGAAAACCTTATACGGGATGTTCTTGCGTGGATGTCCAACCTTCTGCGGAAAGTCATTTTCACACTATTGCGGACGACTGCAACCTCGTGTCCAGTCAACCGCATTTCTACCTAAGGCTAAAACCTTACAATCTGTCTATGGATCGATTGACTGCATCGTTAATGCTAGGCGACCGCAAAACTACCTAGACATATACATTCTCCATTGTCTTTAGTTCAGACGACTGCACTCTCAATCCGGTCCACCGCAAAATGACCCGAGAGCTTCCAAATGTGTGATCTGGGTGTTAGCACCCTTCTGCAAATACTTAAATTTGTCTTGGACTGGTCGATCGCTCTCTTACCCTAGTCGACGTGAATCCATCCGAGAGCAATTTAACTGAGTGATTGTGCACTTAACCTTCACCCTTCCTTTAACATAAATTTATCTATGATAACAAGGTACTTTAACAACCACAATTCAACCATATCAACACAAAAATCATTAAATATTGCATAATGTATACTTAATACTATCAAATTCAAGGTATTATGTAAGAAGTGCCGTAGACACTCGATCTAAAGACAAAACGTGTTGAAGAAGTGCCGTAGACACTCGATCTAAAGACAAAAACCATGTTGAGGGTGCAAATTCCCAGTTTTGAGACAATGAATTTTTTAGTTTTTATGCGAACACGTTGTGGATGCTTGGTAATAGGCAAAAAATTGTTGAGGATGGCTCGAATGTCCAGTCTTGAGGGAGTGAATTTTTGAGTTTTTCAGCAAACGACTGTAGCGAACGTACAACCCTCATATCCAAGTATGACTAGCGAATATCCATAGCAGACCTACAACCTTCACTGCCTCATCCTTGGGTGTCCACATCTTAACTTCCTCGCTTGTCCATTGAAAAACTCAAAAATTCATTGCCTTGGGACTAGGCGTCTGTGCCCTCCTCAACATAGTTTTTACCTCTTATCAGGCGTCTGCGCCAACTGTGTTAAAAACATGCAATGGTACTAGGCGTTTGCACCATCCACAACATGTTTTACCTTTGGACTAGGCGTCCGTGACACTTACCCAAGCGTTCGCACTTATTTTCCTAGGCTCACTTTTGCCATTTATTCAACCATTTTATCTCCCTTCACTATTACCATTAACTTGTAATGATTTTTTAAGTTATTAATAATTAAGTTCTCTTATGTTTTTCATAATAAAAAAAAATTGGATAGAGTATCCTTTGTATTTTTGCATTCCACTTGAGTCATATACATACATGACAAATAATTAATATTACAAATCATAATTTCCAACCAATATAAAAAAAAAATATCCAACTTCATAATATCAAACTTGATAAGCAACCAAAGTGAAAGGTTGCAAATGCAGCAGATGAAAATTGTCTTGACAGATTCTAGAATGGATTTTGT
The DNA here is from genome assembly GCA_022433065.1 of Begonia loranthoides. Lineage (NCBI taxonomy): Eukaryota > Viridiplantae > Streptophyta > Magnoliopsida > Cucurbitales > Begoniaceae > Begonia > Begonia loranthoides. The sequence goes on along the minus strand of CM039479.1, from coordinate 8,344,341 downwards.
CAGTGCAACAACTCGGTCAAATGGATGAATTTTCACTTGATTTTTGAACAACACCGAGGGTACTATGTATAGAAAATGTCCTCCAAATTTTGTGGTCAAATGCATTTGGAAATAGAGTTACACCTGAAAGGTTACAAGTTACTTAGAATCAGATTTAGGGTTCTGGACAATTCTTGGAAGGGAGTTTCGGATGAATAAAAATGGTGTAAACGGACGAATTTGGACACCATTTTTGGACAGTTAATTATGGAATGGATGAAAAAGAAGACCTCAAACTTTCAAGGTTAGAATCAATCGGGAAAAGAAGATATACCCGAATGAGTGCAAGCTGGTCTGAAGAGATGCCAATCACAACCTTCAACTTCAATAGCTGTCTTCCACAAAAAGGAGCACTCCAACTTGATATTTCTTGAGTTTGTATAACATTGCTTGAGATTCACCTCTCAGGTAAGGAGGGGAGAAGACTGTAATAGGGAGCTTACTTGTTCAAACTCTCACAAATGAACAAGAAATCTACACAACACAAACTGATTGATAACAATTGGGGTTGTGGGTTCTTGCAAAAAATCAAGGAGAAACCAACGACTATGAGGTTTTCTTTCATTCAAAACTGATATTAAACAACCCTATGGGCAGATTAAATGGTCCCCCAAAATTAGGGCTAATGTCCTAAAGGAAAATTACCAAAAATGCCCTCATAACACACTTACTCGGCTAGAACATACTCTAGCCGAGTGACACTTTTACTTTGAGTTTAAAAATATTCCAATTAGCATAAAATAAATAAACATAAATATAAATTAATCATATATCTAATTAACTATCTTCAAGCTCCTCCTTCAAGTGACATAAAGATGCGAGCTCCCAAATAAGTAGATATGAAGCTCTTTGTTTAAGACGTATTTGGCATAGTAAATGATCTTAAAATTTTATGAAATGCCAAATTTTGAAAAGCTTGAGAAGTCAACTACAATCTTTATGAAGAGCATGTGTTGTTTTAAGATTGCTATAGCTGCCAAAAATACTAAATATGCCTTGAGGGTCAGATTGCCGGCAGTTTTGGAATGCTTAATAATTTTCTTAATCTTGTACTTGAATTTCCACTTATATTTAATCTTGAACAACTCCAGGTCATATTGGGATATTTGATGAACGTAGTGAATATTTTGAATACCTTTTCTTCTTGATCACCTACAAAATAAACACTAAAATTATGATTAGTAAATCTCTATGCATATTTGTGAGTTAAGGGATCCCGTAGCACATCAAAACCAATATAAAAAATAATTAACATTACAAATCAAAGAGTACAAAACTGAAGATTACAATAACAAAAAACCTAAATGCCTGCTGAGGGTCTAACGTTGAAAGATGGAGGAGCTACTGGGTCATCCACATGCCTTGGTGCGTAAACGAATGTGTCGTCCTCATGATCCTCCATATTTTTCTCAATTTTGCTCTGTTGATCCACAGTTGCTTGTTGAGTGGAGCTAAGATCTTCCATTATTCTACCCATTGCTTCAACGTAGAAGTCATAATTGCTCAGCAAGCTGACATCATGTTCAATCTCCCTTCAATCATCGACATAGCGTGGGATGACTGAGGAGGAGGCAGAATAGGATTATCATTCTCAAGATCTGAGGCTGCTTGAGGAGGGTCTGTCGACGTGGATGGTCATTGTGTGGTCTTGAATACCCATTCACCTTTAACTTTGATGATTTTCATCCAAGCCAAGGTCACATGGTTGTACACATCCACTGCCTTTTCCATTCACCTCAGCTCATCCACAGATAGCGTTATCATGTTACGCTTAACAATTTTCTGAATAAGTCCATTATACAGTAGGTTTTTCTTGCAGTTGTTGAGGATATCGTACATATGACTCAGAATCACATATCTTAGGTTGAATCTCTTTCTGTTGTAGATCTTCTCTATCAAATAGAGATCCATGCAGCTAACATGGTCTCGATGTCCATCCCGAGATAGAATCATGTGCGAATCATGTGATAGATCACGCAAGTTTTGGCATTTAGGTCCTTGGATTTTGGCTTGTAAAATGCTCCAATGTCGGGATTGCGGTGCAATTGTTGAAGCAATATCAGACTTTCTCCTTATTTAATGAAATTTGGCTCCTGAGATACATTATAATACTCGTTGCTTGTTTCCTTCGTGAAACATCCAACCAGCTCATTCATATCATCTGGTGTTAACCTTATCTCCCGTCCAAACATATAACTCTTAACTACAAACGGTTGGGTGCGCATGGTCAAATTCGCATTGGAAAATCTTAACTATACGCCCGGAGTAATTGCCGCCTATTTTGCACAACCCAACAATTCCAACTCTCTCCTAACTTATTAAACGTATCAAATTCTACTATTCTAGAGGAAATAACCGATCGATGTTTAATATCATTGTCGTACCATTCCTTCAAGGTCACCATCCTGAATTTCGGTGAGAAAAATTTGTTCGTCGGTCGACATGCATAGGAGGAATCCCCTTGGTATTGGCCTTGAGAGGAAGCTACTTTCCGCTTGAGATTGAGTTTTGGAGCTCTAGCTACCATTGAATGCTGGATTGGAGGAGAAAATTTTAGGGTTTGGATTTTTGAGAAATTTGGGATGGAAGGATAGCAAAATCGAGGAGAGAATTGATTTTTGAAGTTGAAACTTGAAGATTTGTGCTCTCAGGAAGTAAAAATTGATGATAATCGGCTGGAGTTCTCTCGCATTTGCCAGACATCGCCTAGGGTTCACGTGGCTTTGGTAGAGGGCACTCACACACTTATATATTTAGGTCTGCGATCGACTTGTATTTTAGTTTGGCCGTCCGCTTTATATGTATATGTGCTGCTATAGTCGCCCAGTGATAAACTGCAAGCATCCAGATGACTGTCGTTCTACCTATGTTCCAAGTGACTTTCTCGAGCGCCTGCTCATTAAGTAAGGACGCCTATGGCAGATGTCTACTGTAGTGACTGGAAATTTCCTTTAAAAAGGGGTTATTGAACTGTATATGTAGTGCTATGACCAATATTGATTTTTAATAGTAAGATAAATTATTTAATGGATGTTGGATTGAGATTTTTACTTGGATAAATTATAATTTGTCAAGATTGGAATGGTAGTTAGAATGTTGGTTGAGATGGTGCTGTGTTTTCATAAAGGGAGTTAGTTCGTTTCTGAAACATTATGTAATTGTTTGATAGAGGGAGCCGTGTTTGGGTTCTGGAAAAACAGTGCAAGGTTTAACAGGGGAACAAGGAAAATTACGTAGAAAGGAATATATCCCGTTAGGTGAGGGTGTTCGCTAAGAGGAGTGTTCGCGGATCGAAACTGTAACATCCCATAACCTTTTTGGTATAAAATTTTTCTTTTCTTTAAATCATTTGCATAATTGAAAACCAGAGTCATAAACATACAGCGGAAGTCTCAGAATAAACATACAGCAGAAGTTTTTTACATTTAAATACCACAAACTAATTACTTAATTAAACACTCAGATAAACTTAAAAAATTTATTTGAAGTCATAAAACCTTTAAAACTCTTTAAAACATTTATTTCATTTCTGTGAGCCATAAAAACAGGTCAATGTCGCCAACAGCACAAACACCCACATAGTGATACTACCTTAGCTACGTCCTTTTACAGCTTTATCCATTCATCTGCTCCTTACCTACATCAACGAGATCTAACTATGAGCCTAACGTTTAGTACGTGATATAAACGTAAAACATGAAATTCACATATTATTTCTATAGCATAACATATGGTTTTCTATTTCGTTTTTCTATTACTATTCATGTCTCTTATCATCTTTTCATCTGTTTGTGTGCCGGGCGTATCCAACCAGACCACATAAACATCTGTTTACCGTTTCTGTCTTTTACTGTTATTCTATTTGTTTATGTTTTAGGCGTATCAAACTGGTTCACACAAACATTTGTTTACTGTTCTGTATTTTACTGTTTATATGCTGAGCATATCAAACCGAACCATACAAACATTTGCTCTGGGCGTAACTAACTAGACCACAGTTGGTTTACTTATCTTTGATTTCTGTGCTGGGAGTAACTAACCGGTCCACAAAAACAACTATTTACGTTCATTTCATTTTCATATACTTAGATTTCTATGCTGGGCATAGCTAACCAGACCACAACTTTTTACGTATATTCCATTTTCATGTACTTTAAGATTTCAAGTCTTAACGTTGTTGTGCACATACAATTCTATCTAACGTATTCCTTGATCGTATCATTAAAATGTGGTCCGTCCTAACTAAGGAACTAAACTTAAATCTATAAATATATAATTCATAACAATCAATTAAACAAATAGTAAACACCCCCTAATTCCCATGATGTAGGCCCTTTCGAACAAAACACATGCAATTCCATGTACCTGAAGTCTATAGCTTTAATGGTTTAACACTTTATAGATTTTTCGCAAAGAGACCTAATCATGATTAACACATATATCTATTAATAATTACTTTTCACAAAGAGACCTAATCATGATTAACACATATATCTATTAATAATTACTTTTTAATAATAAATTTCCCTAGCTTCAACTAAGATGCTCATACTTCCAATAATGGATAACTTCTTGTCCAAACTATTAAAGAACCTTATTTTCCAAAAATCACTTTACCTAACAATGACAACCCTTAATCCAATCATAACCTTCTCCAAAAATCCACATAATAAAACCTATTATTTTCACATCTAATAACCACTTATCCTTAGAGAGTATGTAAATTGAAACATTCTTCAACGTCCAACAAAAAAATTCCTTTACCAATTATGTATCCAGAGTCTAACCAAACTCACTAACAATCTTTGTCGCATCAAATCATGCAAACCCAATTATATCAAATAGCCAGTACAACATAACCCTAACTAATTATTATATATATACATAACACCCCCAAATGACATAACATAAAAGGAGAGGGAATCAAGCTTACCACAACACCATGAATTAGAAGAACCCTATAGACCACAGAACAACAACCCTTATACACTGTTCTCCTTTCTTCCAAAATTTGCTCAGATTTCCTTTCATCCAAATACTCCCAGTTCGTCAAACCACAGCCGTCAACAACAACACCTCACAGTTTCAGCTTCTCTCAACAAAGCAACGCCAACAAAATTCCAGAACACTCCCACAAACTCACGTCCAAAATACACTCACCTCACAGAACACTCCCACGGGTTCCACTCTCTGCCACCTTACTTCAAAACATACACACTTACAACTGTTTCTCCTCATTTCGGCAGAGTAACTGATATGTCGCAAGGTCCTTTGACTAGATCGAGAGCCCGAGAGATTTCTAACTTGTTTGCTCATTTTGCAGGAGACCAATTCTATGCTAATTTTGGAGGAGCACCAACATTTGAAGACATGGAGAAGCCCTTCAATTTATTGGTTTGGANTTTGAAGACATGGAGAAGCCCTTCAATTTATTGGTTTGGACACATAGAGGAGACACCTCAAGTGAAGTCCCTCTCATGAAAAGCACCCCCACTAGGCCGTGTGTTCAATCCTCTTTTGGTATGATTTATGCCGATGTTTTTGGGAGAATAGCATTCTAGTGTTTTTGAAGATTTTCATGGTTTTAGAAAAGGAACTTTTGCATGAGAAATGAAGTGGTGATGCTAGAATCCATGGACCATACAAATTAAGCATACTCGGCCATTCACAATGCCCTAGCCGAGTGGCACATTACCATTTTATTTGTCATTTGTTTTCTTTTTGTTTTTCCCTTATTTTGTAACCCTAATGGAGCACTATATATATTACATTTCGAGCTGCTGAGCAACTAATGAACATTTTGATAAAAAAACCCTAGCTTTTGGAGAGAAACTCTTCACCTCTTTGTTGAGGAACAATCGGCCAAGCTTTTCTTGGAGAGATCCGAGTGAGTGAGCTACCATTTCTTCAATCTTTGTTCGTTTTGATTGAAGATCTTACTATCCTTCCTTGCCCTGCTCCCTCTAAGGTAGTAGATCTAAAGAGTAAGTGAGGTAAAATGCACATCTCAGCCCGGTTGGAGACACTCCTTGTGGAGTTCGATCAAAACAAAGGTGCAGATTGGTACACCTTTGACTCTTCCCGAATTTGTCTTCCATTTTTCTCCATCATCTCCATCATCAAAGTTACTAAAACCACTGCCAAAATCACCCCCTTTTCATCAAGATTCTAAGGAAGGAAACATCAACAGAAAAGAAGTTCGGGTTCGAAAGTTACACACCTTTCTTTGCTGAAGACTCAATCTGTCAATTCGCACCGACCTCTGAGCAGCTTTCGTATGAGATCTCGAGTTGCATACAGGATTTTGAGCTGAAATTTGGAAGAGACAAAATAGATATATGTGAGAGTAAGGTGTCCAAAAATCAGCTTCATTGGAGCTCTGTAGAAGAAGTTGGATCGTCACTAATCTGAAGCAGTTGTTGGAAAGTAGCAGCTGCCACCTCCTACTTGCAAGTAAGCTACTTGCTTGAAGTACTCCATTGGCATTGGTCCAATTTTTTACCCCTCTTTTGGTAGCACGTCAGCGTGGTATCAGAGCTTGATTGATCAGTGTTTAGGTTACATTTTGGTGATAATTTACTTGGTATTATGATGACAATAAGTGGAGTTCAACGACACCAAAACCAGGAAGCTTCAACTAGTTAACCGATTGCTCCTCAACCACCACCTATTGTTGAACCATCTTTGCAGCAACAAATGGATTCTTTTAAGGAAGAGATAAGGCTGATGTTACAACAATTTACATTGGCACAAAGGCCCCAACCAAATGCTGACCGACCACAATACCACCATCAAACCGCAAGGAGAAGAAATGTGGGTGCTAGGAGACCTCATTTTGATGATGATGAATCTGATTTTAATCCAAGGATTTCCACCAAAGATGAGTTGAAGAATGTCAAAGTGTCCATTCCCTCTTTCAAAGGGTCCAGCCAAGGTAATGAATTCATGGAATGGATTGAAAAGGTGGAGAAGATTTTTGGGTGCTATGATTATTCCTATGGAGCAAAAATTCAGCTTGTGGCACTTGAGCTTAACGGTTATGCTCACTTGTGGTGGGAGAACCTTAAGGCTCAGCGGAGGAGAGATAGCATGGAAGAAGTTGAAACATGGAGGGAAATGAAAACTTTGATGAGAAAGAAATTTGTGCCACTACATTACCGCCAAGAGTTGTTTTATCAAGTGCAAAGTTTGAGACATGGGTCATCGATGATTGATGAGTATTTGGCCGAGTTTGAAACTTTGAAGACTCGATGTGGACTTGAAGAACTAGAGGACCAAATCATAGCAAGGTTCATTAAAGGTCTTCACCGTGATATAGGAGGTGGCTACCAAGTTCACCCCTCAAAGGAAGTTTACCTATCCCAAGTCCCAAACCAAGGAGAATGAGAAGATAACCAACTTCAAGGGGGCAAATAACAAGGGAGTTACCATCAAAACCTTGGAGGAAAAAAAAGTGGTAGATGGAGTTCAAAGGTCGAGAGCAAGGGACATCCAATGCTTCATATGTCTCAGACATGGCCACATTGCCTCTCAATGCCCCAATAAACGAGTTATGATCTTTAGGGAGGCCACAAATGAGTTAATTAGTGAGGATGAAGATGAAGAATCCACCACCCTTGAAGAGGGAGCGGAAGAAGTTGATATGGCCAAGAGATGCTTGGCACAAGAAGCACCTTTGTTGATGGTGATTCGGAAATCTCTAGTTGCTCACACCCGTGGAGACAATGAGCAAAGAGAGAATATTTTCTTTAGTAGATGCCTAATCAAAGAGAAAGTGTGCTCACTCATCATTGATGGAGGGAGTTGCACAAATGTGGCTTCTCAAGAGCTTGTGGACAAGTTGCATTTGGAGACCACCATGCACCGAATCCATACCACTTGAGTTGGTTGAATGACCGGAGTGTTGAAGGTATCCAAGCAAGTAAAGATTGATTTTGCTATTGGGGGCTATGAAGATCAAGCCCTATTTGATGTAGTACCAATGAGTGCAAGCCATATTTTGTTGGGAAGACCATGGCAATCCGATCGGAGAGCATTACATGATGGTTACACCAATGAGTACTCACTCAAGCACCAAGGCAAGAATTTCATTTTAATGCCTCTTAGTCCAAAGCAATTAGCACAAGAAGAGGAAGCTAAGAGGGAACAAAAGTCCAAGACCAACTTGTTTTTGTCAAAGAATGAGTTGAGGAAGAGTCTTTGTGAAGGAGGGCCGATTGTCCTCATTTTGTTCAAAGAAAGAATGGAGGAGCTAGGAGTGGTTCTTAAGGAAGTTGCACAACTCCTTAAAGCGTTTCAAGATGTTTTTCCTGAGGAGTTACGTCAAGGCCTTCCACCCTTTCGAGGGATTGAGCATAGAGTTGATCTTGAGCCCGGAGTAGTTCTTCCAAACCGTTCCGCTTAAAGACTAAACCCGGAGGAGGCCAAAGAACTTCAAAAACAGGTTCAAGAACTTCTAGAGAAAGGTTATATTTGAGAACCAATGAGTCCTTGTGCTGTCCCTAGTTTATTGGTGCCTAAGAAAGATGACATTATGAGAATGTGCATTGATAGTAGGGCTATAAATCAGATTACTATTAAGTATCGGTTTCCCATACCAAGGTTGGAAGACATGCTTGATGAGCTTAGTAGGGTGGCTATTTTCTCCAAAGTGGATTTGAAGAGTGGTTATCACCAAATCTGAATGCAAGAAGGTGATGAATAGAAGACGGCTTTCAAGACTAGGCATGGTCTCTTTGAATGGTTAGTGATGCCTTTCGGTTCAACAAATGCTCCTAGTACTTTCTTGAGATTAATGAACCATGTGTTGAAGGAGTTTTTGGGAAAATTTATTGTGGTATACTTTGATGATATTCTTGTGTATAGCTCGGATTTGGATTTGGATTTGCATGTGAAGCATCTACGATTGCTATTTAAAACTTTGAGAAAGGAGAAATTATTTGGGAATTTTAAAAAGTGCTCTTTTGCTCAAGAAAGAGTACATTTCTTGGGATTTATACTTTCAAAAGATGGCATGGAGGTGGATGAAGCCAAAGTGGTGGCCATTAAAGAGTGGCCGATTCCAAAGAGTATTTCGGATGTGAGGAGTTTTCATGGATTAGCCTCTTTCTATAGGAGGTTCATTCAAAACTTTAGCACCCTCATGGCTCCTGTGACTGATTGTATAAAGAAAGGGAGAGAATTCCAATGGAATGAAGCATGTCAAAGAAGTTTTGAAGACATCAGCAAAAATTGTGCCGAGCTCACATCCTTCGACTACCCGATTTCAATAAAGTGTTTGAATTAGAATGTGATGCTTCGGGTTTGGGGATTGGTGCTATCCTAAAGCAAGAAGACAAACCAATTGCTTTTTTTAGTGAAAAGTTGAAGGGTGCCACACTCAACTATTCAACCTATGACAAAGAGTTCTATGCGGTTATCCAAGCATTGGAGGTATGGCAACACTATTTACTTCCTAAAGAGTTTGTTATTCATACGAACCAGCAAGCTTTGAGGCACCTCAAGAGTCAAAACAAGTTGAATAGAAGACATGCAAAGTGGCTTGAGTTTTTTAAACGGTTTCCCTACATCATTAAGTACAAGAAAGGAGAGACCAATGTTGTTGCTGATGCACTTTCTAGGAGGTGCAACAATCTAACCGAATTGAATACAAGAATAATGGGATTTGAATGGATCAAAGGTGCATATTTGGAAGATGAAGACTTCAAGGAGATCTACCAAAATTTATCTCAAGGCAGGACCGAGGGCACTTACCATCTCATGGATGGATATCTTTGTAAAAGTGGTCGGATTTGTGTGCCGAGGGGGAGCCTTCGAGAGTCTTTGATAAAGGAAGCTCATGAGGGAGGTTTAGCATGTCACTTTGGTGAAAAGAAGACATTAGAGGTTGTGAAGGAGCATTTCTTTTGGCCACATCTTCAAAGAGATGTTCACAAAGTGGTGGAGAAATGCATTACTTGCAAGAAGTCCAAGAGCCGATTACTACCCCAAGGACTTTATATGCCATTATCGTTTCCAAGCCATCCATGGATTGAGGTGGGCATGGATTTTATTTTGGGGTTGCCACACACTAGTAGATCCAAAGATTCAATTTTTGTGGTTGTGGATAGATTTTCAAAGATGGCACATTTCATACCTTGTTTCAAAGTTGATGATTCAAGCCATATTGCTAATTTGATCTTCGGAGAAGTGGTGAGACTTCATGGTGTTCCCCAGTCTATTGTGTCGGATCGGGATACCAAATTCCTTAGTGCTTTTTGGGGAAGTTTATGGAGGAAGATTGACACTAAGCTCTTTTTTAGCACCTCCTTCCATCCCCAAACGGATGGCCAAACAGAAGTTGTTAATAGGACTCTCGGAACACTATTAAGGAGCATTCTTAGAGGGAAGCTCAAGGATTGGGATTACAACTCCTTTATGTGGAGTTTGCATATAATCGAAGCATGCACACTTCCACTCAGAAAACGCCCTTTGAAGTTATGTATGGCTTCAATCCTTTAACTCCCTTGGACCTCATTCCTATTAGATCAAAGGAGATGACCAATACCAAGGGAGAAGCCAAGGCCGAACACATCAAATCTTTGCATGAATCGGTGAGGAAGTCAATTGAAAAGAAGAATGAACCCTATGCTAAGCAAGCCAATAAGGGCAGAAAAAAAGTGATCTTCCATGAAGGGGATCTTGTGTGGCTTCACCTACACAAGAAGAGGTTCCCAAGCAAAAGAAAATCCAAGCTCATGCCTAGAGCCGATGGACCCTTCCGAGTACTACAAAGGGTGAACAACAATGCATACAAAATTGACCTTCCCGGAGACTATGGAGTGTTAGCCACTTTCAATGTACAAGACTTGTCACCCTATATAGAACTTGAAAATGACCAAGAGAATTCAGGGGAAGAACTTGATTTGGGGACAAATCCTCAACTACCCCGGGAGGATGATATGCCGCAAGGTCCCTTGACTAGATCGAGAGCCTGGGAGATTTCTAACTTATTTGCTCATTTTGCAGGGGATCAATTCTATGCTAATCTTGGAGGAGAACCAACATTTGAAGACATGGAGAAGCCCTTCAATTTATTGGTTTGGACACATAGAGGAGACACCTCAAGTGAAGTCCCTCTCGGCCCTCATGAAAAGCACCCCCACTAGGCCGTGTGTTCAATCCTCTTTTGGGGATCAATTCTATGCTAATCTTGGAGGAGAACCAACATTTGAAGACATGGAGAATCCCTTTAATTTATTGGTTTGGACACATAGAAGAGACACCTCAAGTGAAGTCCCTCTCGGCCTTCATGAAAAGCACCCCCACTAGGCTGTGTGTTCAATCCTCTTTTGGTATGATTTATGCCAATGTTTTTGGGAGAATAGCATTCTAGTGTTTTTGAAGATTTTCATGGTTTTAGAAAAGGAACTTTTGCATGAGAAATGAAGTGGTGATGCTAGAATCCATGGACCACACAAATTAAGCATACTCGGCCATTCACAATGCCCTAGCTGAGTGGCACATTACTATTTTATTTGTCATTTGTTTTCTTTTTCCTTTTCCCTTATTTTGTAACCATAATGGAGCAATATATATATATATATATATATATTACATTTCGAGCTGTTGAGCAGCTAATGAACATTTTGATAAAAAAAACCCTAGCTTTTGGAGAGAAACTCTTCACCTCTTTGTTGAGGAACAATCGACCAAGCTTTTCTTGGAGAGATCCGAGTGACTGAGCCACCATTTCTTCAATCCTTGTTTGTTTTGGTTGAAGATCTTACTGTCCCTCCATGCCCTGCTCCCTTTAAGGTAGTAGATCTAAAGAGTAAGTGAGGTAAAACGCACATCCCAGCCCGGTTGGAGACACTCCTTGTGGAGTTCGATCAAAGCAAAGGTGCAGATTGGTACACCTTTGACTCCTCCCAAATTTGTCTTCAATTTTTTCTCTATCATCTCCATCACCAAATTTACTAAAATCACCGCCAAAATCATCCCCTTTTCATCAGGATTCTAAAGAAGGAAAAATGAACAGAAAAGAAGTTTGGGTTCGAAAGTTACACACCTTTCTTTGCTGAAGACTCAATTTGTCGATTCCCACCGACCTCCGAGCAACTTTTGTGCGAGATCTCGAGTTGCATACAGGCTTTTGAGCTAATATTTGGAGGAGACAAAATAGATATATGTGAGAGTAAGGTGTCCAAAAATCAGCTTCATTGGAGCTTTGTAGAAGAAGTTGGATCGTCGCTAATCTGAAGCAGCTGCTGGAAAGTAGCAGCTGCCACCTCCTACTTGCAAGTAAGCTACTTGCTTGAAGTACTCCATTGTCATTGGTCTGATTTTTGACCCCTCTTTTGGAGGCACGTCAGTAACCCTACTCGCTGCACCCCTGTATTTATAGGCAATCATAGATGACTCATCAACATCCATTCATTGTGAAGACAGAAGGTCAAGAGACATAAGCTTCATCAATGTCTAGCAACCACTTTGATGTCCAAACGCGTATAACATCAATCTTTCCAACTTCAGACGCGTTTAACGACATCTCTTACAATTCCAAGAGTTAGTTAAACTTTCCAAATGACCTTCAATAAATGGCGGATGATCACACCGGCTGTTCTCCTCCAAGGCGATCGACCACAGTTTCTCCTTCAGAAAACTATCATCTAGTATACTGGTTGATCGACGCCGATTGATCCACACCTCGTCGATCGACCGCTCTGATTGGCCACCAACACCAAGCACTGAAATTCGTTTAATTGCCTAGATTATTTCGTGACACACTATATATATATATACCCCTGTATATATTCCCCATATATATAATTATCCTTAATCACCTATATTTCACTTTTCCAAATGTCCAAATCTCAACCTATATTTTATCTTTCACCATTCCTCCTTCACATCATTCTTCACTAAATCCAATATGTTCTAAAATAGTATAAATCATATACCTTTAACCTTTATATTAACTAGCTCTCAACCTTTACAATATCCAAATACGTCCAGATATATTTTCTCTTATTGTTTGTTCTAACTATCAATCTTGTTGACATCATTTACTCTAACTCCAATACCATCAAACAATTCTTCAATTAACCTCAATCCTTCCCTTAATCTAACTATGACCATAATGGGGTATCATAAATCACTTATTCCAAATGTATTTCGCTTAACCAATATCTTTACATGTCCAACTCAATTCATATCATCCCCAAAATTATCATTTAAGTTATGTCTTCAGCTCAACGAAAATTCTGGATATTACAGAAACACGTCCGTGAAAGGAGTTGAAAGGAGAGAGGGAGATAAGGACTATCTGACGGAAAGTGCGAGCAAAACATGGTTCGTCGGATGGAGACCGTAGAGAGCAAAAAGTTCATGGAAACAATTGGGATGAGTGGAAGGAACAATGGTCATTGGATGGGAAACGTGAATGACTTAAGGACTGTCGGGTTAGAAGGTGGAAGAAAAGATGCTCCTGCGAGAGAGAAAGATTATGTTGAGGGAGAAAGAATGATTGTTGGATGAAATAGTAAGACAAAACACTGACTATTGGATGTAGGAGAAGATGCTTTCGTGACATGGAAAGATTCCTTGTGGGAGGGGATGTGGACGCGTAGAGAGTTAAACGGTGTCATCTAACAAATGGAAAAGCATGAAGTGGTTTAAGTGACAAAGCTAACATCCTTGTTTAAATATAAGTGTCTGTTGAATAGTGGGAGTCACGAGAGCGTAGGCGTCTGCAGTGCAGAACTCGTCTACAAATTAAAGGAAACAGTGTCGTTTGGGTTCGGGTCGCAAAGGAAAATATGGGTAGCACGGAAATTTATCTATCTGCTGGAGTAAACACAGCCGCGAAACTCAAAAATGCTGTCATTTAAGCCAGAAAGTAACGAAAGAAAGTGCATTCATAGGCGTTTGCAGCAGGGAATCCTTCTGCGGACAATGACTGTTGCGCCCTAACCATGAGTATAAAAGCAATAATTTTGAAGAAACCAAAACTATTTTATTACAGGTGGCTGTAATACCTTTGTCTGAGAGTGTTGCAAGAAGACAAAGTAGTTTTGGATGACGAAGGGACGAGCTGAGAGAGAGGTTTTTCTTCCACTAGTAAGCTTAAGGTAAGTTGTGTTTGCATGTTTATAGCCTCACGACCTATATGACAAGGTGCTAAACAAGTTTCATTTAGTTTTGCTTGTTGTTTTACTAATGATTCTCGAGGATTTGATGCTATGCTTACTGTGTTTATTTTACGTTTAATGAACTGAGGATGTGAAGCTCTATAATTCATGATGGTAGATGCTATCTTTATTTCCAGCTTATATTGATGTCAAGGATCTATTATTTATGATGATGAGGTTCGGTTTATAGTTATATGATGATGATGGTTCTGTGTATGGTGATAAATGCATTCAAGGATATGTTACTATTAATTGCTATATTATTCTCTCTGTTTTGGTGATGAATTTTGAGGATATGTTTCTGTTGCACTTTGATGATATGGTCATACATGACTCTACAGTTAAGAAAGATAAAAGATTATAAAATGTATGTAAATGGGAACTAAGGACAGGTTGTCCCAAAAGGGTAGACCGATTGGACATTAGCCTATTAGCTTGCCTCTGATGAAACCCAGGCTTGACTAGCAAAAGGGTCGCTAGGTCACCGTGCATTAAATTGCATGATAGCTAATGGAGGACTCCCAAAAAGGGTGGAGTCTATTTTCACAAGGGCCAAAGACTCTCTTAAGTGGGTGGAGAAATGTGGTGTGTGTTCTGCCGCCAAGCCTACTCATACCCAGAAGTGAAAGAGAAAGAAAGAAAATTAAAAAAGAAAAAGGAAGAATGAATTTATGTCATAATATGTTAAGTACATGGTTACATGCATTACTTGCTTAGTCTTAGACTTATAGATGAATCTTGTCTTGTAGGTGAGGAAGTTTTGGAGGAATTAGCCACGGATGACATACAAGTTGAGGAAACTTGTCCATGATGAAGACTTGGGGTTGTTTAGTCTATTGACCGTGAGTTGTGGCTTGTAATATTGCTGCTTTTTATAACGGTTTTATTTCTAGCAAAAGTTATTTTGAAAGGTTGGTAGTTGTAAATAACCGTGGATTGTAGTTTAAGATTGATAATATTCCTATAAAGTTCTTTTTATGTTAGGAGATTTTGTTTTAAATGAGATTGAGTTTAAGAGGCGTATTTTCTATGATTTGTAAAGGATTTTAAACTTGGGTTTTGGTAGGACTTATATGTTGACTTGATAAAAGTCTTTCGCTAAAATAATTTTATAAATGCATGGCTAGTAGTTGATTTAAAGTGTGGTTTTATTTTAAAAGGTATTTCAATGACAGTTTTCACTGTTGTGAAAAAAAGGAAATTTACAAAATAACTACTGAACTATGGGATCAATGACAAGTTAATCACTAAATAATTTTTCCTAATAAATAAAACACTCAACTATGGAAAATAAACTACGCAATCATCGCCGTTAGCAGTGAATTTACTTTGAAAATGAAAAAGTAGGAAGCTTCCTCTCGAAAATGTCTTCTAGCTTGTCGCTCACTACATGAATTTTTTTGGTTGTTGCAAAATTAATAATGTCGTTAATTTCGTCTAAATTTAGGGTCCTGCCAAGTGGGTTCGATGAATTTGTTATTAACACCCATTTCATTATCAATTTAAGAGTTTCTATTTGTCTATAGGCTTCTTACAGTGCAAACATGATTATTCTGAAGTCATTGGAACTTGAATAATATACAAGAATGACGTTGTCAAATTATTTAGAAGAATTCACAGTTTGATTGGAAAGATGTTGTCTTTTTTCTGCGAGAAGTAGTTTTTCCTCTGTGGAACGTCATCTTTCCTATGTGGAAAGTTGCATTTCCTCTAAAGAACGTCATACTTCCTAAGTCCTATTTCAATGACTCACTTTTTGCAGTGGAACGCCATCTTTCCTCTGTGGAAAGTCGCATTTCCTCTAAAGAACATCATAATTCCTAAGTCTTATTTCAATTACTCACTTTTCGCAGCGAAAAGACAACGCTCCGCTATGGAAAAACAACATTATTTATCTAAAAACGTGAAGAGATGTTAGCGAAAATTATTTAATAATTGACTCGTCATTGACCTAAAATTTATAAAAAAAATTAATATTTAGAAAAATGGATGTTCATCCACGATTTTATGCGAGTGCATGCAGTTAATCGAAATATATATTTTTAACGGAAAACGTGACTACAAGGTTCATTTTGTTAATTTTTTATAGTTTAAAGTTTGATTGTTAATAAAAATAATTTAAAGTTCATACCGTCTCTAACTATGTAGTTTAAGGGTTTTTTTTAATTACCTTTAAAATAATTATCAAATAGTCTAGATTAGTCAAAGATAAATCAATAATTTAGAAATGAAGATTGGGGAGATGATTGGGGCAGATTGGGATGCTTTGCTCTGAATTTCATTAGAAATGATGGATTAAGGGTAAAATTAAGTTTTACCTCTCTATTTTAATGTTCTAAATTTTATTTCCTTACATAGATGTAATTAATAAGTTATTTTAACTACTTATAATTTATTATATTAATTACACAAAATAATAAGTGTCAAGTAACATATAAAAATTAAAAGATAAATATAACATTAATTATTCACGAATGAATTCACCATTTCAACTTCTTTTGATTAATCCTATAAAACCAACATAAAACATTGAGATTTAAGTGAAAGAAAAAATCTAAACAGGTATATTTTGCAACTCAAAATTATATAGGTAATGCATCTAAACTTCAACCCAAGACCACAACACACTTCGTACCCTTAACAATAATTCATAATTTTGTTCTATTATTTTTATTGCATTGCAAGCTTTTGGTTCGTAAGTAGGTCTCTAAGTTATATGGACCCTCAATTTCCCCTTACGTAGACATGTATCTTTGATATGAACTCATCAATCGATGCATGGAAGTATAATTCAAATCCGTAGCTCGTACAAATTTACATGACATATTTTCTATCCATAGTACTAGTCTCAAGTAATCTACACTGACATGATAGCATACAAAGTTCTTTTGTAATTGGTCAGAAGTTCTAAATATTCTTTTGCACTAGGAATTTCCCCCTATTAAACGTTTTAAATTATGACAATGAGCATCGATCAGCTATTTAATTTCTTTCCGGATGCAAGAGCTCACAATGTTGAAAAGCATTTAGAGCTAGAGTCTAGACACAACACAAACCCAGATATACTTTTACTTTATATTGTAGAATTACTCGTAATATTATGCATTAGTATCATATTCAATGAGGTTGAGTTCATTTGACAAGTAAATGTTAAAAGACAGATTTATGAACCGACTATGTTTGAAATCAATATTTGGCATAAAAATATTCTGTAATAATATGCATTGATATTCTATTCTATTGGCTCAATGCATAGTTAGAAAGACTTGAGACATTCAACTGAGATGCAAGAACCAACTATGTTAGAAAGGAAGAACACTACGTTTCCCATTGGCAAACTACAAATCTTCAAAAAATGCTCTAACCCAATATGTGACAAACTACAAATCTTTAAAAAAATGCTTTGGCTTGCAAGAATATGTTATGACAACAGCCTTATGGGATGGAGAGTGAAGTAGACGAGAAGTCCCCGCAACATTCGCTAGTTCAAAACGACACCGTTTATCCCGATGACATGGAAGGCAGTTGGGCTAGAGAGAGTATTAATAGGAGAGTAAACAGAAGGAGAGGGTGTGGATTGTGTTCATTTTCTTTTCGTCTATTTTCTTCTCTTTTCTGTAAATCGATACTTCCAGAACAGTAAAATAATCCTTCCACAATTATTCTCGTTAACACCCACTTGACCATCCATAACAATTGGTATCAGAGTAGTCTGATCACGGATGGCTGAAACACGCTCCAAAACGAATGAAGGTTCTCTCCGCCGAATGGATGCCCAGATGAAGGATATGAGCTCGATGGTAACAACGATTACTGCTTGACAGGAACGGCTTGAAAACATGATCATCAACTTTGTCCAGGATACTTCTACCAAGCACGAGGCTGTTATGGCCATTCTTAATCAACTGGTTTTATCCAGAACCAAAGGTCACATGTCCACAATCACAGCCGGATCACTTGATTGCTACGAGCTCCGGCCCACAAGTGGCTAGAACAAGTGATGGTCCTCGCCCTGAAGCTCCGCATCACTCTCGATTGCCGAAACTCGATTTTCCCTTCTTATCAGGTGAGGTCCTCACGAGTGGGTAAGGAAGGCGGGTTGCTATTTTGAGATTTATCAAATTCCAGCTCCTCTAAAGCTGGGCAATCCGGAGCTCTATCTTAAGGATCAAGCAAACATTTGGTTCCATGGGTGGAAACATTCATTCCCAGATACCTCGTGGAAGCGATTTTTGTCAGACTTATGTCGTTGCTTTTAAGAAAATACGACAGAAGAGGTCATCGAAACTTTTAGCAAGTTGACGTAAACGGGCTCTGTCAAAGAGTACCTAGAGCGTTTTGAGACAATGCAAGCTCAAGTACAACTTACTCTTCCCCTGCTTCCGGTTTATTTTGTCATAGCATTATTTGCCAGCGGCCTGAGAGACGAGATCAAAGCCATGGTTAAGATCAACAGACCTAACTCTTTAGCCCACGCTTTTGAAATCGCATTACTGCAGGAGTCAGCAATCGCTGTAGTTCGGAGAGCACCAAAACTGTCTAAGAAATTTGTTAACTCAAAATGGCCGAATAACCATCGCAGTACTACAAAAACGAGTGCTGATTCTTCTACAATGCCAACAAGAATTCAAAAAATATTGCAAGCGGATTTACAGCTTAAGTGGCAACTCGGCCTATGTTTCAAATGCGACGAAAAGTATTATGCAGGTCACATTTGTAAAAATAAAACACTCAATGTTCTTATAGTGGATCAACCGGACGAGAGCACCCCTCCTCTGGATCTTGTTTAGGATAATGTGTTGCCAAATAACACTACCGAGATGGAGGTATCTTTACATGCTCTAGTTGGCCATATGTCCACTTCCACTTTTCGAATTTCTAGGTTTATGCAGCAACAACAAATTTCGATTCTCATCAACAATGGGAGTACACAGTTTCTTGGCTTAGCAACTAGCAAAACGTCTCCGTTTGGATGTGGATTTTTCTCAATCAATTTTGGTAACAGTGGTTGATGGAGATAAGATCACCAGTGCAAAAATTTGATCACCCACTGAATGGCAAATGCACAATTTATCATTCTCTTTTCCATTACGCGCACTTAAATTGGGAGCAAGCGACATGATTCTAGGGTTCAACTGGATGACTGTTTTAAGTCCAATCACCTTTGACCTAAGCCGTAATCTCATTCATTTTCGGTATAATAACAAAGAAGTTTCAATACCAAATGCAACAAGTTCAACATCAGTAGACCCAATAATAGGCCCATGGTTCTCTGCGTATCTGAAACAAGAGGAGTATTGTCTTATGGCACATATCACTGTTCCACTTGCGCCAACCAGAGATGGTCCATCGAAGTGTATTCAGGCTATATTGCACAGTTTTCAGGATGTGTTTGTCGAGCCAGTGGGTCTACCTCCACATAGATCCCACGACCATAGCATTCCTCTGGTACCTAACGCCACTCCTTTTAAAATTCTGCTATACCGATGCCCATTTTCACAGAGGACTGAAATTGAGAAGTTAGTCAGTGAGATGTTGGACACTGGGATAATTATTTCGAGTAATATTCCTTTCGCTCCGGTTCTTCTAGTTAAAAAAAATGGCCAATGGCATTTTTGTGTTGACTATAGACAATTAAATGTTCTCACCATCAAGGATAAATTTTCGATGCCAATCATTGACGAAATACTCGATGAGCTTCACAATTCGTCGATTTTTTCAAAAATCGATGTTCTGGCGAGGTATCACCAAATCAGAGTATGTGAGTTTGACTGTTACAAGACAGCGTTTAAAACGCATCAAGGCCTTTACGAATTCAAAGTTATGCCCTTCGGATTAATGAACGCCCAAGCCACCTTCCAATCTCTCATGAACGAGATCTTCAAACCTCATCTTCGGCGATTTGTCTTTGTTTTCTTCAATGAAATTTTGGTTTACAACCCAGACATTGCATCCCATTGCAAGCATTTACAGACAGTACTATTGTTATTGCGACAACACCGTCTTTTCACTAAACAGTCCAAGTGCTCTTTCGGCCAATCACATATTGCTTATCTAGGCCATATCATCTCACACAAGGGGGTCAAAGCTGATCCTTCAAAGATAGATGCCATGCTTAAATGGCAGAGTCCCTCTTCACTTAAGCAACTTTGCGTAAATGCCCTCACTAATCTATTTAAAAATAATGCTTTCGCTTGGCCCCTACAAGCTGAAACCGCTTTCTGAACATTACAATAGGCCATGTGTTCCTCCCTGGTGTTAGCTCTTCCTGATTTTACCCAACCATCTATTCTTGAAACAGACGCTTGCTATGGAGGTATGGGGGGCAGTACTGATGTTGAACGGAAAGCCAATTGCTTTCATGAGCAGACCATTTACCTCACTGACCCTTGGCCTTTCCATTTGTGAAAAAGAGTTGTTGACTCTTGTTTCGGCAGTTTAGCTATGGCGCCATTGCTTGGAGGGCAACCAATTTATTATTGAAACAGACCACTGCTCCCTGAAGTATTTGTTAGAACAGCGCCTTATCACACCTATTCAACAAAAATGGTTAACCAAGCTTCTTAGACTAGAATATTAGATTTAAAATAAATAAGGTAAACTCAATGTTGTAGCTGTTGCACTTTCTCATAGTGTGGGTTCAGACACTACCTGTTTGGCTATTTCTTCTCTGTCACCTACTTGGATTTGTGAAGTTACTGCCAGTTATGAAGGAGATCACTAGGTCTCAAATTTGATAAGCAGATTGTTGATGGGGGCCTCTACCTTGTCAAAATTTTCCTATTTAAACAGTCTACTCCATTTTAAAAACAAACTAGTAC
Organism: Begonia loranthoides; assembly: GCA_022433065.1. Taxonomy (NCBI): domain Eukaryota; kingdom Viridiplantae; phylum Streptophyta; class Magnoliopsida; order Cucurbitales; family Begoniaceae; genus Begonia; species Begonia loranthoides. Next base: position 8,323,310 of record CM039479.1, on the reverse strand, counting down.
TGGCTATGGTAATTCTATACAAGCTAAGGTAGTTCAAGCTATTCACGACTCAGCAGAAGGAGGCCATTTGAGCATCCAAGCTTCCCTTCATTGTGCCCGTGCTCTGTTTTGGTGGCCAAGAATGTCTAAAGCTATTAAGAACTTCATCTTACAGTGCGATATGCGCCAGAGATGCAAGCACGAACACACTGCATATCCGGGGCTACTTCAACCTCTTCCTATTCCCAAATCGCCATGGACTCATAATTCCATGGATTTTATAGAAGGTCTGCCCACATTCGATAGAAACAATTGCATTCTAGTTGTCATCGATCGCCTGACCAAATATCAACACTTCGTGGCTCTCACACATCCATTTACAACAATAACAGTGGCCAACATATTTCTGGACAACACTTACAAGCTTCATGGCTTACCACAATCCATCCTCTCAGACAAAGACAATATCTTTACTTCATCCTTGTGAAGTTCATTGTTTTCAGCCCTTGGCACTCAACTTAATATTTCTTCAGCATATCACTCGGAATCCCACGGCCAAACAGAGAGATTGAATCAATGTCTGGAAATATATCTCCGATGCATGACACACGATTGCCCAACTTAATGGTGTCGTTGGTTACCTCTAGTAGAATGGTGGTACAACAACATAGTTCAATAAGCTATTAAAATGTCCCCTTTTGAGGCTCTTTATGGATCTCCATCACCACGTTTGGCATTAGGTTCGTACCAGCTATCCAATACAGAGGCTGTGGATACATTTCTGGCTGACAGACACCGCATGGACCGCTTGCTACATGAAAACTTGGCGCAAGCTCAAAGTCGTATGAAAGTATACGCAAATCAACATCGAGTTGAACACCAGTTTAACACAGGGGATTGAGTCTTCCTAAAAATCCAACCATATCGACAAACATCGGTGGCAGCTAACCAAAATCATAAACTCTCCCCTAAGTATTATGGTCCTTTCCAAGTTCTGGAACGTATTGGCCAGGTTGCTTACAAGCTGGACTTACCACCGTCTGCTCGCCTTCACCCGGTTTTTCATGTTTCCCTGCTCAAAAAAACATTGAGCTCCTCGACAACTACTAGCAATGATTTACCGACAGAGTTTACAACATCAGCTTCCCAACAACCACTCGCTCTTTTACAAACTTGGGTGGTAAAGCGAGGCAAATGCGCCAGTCACACAATGGCTCATTCAGTGGGAAGGCCAATCTCCGGCAGACGCTATCTGGGTTGACTCTGGCCTTATTATAGCAACACACCCAAATTTCCAACCTTGGGGTCAAGGTTTTTCTAGGGGAGGTGCCCATTATGACAACGGCCTTATCGGATGGAGATTGAAGAAGAAGAGAAGTCACCACAACAACGGCTAGTTCAAAACAACACCGTTTAGCCCAATGACATGAAGGCACTTGGGCTAGAGAGAGAGTATTAATAGGAGAGTAAACAAAAGGAGAGGGTGTGGATTGTGTGTTCATTTTCTTTTCGTCTATTTTCTTCTCTTTTCTGTAAATCGATACTTCCAGAACAGTAAAATAATCCTTCCACAATTATTCTCGTTAACACCCACTTGACCGTCCATAACAGAATACACATCAAACAAAACCCAATCATCATATATGAAAATATGAGAAACTTACAGGTCAATAGCAAACCACAAAAACAAAACCCAATAACAAAACCAAAACACAAAATCTTCAACAGAGAAAATGTACTGCTATAAAATTGAAATTGATTTGAATTATGAATCCGAAGATGACTGCTAAGATTACTCCGTATCTCCAAAAAAACAAATAGCAGAAAGGTCCATGAAAAAGGTTTGCATTTTAAACAAGAAAAATACCCAAAATATCACAGTTATGAACTCCAAAACACAGACCTTGAATGACAACGCTTTATTATTTTCTAACTAAATCAAAGACTCACATTCAGATTGTAGAAGCAGAATCATGATATTAAATATGCTCATTTCTTGGCGTTTCCTTTACTTCCCGAAGAGCCCCCTCCAGATGCCGCTTGGGCCGCTTTCTTCGCTGCCTTTTCTTGCAGCGCTTTTCCATCCCTGAAAAAGAAATATTCGGCCAACATTTGACCCAGGAAGAGAACAAGCAGGCGAAAGAAAAGGGGAAAAACGAAAAAAGAAAAAGGAAAAACCTCTCACGCCGCTGCTCGGGTGTCAAGCCGTCGTCTTTAGACTTGCTGCCCTTGCTGCCGTTCCGAGCTTCTGCTCTCTCGCGATCGCGTTCTCTCTGATTACCGCGTAGCGAATCGAATAAAAGAAAACAAGAATTCGAAACGGCAGAAGAGATGGAAATCACAACGTAAAAACATAATTGAAACGAAAATAAAAAGAAATCGAAAAGAAAAGAAATCGCTATTGAGAAAGGATATGAGTCATAGGGAGTTTGAACGCGAAACACCAGGGAGAAGAAGAAGATTAATTGCAGAGAAAGGATGAGGGTGCTTGAGCCATTCGATTAAACTCAATTAAAAGTTGTTTATTCGAACGACGTGTGGGCACAGATGGCTAATGGGCGGGTTTGCGGCTCTGCCCAGTACAGTAGTAATCAGGATCGGCTCGGCCAGGAAGGTAGGCCGAGTTGAGCCTGAAAAATTGGGCTCCTTAGCCTGATGAGCTATCCCGACGAGCCTGCCTGCTAGCCACCCTTGCAAAGGCGAACAACGGCAGGCCAATCACCTGCACATGCATCAACATCTTTACCTAGAAAAAAAAAAAGAAGCAAAACGTCGAATGTATAGAATCATTTTGAAATGAAAAATATTAATATTGGTGGAAAAATAGAAAGTAGAGCACAATGCAAATATTGTATTAAACATTATACATACGAATCTGGTAGTTCTACTAGCACAATTGGTAGGCATTATATAGAATGTCATTCAAACGAGCAAGTGAGAGATCCTACACAAACACTCATAAATGCTAGTGGCAGTGACAATTTTATGTATTCACATAATAAAATGAGAGAAGGAGTAGCAAAATATATATCACAATCTGAGGTACCTTTATCTATGTTTGATAGCGAGTTATATGAAAAATTTTATGAAAGAGTATATTAATCATAGTTTTAGACGAGTCTCTAGAAGTACGACGCGAAGTGATATTATTAAAATCTATAATAATATGAAAAATGAATTAATTGCATTTTTTTTAAATGCTCCGTCCATGTCTATTTGTATTGCCTCTTATTTATGGAGTGCACCTAATATTTTATGATATATTGTTGTAACTTCTCATTTTATTAATGACTTTTGGCAATTAAATAAAAGAATATTAAAATTTCGTAGTTGTGAATACCCACATAGTGGCGTTACCATTTATAGATATATTGTTAGAATTTTTCAAGAATATGCTATTAGAGAGAATTTTTAGTATTACACTCGATAATGCTTCTGCTAATGATATTGCAATTGTTAAATTTAAAAAGTTATTTTAATTAGATACTGCTCATAATTCTCTTTTTTATATGAGACGTGTTTGTCAAATTTTGCATTTAGTTGTTCGAAATGGAATGTCATTTATTTCACAGCATATTGATCTATTAGATCTGCAATTTCTTATATTAGTTCATCTAATACTTGACAACAAGAATATAAAGAATATTGTAAAGTTGTTCAACTTAAACCAAGAAAATTAAAAAACCGATGTAGATACAAGGTGGAATTCGACTGATTTAATGTTGGAAAATGCTAAGTCATATTGGTTAGTTATTTGTGTTTTTATTAGTGAAAAAACAAAAGGTATTACTCTTTGTTATAGTAGTTGCGATATTGCTAATTTATTTATTGATTTTCTTAAACCATTTTTTGAAACTACAAATGAATGTTCAGGAATTTATTATCTCACTACTCATCTTGTTCTCCCAATTTTTATAAAATTAAAAGGTACTTTTAAAAAATTTAGACAAATCAACGAATTTTGTGCTATACTTGATAAAATGGAAATAAAATTTAAAAATATTGACTTAACATACCTAATAATTTTTGTTTTGCATGCATAATGAATCCTAAATTTAAATTAAAAGGAGTGCATATAATGGTTGATAAAATTTCTTCTAATTTAGTTATTTTTTCTTTAATTACTTGTACTCAATTAAGAAATGAAATTGCTAATTTATATTATTCTTATGAACTTAAATATTCTAATATTACTAGTTTAATTTGTTATTCACATATTCATGCTAGCACTAGTAGTAGTGCTTGTGGTGGAGCTCCACAAAATTTTTTGGATGATATATTAGATGAAATAGATAACGATGTTTATTCTTATACTTCACAAAAAAATAAACTCGATATTTATCTTGACACCTACCATCACATTTCTTGCGACGAGCATTTTGATATTTTGGCTTGGTGGAGAGGCAACTTTATTTCATTTTCTATTCTTTCTAGAATAACACGTGATCTACTAACACCTCTGGTCTCTATAGTAACATCAGAGTCTGATTTTAGTGCAGGCGGACGTGTGTACGATGATAAACAAGAAAGACTTGCACCAGAACTCGTTGAGACACTCATTTGCATGAAGGATTGGAACGATGCTGTGACGAGAGATCAACAACGAGAGGATGACATATTAGAAGAATTCAAAAATTCGGATGTCAAAAACTAAATTTTTTTTTAAATTTGAAATTGTAATTTTCATTTTGGTATATTTTCTTTAACTTGTATACATATATATTTTATTTGTCTCATCAAATTTACATTTAATTGTATGCATATATATGTTATTCGTCTAATCAAATTTACAATTAATTGTATACATATATATTTTATTTGTCTCATTAAATCGTTTTTTCAATTATATATTATTTATTATATTAATAAAAATATTTATTCAATTAAATTATTAATTATAGTATTTTTACATTATAATAATAAATGTTTATTATAGTTTTAAATTGTATAATATTGAAAATAATTTATAATATATTTATATAAGATAACATTATTAATGTATATTTGGCTCATTAGACTCGGTTCGTTAGGCTTGGCTCGTGGCACAAGAGCCATCTCGGGTTGAATTTTTTTAGGAAAAGCTCGTTAGACTCGGCTCGTTAGGCTCGGCTCGTTAAGCTCGACAGGCTCGACAAGCCAGACTTTTTCAGGCTCGGCTCGTTTGTCATGTCTACGTGTGGGCATGAAAAAGTTGTTCAAACAAACAACGTGTCGACCTGAGTAATGTCTTCTTATGTTTTTTTGGTATTCTTTTATAGGAAAATGACAAATCAACCATCATCCTTTACTGTTGGTGACAAACCAACCATCATCCTTTTTTTTCTAACAAATAAACCACTGAACTATGGAAAATTGACGTCGCAACCATCATTGTCACGTTTGCCGTTAACGCTTTAATGACGAATCGCGGCGGTTTAACGACGAACCGCAGTGGTTTTTGTGAAACCGCTGCTGTTTTTCATGAGATCGCGGTGGTTTGTGATGAACTGCGGCGGTCTCATGACTCATGGTTTGTCTAAAATCTTTAATATCAAATTTGAGAGCTTAAACGCATGATTTTGGGCCCGAGAAAGGTGGGTTATGGGACAAACCTTAAAATTGGTCATAGATCTCTGAGAGAGCTTCGATTTGATACTTTTTGGAGCCGATTCTGACACTTGTAGCCAAAGTTATGGTCTTTTGAAGTTGAAGAGGTCAAAAATCTAATAAAAGGATTTGATTCGTAAAACATATACATAGGGACTTTGAAGTAGCCATGAAACACTAAATAGGGACTTTGAAGTAGCCATGAAACTCTCTGTTTTTCATGGCTACTTCAAAGTCCCTATTTAGTGTTTCATGGCCACTTCAAAGTCCCTATTTAGTGTTTCATGGCTACTTCAAAGTCCCTATGTATATGTTTTAGTAATACAAACATTTATTAGATTCTTGACTTCTTTAACTTCAAAAGACCATAACTTTAGCTACAAGTGTTAGAGTCACGAGTTTAAGCCCTCAAATTTGCGATAAAAAATTTTAAACAAACTGCGAGTTATGAGACCGCCGCGGTCTCATGACAAACTGCCGCGGTTTGTAATAAACCACCGTGGTTCGTCACAAACCGCAACGGTCTCATGACAAACCGCTGCAGTTCGTCATGAGACCACGACAGTTTACGACAAACCGTGGCTATTTGTCATGAGACCGTTGCAGTTCGTCATCAAAGCATTAATAGCAAACGTGACAACGATGGTTGCGGCGTCAATTTTCCATAGTTTAGTGGTTTATTTGTTAGAAAAAAAGGAAGATGGTTGGTTTGTCACCCATAGTAAAGGATGATGGTTGATTTGTCATTTTCCCTTCTTTTATTATTGACGATGATTGATGCACCAAGCATGCATCTAAGGTGAGGAAGAGTTATCAAAATAATAATACTTTACGAAGAGACGTACATCCATGCGTTGTCTTCTTTTAATTTTTGGGAAAATGACAATCCAACTATCCTACTTTACTGTCAATGATAAGTCAATCACTAAATTTTTTTGGCTAACAAATTAACTACTGAACTATGAAAAAAGGTCACCGCTAACATCGTTTGCTGTTAACCACTTTAATTTCGATCCGCGGAGGATCGTCTACTAATCCGCCGCGGATCAATATTTTTAAAAATAACTTTATAATATTGATGGCCCACCACAGATCATATACTAGCTGCTGCGGGTTGACAATAATTTGTGGTGGATTAATATTGATCTGCCACGGGTTGACAATAATCCACAGCGGATTAATACTGATCTGCTGCGGATCATCGTGCTTCGTTCTTTGTTCCTCTGCCCTACTATGTAAGACTCGATCGTGCGCTCTGGCAAATTCAATGCGAACTACAATATCATCGGGGAACATTCGTACTCTCAAACTTTCGTTCCACACAATGTAATCGATACCAATGGATTCTTGCACAAAGAAAATGATGCTTAAGCGAAAAGGTGGCCCATCGCAGACTCACCCACAACCCCAGCCAGAAACAACGAACTCTACCTGCGAACACCGTCGGCTTGCAATTGACCTTGTTAGTCAGTTTCACTGGACTGTACTTGCCACAATGCAAGATGGAGCACCTGCGACAAAAGGAGCAACCACTGCGGTGCAAGATGGATCATCCATGACAAAAGCAGCACCCGCTGAGGTGCAAGCTGGAGCATCAGCGGCGGGTGAAGATGGAGGAGCCGCGGTGGGCCGTGCTGGTGGAATTGAAGCTGAAGGCGAGGTTGAAGCACAACCTCAACCTCAACCTCAACTACAACCTCAACAATGACCGCCATGAGGTGCATTAGTCCATTTCCAACCCGTTGCAGTGGATTTCCACTCTCCACTCTTCAGGATAGCCTACGCGAAGGAACGGTATGAAGCTGATGTTAAACACCGTTCAATTATTATTTCTAGAAGAGTAGACTTCTAGTCCTTAGATGAGTTGGAAATTGAACAATTGTTTGAGGGGGCTAGTTTAGCTGGTTTGTGTCGATTGGGTGGAAGTTACTGTGAGAGGATTGTGAAGCTATTTTATGCAAATTTGGAACTGTCCACCCAGCCATTAGAGGTCTGGACTTATATGTTTGGATAGGAGTTGAGGCTGATTCCCAACGATCTTAATGTGATGGTTGGATGTACGATGGAGGGACCAAGCGATCACTATTATCATGTGTTTCGGGAGCCACCTTTCATCAAGCGAGGAGAAGGGCTGACAGTGCTTAGATTGATGCACTGGGATCTCGAGATTGGTGCATACAAGAAGCCAAAACCCAATGAGCTGAATGTCATAGCCTGAGTGATCCACATCATCATGACAGACACCATTTTGCCTCGGAATGAACATCGAGACTATGTTAGCTGCATGAATATTTATTTGCTTGAGAATGTGTTCACTAAGAAAAAAGTGGACATTAGATATATCATTTTGAGTCTCATGCATGAGGTGCTAAATAGCCCGGCTAAGAGTCTGCCATTCTATTGGCTCATTCAAAGGATTGTTAAGTAGTCTAGGGTACCGATCTTGGAGGATGAGCTGAGAATCAAAGAGAATGCCACAGACGTCCACAATAGATTGAAAGTGGACCGAATGGGGGTCAACAA
>CM039479.1:8261241-8314833 GCA_022433065.1 Begonia loranthoides | reverse complement strand
CCACCCCCCACAATGGCTTAGCCTTCAGCCCCTTCGGAGAAACAACCTCGAGCCCCCTTGGAGGAACAACCTCTAGCATCGCCTCTACAGCACATAGAAGATGATACTCCACAACCGATGACTCCACCCCTTGTTAGCTTTTTTGTTAGACTAAGTTTTATTTTGATGATGATTAAAATGTTGTCAAATTTAATAAATCCAATAAGTTATATTTTGTATTTTTCGGTTATTATTCTTATCCTTTTATAATAATATTTATATCCATGTTTATTGAAAATACCCTCAAAATAGTATTATTAATGTACTAACAAGTTTACTTGAGTCCATGTAATGTTTCATATCTTTTAGGGACTCAATATAGTTGAAGGTTAAAATTGGAGTGAGCTTCAGGACAACTGCAGATGAAGGAAGCTGGCCAAAACTGATATCGGGCATTTTCGAACGCACGCGGACGTGCGAGGACAAAGGCCAACGTTCGAAATCTTTTTGGGACAAGCTGGTACGAGGAGATTGCGTCCCAATCTGCACTCCAGACATTTCGGACAATATCGGACGAGGGTGGACAAAAGCGAACGACGCTGTTTTGAATCTGTAATATTCAGAGACGTTTTTGGATGCACACAGATGATGTTGGACGATAGCGAACACAGAATTTTTGACTCTGTAATATTCCTGGCGACTTTTTTGAATGATAGTGGACAATAGCGAACAAGGACTCTGCGTCCAAAAAGTCCAGATTTTGCTAACGGACGGATTTCAACTGCTATTTTTTTCAACGGTTGGATGCGGACGACCGAATACTTTTAGGACGTCCGAAAAGTCCACTGCCTATATATAGAAGATCACTCCACGTTCTAAGAAAAATAGGAGAATCGTGGCGAAGCCCTGACAAATTTTATACGCGATTCTAACCCACTGTGAGTTGTTATTGTAAATTCAATTCTCCCTATTCCAAACTTGCGAATTATATTGGGAGAATTCAGATTGGAGTCTTAGAGCTTTAAATTTTGTATTCTATATTTGTGCCTTTCCCTAAGAATTCATCACATTATAGTGATGTCCCAAAATAGTCAACGGCTCGATTGAATGCTCGAAAGTTCAATCAACGGATGACTCCCAGCAATAGTCAAATTTAGGGTGACTCCCCGTAACAATCAAATTTAGGTTGACGACCCACAATAGTCAAAGGGTGATGCCCTTAAAATTAGTCTTTGTAAACAGTTTAATTGACACCCGTAAGTCAATTAGTTAGTGGAACTTAGAGCGCAAACGTAGGAGGATTTTTCAGACCACGTAAAAAAATCTTATGCACTATCTAATCCTTAATTCTTTTATATTTATGCATTATCTATTTAATTGTATTTGATAAATCACTTAGGGTTTTAGAGAATTTATATATCGCACAAAAAAGTTAGAAATGCTATATTCACCCCCCCCCCTTCTATAGCGTATATCGATCATACACCCCTTTCTCAGTCATCTCATTTTACATTGATGCCTGAAGAGATTTCCGGCTGGATGGAGGAGCTCCATCAAATGGTGCTAAACAGAATAGAAATGATGGAGGAGCACTTTCAAATGAGACTGCTCCAAATTTAAAAAATGGAGGAGCAACGTCAAATGGGGCTGCTCCAAATGCAAAAAATGGAGGAGTGAGCAGAGGAGCCGCATCATGAGATGTTGGTAGCATTTCAGAGAATGGAGCAGCGAGCAGCCCCTCTAAGAGCCCTTATACAACCCTTATAACAGCCTCTCCATTGTCCTCTTCAGCAACGGAAGCCACAGACCACTTGTAAGTTATTTACTTTTTACGCAAAGTCCAGTATTTACTTTATTTGTGTGCGACGTAATAATGTGTCTGAAATTTGCAACACCATTGCCCTAAGAGGCCAACCTGCTCCTCTTGTCGTGCTTGCCAAGGCATAGGAGACAGGTGCGTCGGGTGGATCGTAGCCTCCGCCACTTAAAAATATGCTTGTGGTATGTCTTCGATTTGGTTATATACGTGTGTCTGCACTTATTCATGCCTTATTAGTCTAACGGGCTCTTGTCAATTTTTTTTTTTGCAACTAGGTCAACTAATGGATCTTTTCAAAAAGTATGTTTTTGGAAATACTCGCAAGAACCTGGAGACGTTTGCAATTCTTTCGGGAAAGCTGGTCCAAGATGAGTACACCATCACTGAGATTATCTTCCTATAGCAAGTAGGGACAAGAAACACGGTGAGAAGCTTTCTTTATATCTTAGTTTACAAGTTTTTATCTTAGTATTCATTCTTGCTTTGCTTTCTTTGTATGCAGTGCTATGCAGTGAATGAATAAGAATACTTCGAGATTCAACATAAAAAATCACTACTAACAATAGGGTGGATTCCCATAAGTAAACATCTCACTTTTTCGGTTTGTCATTCATGTTGCTATAGTTCTAATGCGTGGTTTACATTTCAATCACATCTATAGCAATAGTGTTTTATGTCGTTCGTTGACCTGCACACTCACTTCCCTTACCAGCAATTGCTGCCTGAAGCAATCTCGATCGTCATAGAGCCATCTGACAAAGAGTGATATATCTTTTCCCTTGTGTAGATTCATATTGTTTTCTGCTTATGTGCTGATTGTTCCCTTTGCATTTCAGCCTGCATGACATCTTTCGGTGTACGAGTGAGGGGTTGGGGGTCATCCGACATTGCGAGAAGAAGGAACAGTTCCACCACCACGATGATGTATACGTGGATGGTCCATTGTATGCCAAAGCGTCCAACATATACATGGACCCAAAGTTGTATTTTGAAATAACAGATTTGCAGCCGAAACCTAGCAAGAAGAAGGCGACTTAGGGTAATTGAGATGTGTAGGGATACTGACTTTGTTGTACATAATAAAAAATTCATTGACTCTTTACATGTTTATGTTTTCTTTTTTCTGTTTGGATAATATCTATTGGGAAAAATATCTGTTTTTGATAATGTTGCAGGGGGGATAGTGCAACACTTCGACTTTTTCAGTTAGACGATTATTAGGGTATTACCAAGGACGTTCTAGAGCGTTAATTCTAGGGATATTTTTGTTACTTTTTTCCCAGTGTATGTGATGTAATTAAGGAACTGGGTATGGGGACATTACATTGCGTATTGATATGTGTTATTTTATGACATGTAGTTATGGGAAAAGTGTCGTGAGGTAGGAGTTAAGTGAAAAAAAGTGAAGGAAAGCTGTCCAGGGTGTTTTTGGACGCCTGTGGACGGGTTGTATCATCCGCAAACGCATTGCCCAGTGTCCCTTATCCTTGGGATGACTGGGGACGAGATTTCACGTCCTGACTTCACTATGCAGTGGAGTTGTGGACGAGGTCTTGGAAGATGCGGACGTAAGTTGCTTTGTCTGCATCGAATCTGTCAAAATCCTGGGCACTTTCAGACGCTATACGGAAAACTGCGGACGAAGAGAGACCTCGTCCAATTTTCCTCTGTCTGATTTTGGGACACCTTCGGACGACTGCAGACTCCACGTGCAGACGGCACGAGCAGACGCCCCTTCGCATCCGAATGTCACCTACAGATGGTACAGATAGGATGGGGATGCCTTTTCCTGTCTGAAGTCACCATTTAGCTTGTGAGATTTTAGCCTTGCGGATGAGCTCTATGCGTTCACACTCGTCCGAAATAGCTTAGACCCACAAATAAATTAGAATTAAAATGATGAAATCTTGTCACGTAGTCCATAACTCCGCGATTTTCAAACATGAAAATCCCCTCCCCATAGGCCGCCAACCTCCCCTGACTGGAGTCACCTCCCTCCCTCCCCATTAGGCATCCAATTTGTTCCCTTTTAGGTACAGGCAGTCTCCCCTCCTTCTAGTATAAGTCGTTCTCCTTTCCCCATTTTCTTCAGGTGGGTCCCTTCTGCAAGAGAGAGACCTGCGAGAGGAAGAGACCCGTGATAGTGAATGAGAGTTGGGTGAAAGTGTGAGTTAGCTAGTGGGTGTCTTAAGGGTGTGAACGTGAGTGAGGGCTAGAGAGTGACCTGAGAGCTTGAGGAGCTGGAGCTGCCATCCGTGTGAGCTAGTGCCGTGAAGATTGGAGTGTTGTCCCTGTTTAGTTCATCAATAGAAGGCAAGGAAAATTAGGGTGTCTTGGCCAGTGGAGGCCCTGCACCACAAATGGGTGTGCGTGAGTTATTCCTTGACGTTGATAGTGTAGATATGTTAGTATGCTGTAGGTTATTAGTAGTTCTATGATATTTCCTTGATGAGTTCTGTATTTAAATGTGTTCCTTTGCTTGATAATCCGTATATTTCCTCTATTGACAGTTGGTTGTTCCCTTTACTAGTGTTACTGGTGTTACTTTCCTTGTTATGAATGTTTTACTTTAACTGCTATGATGGATTGCTGTGATGAATGATCAATGGTTAAATGCGATGAGTGTGAATGATGAAAGACTTAGAGCTAAGAGTTTCTTTGATAAAGATTATGTCTATTTCTTTATTGCTTTCCTTAGTGCCGTACTTATAATGTACTGTTTAATTAACTAGTCTAATTAATCAATTGGTGCATGTGTAATTGATGCATAGATTGTTTAACAGGATGTGATTAATTAGTGAGCATGTTAATTAATCGACTATAGCATGTTAATCAATCAGGCACGTGAACTATAAGCATGATGATTAAGTAAATAAGTAACGATAATCAAAAGGTGTTAGGGTAACTAGATTAGGATAACTAATACCATTTAGCATGATTAATCAACTAAGACTCACATGTAAATCTGAATTTGTAAGTTGGAAATCAACCCATATGAGCATGTCTAATGAGTATGATTAATTAGTATGATTAACTAACTAGCTAGAACAAAAGTATCTAGGGTGATAATTGTAATTCATTCTCGAGCATGTCAAATAATTAGGACAATTAAGTAACTAGTGATCAACTAGATATTGAGCACATTAACCAGTCATTAACTAATTCTTAAACATGGCTAGTTAAGTACGCATGTGTAATTACTTAGTGAACCTGTTAATTACTAGGTTAATTGACTAGATACTGAATGTGGTTATCAATTGAGAGTGCTAATTAACTAGATCGATTAACTTAATTCGAAGTCGAGTATGTAATTAACTAGGATAACAAACTAGATCATTAACCGTAATGGGTTTACTTGATTAGGATAAAAGCATGCTTAACCAATTAGAATAAGAATGACGAATTCATAAGTACGTTTCCTATTATTTGTTTTCTAAGGCACGTTAACATTCTTATTGCAGGCATGTTTAGTTAAATTGTAATTCATCGCATGTTTAGGTTACCGTTTCTTACTATACATTTCGCCGTTTCAATTCGATGCAATTGTTCCTTGTTGTGTGCTTTCAATTCTCGCTTATTATATGCGCTTTAAATTTCAGTTTGCTTTCAATTACAATACTTTTATTTCAATGCGCACTTCAATTTCTATTAATGTTATGTTATAAAGCATCTTGCATCATGATAGGTTGAGAATGTATGCTCATGCAACACGATAATAGAAAGTAATAGGGAATGCCACCGGGGTGGTACTCACGCATGCATAAGTGAGGTAAAGTGTTAAGAAAACGAAGGAAATGGAGAGTTGAAGGGCGGATGGGTAGCATATCAAGCCTGCGGTTAGGCTAAGCCTCCTACCGTGTTGGGAACGGGGACCTATTCGCAAGTAAAAGATTAGAAATGGTCAACTATTCCATCCTTTATGAACCCTTCAATCTTCCGCTTGATGTACGAGTAACGAATGAACGAACGAATGAATGAAAAGTAATGAACGAACGAATGATGTAATAAAGGACTGGTTTAGGTGACCCCCATTCCAAAAACGACTAAAGACAGGCATTCCCGTTGCATTAAACCTTTTTTCCTTACTAAGCCTTCGGGCTTATAGTTACTTGTAGTGTAGATATAGGTACATGTACGTGGAATAAATGCACAGACTTAGGAGTAACGAAAAGACGAACAAACATTAAAGCAGGGATGACGGATTTACACGAACGAGATTGGGGCTGGCTGGACATAAAAAGGATAAAAGAGAAACAATTGTAATTAAATTAGATTTCATAAAAATTGTATTTAAATTGTTTCAAAGCGCAGTATTTACCCGTTTAAGTTTTTCGTTTATATTATTTACGCTTTCGCAATGTTTTAAACAAAAGATTTTATATAAACACTTCCGCATTTTTATTAATGGGATTTTCAATACGAGTTCAACGAAAGGATAGTAGTGGTCCGGTTTAACGTCGCACTTTGATACCGTTTTTAAAGAGTTTTACAAAAGTTCAAATTTTCATGCGTTTTAAGGGATTTACGAAAAACTGGGTCGTTACAGATAGACTAAAACAAGCGAAACTCTTGCAAAATTTTCAATTTTTTAAAGAGAAATTGACTCAAACGATTCCATTGATCATCAACAAACTAGTGACATGTTCATTGCATCAATTTAAGCAACATATACATAATACCAAAAGATACAAGGCATAGGAATACTGATGGTCCACTGCAGATAGTTGACAAACACCATGGTTACACATGATCTGCTGCAGATTGTCTGACGAGCTACCACAAACTGGTAATTATCCGCCTCGGCGAGTTATCAATTCGCCTCTGCCAGTCAGACGGCTAAATTACGGATTCAAATTTTTGCTTGGAGAAAAGTTGGTAATTTGACATTTTCATACAATCAATTTCCTTTCATCATCAATAACCAAATTTATCAAATCAATATATCAATTCAATTACAACTATAACGTGCATTACAACTGCAAACCAAATGAATTTCTTTGTTTATCTTTAACCTTCCTTGATTAGAGAAGACAACGCTCATGCAAAGTGACTATTAACTATGCGTCAAAACCAGACATACATAATGTACAATAGTTTATTAGAGGTTCTACAATAGGCTACCTCGAATGAACTATTGTAGATGACGTATTCTGATTTCGCCACATAGGTAATAGTCCCTTTGGTTTAGCGTTATCTTCACTAATCAAGGAAGGTTAAGGTCCACATTTGTGTATGTTTGTGTTTATGGACCTTGCACATTATACTTCTGCAGAACACATTGCAAATGTAATTAGCATAGTTAAAACAACATTTGAAAATGTAAACTTGATAATGGGCTTACCTGCGTCTTAGGAACTATGTCGGGAACTATCTCGGTGACTTTCTTAGAGACTGTCTCAGGGACTATGTCAGGAACTGTCTCGAGGACTTTGAAACCCATAAATGTGCCCTCCAACCTTCTTCTACCGCCTCTACCTCTGCCACCACATGTACTAAACTCTGGGCCTCCACCTTTGCACATGCGGGAATTGTACCCCATACCCCTACAGCGGCCACACGTCATGTTCAGATGTCTTATGGGCAGCACTGTCCAGCTTGGGCCTCGTCCACATCCCGTATTCTTCATTTTCACGGCCTTTTGGGATGCCTCTTAAATGACGGTGGGATAATTGGATCAAGATGTGTCATAGGAGGCCACATGATTTGTCCACTAACAGGGCGGACAAAGTGGGAGTACATCATCATGTATATTTCCCGGTGATAGCACTCATGCACAAAGTTCTTAGGAGATCTCCTCATGAATTGAATACACGGGACTGCATGGACACACAGGATGCTAGTCAACTCCCACCGGTAATAGTTACAAGCTCGTCTGTCCAAATCGACAGAGTACTGTTCGTTACCATTGCTGACCTTAAACTAAGCAGCTCCTAAAAACTGAGGGCTCCAATTTCAACCTGCAAGTTGTAGTCTGGCAAGCCGGTTGTTGATTTTCGGACACAAAAGGTCCGTTGAGTGTCCCATCTTTTCATTTTTTTTACGATCCTTCCCATTATGCCCTTTTCTATGATCTCGAATATACATAGAATCGATTTGTCCCTGGCTGGTAAGATGTAGGTGTTGAAGGACTCGCTGAAGTTGTTGAGACTTATGTCGCACTTAGGGATGGAGCAGAAGGCATGTTTGGCCCAGCATCTCGCATCTATTTCTTGTAGATAGTTGTGGGATGGCAGGTCAAGCAAAAATGACTTCGTCATCTCTCTCTCAAAATGCCTCTCTGTTTTGGCTCTAGATGCGGCCCACATTGCATCCTTAAACAAACTACCTTTAAATTGTTTTTGAAAATTGCCATATAGGTGTCGGATGCAAAATCAATGGTCTGCTTGCCCTGCCACCTCTCTGACAACTGGGACTAATGGGTGTTAGGTGAGATTGTATAGGGAATGGAGAACTTATATGGGAAGCCTTCAGGAGAAAATGGACAAAGAGGAGGAAAGGAACTGTGAGTGACACTCTCTGTGGGGACGAAAGAGAGACAGAAGAGAAGAAAAAGAAGAAGTGAGGCAAGGGTGAAGGAGGAAAAGAAGAAGCTGCTCTCGGGCTCTTATAACTTAAGGTATTCAACTTCTTCCTTGCTGATTTGTGGACTCTGTACTGGGCATGAAGGTTTATGGGGATTGTTTCTGTCATTTGGTGCTTTGATATGTATATATACTTTGCTGTCGGATAATACTCTCTATTGTTTACTGCTGCTTGGTTCCGTGAAGGATATTAATGAGTTGTTTGTTTTGGGTTTTGGCTCTCTGTTCCTTGAGATTTATGCTTTGTATTGGATGTTGGTTGGGTTTCCTATTTTGATTATTACTTCTAAGCTATGGAAAAATGAGATGAATGGTGGGAAATTATATTCTGTTGCTAAAAATGCATTATGGATATATGCTCTCTGTGTTTACTTCTTCTTGGTTTTGTGAATTGGGAATATCATGTATGTCTGTGGGCTAAGTTATCATGCACTGATAAAGTTAAAGAAAGTGTTCTGTAATTTCTAAAAGTGCACTACTGTGTTGGATTAAGGCTTGGAATTATGTTCTGTCGTTAGGGGCTTTATGTTGCCCATTGTTTACGGAATTGATTAACTGTGAAGTGAAGAGGAAAGAAAATGAATGATGATTTATGGTATTGAAATTGTTAAGGATATGAGCAGTAAAAGTTAGGTTAATAATTTGTGACTCTAATGATGGTTTATTTAATCATTTTGAAGGGATTAAAAGGAAGAGCTTAAGCGCGTTGAAGACCGTGAGGTAAGTGATACGCATGTGTTTTGGTCTTTGGGGCCCTACATCGCAAGAGTTAGGAATTGTATGCTGATTGTTTACCGCTTTATTAGAATAGTAAGATATTGAGCATGTCTACTACTTTATTAGAATAGCTAGATATTGAGCATGTTTCGTGAATTATACTGTTGCTTGATGGGTGTTTATTAGAATTAGGTTCTTTTAATGATATGTCTAATAGATGAGCATGTTTAGGGATTATAGTAATGATATGATAGACATTGTATGCATTCACGAGCATGACACGCATCATGGTTTTCAAAAGATTACGAAAATGATTTTGAAAATGTAACGACCCGGTTTTTCATCACCTTTTAAAAATGCGTGAAATTTAAAATTTTCTTAAAGTGACTGAAATCTTTATTCAAAACATTTTTAATGTGAAATCAGATTGTGCTTCTTATAACCGGACCGTTAAAATCCTTTTACTTTACTTTGACTCGTCATTAAAAATCGTGATGATTTTGTAGAAAACTATAGTTATAAAATCTAGCGAAAGTGTAAATTACTTTTTCTTTGAAAACGTAGTGGAAGCGTATATAATGCATTTAAAAATGTTTGAAAATGTAGCGGAAACGTAAAATAGTTAATTTACAGATAGTTAATTAAATCGTTACTTTATATTTTACAATCGCTCTTCTCAGTTACCCTTTACATTAATTAGCCTAACCAGCAGCAAGTCTCGTCCGTGCAAATCTTTCATTAGCTGCTCCTACATCTATTTTTCAATGTTCTCTCGTACTTGTACCTACATCGCAAGTAGTAACCTATGAGCCTAAGGCTCAAAAAATGATAATACCTATCATGCTATAATACTACATTCAGTTTTAGTTATCATTTTTTTCATTATCTTCTTATCTTTTACGTTTTAATCATCGTTTTTGTCATTTTCTTCTTATCTTTTTATCCTTTGTGTTTAAATCATCGTTTTTCTCTTTTTCTCCATATCTTTTGTCTTTTGCATCTTAATTATTATCTTTCATTGGTCGTTTTTTTCATCATTGCCTCCGAAATAGCAGCGATGACATAATCCGAAAACCTGCTAATCATTGGCCGTTTGTCTCGACATAATCCAGGGACCTTGGAACAAATACGAGCAGCAATGGCATAATCCAAAAGCTTGCTAGCGATGATGGCATAATCCAAAAGCTCGCTAGTGGCCGTGTCCA
The DNA here is from genome assembly GCA_022433065.1 of Begonia loranthoides. NCBI lineage: Eukaryota > Viridiplantae > Streptophyta > Magnoliopsida > Cucurbitales > Begoniaceae > Begonia > Begonia loranthoides. Next base: position 8,304,532 of record CM039479.1, on the reverse strand, counting down.
CAAATGACTTAAACGGCCTCACATCATATCATTGTCATTCTCTTTTCTTTTCTTTATTATGACTTATTATTCGTTCGTTATCGTTTTCTTCGTTTGTGATTTGTTTCTTTGTTCGCTTAATTACTTTTTATGGTTTATGATTCGTCCGTTATCTGTATCTGTTTCGTTTGATGATCTGAAAGCATGCAATTTCTTAAAGCATAAATAAACATCAAAACGTGCTGTAAAAGCAGTAAACAACGAAACGTGTGAATAATAACAGTAAGCAATGAAACATGCTATTAAAACTGTAAACATCGAAACGTGCTATTACATACTCTAGATATGTTCAATAATCTACTAATAAAGCTGTAAACAACGAAACATACTGTTAAAAACTGTAAACAACGAAACGTGCATATCCTATTCTTGCGATGTAGTGTTTGAAGACCAAAACCACATGCATATCACTTACCTCGGCTTAAGGCGTTCACACTTAATCGTTCTTCTTCTTACTACCTTTAAAATTTAGAAATATCTAGTCATTAATAAAATAATTTAATCTACAATCTTAACGACTTTTCTATTCTAACTCCTAGTTACATAATAAAATCTTCTAAACTTTGTCTAATAATTAATCTCCACATCCATTTTCAATTATTTACATGCTTTAGACCAATTAATAGCTCAACACAAAACCAAGGCTGCAACTTCACAACTTTGTATCCAAGCAATCAACACTTCTATACTTATCAACTTTCAACATTCAATTTCCAACAACATGACACTTAACACTTCTACACTGGTCATCTTCCAACATAACTGGTTTATAATTCCTTTTTCGCATTTTAGATGATAACTACAACAATAGCAAATCCGACTTAACAAAATTCTCCATTTATCTCAACATCATTCCCTAACAAATTCTTTATCATGAACAGAGCACAACTAAGAGAGTATACCAACCTGAAACATAAATCCAACTTAACAAATTAGTCCAATTAATAATAACCTATAGAAATTTACCAACATAACCAATAGAGCCAACCAATCACAACACTAGACAATTAGATCCCAAGAGGCATTAACTGATCATTCATACAACAAAGCTCAAACCAATAAATTCATGCTTCACCAAAGATTATTACTACTAACAAAGAATACTCATCCAGAATAATCATCCACCAATAGCTTAATAATTCCCATTCACAAAATCTAGAAACATAAATCCAACAGATGCAGTAACTTCCATTTATACAACAACAGGGCTAATCCAAAATATTAACTTAACAAAGCAATAAAGGCAATAGCTAAACAATATCTGCAGAGCATTGACTTCCAACCAAAGAAAACATTCCAACAGATTATACTTTGTCCATTCAAAGTGTTTAATAGACAGAGACAGAGAACATTAATCCAAAACATACAACAACAATCCATCGTCCAATGAATAGAACAACAACCAGAAATTCTAATCCATTTACAGAGCAAATTTCCTTTACATAACACTTAACTCAAACTGACCTCTTTTTACGTGAAAACTAAGAGTAGTGTGACGACCTGATTTTTTCATAACCTTTTAAAATACGCGAAATTTAAAACTTTTGCAAGACAACTAAAATCCATCATAATCAGAGTGCTAAAATCGAATCGCCAAAATCCATTCGTTACATTCGTTATGAAAATTATTTATCAAAACATAACGAAAGCAATAATAATTTATTTAAAAACATAGCGGAAGTGAAAACATTCAAATTAAAACATGCTAAGTAAATCGTTATGTTTTACAATTTACTTGACTCGTCTTTAGCCTGACCAGCGACAAGCTCTACCTGTGTAAACCTTTTATCACTACTTTGTATTTTGCTCATCGTTCTTCTCGTCATACATGTATACCTACACCACAAGTAAATTGTAAGCCCAAAGGCTTAGTAAGGAAAGGGAATATGCAATATGATCATTCCTCTCTTTAGTTCACTTGGAATGGGTCCGCCCCAAACCAATCTTTCATTACGTTCATTCATTCATTCATAACTCGTATTTCGAGCCAAAAGTTAAAGGAACATATATTAGATGGTATAGTTTGATCAGCTTCTAGCCCTTTGTGGACTAGATCCGAACTACCCATCCGCCCTTCAACTTCCCATCATTCATCATAGTTCATTTCATTCATTCATTTTCATTTTCCACACTTATGCATGTGAGTACCACCCCGAGGGGCACTCTCTACTTGTTTCTATTATCATGATGCATGAGACATAATATAGAAAGAACAATAATTAAGCAATGAATAGCAAGAATAACACGAATAGTAAAGAACGAATGACAAGAATAACATTAATTGAAAACAAACACAGAAACGAATCGAAGGCGACATATAACATGTTTGATTCTACTGAACATAACACTCAAGATATAGCAAGGCGAGTAAACTATTAACTACAAGATATCTAAGCGAATTAACATGTTTATAAAAGTTTAGATGTAGCATTAATAAATAAAAGAAAACATACCCGATAATTAACTAATAGAAACATGTTCAACAACGATAGAAGACAATGACATGCTTAATACTGGAATACAATTGAAACGTGCTAATAAATTGAAACGAACTAATAATGAAAACACGCTCACTAAACAATTTATTGAAACATACTTAGCAATTAATTCATGGAAACATACTTTTCTAAACAAAACAGAATATAAATATGCTTCTCAAACAAATACTGGAAACGTGTTTGATAAACTAACTAATTATACATGCTTGTCTAACTAACAATTATATAGAAACATACTCAATCAATAGAAAATAGAACATACTTATCACACAATTAATGAAAATGTGCATGATATTTTGATACAACTAGAAACATGCTCACTGAATTGATATCAACCAAAGTCATAATCAATTATAAATGAAATGACTAATTGATTTTATACATTTGAAAGTAACATGTTAATTTATTGAATTAAATAAACATGCTCAAATTACTTAAAAGACTCACATGATAGATTTCATCCTAATTAATTGATCGTGCTTTTATCTCAATTAATTAAACGTGCTAGTTAATTAAACATCCAAAGAGTTCTATTTAATTTGACATGCTCGGTTTAGTTAATTACGCTCAACATGCTCATACAGTTATTATCTTACTAATCTACACATACTTGATTTACGGAAATGAAGCAAGTATTAACAATTAATACGCTACAACGAATAATATCATGAATTGCACGAAAACTACAACAAGAGAATATAACTAACTGTACAAAATAAAATTTAAAGTCTCTATTCATAATTGATCATACGTGCATATCATTTCATCCTTCATTTCGTCATTCTATCCTACAACTTAACATCATCATTCATCATTCATTCATCACATTTCTCTACGATAAACATTAGCAATAAGAGATACCAATTCTATTTCCTAATCAGAACCAAGAAGCAACAATATTAAAACTAGATTTCAAAATACGAAACTAAACTATCTATGCATGCTTTTCCGATTAAAGCATAACATAACATACTAAATAAATCATAAGCTGGAAATCTAATTAACGAATCACATTTAGAACATGTTCAATGATGCAAACCACGGATATGGAAGATCCGAGACCCGACAACAATGCAGAACTTTCCCAAGACGCCTTGATGATTCAAAAAGATTAGAAGTTTGACCCGTTATCTATAAAGAGATAAGAACTGAGACTATCAAGAAAGGAGTTTGACCCGAACTAAATTTGTTGATTGAACCAAAGCTATCAAGTATGATCTTCTCAAGCAACAATTGAAGAAGATCAAGCCCTCTAAAGAGAACTCAAGAAGAGAATGCAAAATGCTCTCAAATTTCAAGTTGTAAGTTGTGTTTTACATTGAAGACTTGCCCATCTATTTATAGGCAACTTAAGGAAATGTGCACACATGTTACAATTACATAAAATATACAAAAGAATTGATAAAAATCAAAGTTTGGTGAAATTTTATCGAAGGACACTCAGATGCATCACGTGGGGCGGCGGCGTGCACGTCGGGCAGGTTTGAACGCGCGTGGTTGGCGCGCTGGTCAGTCAGCAATGTCGGGAGCTAACCGCCGACGTTGTCGGAGTCAATACTAGTGGGTGGACGCGGCACGCGTGTTGGACCAGGCCGCACACGTGTTGGGCCTGGGTGGCGCGGGTTGACTTGGGCCGAAGACTTTTCTTCAAATTCAACAATATGAAGTTCCTTCCTTTGCATTCTTGGGCCTCCATGGACTCTTCCATAATACTTAAGACATTTATGGGCCTTTGTGCTTCATTAATAACTTCTTTTTCATCCATTCCTATGATCAAAGTTTGTAAATTCTTAGCTATGTCCTTTCTCTTTGCTCTTGTCATGGGGCCTTCATGTTGTGATTTTAATTCCTTCATGGGTCCTTCATTGATCTCATCATTCAATGAATTCTATACAAATATCTACTTAACAAATTACGATTAGAAACATGCTAGACAATTTGATATAATAAGAAACATGCTGCATGAAACGATATCAATAAATCTAAAGCATTTATATCTCCTAACCAGAACCAAGGAAAGCAAATAAGCATCACAAGGAATTTGTAGCAAGTAAAAACAATTCACAAAAATAGAATTTCTAACTTATGCTGTTCATGACTCATTCATGCACATCTTATCATCCTATCACTTGCCATTCATCATTCGTTCCATTCCTAAGCATTTCAATTCAACTTTGTAGTAGGAAATATACAGGAAATTAAACCACTCAACAATAATCACAAGCAAGGGAATACACTGCACAAAATAGTCAAGAATGCACATAAAGGAAAAGCAATACAATTCATACAATACTTGTGGGTAGGGCTTTGATGGCCAAGACTCTACCCAATCCTTACCTCAATTCTTTATCGTGTTTAGCACCTAATCGTTATCCTTCTTCGTCTTTTCGATACCAGAACACTCGAGAAATGTCTCCTCTTCAGTAGCACACTTGGCCACAACCCATCAAAAAGCATCCCATGTCCATAAGACAATGCCAACCGATTCACCACAACTAACCATCGATAGGAATTGCAGAAAGGAACAATAAAACCAAACAAAACTCAGCATCCGAACTGAACTAGGAAATGCGACCATGTATAATAGGGAATTTGAAAATCAAAGTGCAGAACCTCAACTTATAGAGAAGACCTTTGCCAACCTTCACTCGGTTTCCCCCGAAATCACCTGCACACACCTCTTTGTCACTCATCATCTGTCCAACTCGCAGCTCACTGAAGGGAGAAATCAACAGAACATACACACACACACACACAATATCTCACTTTATACGCAGATTGCAATTTGAAATACATAACAACTTATCCCACAATTTCAACTGATATCTTCGTCGTTCGAATCCTCCTTCTCATCCTCTTTTGAAACTGCACGCTATTGTCTTCCAGAGCAAGAACCAGCCAGCGAACCGGCTCGGTCTAATCGCAAGTAAACTGAACTAGCAGCTGCCCAGCAAACCGAAGCCCTTGCCTTAGCCGTTCCAGCCATCGTCAATCGCTCGTTGCATGTCAGACGGCGACTCACTGTCGTGAAGAAATCCGCCCGCGGGAGAAGCTCTGACCCGCACCCTAGCTGCGACCCGCTATGCCGCTGCAGCGGCTCGCTAGACGACGCGCCAGAGGAAGTCGCCCCGATTCGTCCTTCGCCTGAGTGCTCACCCGCTCCGTCGCGCTCTCTCCCTCGATTTCTCGGCCTCCACCTCCCTCTCCCTCTTTCTGCTCTCGTCTCTCTTCACGATTGACCCCTCTTTTCTTCCAGTCGAACCCACGGTCCAGACAACAAATCAACAAGAACCGGTTCTCCTGTTGGACCGGTTCTCATCCCCCAAAATTCCTAATTTTCTTCTTTTATATTTTAATTCATTTTAATTAATTCTCTAAATCTTCCCTCTTAATTATAAAGTCCAATTTATTAGGTCATCATTCATTTTAATTTCATTTAACTACCCTAATTAAAATTTTCCTTCCAACTATAAGTTATTTTCGACCAATTTTCTATTCTTGATTTATTCTGAAATATTGTCTAACGATTATTATGGATTCAATTTAAATTTTCCGATTCCATTTCCTAATTTGATTTCCATCAATTAAACCTTCAATAAATTCTCTTAAATTATAACCTAACGGTTTCGTCCTTGGTAATACCCCGATACTTATTCAATTAATCAAAATATTCCAAATTATTTTCTAATTATACTTATTAAATTCTGATAAAAAAAGTCCGGGTGTTACAAGAAGAATCCCTCGGCTTCCAGCTCCATACTCCAGACTCCCTAGGCCTTTAGGAGAAATTACCCGAGAGTAGACACAATTCCTTCTCCTTCTTCTTTTCTGTCGGCCATCACCCTTCTCTGTAATCTCTATCACTCGCTGAATATAAACACAAATGGCAATTTGAAATGTATAACAACCTATCCCACGATTTCAGCGATGGTGCAGATTCTTTGGCCACAACCTGAACTGCAAGTTGTTATCCTTCATAGGCAGGAACCAACGGACCATTTCGGTTTGAACCGCAGGCAGACCGCACGCCTCCAACCGAACCGCCAACCCCTACCCAAGCTGTTCATTGCCTCGCTCAAAGTCATCCTCGCTACTTCTCGGTTGCACAATCAAAGCACAGAGTACAAATCAACTAAAATACACACCTCGGTTTGGCACGGTAAGCATCGCAGCTCCCAAATCGACCAGCAAAACTCGTCCAATCCATGCCCTACAAATCGCGGCTATTTCGTGCCTTAGCCCACCGACGTCGGACTCCAGCTCCACGTCGCTAGCAGCCGCGCACTTGAGCCCCCCTTCGCGTCTTCTTCTCTCTCTCTCTCTCTCCCTTTCTCTCTCTCTCTCTCTCTCTCTCTCTATTTTGCGATTTCCCTTCACCAAAACAGCCGCCCTTCAATTGTTTTCAACCGGTCTACAGACAACATGAACAAAACTGAACCGATTCAACAATTTGGTTCACAGAAACGGTTTCCTTCCTCCCATCATCAATTATTCCATTTTATTTTGTAATTTCTCTATCGATTTTAATTTCATCCCTCTTATCTTACTTTAATTTCATTTATCTTCAATTTCCATTTTATGCAATTAACTCTTCTATTTAATTAATCTCTCATTTTAACTATCCTCTTAATTTCTAATTCCAAACAATCCTCCAATAACTTCCTTCCAAATTAATCCTTCCAAATTAATCATAATTACCATTTAATAAATTTCATTAAATTATAATTAACTGAATACATCTTTGATAATAGTCTGATAAATATCTAATTAATCCGATTACCTCCAATTATTCTCTAATTATTTTTATTAAATCTCATTATAAAAAGTCGGGGTGTTACAGAAAAGGAAACGGAAAACAAAACAAAATATGAATAAGTGTAAAGCAAATGATCAAGTAAAATAAAGTAAAGAAGTTGGACCGGTAGGTCAAACCCGGCAACCAAAGCATGTAATGAAACGTTTTTGTAGACCGGTAGGTCAAGTACGACACAAAAACAAAATAAATGTAATTAATAGTTTTTGTAGACCAGTAGGTCAAGCCCGACACAGAAACAAAAAAAATATGTAAAGATAACAGTTTTTGTGGACTAGTAAGTAATGCCCGGCATAGAAACAAAAGAAAAGAAAAGAATAGTAAAGTAAAGTAAAGATAAAGAAAATGATGTCGATAATAGTAAAAAAAAACGGAAATGGAAACGGAAACGAAAACAGAAATGGATACAGATACGGGAACAGAAACGGAAACGGAAACGGAAATGAAAAAGGAAACGGAAATGAAAACGGAAACAAAAATGTAAATAAAAACGGAAACAGAAATGGAAATAGTAACAGAAACAGAAAAAGCAAAGACACTAAAATGTATAAGATAAAAGAAAACGAAAATGGAGAATGACACATGGTTTTAAAAAATGCATAACATGTTTACAGTTTCTTTTATATCACTCAGTGATCCTTAAGCTCATTAGTTAAGTCTTGCAATGTAGGTACACACACAGGAGAACAGATTTAGGAGCAGTTGATGAAGGGTTTGCACGCGCGGATCTTATGGCTGGCTAAGCTAAAGAGATTTAAAAGAAAGATGGTTTGTAAAAGAGTTTTGTAAAATAATTAAACTGTATTTTAAATGTTTGTTTTATTTAAAAAGGACTTCCGCTGTGTTTTATAAAATGTTTTAATAAAATAATTTCAATTATTGTCTTTTAATTGGTTTTTAGAATGAAAAGTCTTCCGATATATTTATAAAGAAAAAGTTTAAATTTTACACATTTTTACAAGTAAGAAAAACTGGGTAGTTACACATCCTTCCTAGCAGGCAGACCCTCAACCGATGAGCATCACTATGAGTGAATTTTATCTCGTACTCATTCTTCAACGTATGCTCGACAATTTTTTCCCTAATTTTATTTAGTGAACTGTTCTTCTTGCCAAAACTCATACCAACAAAAAGTCTTCAGAATGAAAAGTCTTCTGCTATATTTATAAAGAAAAAGATTAAATTTTACACGTTTTTACAAGTAAGAAAAACTGGGTAGTTACACATCCTTCCTAGCAGGCAGCTCCTCAACCGATGAGCGTCACTATGAGTGAATTTTATCTCGTACCCATTCTTCAACGTATGCTTGACTATTTCTTCCCTTAATTTATTTAGTGAACTATACTTCTTGCCAAAACTCATACCAACGAACGTGCATTCTGCTTGTGGTGGACGTCTAGGCTCACTCTCTGCTATGTCCATGTCTTCGTCACTACTAGATTTGCATAACGAACGTAGCTCCTCCTTGTCCTCCTCATGTAGAGTTGTCGAGACGGAATGCAATACTATAGTAGCTTCGTCTCCAATTGCACGTACCTCATTGGCAAAAATGTGGACGTTGACCCCACTTCAACTTGACAGTTAATAACAGATTACTCAACACTTCGAGACGCCATTTGGTTTTCAACAAATGCTTCAACTTCACCAAAATGCAGTTCACTTCAACTCTTAGAAATCGCGAGGAGTGTACTGTGAATTTATATAAGGCAGACGATGCACGATGATCCACGGCAGATCAGTATTAATCCACCGCAGATTATTATCAACCTGCAACGGATCCGTATTAATCCACCTGGATTATTGTCAACTCGCGGCGGGTCATATATGATCCGCGATGAGCTATCAATATTATAAGGTTATTTTTAAAAATATTGATTTGCGATGGATTAGTAGATGAGTCACCACAAATCGAAATTAAAGTATTTAATAATAAACGTGATCGTGATATTAACAACAATATTTTTTTCACAGTTAAGTGATTAATTTATTAATAAAAAGAATTTTGTAGTTAACTTTTCATTTGGTTGCAAAGTAACGATAGATTTATCATTTTTTCTTTATTTTTTCTTTAATCCATAGCTTTGGAGTTTGTGGGTCCATTTTAAGACCATTTCTTGCCTTTTCCAGAATTGATCAATGTCAAGTGTCATAGAAATTGAGGTTTCATGGACATTTTTCAAAGTTACTGGTTCTTTTTTATACTTATTTTCTTTGGTTTTTCTTATTCATATTGATTTTGTAAAAAAAAAAAAAAAAAGAAAACAAAACAAAACTGTTTATGAACAAATATTCAAAATCAGTAAAAAAAAAAAAAAGCTTAAAAGCAGCAAACAAAGTGGAAAGGAACGTCCCATTTCTCTCTCTCTCCTCCTTTACCAACCAGAAGCTAAACCCATCCAGCCTTACCCATAGAACCTTTCCTCCATGGCAGCGCCTTTCTCTGGGCTACTCCTCCTCCTCCTACTCTGCTCACTAAACAAAACCACACTCCCTGCCCAAGCCTTGTACTGCGTCGCCCGAAGCGACGCCAGCACTCAGGCTCTGCAGACAGCCATCGACTACGCGTGCGGCGCTGGGGCGGACTGCGCCCCGCTTCAGTCGACCGGCCTCTGCTTCCTCCCTAACACCATCCAAGCTCACGCCTCTTACGCCTTCAATAGCTACTACCAGCGCAAGGCCATGGCTCCTGGCTCTTGTGACTTTGCTGGCACTGCAACTGTCGCTCAGACCGATCCTAGTCAGTTCCATTTTTTTTTTTCCATCTTTCTCTTTCAGTCTTCTTCCCTCTGTTTTATTTTATTTTTTTTGAAGTTTTTTTCTTTCTGAGTGTAGGTTATGGATCTTGCGTTTATCCATCTTCTACAAGGTTAGCTCTTAACTTCTCTCTTTTTTTGTATGAACAATCTGAATCATTCATTGTGTTTTTTCTCAGCGATGTTGAAACTTTTTTACTAAACTCTTTCTTTAAAGTTACTGACTACTCCACAGTCCAGATATGTTTCTTCATCTTCACGTGAATGGGTTTTTTTTTTAATCTCAAATTACCTTTTTTATTTTCCTATTTTTAAGATAGTTTAGCTCAGTCCCCCTCTCTCTCTCTCTCTCTTAACGTCTTTTTTTTTTCTGTATCTGTTGGAATCAGTACCTGTCTCTTCAATTAATGGCAATTGAATGTTGCTGGTGGTTTGTACGTTTCCGGGTTTGATTCATTGATAATTTGTCAACTACAAAGACTAACACTAAGTTCTTGTTCGATTCCTCAGCACAGCGGGAGGAGCCACTACTCCGACCACCTTGTCAACATTCCCAAACCCACCGGCGACGCCTACAACAACCACGACCACCACCACACCAGTCTACAACAGCGGAGATGCCGGAACGAACCCGACGACCACTGATAATTCTAAAGCATCTAAGGATATCATTGTCCCTACGATCTGCATCACTTTCCTCTTCATCTTCATTATCACATCTGCCTCATAAAAAAAATCAATGCATGCAAACTAGAGGAGTTCTCAGTTTTGTTAGAATTTGAAGCCTCTCTTCGACTAGAATTCTTCTTTCCTATAGGCTTCTTTATACACGGTTAAATTTAATGGAGTTCAATTTACGTGCTTTCCTCTTTTTTTCCTTTCATCTTCGCCGTTCATTTTTTGTCTACCATCCAAAAAACAATATTCCATTTTAACATCTTGATAAAATTATACAATGCATTTGAAATATTTATTTATTTTTTAGAGTTTGGTAATTTGAATTTTATTTGAGACAAATTTTTTAAACAAAATTATAAATTTTTCCAAAGTACCATGGTAATAGCGAAGAGAGCAAACCAAGAAGAAATCGGAGATGAAACGACACTAAATTTATATTTTTTTAAATTTCAAACTCTAAAATATTTATTCAATTAAACTAATTTTAAATTATAAAATAATTAAATTAAATATGAAATAATTTTCAAATTTTATTATTCCAAACATTAAAAAAAATATTTATTGAAAATTCAAATACTAATAAAATAAAATATAAAATATTTTTAATTTATTAAATGATACCAATACTATAACAAAATTTAGATTTAATTTTCTAACTGAACTATGATGTTATCAACACCTTCTTCTGTATGTTAGCCCATCTCTAGAAGATATTTAATCAGCATCAGTTTCTCTTATAATAAAAATTCACATATATCACAAAATTTTGGGTGAGATAAACTTACTAAGTAAAAACACATGTATATGTGAATTAATTTCACACATTATCAAATTTCCTTGCTTAAAGTTACATACTAGTTGGAACTCATTTTCTAACTTTATTATTCGTTCAAGCTTTCATTAGTCATCTCATGATTACCATGGGTTCTAGCCTTCAGAAAACTAATAGTTTCTTACCTTCATAAGGTTTCATCAGCCAAAATATATCATGTTTTCCATCAATTCCATCAGATTCATGCATTTGTACTTGCATACCATTATGACCAACAAATTTTATCTTACTGTAAATCTATGTTAATGCCTAACATGCGTATCAAAATAAAATATTAGAATTTTCAATAATAAAATAAAGTTGAAGAAAATAAATTAAATAGTACTTTGTGACGTAAGGTCGATGACTAAAATGTTAAAAACTGGTGCCTTTACTTACATGAATTCCGAGAGTATAGGGTTTTGTGAAATTATGAGTTTTTGAATAATCTTTCCTACTTGAATAAATTGTGTGATTAAAATTCTCCTTAAATTAAAAAAAAAATTCTTGAAGAATTTGGGCAGAAATTTCTTACTAGTTAAATTGTAAATGGATCGGAGTTAAATTTAAGATAGACCAAGATGGTTTTGAGAGAAATTAGGTCGAATCTGGGCCGTGTCTGGTTCGGCTGGATCGGTTTAGTTTGGGTTGGTTGGATCGATTTGGTTTGAGTTCAGGAAACTGGTTTAGTTTCGTTTCAGGAAACCGGTTTGGCGTGCGCAACTCTTGTCACGACTCAAAGACTAGCCTAATAGAAATGCCCAGTCAAATGATCAAATCCTCAGAGAGGACCCGATCGCTCAACCCAAGGCTAGGATGTCTGTGATGATCCAGATTAAGAATTTAACCCTAATAATCATATTTTGTATAATTAAACATGATTAATTGATAATAAGTCATTATATGACTTTGAAGTAGAAATTGATCAATCAATTGAGAGTATTTTTTTCAAACTGAAGATACATATAATAGTAGATACCTTAGATTATAAAATGATGATGGAATTGAATCAATTGGATATATGTTCATTAAGATATGAATTTTTGCACGAAAGTTAATGAATATGCTACAAATGAGCATACTCACTGTTTGTAGCTAATGGAAGAGGTTATTTTGATTTTCAATTCAAACCATTTTGAGATTATAAATTAGACACATAAATGAAGTGTATGACTTTGGATTGAAGGGATTTGGATGTATGCAATAAAAGTTATGCAAATTTGAAGTTTGATAAGTCTAAAACTATACTGTTTTTGAAAATATCTTTAAATGGAACTTTAGAGTGAGAATTTGGAGACAAGTATAAAAGGAGAAATGTTCCTAATACATTAAAATATGTGGCCATATAATAAAATTGGACAACCAATGAGGTTATGACATGTTTCACTTAAGAATTAGTGACTAAGTGTGTAATTAAGTTGTAATTAGTGGATGACTGAGGTAAATTAATAATGATTAATTATGATAATCATTGAGATTAGCTTAGAACTAAGCTAGATTGGTTACTTTAAGCTGATAGTGGTTAAGAATAATTAACTATGATATTTTTGTAAATATCCATGGAATTATGGATAAAATGATACTTTTTGAAGGACAAAAGGGAAAAAATGGTAATTAACCCTAAGAATTCTCTAGAAAAGATGAGAAATGACTAAGGACTTAGCCATTTCATACTGGTCTCGAGAGAAAAGACAAAGGAAGGAGAAAAGCAGGAAGAGAGGAAGAATGGTGAAAAAAGAAGGGGAAAGAGAAAGAATTAGCCTTTAAGAAGAGTTATTCCCCTCCTCAAGAGGATCCTTTTGAGACTAAAATGAAGAGGTGAAAATGAAGAATAAAGTGGTCTTCAAGAGGTAGGAACCCTAAACTATGTTAAATATTACATAGTTTAGGTGAAGAAAATGATAATATGAGATTATGGTGAAAATTCATGGATTGCAAGTTGGAAATCCTTGATAATGATAGTGTGATTTGGTTGAAAAGGATTGAATAAAAGTTAACATTTGTATGAGTTAATAAATATTGCTCATGATTTTTTTTAGAGTGAGTTACTACATGAATTATGTAAAAGAGATTGAATTATGGGATTATAGATTAATGTCTATTGTTTACATCTATAATTGATGAATGTTTGGATATGTTGAATATAAGCATGAATTATGGAGTTGGATAATTATATCTAATAATGTTTTGGGTTATATTGAATGGAAAAGAGGTTTTGATAGTTGATTAAAGGCATAAAATGGGACATGTTGTGTAATGACCTAGATTTTCGTAAATCTTTGAAAATGCATAAAATTTGAAAATTTTCTTTTTAAAACAAAAAGTATCAGAGTGCATCTAACCGGATCGCTACTGACTCTTTCTTTAAACTCGTTATGAAAACCAATTGATAAAATGTGCAGAAGCGTTATAAAACCTTTCATATAAAACATAGCAAATTTTTCAAAACTTTGTGGAAGCGTAAATAAATCATTTAAGGAAGAAATACTAAACAAATAAATACTGCTTTTGAGAAAGGAAAATTGAATGATTAATTACAAATTCATTTACAACCTTTTCTTCTCTTTTTCTTTAGCCTGGCCAGTCTCGATCTCGCGCATGCAAATCATCCATCACTGCTTCATTATGTGTTTATCATCTACTTATTATCTGTTCATCGTTGTACCTACATCACAAGTAAGGACGTGAGCTTTCGCCCAGTAAGAAAATGGGGGAAAAAAATTATGCATATCTCTCTCTTTAATTCTTCTTAGAATAGGGGCCACCCAAATCAATTCTTTTCATTACGTTCGTTCTTCGTTCGTTCTTTACTCGTACATCGAGCTAGAGATTGGAGGGTTCTTAGGGGATGAAATAGTTGATCAGACTTCACCCTTTACTTGCAGCTAGGTCCCTGTTCCCATCGAGGTTGGGGGCTTTGCCTAACTGCGGACTAGTTTCGCTACCCATCCGCCCCCAATTCCCTTTTTTGTCCCTTTTCCGGCATATCCCACCTTCAAGGGTCCTCCCCTTCCGACGTATCCCACCTTCAGGGTTTCTTCCCTCTCGACGTATCCCGCCGGGAGGGTTTCTTTGGTGATGGGCGTGTCCCGCCCATCTTGAGCATTCTTGTTCTTAGCATTTTCCTCAGTCATGCATGTGGGTACCATCCCGAGGGGGTACCCCCTACGGGTTTCTATTAACATGAACTCAACCTATCCTCATCAAATTAAATAACACATCTATGAAAATAACACATACATTGAAAAAGATTCACAATAACTAAGAAACAGAAAGAATAATAGAGCGTGCTCACATGTAACAACAAAACAAGCAACATATAAGTACAAGTGGTGCTAAACATGCTGTAAGAGACTAAAACAAGGCAGCAGAAATATACTCTAATTGAATATAATAGGGGAAATTATAATTAACTAAGCATACTCTAATCGAATGCAATAGCAGAAATCATACAGGACTAAGCATGCCTTCATTGAATATAATAGCGAAAACTGTAAATGACTAAGTATGTTTCTATCGAATATAATAGCAACTTATAACATCTAATCATGCTTCTCGATTGACCACACAAAAGAACTACTCATGCTTTTAACGACCAAAACAATCCAGCAGAGAATATAAGCATTTGAGCATATTGTTAATCAAGCATATTTTTAATCGACTATAATAGTGACGTATTGGACATCTAAGCATGCATTTACCTGAAGGAAATAGTGGCAAGTCAGAACAATTATCATGCTTTCTAATCTGTAAAAAGTAGCAAAAATTACAGATCGAATAAGGGCAGTAAACGAATTTCAGCAGCAATTATCAACAATAAAACGTGTTTCTCAATGACTATACACAGCAGAAATTATTAACAACTAACACGGCAACTAACATGCTTTCAACAAAACTCTGTAATAACGGTGACCGACATGTATAGCTAAAATGTGCTTCTAGTCGGCAAGGATGACAACAAGAAATAATAACAACAAAAATAGTGAAGAGGAAATCTTGTCGAAGTAGACATGAAATTGGTGTTCTAGCGGCATGAGCGCTGGCGAAGAAAATTGGCAGAGGCAAAGAGAAGGCAGTGGCGTTTTGGAAGAAAGGGTGTGGGGGCTTGTCGAAGGAGCTGTCCTCGGTTCCTCCAGGTTGACTGAGCCGAGTGCTTCCATGTCTACTGGTGAGTAATGTCATTCTCTATTCTGGATTTTGATATGTTTTGTGAGCATGTCTCTGCTAGTTCCTACTTATTAGACCTGTGAATGAATTATTGGTTAGAATAGGTTGACACACATGGATTTGTTCTCCATTTGGATAGTTGTTGTGAAGAACTATTTCTGTGATTTACTAATCAACTACGGCTTCTGGAAAATGAGTCTATGATGGTGTAATTTATGGGCTGGAAAGTGGATTATTGTCTCGGTTGTTTGTTGAGTTGAAATCAATGATTATATGTCATTGTAGTATACTTTATACTATGACTTTTGTTGAAGCTTGGTGACCATGAGGTAATAATTGATTTTTACGAGAAGTATGAGCCTAAAGTTTTGTAAATCAAGGGTTCTCTTTTATTAGGTATAGCGTTGATGAAAAATAAGTTGATGGAAAACGTTAGGCGATTAGGTTTGATCTAATAATGTCAATATTGTTGAAGATAAAGAATTATGGAAATGAGACTTATTGGTGATTATTAATGACAGATATTTTGATTATAAAGGTATCAAAAAGATGAAGAATGACAACCAAATGCTAGTGTGCATTAAAGCTTTGTGGTAAGGAATTGGATTGAGTCGTGGCCATCTGGAGGCCCTACACCACAAGTATTGTGTGAATTGTATTGCTTTCCCTTAATGTTCATTGCTTGCTTATATTGTGCATTGAATTCAACTTGCTGTGTGTTTACTTTTTGTAAATTACTCTACTGAAATTGTTGAAATGAAAGGATTAGAGAAGAAAATGAATGATGAATAGAAAGTTATAGCATTATGTGAAAAGCATGAATGAGTTATGAATGTGATTCACGATGATTCTATTATGTAAATTTTATTTTAGAATCTTTATTCTACGTATCGTCTCTCATATTATTGGCTTTCTTGGTTTTGGTTAGGAAATATAAGTATCTTTGTTTTAATTAGTATCAAATCGTTTAGCACGTTTTCTTGTCATATTAAATTACCAAGCATGTTTATAACTGTTATTTGTTAAATAGACTTCAATATTCGATCCGTCAAGCATATTTATTATTTACTAAGCATGTGTTCGTTAGCCAATTGTTTAGCATGTTTTGGTGAATTTTTGTTAAGTATGTTTCCATAAATTGTTAGAAAGCATGATTCGTTATTGATTCATTTTAATTTAATAGCACGTTTCCTGTAAATAACAAATCATTGAGCATGTGTACAACCATCATTCATAAATTATTTTCTTTTCTTTAGCATGTAGTATTAATTAAATTACTGACAAACTTCAAGTATGCCCGTTTAAGTAGTCACCTCAACATATTCATTTTAATTACATGCTTTCGATAAATTGTAAAATAGTATTAAAAGCCTGACTAAAAGACTCATATAACTAGATGTCATTGATATCAAATTCTATCATGATTCTCGTGATAGTAAATTGTATAATCAAGCATGTTAATCGCTGCGTTAAATTCTTTTTAGTATTGTTTTCGTTGTGTGCTCTTAATTATGGTTGTTCGTTATATGTGCTATATGCGTAGCTAGTTGTTTTAAATCATTTTCATTTAATTATATTTGTTGATTCAATTATCTTTGTTTTATTATAATGTCTCACGCATCATAATAATAGAAACAAGTAGGGAGTGCCATTATGGGGTGGTACTCACATGCATGAGTGAGGAAAATGAAATGAACGAATGCAATGAACGATGATGAATAATGCAATGGGGGGTTGAAGGGCGGATGGGTAGTTCGAATCTAGTCCATTTAGGGCTAGAAGCTGGTCAACTATACCATCTAGTACGTATTCCTTCAATTTCCAACTCGATGTACGAGTAATGAATGAATGAATGAAACGTAAAGAAAGATTGGCTTGGGGTGGACCCATTCCAAGTGAACTAAAGAGAGGCATTGCATATGCATTTTCCCTTTTTCCTTACTAAGTTTTTTAGACTTACAGTTTACTTGTGGTGTAGGTATACGCGTATGTACGAGAGGAACAATGAACACAACACAAAGCAGTTGATGAAGAATTTGCATGTGAATGAGCTTGTGATTGGCAAGGCTAAGTGAGTAAGAAATAAAATAGTTTGTAATTAAATTATATTTAATTTTGTAGCAGTAAAGCAAAATAAAAGATTTTCTTTGTAAACGATTTATGCTTCTACTATGTTTTAACGAAGAAATTGGTTTCTAACGGCCCGGCTTGCACTCTGATTATGAATAATTTTAATTATCTTACAAAAATTTTAAACTTCGTGTATTTTAAAAAGGTTATGAAAAAATGGGTCATTATATATGCTGACCTCCAAAGAAGGGAGGTTGAGTTTGAAGCTAATGATTTTGTATTCTTAAAGGTACGATCTCATCGAGGTATTAGTCGTTTTGGTGTGAAATGAAAGATAGCCACATTTCGACGGGCCGAAGGCCCGGTGAAATGGAATTAATGCTAGACATGGTTCTATTGTTGTTTCCGGGTTGGACTCTGGGCCATGGTTGAGGCCTTGGTATTCAGGCCCTTTGGGTGCATGCCACGTGTCAGCACGAGAGGCCAACACATGGCGAGGGCCGTCTGGATGCATCTCGGGTGACGATTGGTGGCCCCATGTCAACCCCCCCATTGACACGTGACGGTACAACGATTGGCGGCCTTGTGTCGTCCTATTCGGCCAACACGTGGCACCCTGGACCTAGCTTTGGGTGCCGGGCCCTGGGCCCCAAGGTATATAGGTTCTTTTTGGATTATTGAGCGCATTGGCTCTATGACTTATCAATTGGAGTTACTGCCACAACTGAATTATGTTCATAATGTCTTCCATGTTTCTATGCTGAGAAAATACATTCCTAACCCTTCGTATGTTATTTCTTGGACTGATGTTCTTATTCAGAAAGATATATCTTATGAGGATGAACCTGAGAGAATTTTTGGACGTCAAATTAGAGTGTTGCGTCATAACGAAATACCTCTTATTCGAGTTCAGTGAAAAAATCATAGTGAAAGAAAAGCAACTTAGGAAATTGAATCTGATATGATGGTTAAGTATCCCCGTTTGTTCAACGGTACTCTCGAAGTTGTTTTAAATTTCTAGGATAAAATTTCCTAAGTGGGGAAGAATGTAAAATCCAATACAATTTTTCTTTTAAAAAAATTATTAATGATATTCAATGGAGCATTGTGAGAGGAGCCGAATTTCCTCCCCAATCTCCTCCTTTCCCCAATTTGAAGTACGCCAACTCCCAGCTCCTCAATCTCCCTTTTTCACCCTTCTCCAGTGACAAATCTCTTCCTCTCGAACGTTATTGTTTCTAGACAATTTGGGCAAAGTTTTGAGACTATGAAATTGAGTCGTTGTCGCTGCGGTAAACCACCTTTTTTTCTGTTTTGGATTACGATTCCTTGTTTGAGTTTCTGAAACCTGTGTTTCTGCTTGCTAGAAGGAATTGTGCAATTTTAATGGAGGAAATAATGTTGAATTTCAGTCATATTTTGGAACTCTTGTGGCCAAAAAATTGTGCAGTGTAGAAGGTAAAAATTTGATTTTCCTTTTTAAATACATCTCTATTTGCTGGCTTTGGTCTGAATTCTAGATGTTAAAGTTGGATTTCAATTTATTTGTTGTTGGCCGAACGTCGAATGAAATCCGACAGTTTTGTTGTGCGTTTATTGTCAATGTTAAATCATAAGGAAAAAACTTAGCAAATGCTAAGTCATGGGGTGCGATATGGGAACCTCCAACTTTGGTTGGTTGGATGACTGGCCGAGATTGGGAGTCTTGGCTAGAGTCAATCTGCTCATGGTGATGAGCCAAATCGTCCGTGACAGGGGCGACGATGTTCAAGTTCTAGCCATGAACGCTGGTTGCAATCCAAGCTTGATGGGCTACATACCATCATGCCTTGGATCGCAATTTGGGGTGGTTTGGTTTTTGCACTATGGTCCAAACCATATTGGGCCTCGGTCGACAATCTGTCTTTGGGTTGCGGTTCTGGGTTTCAATAAAATTTGTTTTGGGCCTATAAAGGGCTAATTTTTGGGCCAGTTTATGCCTTTTTTGGGTATTTCTCTAATTCAATTAATTTTAATTTAATTTTAAATAATACTAGAGATTTTAATAAAATTAACACACAAAATTTTACAATCCTATTTTTAGGTACTCAAATATTAATTTAAATTTGTGGACACTTGAATTTGAATTTTTAAACTTTTGGGCTCTGACCAGTGTTAGCCATTTTGAGGTAGAGATTTATTTTTTTACATTGCATTGCATAAATTTTTATAAAGTAATTATTTTGAGACGTGTTTTATATAAAAATGACGTGTCCGTTTTACGACCCTCTGATTTTTATATTATACTTTATTTTTCACTGTACACTTTTAAATTAAGCATGCATATTATATTTTTAGATCAACTTGGTTGTGTAAATCGAGTTTGATCGACTCGATTTGGGATCTGTTTTATTTTCACACATTTGACAGTGCAGAATGTGTTTGTTGTTGTTAACTAGAGTAATATGACAGTTGTATGTGTCGTGTCCTTAGGCGCAAAATCTTAAACCTGATCAGGGTATTTTCTGTGAATTTTGCGATCGCCGAACATTGCTTTTATTTTGTTATATGTCTATGACATGATGTGCCCGGAGTCCGTGAGTGGATCCATTTTTACTATGATTTTTAATTGGTACAACAATTGTTTATTTTAATTATGTACCACATATTAGTAGGTGGTTTTAAATACAAGTCATTTTTGTATATAATTTTCTAAAGTGAATTTATAAAATGTAATTTTAAGTTCATGCATGCTTCAACAACATTTTCTTTTAATCAAAATTATTAAGTCCCTATTGAGTTTAGTCAACTCACCCTATTATACCTTTTAGGTTTTAATTAATTGGATTTTCAGATACCGAATCAGGATTAGACCTGGTGGAGTTTATTTAATTCCTGTAGTCTTAATAATTTTCTTTGAGAGATATTTTGTGAGATATATTCTTTATTGGATAAATATAATCTCTATTTTAAATTTTTGCACAGTTATTTCATTTTGGGTTATATTACTATTCTATCGGATATCACTATTGGACTTGTTAAGCCCAAGTTATTGGGCCCTGACTTGTAATAATGATTTGAAGTCTTCCACTACTATTTTATAAATTTAAGTGGAATGGATTGGGCTAAGCTCTTTGGGTTGGGTCATTCCTCATTTTGTCTCGAGTCCCTTGCAGGTCATGACACGTGTCCTGTCCCACACGGTTTACAATGAATCTAAGAAAGAAAGGAACTGTAACAAGGACCTGACAATCGACAAGGCTCATAAACCCGCAAACACTAGCACAGTTCTAGACAACTGCTTTTACCTGGTCCACACAACCTTAGAGGATTTAACCAAGATACCAAACGAGACACTGTAAGTCTAGAATTTAACCCTGACATTCATAAAGGTTGTCGAGCATTTGTAAAACTGAAAGGTAAGACCGGGAATACGAGATGCCAAACTCCAAAATAGAAAATTGCCACCATAATATCCTCTAGTGAATCAACGACTGGCAGCATTAGATCAACGATTCAAACCTAGGAGGACAAGTGATGAAGCATATCGAACATCCAGTAAATCCACTTCTCCATGGTAACACACACCTGCTCAACCCAGACTTGTGTTAGGCTCTAACAAAAAATAAAAGAAAACTTGAAGGGATGACACCACCAGTTAAAGCACAGGAGTGTCGAATGAAAACGTATGAGACTAAATGCAAACTAGAAGGAAGCACACAAGCGAACAACCCACGTATGAAATAACTCCTTTAACTAGGATCTCAGATCTCCAAATCAAACTCTAACCACCCGTACAATACAAACAAGATCAACGTAGAGGTCGAAAGTAAGTTACGGTAGAATCAGACCTCTTGGTCGAGGGAAACACCAACTAGTCCATTGAGAAGTGCAACCAACATTCCCATTTAACTGACAACATGGACCTAGCTCAGCTGTGACGCCAACTTAGTCGATCAATGGAAATCTCCACCTAGTTTCAACTCTAACGACCGTCTACACAACTCCCAAGAAAGGATCTATTGGCATGACATGGAACCCAAAGGAAGGAAGACGACATTCCACTCTTTCAGTGATAAGCGAGACTCCTGTTAGATGAGGACCAACTGTCAAATCGATATACGCCCATAGAGGGGGGGTGAATATAGTGTCCTAGTATTTTCGTGTGATATTTAATCTCTAATAACCCTAAGTGATTTAATGCATATAATTAAATAAAACAATCACACATATATGCAATAATATAAAGAGTAAGGGATAGAGAGTACATAAAATTTGTTTACGCGGTTCGGCAAACTCGCCTATGTCTGCGCTCTAAGTTCTACTTGGAGATCAACTAAATAATTGGCTTATGGGTGCCAATAAAACCATCTACAAGTTGACTATTAATGGGGCGTCACCCTTGACTAATTCTAAGGTTGTCAACCTTTGACTATTGCGGGGGATCACCCTAGATTTAACTATTGTGGGGCATCACACATTGATTGAATTTACGGGCGTTCAATCGAGGCTATGACTATTTTGGGGCGTCACCCTTAAGTGATGAATTCCTATGGAATCACCCTTTAAAATTTAACACAATAGAATTTGAAAGATAAAGCTCAAATCTAACTAATCCGAATTCTCCGAATAATAACTCGCTAGTTTATGGGTGGGAAGAATTGGATTTATAATAAGCTCATAGTGGTTTAGAATCGAGTCTTGAATTTGGCAGGGATTTGCCTCGATTCTCCGTTTGTTGCATTGAGTTTTTGAGTGTCTTCATATATAGATATTGCTCACGCGGTTGAGCTTATTCCCTAAACGATTGACCATTTTACTAGCCGTTAGAGTTCTGTCCGTTGAGATTTGACCGTTGTGGCAATATGCCATTGTACGGTTGACCGTGCGGTCGACCTCCAGAGCAATCTATCCTTTTTGTGATCGACCCTTTCTAACGAGCAGCTTCTTTTTGACATTCTTGATTTTCCTAAGTCCCGAAATAATATGTCTTCACTATATGGACTTAGATAGATATGTTAGCACATTAATAATACCCATTTCGAGGGTATTTCCAATAAATATGAATATAAATATAATGATAAAACATTAATATCAATAAAAATACAATTAACCAACTTATTATTTTCATCAAATTAAACCATTTGGTCATCATCAAAATAAAACTAAGCCTAACAAAAAGGCTAACACCAACAACAACTCTCATCCCACAAGAAGTGTTGGAAGGATTCAAAACATACCATCCTAAAGAAGGAGCGATTAAGGGTGTAGGAAACTAACATTAACAAGGATGAATTGAGACCTACAAATGCAAGAAGGATCTCTATATGAAAAACAATGTTGTTAAGTATCAATGGGTTTCCCACATCCCACCGATACACCCAAACATGAGAAAAGAAATAACAGAGACAAAAGAATACGATAGTTTGAACTGAACAACCTTCCAACAAAATGACAGGGTGCAATGATCGAACCACTATGATCCGTCTACAAACCAAAGCATAGGAACCTTAAAGAACAACGAAAACTAAAGAGAAAAATTTCAAGAAGGACATTTGGATTTCGACTAACCAGAACCATTGTTGTCCTATTAATCAAAGTTCTCTTATAGAACGAGTGATTGCATGAGCAACATGACTACACCACCCCTTCTAAAGCACATTCAAAACACGATTCAATTAGGGAAACCTCTACTGTAGTCGTCCCTCTAAAAAACCCCAACAAATGACTCCAGTTCCCAAACTAAATATTTCTAACAACTTACATAGAAGATCTTTACTGACGCTACAGCACACAGGAACAAGACTCATTCAGAAACTTTAACCAACAATCACTAAACCAAGAGAACATATACTACATGTAACTGATCCATGGTCTACGAATGGAAAATCCTAACTTGGATTAATGAGTTCCAAACAAAATGAGACAGGTTCACGATATCAAAAAATGATAGGGAATTTGGACAGCATTCCAAGACAAATTTCTTAAACTTTGAACTACACAAGTCCACACACGAGAACCCAAACAAGTTCGCAGACTCATAATTAGAAAGAATTTCTCTTAATGAACTATGAAGCACACTCACTACTCACGCAGATTGGAAATGTCAGGGTCCTCTTCCAGTAGACGACCCCAAGATTCCTTCCCAGTAGCATCTTGTGTAACACCCTGAATGTTTATATAGGGGTATTACAGAGAATGTGTTCTGAGTGTTAAGTCTAGGGGTATTTCTGCCCGTACATGCGATGTAATTAAGAGAATAGAGTAGCTAGGACATCATATTTTGCATGGTTACGTGTCATTTTATGACATGTAATAGGGGAAAGCATTACGAGATAGAAGTTAGGCGAGAAAATGTGAGAAAAGTGCTGACCATGCACTTGCGGACGACTGCGGAATACTCCGCGGACGCGATGGCTCATTCACAAATGCATAGAATGTTGTCCCAATGTTTGGGGATGACTCTCACGGACGTTGTTTCACGTCCCAAAGTCATCCCTACCTCTATTGTGTTTACGGACGAGACTACAGACGCATCCAAGTGCATGCGGACGCCAACAGCCTCGTCCAAATTGAATATGTCCAGACTTGTACAGGTTCGGACGTTCGCGAATGAATGCGGACGAGGACTAGCCTCATCCGAATTGAATCTGGCCATTTTATGGATGCATGCAGACACCTCATGCGGATGCCAAACCGTGTCTGAATATGGTTTACGCACGGTACAGATAAGGGTGAGGACACTGGTTCTCG
Source organism: Begonia loranthoides (assembly GCA_022433065.1). Classification (NCBI taxonomy): domain Eukaryota; kingdom Viridiplantae; phylum Streptophyta; class Magnoliopsida; order Cucurbitales; family Begoniaceae; genus Begonia; species Begonia loranthoides. The sequence goes on along the minus strand of CM039479.1, from coordinate 8,279,971 downwards.
TCCGAAGAAGCAGCTTAGCCTTAGGAATTTTGTGCTTGCAGACGAATGCGGAAGGGACTCCTGTGTCCGCACTCATCCAAATCAACCCAGATCTGCTAGAAAATTGATTTAAAATTGAAAGGAAAACAATGCTTAACCAATAGGAACCCGATCCCTTGACACAAATCCAGGTCCAGAGCACGCGAGTCGCCCTTCAGAGCCGACAAGTAGGAGCTACCTCTTGCCTCTTCCTGTCCCTATGCTTATAGGTTGTTCCCTCTGGGTAAATATCTCCCTTCACCCTTCCACTACTTCATTTTCCTGCGTGTGGGAAGTGTTCCAGAGAGCATGAGGGAGAGCTGCAAGAGGTGAGGGTCCAAGAGAGAGAGAGCCCCTGAGTGTTCTCTTGTGAGTGGTGTGCCAAGTGTGGGCATGTGAGTGTGTGACGGATCTATGAGGTGTGAGTTAAACATTGAAACTTGGAGAGCTAGTGGTGGAGCTGCGTGAAGTCCATGTTCAGGAGTTGGAAGTTTGTTGTCTCTGTTATGGTTTTCTTCAAATGGTAAGAACTTGGGTGTGTTCTTGGCTAGGTGTAGGCCCTACACTGCAAGTATGGGTAGATGAGTTGTGGAGTCTGTATGTTTTCTATGATACTCTGCATGTTTATATGCTTGTTAGTTGTAGGATTGTTCTCTGTAGTTTTCTGTTGGTTGGTTTCCATAGTTAGTGTTTGATTTATTGGTGATACTGGGATGCTCACTATTGATGTTGATAGTGTAGAACGCATATTATATTGCTCTGTGATACTGTCTATGCATGTTGACTGTATTTTTTGGATGCTCTGTGCGATAGCTCTTTGTGATAGTGTGAACCTGTATGTTTACCCATGCTTGAATGTTTTGTATGTTGCTGTAAATTCTTTGTTGATACTGTGTAGCTTTATAGATGATTTTCTTACTATTGGTGTCTTGACTTGGATATCCACTGCGAATCATTGTTGATTTCCTTGTAATAAATCCTTGAGCATGCTATTTAAATTGAATGTTCATATCTAATGTAATAAACTAACTTACCGAACATGTTAACCTTATATGTTAATTGTCAATCATGTTAACCTAATCAATCTAGCTAACCTAAACAAGATAATAATTATAAACATGTAAATAAAATAACATATAGACCTTTCAAGCATGCTATTGTTCATTAAGGCATTGTTTGTCTAAAATATGGGTTTGTATTGTCAAGCATGTTTATGTTTGTTATGGTTCTTTAATGCATTGTTAGTTTTCTGTGATAATTGTTAGTCTGTTGTTAGTTGTTAATTGCCTTGCTGGTGGCTCTGTTTGTTTTATTAGTTTGGTTGCCTTGTAAACAATAATCAGTTATAAATCGACAACTTGAGCATGTTTAGATTAACTTCATTAATAAGTATGTTAATTAAGAGCTTAACTAATTAATTAGTTATTGGTTTAGTTGTGGATTTATAAAAAGCTAATAATGAATTGGGTGCATTAACCTAGTCAAATTAGTTAACCTAAACAAAATAATTAATATGAGCATGTTAACGAATTAGCCCATAACTCCTCAAGCATGTTAACATTCTTTAAATATATTGTTACGATTCAATTATTGAACGATTTGATATACATCCTTGTATGTGCCTCTAGGGTAGTCTCATGACATTAGAAACAATTGGGAACACCACCACGTGGTGGCCACACATTTTGAGTGAGGGAAATAACTAATCTTTCCCTTATCGGGATTACAAGACTAATTAACATAATTAATTATAAATCGTAGGATTCCTCAAACTCCATGCTCCACGTACGAGCTATTCCTAAAACACGTACTATTCCTAAAATACGTAATTAAATTAGTGGCTTGGGGCGGACCCATTCCAAATAATTCGACTGGCATCTCATATGCATAAACCCATTTTTTTACTGGCCTTTAGGCTCACGTCTTACTTGCGGTGTAGGTACATGTACACGCGGAGTCTACGAGCAACTGAAGTAGCAGTGGATGAGGGATTTGCACCTACGAGCTTGTGGTTGGCCAGACTACGAGCAGTAAGATTTAATTGAGTTGTAATGTAATTAAATTAAGTTTTCTTCTAAATTGTAATTTAAGTGTATTTCCATTGTTTAGTATTCTTTTCTTAAGGAATTTTATAAACGCTTCCGCAATGTTTTAAACAAGTGAATTATTGTTTTTAACGCTTCCACATTTTGTTAAATTGAATTTTTATAACGAGTTTTTACGAACAGTTGGTAGCAGTCTGGATTAGGCGCACTCTAACACGTTTCCTTGAATTTTTATGCATTTTCAAAAATGACGAAAATCCGGGTCGTTACATCTTGACTCATTCAAAATTTTGAGTAGGTGTTGGAATAATTCCATGCGCAGTGGATGAACGTCCAAATTATCACACTATCAATTTCTCAAGTGATCACTCCTAGGAACAGTGGAACCATACTCTGATACTGATGTATTTCTATCACAATCCGGAGGTGATCCTAATAGAAATGATTTGTTGAATGAACCGATCCTCATAAAGGACTCGATCGCTCAACCCAAAGCTATGATGTTAGTGGAAGACTTTACATAAACTAAAGCCTAAAACCCAAAGAAATGAGTTGGGGTTCACATAGTTATCAACAAGAGATGCAAATAGCATAATAATTAACAGAGAGAAAAATACTGTGTGATGATTCGAATTAAGGATTAACACAAATAATTATGTTTTGTATGATTAATTATTATTAAGTGATAATAAGTCATAAAATGACTTTGAGAAGCAATTGACCAATCAATTGAGGGTAGTTTTCCAAACTAAAAATATGTACAATAGTAGATACCTTAGACTATGAAATGGGATGTATGCTTATTAAGATATGATTTTTTTTGCACAAAAGTGATAAATGTGTAATAAATGAGCATAGTCACTGTTTGTTGGCTAATTGAAGACGTTATGGTCATTATAAATTCAAACCATTTTGAGATCATAAAATAGAAATATATAGAAAGTGGATGGCTTTAGATTGAAAGGATTTAGATGTATGCAATAAAAATTATGTATGTTTGAAATTGGAAAAGTCCAAAATTGGACTGTTTTGGAATGTTTTTATTAAGGTATAATTAGTAAATGATTAAGGTTAATTAATCGTAATTAATTATGATAATCATGGGGATTAGCTTAGAATTAAGCTAGAGTAATTAGTTTATGCTAAGAGTGGTTAAGGATAATTAATCATGGTTATTTTGTAAATTTCTATGGAATTAATGGTAAAATGGTAAAAATCAAATGACAAATTGGACAAAAGAGTAATTTCAGCCGTACACTCTACAAAGTGAAGGAAATAGATAAAATTCAGCCATTTCGTGCTGAAACTAGAGGGGGAAGAAGAGGAAAAAGAGAGGAGAAAAGAGGGAGAATGAAAAAGAAAGAGGGGAAGGATGAAAAATTAACCCCCAACATTTCAAGGAAAAGTGTTTCTCTCTTCAAGAGGATCCTTTTGAGCCTAAAATCAAGAGGAGGAAGTGATAGATAAAGTGGTCTTCATGAGGTAAGAACCCTTAACTAAGTATTTTATAAACTCTTAAGTATTTTATAAACTATGTTATATATTACATAGTTTAGGTGAAGTAAAGTGAGATTATAAAGCTATACAATGAATATTTGGATTGTATGTTCGTTTCTTGGGTAGTGATGAATTTGTTATGAGTTAAATTGGTATTGATTGTTATGAGTAGATTATAGGCATGAAAATATCATGCAATGTGTTAATTGACTCTTTTAAGGAAATGAATTTTATATTGCATAATTGGAATAATTTGTTTTGCATGCAATGAATTAATGATGTACAAATATGTATATGTAGATGATCTTTGAGTATCATTATGATCATAGTGGATTTGGAATGGAATTGAAAGTGTGAGAAAATGATGAGCATTAATAGATTATAATGTTTGAATGGTTGGGTCAAATGATTGTATCAAATGTGGTTTTTAGGTTTATATAGATTTAAATGTATAATTGGTGAATTATATACTATGATTATAATCCTAGGATAGTTTGATATTGGTTTGGAATGAAATTGTGGGGAGTTGGGTTAGTTTTAAATGGATTTATTTTGAGGGAAATGGAGAAAATGTGAATTTGGACCAATTGCGGCCGACTAGGGCTATAGTGCAGTCAACTGGATGTGAAAATTTTACGGGGCGAATGACCAAATATAATTGATTATGGATTCCAATATGGTTGTTGAAAGTCAATGTACATCTACACCTCCTCTATTTTGATGGTTGCAATTATTTATATTGGAAGTGTATGATGAAAGTTTTTATACAATCTATTGATTATACGTTATGGAAAATCAACAAAAATGAGATTAATGTTCCTAGACCATCATGTGAATTCAATGATGTAGATAAACTCAATTGGAATTTAAATGCTAAGGCAATGAATATTTTATATTGTGCCTTGAGTAAAAGTGAATATGATAAAATTCAATCATGTGTTAGTGTCGTCGATATATGGTAATCTCTTGAGTTAACATATGTAGGTACAAATCAAAGGATTAAATGTGAAGTAAGCTCAACCTCCGAAAAAGAAGAGGATGTGGCCAATACATGTTTTATGGCCAATGAAGAAATTGAGGTAACAAAGTTTTCTAGCGATTTCGATTATAATAATGATTTAATTCATGAATTGCTAGAAAGTTTAAATGAGCTTAAGGGTAAATATAAGTTGTTGAAAAAGGAGCATAGCAATTTGATAAAAAAACATGCTAATTTAGATAAATCTTTTAAGGATCAAATTGTTGAATTAAAGAGCATGATTGATGTTTCTAATGCTTCATTTATATCTCTTGAGTATGTTAGTAGTAATTTGAAATTGTTGAATGATGGATTGAATTCTACTATCAAATCACATGAAAAAGAAATTAGTTCATTAAATACTAAAAATTGTAATTTAATTCCTACTATTAAATATCATGAGCATGAGATTTGTGATTTGAAAATTAGGAATGATGAATTTAATATTTCTATCAAATCACGTGAGGATAGAATTAGTGAATTGAAAGTTGAAAATAAAGATTTAAATTCGATTGTGCTTAAATTCACTAATATAAGCAAAAATTTAAATATGCTCTTGAATTCGCAAAGTGTTACATTTGATCAAGCCAGAATTGGCTATAAACCCTTTGCAAAGAAAAAGAATTACAATAATTTCTTTGTCAATTCTACCATTTGTAATTATTGCAATTGTTTAGAACATAAATCATTTTGTTGTCCTTTAAAATTGAATGCTAATTTGAAATCAAATGTTGATTTTAAATTTTTTTATCCTTTGATTTTAAATTCTAAATTTAAATCAAATTTGAATTCTAAACTTGTGTGAGTTCCTAAAAGAACCAAACCCTTAACCAATGAACCCAAAATGGTTTGGGTACCAAAGAAGCCTACTTGATTGCGTTGTAGGGTGGAGATTCTCCCAATGAGCATAAATGGCTTGGATAATGGAGTATCCAAAAATGAAAAGGGGAGAAGCTTCAATAATGACTCCAATGCTTTAAATGGAAATAAACTTGGTGGAGGTACACAATAGGACTTTGTTTTGGTATCTTACTTGAATTGGTTTGAAAAATTATTGATTGTTTTGGATTGACTTGATAGTTTACATGTAGATTGAAATCTTCATTAAATCCTTGCAATTGCATATCCTTGAATTGGTATATTTTTAGGTTGGATTGTGTTTTTCTTATTCAATTAGCATTTTGATGATCTATTCCAACAATTGGTAGTCTAAATTGAATATACTCATGAATTGTTTGAATTGTTGGATATAGAATTTTTGATGATTTATTGGTATCTCCTTTAGATTAAATTTGTATGTGGATAAAAGAGGAGAAAATTGAAATGTATTGAGATCATTGACATGTTTTAAAATGTTGATTTTAATTAAAGTTTTTAATAGATTTTGATTCCGCTAGATTAAGCTTCGAAAATTCTCCTTGAATTGAAATTAGTTAATTGATAGAAAGGGGAGAGTTAGTTAGTAAGAGATAATTGTTTGTATTGTTTCTAATTTTGTTGATTTTACTTTGGCTTGTGCTTAAACTTTGAATTTTCCCCATTGATTCTATTTTAATCATTGATTTAGGGGGAGAAATTAAATTTTTTTTAATGCTTGAACTCATCCATGGACTTGTGTTAATTGATATATATTTTGTTTTAAATTGGATGGTTCTATTGTTTATGAATTCCCTCCTATTTGCTTAGTGATAATTTAAAAGGGGGAGAGAAATGTTTAAATTGTCTTATTGTTGCTCTAAGGGAGAGGGCAAAGTTTTTTAAATTGGATTATATTCCCAATTAATTGCTTTTGTGATTAACATAGGGGGAGAGATAATTGAATTGATTTGATCTTAAACCTTAGTATCTTTCTTAGAAATTTTATTTACAATTGGTATTTCTTCTTAGAAATTGTATTTACAATTGGTATCATTTTTTTAAAGAGATAATTGGTTTGATATTTTGAACTTAAATTGATATCTATTTCTTGAATCTCATTTTGATATTTTTTTTTATTGGTATCTATTTCTTGGGTTTAAACGCATATTCCCTCAAATGAGTTTATTGGGCTTAATGACAAAAAGGGGGAGATTATTTTTGATTAGGTGAACTGTGCATGGTGGTTGTATAAATTTGAAATCTTATCTTGACCACAAATTAGTTTTTTGTATGTCTTGTAATTCCTTCAATGAATTTCTATGCTTAATGAAAGGGGAGAAGATTTTTGTTAGAATTTTGTCTTGAATGTGGTTGCTTCATTTGGTATCTTTATTTATAATCACAAATTGGATTTGAATCTTAATGCTTGATTCCCTCCCACAATTTGTTTGCCTTCTTGAATAGATTCTTTGATTAAGGGGGAGAATATTGTTTTAAAGGTAGAATTGTTTCTTGTTGAATGTTGATGATTTAGTTTGATTGTTGTTGGACTCCCCTCCCTTAGGATTTTTTTTTATCATGACAAAAAAGGGAGAGATTGTATAAGTTGTGATAAATATGTAAAGGGGGAGTTGAGTAGCACGTTTGCATGATTTAATTGTTTGATAAATTGCATAACTTAAAGGGAAGAAATCTAATATGCAATATATGATGCACATGCTTAGGTTTTAGGGTAAACAACTTATTGGTTTTTGTCATGATCAAAAAGGGGGGAGATTTTTAGCCTTTTTGTTAGGCTAAGTTGTATTTTGATTATGGCTAAAAATAAAATGTTGATTAATTTAATAAAATCAATAAGTTGTATTTTACATTTTTTGGATATTATTCTTAATATTTTATAATAATATTTATATCCGCGTTTATTGGAAATGCCCTCAAAATAGGTATTATTAATGTGCTAACAAGTTTACTTGAGTCTATGTAGTGTTGCATATCATTTAGGGACTTAGTATAGTTCAGGGGCTATTTTGGAGTGGAGAACGGACGAGTTTTGTGAAGGAAAGGCGTCCCACTTTGTGAAGATTTGGAGTTTCGGACATCCCTTATGCTGGAAAGGATTTCCGTCATAATACTAGTGACGTGGATTTGAAGAGCATGCAAAGCTGTGAAGCAACAGATGTCCCGTGCTAAGGAAAACGACATCGCGTTTGGAGAAACGGACGTCCCTTATGCTGAAACGGATGTCCATCCTATAAAACTAAAGCAGGAACATCGTGCTTTCGAAGGAACTAGAGAAACGGACGTCCCTCATGTAGAGATGGACATCCATCATTCTACTGTGGCAACGCTTTGAAGAAACGGACGAAGCGCGGACGAGCCCGGTCGAAGAACGTTCGTATCTGTAATTTTTGGCGAGCTATCTTGATGGATGCTGGATGTCCGTCACCAAGACTTCAGACGTCCGCTACAGCCTATTGCACTCCAACGCCTATATTAAAGGCTCTATAAATAAGAGAGGCACTCCAAGCTCACCACAACGAACAAAGAATAGAGGCGAAGCTCTGCCGAATTCATGACTCGATTCCTATACACTGTGAGCCATTATAAATCCAATTCTCCCCACCCATAAACTTGCGAGTTAATATTTGGAGAATTCAGATTAGTTTTTAGAGCTTTATTTTTCCAATTCTATAATTGTGCTAAATTGTAAAGGATGATTCCCTAAGAATTCATCACACAAGGGTGATGCCCCGCAACAGTCATAGGCTCGATTGAATGCCTGTAATTTCAATCAACGGGTGACTCCCCGCGATAGTCAAATTAATGGTGACGCTCCACAATAGTCAATTTAAGGGTGACGCCCCGTAATAGTCAAAAGGTGACGCCTTAGAATTAGTCTTTGTAAACGATTTTATTGGTACCTGTAAGCCAATTATTTAGTGAATCTCCAAGTGAAACTTGGAACGCGGACGTAGGCGGATTTGCCAAACTACATAAACAAATCTTGTGCACTCTCTAACTCTTAACTCTTTATATTTATGCATTATCTATTTAATTGTATTTGATAAACCACTTAGAGTTTTAGAGAATTTATATATCGCACGAAAAAGTTAGAAAAGCTATATTCACTCCCCCTCTCCCCTCTATAGGTGTATAACGATCCTTCAGCTATGAGATAGGGCTTAAGTCGATGGAGGATTTTTGCCTAAGAGGTTGACAGAGAGCGATAGAGTGGTTGAAATTCGAGTAGTGAGGTTTTTGGAACTTTCCTAGAAGTAAGTGTTTCCTTCACTCGATGCCTCCAATTTATAGAGGGAGGACTGTAATTCTTTCCTTTTTCTAGGGATTGCAAATCATCTTCGAATTGATGCCAGGTTTATTGTTAGTTTAGGGAAATTTTCTTGATTTGAGGGATTTATTTCAAGAATGGAAAAATTTTATGATTAGGGTTGATTAATTTCCCTAAATCAAGAAATTGGAGATGATTTTTTTCTAATTAGGGTTTGATGGAATTTTAATTTGGAAGATTGGTTGATTGAGTCCAAAATTGCATAATTGAGAACAAATTTTGTATGTTACATTGCAACCCAACATAGATCAACATGTGGGGTACAAATGATCGGAGTGGTTGTGCAAGGGCATAACACTTGCAATATGAACATGCTCTAGGGTTTTATTGTTATATGTGTGTTTGTTTTGTCACAATTCAGAAGAAACTCGAGATAGAACGGAGAATGACTCTATCTAAAAAAATTGAATCGTCCGACTTTTTATTTCAATTAATTTAATTAGTAGTGGAAGTCGTAAAAATTGAATAAAACCCAGACCCGATAACAATAGGGTTATACAAGTTCAACAAATGATATCTAGATAATATGATAATATAAATCCAAAATTTACTGTGCCAAATAAATTAATAAAAATAAAAGCTTATAATATCCTTAATAAAGTCCAATCTCATGTAATTAACTACTAGAGTAAATAAATAAAAGTCTAGGAAATGATGCTGGCCAAAATTACTCATGGAGTCGACAACTAAAAATTTTATTGATAAAATCTTGAAAGGGGGAAGTCATTAGGGGTGAGTCTACTAAACTTTATAGAGATAAAATTTTATATTCATCATTTTAATTAAAGATAATGATTAAGTATGGTTGATCATAAAAATAATGTTTTATAAATTTATTTTAGAAAATTATATAGAAAGAAACATATTTAAATAACTCACTATAATGGGTACATAATTAAAATTGACTATTGTTATACAATATAAAAAATCTCAATGAAAATGAAGTAACTCATGAATTCTGGATATGCCATATCATAGATATATTACATAACAACGAATATATTAATTATATACTTTATTCTATAATTTAATTTTAATTATATAAATATAAATATAGAAAATCTAGTAATAAATTTTTATTCAAAATGAATAAGTTAGTGTAATTCTGAAATTAGTTGATAAAATTAAAAACCTTTTTAAAAAAAATTGTCTTAGACTATTATCTCCCTGAATTTTTATTACCATAATATATCTATACTCCTCCTTTTAACCCAAATTTTAAAGTTTCTTGGATCTTATCTTAATCTTTTTTTTTTATCTTCTTTAGATTTAGGTGGATTTTTTTTTCACCTTTAGACTTTCCATGTATATTACCCATTCTGTTTTATTATTATTGTTGGATATTACAACATTTTTAAACTGAAAACTTGTACTAATCTTCGAAACTCCCCATTTTGGATCTGCAAGATCTCTAGTTTTCAGACTGAAATGGGTGTACTCTGCATTCTCTGTGGAAAGAACGGAAGAATAATGAATAGATCTAGAGAGAGAAAAGAAAGGACGATTAAGACGTGTGCATACTTTGGATTCAAGGGTGCACATTTCTGGTTCTCTTACAATGTAAATCCGATCTCCAGCGACTTTATACGAATCCTTATTTCTATGCCATGTCCACAACGCAATACTCTCATTCTTCACCTGCACATTCACAAAGATCCTCATCCCTCGCATACATCTTCTGCATGTTAGAGAGAGAAAGCAATATAGAGAGAGAATGATGGACCTCTAAAATCCCATGGCCCAAACTGCTTTCCCGATAGGCGCTATAGGTAGGTTGCCGATCCCAACAAAACTTTCCCTTAGCAGGGCCCGAAGTGAAATTGGACGCACACAATGTTGAATACGGTCTTGGACAATTTCCAGGCTCGTCCGCGTGAGAAATAGCCATCTTCTCTTGATTCCCGCCGGTAGGTTAATTGAATTGATAATAATCAGTGTTCCTTTTTATACATTGAAGAGAATATTCTTGAATAATTTACACATAAGGACTAACAATTTGTTGTTAGTCATACCAAACACAATGCATACTATAAAACTAGATATATACACTAAAATACTCTCTCAATCGCAAGGATGAAGAATGCTTAGATTGTCACGACAAACATGAAACTTGGAGGTAGAAAAGGGTTTGGTGAGACCATCTATAAAATCTGAGAATTTTTAAATAACTTAAAAATGTTACATGTAAATTTTTCTCAAAATTTTAGTCAAATATGAAAAGTTGACTCGTTTTGTTGTATAGCGACGATATGTGCATTTTTTAGTTAAATAATAAAATTGAGTTTTTTGAGCGGAAATTATTTTCAAAAATATTTTGATAAATTACTTTGATTAAAGAAATTATTTTCAGTTAATATTTTGAAAATGAGTAGAATTTTAAATCAGAGTATTTTTGAGTTAGATTTATATTGTATAATTTAGTTTTTATATATTATAAATTATAATAAAAGGGAAGAATTGATAAATGAAAAAAACGAGGAGGAAAGGAAGTGAAGTTCTGCGGCTGAATGAGTAAAATTAAAATATAAAAAGGAAAATGAATAAAATAAAATAAAGGAATGAATTAAATGAAAGAGAGAGAGAGAGAGAGTGGTTTGCGGGAGAAATTTGCAGAAGGGGAAATAAGGCATTTCTTCTCCCCTTTTTCCTTCGGCCGGGGGAAATCTTCGCGAGGAAGGAGCGCGAGCTGCGACGAGCCGACGATTCCGGCGATTCCGGCAGATGGAAGCTTCGTTCGGTCGAGCTTTTCCGTTCGCGGGCAGTTGCGTGGTTCGTCCGAGGAGGTTTCACGAGGGTGTTGGCCGAGAACAGGGAGCTCGGGATTCTGAGCTTCGGGAGACGGTGAACTCGCCGGGAAGCTGCGTTCTTCGACCTCTGCTTGAGGTAATATTCCCGTGCATTTTCTTGGTCTCTTGGTCTCTTTGATTTTGTTACGGTATTGATGGAAATGACGAGCTCTGTGATTAAATTGGTCAGGTTTGATTTCTGTTGTTTGGATTCCTATTTTGATATTAGGTTTCTGCTTTGAATGGTGCTGTGATATTCTCTGCTGCGATTATCACCGAGAGGGATGAACTTGGTCCCTGTTCTTTGCCTCGGTTTTCATTAAAAGTTTTGGTTCCTGTTGTGATGAAATTCTTGGGATTGTTCGGTTAGCAAACTGTTGAGATTTAGGTTCTGCTGTGGTGTTTGCATTACTTGTCTTGTTTTCTGCCGATTGAGTTTCCTGTCTTCTATCATGGTTAGATGAATATTGTGGGAATTGATTGCTCTACTCATTGGGTCTGTGGTTCTGTCATTTTGATTTACCGTGTTGATAGCTAGTGTTGGGCTTTGAGGTTCGGGATGATACTCGGTTAAGTAGACTCTGTTCTTGTTCTAGTGACTGCTTAGATGAATTTTATTGAGAATAGTGCTATGTTGGTTTAGGAATGCCTCTATTTCATTTAGGTTTTTCTAAAGATAATGAATTTGGATTCCTAATTCTGTTGGCTGTTGAGTTATGGATTTATAACAATAGGAGATGGATATTCAATTTATTGTTGTCTATGATGCTGGTTCTGTTCAGTTTCGGCTACTTTGCATTAGAAAGGATTTCCATAGGTTGAGGGCAAATTGTTGTTTCTGTTGTTTAATTTCTACATAAGTTGATGATTAAATAATAGTTGGGCCGAAATAGAACATGTTGGATTGTGGTTTAAAGTTGTATGAAGATGGACGTTAGGATTAATCCAATGTATATGCTGGTTTCCTAGAACTGATAGTTTCTGTTAAAACCTTGTTTATGCTATTGAGTAATAAGGTTGAAAATTCTGTTAGGATTCCTAGATTTGGTTTCCGGTTTGGGACTCGTAGTTGTCCCTAGAAATCGTTTCGGATTCTAGTTTTGTTTAAGACTTATCTGTTATCCCTTGTGTGACTGATGAGATGTTGACATCAGTCTTGTTATAGGTTCTGGAGATGTCAGTGGTGCGATCTTTCCTTTCGATAGCGCGTGGAGCTGGCTAGTCGGTAAGAGTGTCGTGGTCGTCATCGAGATATGGATTTTTATACTTTATGCATTGCATTGCATCATGGTTTTCAAAATTGCTATTTTGTGGGATACCACACTTGAAAACCCGACGACAATTTTTACGTATATGTATGTTTTCTCACGTTTACATTTCATACATGGTTTATTCTTGATATTCTGCCATATTGATTATGTGATATCTATGCATGTGTTAGAAGGATGAATCCTCGTGATGCTTTAGGCACTCTAGCACTAAAGCATCACGAGTCTATCCGGTGACATCTTCTATTGTGAGAAGATTTGTTATGTACATTGGGAGAATGAATCCTCTTGATGCTTTAGGTACTTTAGCGCTAAAGCATCATGAGGCTATCCCCGTGCTATCTTCTGTTGTGTGAAAATTGGTCTTTTATGTGCGAAATGACGATGGGGCATTCATTACATGTCTTTAGGTTTCGAGTCCTAGAAGTGAAAAAATAAAGAGAATGGGGCATTGGTGATGTGTCCTCAGGTTGCAAGTCCTAAGAGTGGATAGTGGAGATGGGAAGGTGACGACGCTTTCTTGGGTTCGAGTCCCTAAGGGTATTTGTCACACGGAGTTGGTAGGGTTGTCAGTCGCGAAGATTAGTCTATCCTAGTACCATTCCAAACTGGCGGGTGGCGTGACGACTTGAGCTTGCTCTTTGGCAACCCTCGTCAATTTGGAACACATAGGTATTCTAGTAGAGAAGTGGTCTATCGTGAGCAATCTCATCTGTTGCTGCGATTATACGGGTTGGGTCATCAAGGAGCTTGCTCGCCGATAACTCTAGTGATGTGCTGGATCTTCAGGTCGTCGTCAATGATATTCTTTTCATTATATCGATTATACGGATCATATCGGCGCTGTCTACGGCCCATCGGCACATCCAGGCAGTTACACGAGATGTGTTCTTGGTTGTCGGCAACTCGGGTAATGTGCTGGATATTCGGATTGCTATTATTATTTTTCCTCTATCTCATGATGTGCTGCTGTCGACAGATGGCCACCTTTATGTAATATGTGCTGGATGGGTCCTTGTGTGACCATCTCTTTCCACTGATGAAGTTTTCATACGGAAAACGATGTTGGCATATTTTGCGATTATAGTTGTTTATATATACAATGAGTTTTTGAATAAAGTCACATCGAGGGCTATAGGCCGATTTATTAAAATGATAAAGAAGTTTCAAATGTTTAAAATACATGTACGGTAAATGAGAAACATGAAATGATTTTTAAAAGATAAGGAAAACGGTTTTAGCATGCATTGCATTTAGTAGAGATTTTCCTATGGAGTTTGTCACTCATCTCTTAGATTATATTTTTCCCCAGGTTAGGGTGTAGATTAGGTACACTAGGTTTGCACGCATGGCAGCAGAGCAATGTTGGTGTTCCCTAGTGGATGCTTCGATCTCCTCGTGGATGGGTGGAGGTTCGTTGGTTCAATCCCTCCGTTTCTGATATGTTGGGATTTTAGTTTGGTGTTGTTTGATTTAATTCATGCACAGTATTTTCCTTTATTATGCTATCATGTCTTTAGTTGATCACTCTGTACATCCCAACCATGTGATTTGGATTTGGGCTTGATATTATTCCCACTAAGACTTCCGCAGAAAAATTCATGCCTTGGGCCGGGTAACTGGGTTCTCTTTGAGAATCGGGTCGCCTGACCTAGCAGTTCTGTCCTGTCCGCCTCCAGGTCGTGATATCGTTAGCAAATTGAGTGGAGGAAGGAGTGTGAACTCCACACACAGCTCTTTATGAAGCACTTTGTCCTGAACGAAATGGAAGTCAATTTCAATATGCTTTGATTTTGAGTGAAGAATCGGATTGGAAGCCATATAGGGTGCACTAATATTATCACAGTAAATAATCGGGATTTTGGAACCATGAAGACTAAGTTCTCGCAATAAGGATTGAAGTCAGATAACTTCAAAGGCACCATTTGCAACACTCTTGTACTCTGTCTCTGTACTGGAGCGAGAAACAACTTGTTGTTTGGACGAGGACCATGAAATCAAATTAGCACCAATGAATATACAATAGGAACTTGTACTGTGACGATCATTCGGACAAGCAGCCCAGTCAGCATCAATAAAACACTGAATGTCCAGAGATGTCGATGGTTGAAAAGATAAGGAGTAGGAGGAAGTCCCTTTGAGATAGCGAAGCATACACTTTAGAGCTTGCCAGTGAATATTAGTTAGACAGTGCATAAATTGACAAATTTTGTTTACAACAAAGGAGATATAAGGCCGAGTGAGGGTTCAATATTGAAGCCTGCCAACCAGACTCCGAAAAACAGAGCCCTTTGCAAGAGGAGTACCAGATTTCTTCGAAAGTAAAAAACTAGTGGCATTCAGAGTTGGCATTGAGTTGCAATCGGGAATATTGGCGTGCTGAAAAAGATCCAATATGTATTGTGATTGATTGAGGAGAAAGCCCGAGGAGGAGCGAGAGATTCGAACACCAAGAAAGTAGTGTAGTGGACCAAGATCATTAACTGCAAATTGGGAATGAAGACAACTTTGAAGAGTGTCCACCAAAGTTGGAGAATTACCTACAACTAGGATATTGTCGACGTAGACCAACATAACGATGACAGAGTTGCTCGATTTATAGATAAACATGGAGCTGTCAGCTTTGGAAACACAAAAGCCCCACTTAAGTAATGTGGACTGAAGCTTCATATACCAAGCGTGGGGAGCCTGTTTTAAACCATAGAGAGGCTTGTGGAGATGGCAGACCAATGATGGATTGGCAAGATCAGTGAAGCCCAGGGGCTGAGCCATATAAATTGTTTCAAACATATCACCATGGAGAAAGACATTAGAAATGTCAAGCGACTGAATATCCCAGTTAAAAGATAGAGAAAGAGACAACAATAATCAGATGGTCTAAGGTTTGACAACTGAGCTGAAAGCCTCATCATAGTTAACACCAGCTATTTGATTATAGCCCTTGGCCACCAACCGGGCTTTATAGCGATCTAGTGAGCCATCAACATTTGACTTGCGCTTAAAAACCCAATTACAACCAACCAACGATGACCGAGAGGAAGAGAAACTATAGTCCAAGTGTCATTCTTTTGGAGAGCTGCAATCTTTGCAAGCATAGCATCCAACTAGTGTTTATGCTTGGATGCTTGAAGAAAAGTTTGTGGCTAAAAAAATTCATTAGCAGCTGAAGCATGAAAGAGCTTGGGCTTTAAAATATCAGATTTAGACATTGTCTGCATTGGATGAATATTAATAGTGCAATCTGTATGCCCAATGTTGGGAAGCAAACCACAATACATAGGAGAAGAGGAAGAAGCAGGGTTTGAGGAAGGAGAGAAGGTGCATGGCAGAGAGATAGAATGAATTGGAGTACAGAGTTTCGGGAGTTCAATTAGAGTGGAAGAGAGAGGTAGTGAGGAAACAGTAGGAGAAAAAGCAAAAGGAAAAACAGATTCATAAAAAATGACATGATGGGATATATAAGTACAATGACTGGAGATATTATAGCATAAATAACCTTTGTGATCAGGACTGTACCCAAGGAAAACACATTGAGTAGATCAAGGTTGAAGCTTTTTGGATGCATATGGATGCAGACACAGATACCAAAGATAGCAGAAAGTTCAAAGGAAAGAATAAAGAGGGGAATGGTGAAAAAGAATGTCATATGGAGACTTGTTTTCCAAAGTAGGTGAGGGCAACTTGTTTATAAGGAAGGCAGTAGTGGAGAAAGCAAATGCCCAGAATTTAACTAGAGTGTGAAAATGATAGAGGAGGGATAAACCCTTCTCAACGACATGTCGGTTCTTGTGTTCAACACACCCATTCTGGGTAGGGGTGTAGCCCTTTGAAAGAAGAAAAGATTTGAAGGCACAAAATTCACCACCTCGTCTGTTTGAATAGATTTAATTGAAATATTAAACTAGTTTAGAATCATAGTGTAGAATTGAATGAAAGTGTTAAGCGCTTGATCTTTTGTTTTTAGTGAATACAGCTAGGTAAAACACTAAAATCATCAATGAACAAAATGAAATAACGATCACCAGTACAAGATGATTTGGGAGAAGACCCTTATAGATCACTATGAAGAAGTTGAAATGGACATGAAGCACGAGAAGTAGAGTTAAAAAAGGGAAGACAATTCGACTTACTTAAATTGCAAGTAGTACAAGGAAATCTAGATTTGTCTGAAAATGAAATATTACAACCAGAAAGAACACATTTAACAACGGATAAAGATGGATGACCCAGCCGAGAATGCCAAAGTTTCAATGGAGAAACTGACGAAGTGGAGACTAGAGCAACATGAGAGGAAGACACCATCATAGATAATGAGTAGATGCCATTGTGAACACTACCGTAAAGAATGGTCATCTAGGAAAGACAATCCTTAACAAGAAAGAAAGAAGCATGAAATTCCACAGGGACATTATTATCACAACAGAGTCTACGAAAACTGATAAGTTTCGTTGTTAAAGAAGGAGAATGAAGAACATGGCAGAGAGAAAGAGATTTAACAAAGGAAGAAATGGTTGAAGACCCAACATTAGAGATAGAGAAGGACATATCGTTGGCAGCAAGGGCATTATCCAGACTGCTGTAGGAAGCCATTGACTGAAGGGCACTCTGATGAAGGGTGAAGTGATGAGTGGCACCCAAATCAAACAGCCACGTGTTCGGTGAGGATGTAGGGTTGATAGCAGCATTCATAAATGGAGGGGAAGAACCATCTGGTGGAGGGGTAGCCGGAAGGAAGGAATGAGGAGGAGGCTTGAAAGTAGCATTGAGGCAATGATAGTAGGCAGTAGTGGTATGACCAAATTTATGGCAAATCTGACATTTGGGTTTATGAGAATTGGATTTCCTAGGGCGCCATTGCAAAGGAGGAGAAACAGGTTTCCCGAGGATGCCAAAGTACTAAGGAGCTAAGCCAGTGTAGGTATTAGGAGATTGAGACCACGGATGAGGAGGTGGGAAACTTGGCTTCAGAGAGCGGCCGTGATTTAGCGAAGAGAGATTGGCTTGAAGGGAGTTCATAGGGGAAGTCAAATTCTGCTTGTCGAGACGAAGATCATAGCTGAGGAGACGGCTGTGAACTTCTTTAATATTAGGAACATTTGGCCGACAAGTGATGGAGGTGACAAAAGGATTATACTCACTACCAAGTCCACTGAAGAGATAAATGTGCTTATTCTTTTCTGAAACTGGCTCACCAACAACCGCCAAGGTATTACAAGCTAAATTTAACTTATGAATGTATTATGAAGCTGATAAGTCATCCTTTGAGAGATTGTGAAGCTAGCCATAAAGCTCAGTAATTCGTGCCATAGAAGTGGAAGAATACAAGCGGGCAAGAGCTTGCCAAATTGTAGAGGCCAAAGTGTAGCAGACAAGTCGGGGCAGAAGAGAGTCATTAATAAAAGCATACAACCAACTCATGAGGAGCTGATCATACCTCTACTATACTGTGAAGGCAGGGTTCGCTGAAAATTGAATTCATGGAGGAAGGTAGAAGGAGGGGAGGCATTTTCATCAAGGAAGATTTCCAGACCATTAGCAATCACAATGTTAAGGATGTGAGTTTTCTAGACGAGATAATTGGAAGAATCCAATTTCATAAAGAGGGATTGTTTGATAGAAGGGAATGAGGGAACAGAAAGTGATTCACAAGAGGGAGTTGGATTCAGGGTGCTGCTAGAAAAAGCCATGGAGAAGCTCTGATACCAAGTTAGAGTTATGAAAGGTTAAATGAATTGATAATAACCAGTATTCCCTTTTATACATTGAAGGGAATATTTTGGAAGAATTTATAGTTAAGGACTAACAACTTATTATTAGTCACACACGAAGAATTTATAGTTAAGGACTAACAACTTATTATTAGTCATAGTTAAGGACTAACAACTTATTAT
>CM039479.1:8078183-8256259 GCA_022433065.1 Begonia loranthoides | reverse complement strand
GGGGGGGGAGGGATTTATGAATAAATATGCAATCAAACAATAGCAAATATAAAGGAGATAAGGATAGAGAGAGTAAACACAATTTGTTCTCACAGTTTTGCAACTCGGCCTACGTACGCGCTCCAAGTTTTCTACTTAGAAATCCTTAATTACCTAACCTCCCTAGTTAGTGATGATTGACTTCACGAGTGTCAATCAAATCTTTACAATGACTATTCACAGGGTGTCACCCTTGGTTTGAGTACAAAAGTGTAAAAATGAAAAATACAATCTAGAACCTAGCTCTCACAAATGTGATCTCTCAAGTTTAGAAATGAGAGAGTTAGGTTTGACACTAAATGAATGATGAGAAATCATGTATAAATTTTGGTAGAGCTTTGTAACGATTCTCTCTTTGTTAGAATGAGCTTCAGAGTGTCTTCTATATATAAAAATTGCTTGACCAGTTGACCTACTCCATTTTGGTTGACCACCATACGAACGTTGGAAACTAGCTATTGCATTGTACAGTCTCACCGATCGACCACTTTATCCCACCGGTCGATTGCCTCTTCACATTTAAGAATTCTGCTTAAATCTGTCCATTTTGCGGTCAACCGCCTTTCTTCACCGGTCAACCACTTTTTAGCAGTTTGGAATTTGCGAACAATTTGTAATATTTGCAGTCGACCACCTCTAAAACAGTCGACCGCCTCTTCATGTTTTTCAGCAAAATGGTCGATCGCCTCTATGCTTTAGTCGACCTCTTCTTTGCATTTTACATTTCTTTAATACTCTAAGTCTCAATGATCATTCTATAAGATACATGGACTTAGGCAAATAATACTTGTATTAAGGGTATTTCCAATAACTAACAAACGTATTTACTTAATTCGAACAAATGCATAGTAAATAACTTAATTATTCAAATAACACCATCATCATCAAAATAAATAACATAATATCTATTAGGCTAACATAAACATTTTGGGGAAGAAGATACCCTAGGAAGATTATTATCTCTAAACTTCTTCAAAGAATTTAAAGGTCAGAAATGATTGTATGTTGTTCATGTAATGACCTATTTTTTTTAACTTTAAAAACGTGTTGCTTTTAGAAAACATTTAGCTTTGGAAATCGTATAAAATTTAAAACTTTTCTTTTATAAAAACAGCAGAAAACTTTTCGTTTGAAAATGTGATTAATAAAATTCTTTTCCTTTACAATTAAATTTCTTTACAAACTATTTTTCTTTAAATCCCATTAGGCTAGCCAGCCATAAGATCCGCGCGTGCAAATTATTTATCAATTGCTTCTTAACCTGTTCGTCATCCTGATCTTGTACGTATACCTACATCACAAGACTTAAACTATGAGCCTGAGGATCAGTAAGTTATATAAAATTAAACTATGCACATGTACATGCTATGCAACTTTTAAAATCCATATGCAGTTTTTGTTTTCCTTTTCCTTTTGCCGTTTTCCTTTTTCTTACTTATAGAACTGTGATGAACTATGATGAATCGTGATGAACTTTAATTAAGTGAACTTGTGCCTCGCGATGAACATTTACCATGATGTTGAACACGTGCCATCATGGTGAACTATAATCGCAACGGTGAACTTTCATCGTGATGATGAATGCGTGCCATCACGATGAACTTTTACCATTTCTTTTTCTGCTAGCACTTCGAGAATGAGCGGTGAATGTTAAACCAACTCAACCCTTCTCATTTTCTTTATACATTTCTTTGTACTCTTATCTTTCTCATATTATCTGTTTATTCCATCTAATTCCTTTATTATTTGCTTATGTTTTACTTTCTATGGTAAAATGGATATTGCTACAACCCAAATGATGGTTGTTTGCTTAGAGTGATCAGCCCTCGAGAACATCGTACACTTAGTATATATGAGCATCCATTAAATAATTTTCTAAAACCATGCATGAAAATCATTTTCGTATCGTTTTAAAAACCATGATGCATGAATGCTCGTGTATGCATACAATTTTATATCCTCAAAGCATGACCAATATAAAGCCTATAATCCTCAAAGCATGATCAGTATTAAAATCCTATAATCCTCAAAGCATGCTTAATATCATAATCCTTACTTAAATTCTTAAAACCTAATTCTAATAAACACACAACAAGCAGCCATATATCCTCAAGACATGATCACAACCTATTACATCTAGTAAATGCAGGCATCATACAAATCCTGACTCTTGTGATGTAGGGCCCCAAAGACTAAAGCACATACAATAGCACTTACCTGCGATCTTCAATGCAATTACTACAATTCTTATCCTTCTGAGTATTCCCATGCACCTTCAATTTATCCTTCACAATACCTTTCAAAATATATAACATTTAATCATTAATGACCATTCACTGAATTTCCATAAACTTTAACGCTTAACAATTCCAATTTTCAACTTAATTACTTAACAGCTTTGCAATAATAATTCCTCAATATCTATCATGCGTAACAGAATGGCAATAACTTACATTTAACATCAGCAGTGACGAAACAGGGGACCAACTCAAGAATCAAAAGAGTATAACTTCCAACCTTAACCATCATAACAACACATTTCAATTTGCCACTGAATAAACACAATATCAGACTCAAGCATTAGTAACCAACTTCCTGGAATTTTACTTTTTACACTACGCAAATTCTTCGTAACAACAACATACAGTGAACATCATGGACTTACAATTCCAACTAACCACAGAGAGCACATAACCAAAATATGCTTCAACAACACAAGACAATGAAGAACCACAACAACCAAACACCACTCAACGGCTGAAGTCTTAACAAATCTTCCAATAATAGCGTTGACAGACCACTTTATCACTCATTTATTTCCTTCAATATATCCATTACAAGAGACCATAAAAGATGAAAGAGAAGAAGTTGAATTCTTAAAGCTCACCCGAGGAAGGAGAAGACCTCCTTTCCTTCTTCCTCTCTTCTCTGCTTCTTCATTTCATCTTGGCCATCACTCTTTCTCTCTCACAGTTTCTCTTTTCTTTCTCTACTTCCCTTCACCAAAGAAATCTTTCCCTCCTCTCTCACTTTTCTCCTTCACCCTTGCTCGGCTTTGTCATTCTAGAGTGCTTCTCCCGCTCAATTTCTCCTTGGCATTTTTGCTCTCCAGAGTGCTTTCATCTTCCTTATAACCTTCATTCATCCCAAAGCATCTCACCTAACACTCAATCCCAATTGCCATATGTAAAGGGAAGCAACATGTAGGAATCACAAAGGAGGGTCAAGAGGAAAATTCTTTGGATTTTTAATTTTTCTTCTCGGTGGCCGAAAACCATGTGGGAGCGATCGATACAAGTATCGACTGATAATTACCGATCGATATAAGTATCGAATGGTCTAACGCTGAAGTCAACTATCGGCCACTGGATCTGTAATATCCCAAAATTTTGTTATACGAAGCATACAACTTAAGTGATAATTCTAGGGGGTATTAGGAGCTGTAATGAACAATGAAGGTATTGGTCAGGAGAAGCATATTTGAAAGAATTGAATTATGATATCTGAATTATGTTCATATTAAGGTTAGGAAGATGATTTAGGATTTATTGGAATTCACTTGGATAATTTAAGATATTAGTCAAGTGAAACATATTTGGATAAAGTGAACTATGATACCTGAATTATGTTCATACTTAGTTTAGGGAAAAGATTAAGGTTATGGGAGAATTGTTTAATGATGTTTGAAGTTGGATTGGAAAATAATAGATGTAATGCCCCATTAATTTAAAACCATTTTTCTCGTTTTAAAAATACGTCATATAAAATTTTTCGTTTTAAATCATGTAACGTTCGAAATTCGTTTGGAAGAAAAACATATCAGAGTAAACTAAACGAGTCAAATAAAGGAAATTCAAAACATAGTTTCAATATTTCAACAAAAGTCCCAAAATCCCTGACTACAATTGTTCATATGTTCAAATACGACTAATATTAATTTACCAAAATACCCTTCTCTCAAAATACCATTATCTCTCATCCCATATGAGTTGCACCCAGCGGGTCAAATCGGCTGATAACACGAGGGGTCATCCTGGAACTCCTCCTCCACAACTGGAGTGTCATCATCAAAATACTCATCTACATTATGGGAAAAATAATGAGCCTAATGCCCAGCAAGAATATGAATTTAAATGCAATGCAAATGATGCGGGACCACACAATGCATTACAAAAGAGAACCATATCTCTTCTGGAAGTCAAGGTGGAATACTCCCTAGGGTTTTGTGGCCTAACCAATCACTCCAACGAGGAGATATATCCATCGGGGGTGTTTCCACAAGCCGGTATCCTCACTTTTGTTGAAGACGTTGGGGGGTTTTAGAATGCAGAAAGGTGAACCTAGCTAACTCTCTTTTCACACTGCTCCCTACATGGGAGTATCCTACCGTATGGAAAGTCACCAATTCACCCGAACCCCCACACGCCTATTTACGTATATTGGGATGACATACAATATGTAAACAATTTCATAAACCCTAGGATGATGCATGAATACCACAATAATTCAAAGAAATAACGTTCGAGGGAAGCACAACCATTCCAACTATAATTTACAAATACAAGTTCAATTTAGTGACATTATAACTATTGTCATTTTATCATGGTAGTTAGCGTAATGTAGTAACAAAGAACATGGAATTACCATTTGAGGCATTCTTTAACCGTTAAGAGCAAGGAAAAGCATGTTCAGATCCAATCAAAATAAGGCTCAATCAAATCTCTATCATAACTATTCCATACGAGTTTTCTCAGATTTAATTCGAACAATTAAACTGTTGGGCATGCTTGCAATCTCAATTACACTCCAAAAGAACATATCACAATTTCTGTCTATATTAAGCAACCTAGCATTCTAACGATTTTCAAATTCCAGATTTGATAATCTCAACATTTAGTTTATTCTTTTTCCTTGACAGTAACGGTAATAGTAACCTTAACAAAATTTCATGCAATCCAATTATCATTCTCCCCTGTTCACAGTTGATGACAATTAAACATGCCTTACAACAACATCAATTGGTTCAGGATTTCAACACGTTACCAAATTAGACTTTTATTTCTCCTCACTATCGATTTTAACAATCCATGCTTGTCCCTTAATAGGCAATTTAAAACATTGACAACATAACATTTTCAACTTCCAACAACTTAACTAGAGTTTAGCATTTCAAGCAAAGCATTCAAAACAATTTAATATCATTCAAGACCCGTAATGTAGGACCTCCTCTGGTCAACTACACATTCCGATCCTTACCTTAGCTTCCACCTTAATATCCAGCAGCTTAACCAAAGAAAAACAGTAGCTTAAGGGATGTCCTCTAACCTTCCAAACTTCCAATAAATCCCTAAGAAAAAATAGTATTCAGATTTAATACTCAGCAATTTATCCCAAATCAGGGGTTCATAATCAGACCAATAAATTCCCGTTAATTAAACCTTACATTCACAGTGGACAACTCCTTACAGCTAATAACTTCAGGGCAACCACTAAGCAAGACTTCTCTGCACTTAACTCAAAATTTCATCACACTCACTAAGTCCAGACACCCCCTCCCACATCCAGTTGCTAGAGTACCTCAAAGAACATAGTAGACCCACTACATATAGACTAAAGGGAGACAGAAGGAGAAAACCCACCTGAATACTGCAGCCTTGGATCACACACACCAATGGGGAGTGGTCCATTGAGAGGAATCCACGTGGAAAGCTTCTAACTTACCAGGGATGGAGGAGATGTCCTGCAGGAAGGTTGGGGAGAGAGAGAGAAAATTTGCTGAAACACGAAATCGAAAGATAGAGAAGAGATATAAAATGGGTTTCTCGGATTTTCCCGATAATTCGGACGAGTTAAGTCGTCCGCAGACTCTTCCACACTCATCTGAAACCCAATTTGGGATGAGAAAATGCTTCCCAAAGTGTCATCCATACCGTCTGCAGGTGACGTTCGGACGAGATGTCTCGTCCGAAACTTCATCCGCGATTCATCCGAATGTGTCATAAAATTGTCAAGAGTCAAATCGGACGCGAGCCATCTTCGTCTGTATTCGTCCGCAAGTCAGCTAAAATGAGTTCTGAATTGTACAGATTCAAATCGGACGCGAACCATCCTCGTCCGAGTCATCAGCAAGTCATCCGATACTCCACTGTTATGTATTTTTCCTTAAATTTCCACAATTTATTTTTAGATATTAACCTTGTACTTTCTGAGCATAATTGACGCGTTCCATAACACCACATGATATACTATTTATATATTCAATTTCTCAGATTTAATACATCAACAAAAAGGGGAAAATATTTTGGGGGTATTACATCCTACCCACCTTACAAAAATTTTGTCCCAAAAAATTTAACTAAACAAATAGTTTTGGATATTTGGCTAACATATCCTCTCTTCTTTCCCATGTAGCTTCCTCATCTTTAAGTTGGTTCGGCCATAATATCTTAACAAGGGAAATGTCTTTGTTGCACAATCTCTGAGCGACTTTTCTTTGTAGCTCAGATTGGTATGTACTCTGATATGGTCTTGAGGTCTCATATGAAAGGTTTCACCGAGGCATTTTTGCAACATCGACACATGGAAGACATTATGTACATCAGACATAGTTTCTGGCAGGAGTAATCGAAACGCCACAGGACGTATTCTTTCTGCAACCTCAAAAGGGCAAATATAGCGCGGATTGAGCTTTTCCTTGCACCCAAATCGCATAACACCCTTGAATGGTGATAACTTCAAATAAACATGATCCCCAATGAGGAACTACAAGTCTCGACAACGATTATCTGCATAACCTTTCTGATGACTTTGTGCATCTTGCATCCTTTGTTGAGCAACATCTATGATCTCAGTAGTCTCTTGTATCATCTCAAGACCGTAATACTTATCTTCACCAACTTCACTCCAATATAGGGGAGAACTGCATTTCTTGCCGTAGAGCGCTTCATAAGGTACCATGCCAATAGTTGCCTGAAAGCTATTGTTGTAGGCAAATTCCGCTAACGGAATGATCTTTTCCCATCCAACCTGATACTCCAAAATGCAGGCACGTAACATATCCTCCAATGTTTGAATAGTCCGTTCACTCTAACCATCAGTTTGTGGGTGGAAAGCAGTGCTAAATATCAATTATGTACCCATTGCCCTGTTCAAACTCCTCAAGAACATTGAGGTGAATCGGGGATCCTGATCAGATACAATAGATACGGGAACGCCATGAAGCCGAACGATCTCCTTGACCTATAATTCTGCAAACTGACCCATTTCGTGTGTCATCTGTACGGGTAAGAAATGAGCAACCTTCGTCAGTCTGTCCACAATCACCAATATTGCATCATGTCCCTTCCTTGTCCTGGGTAATGCGGTAACAAAATCCATAGTAACATGCTCCCATTTTCACTCAGGTATAGGTAGCGGTTGGAGCATGCCCCCAGGTCGTCGATGCTCTACTTTCACCTATTGACATACATTGCAATGAGTAACATAGAAGGCAATATCGCGCTTCATTCTCGGCCAATAATAATGCTTCTTCAAGTCTTTATACATTTTGTTACACCCCAGGTGGATAGAAAAACTAGAAGAATACGCCTATTTCATTATCGCAATCTATAATAATGTCTCAGGTACATACCACCGGTTCTTATACTTCACAATCCCATCAGCAGATAAAGAGCACTGAAACTTGGGGAGAGTGAGATCGAGTTTAAAATCTTCACATAAGGCATCCATAGCTTGTACTTCTTTAATTCACTCTAATACCGAGGGCTTGAGAGTCAAAGCTGTTAAAACATCTGATAACTTTTTAGGAACTAACTACAAGTTTAATTCTTCCATATCTTTCTGTAATCCCGCTGGCATCTCCTTGTATGTTATGCTCATCAAAGCAACCTTTCGACTCAAAGCATCAACAACGACATTTGCTTTTCTAGGATGGTACTTAATTTCACGATCATAGTCTTTCACAAACTCCAACCAACGTCGTTGCTGCATATTCAAATCCTTCTGCGTAAAAATATATTTCAGGCTCTTATGATCGGTGAAGATGTTGCACCGTTGCCCGTAGAGATAATGCCTCTAGAGTTTTAACGTAAAGACCACAACAACAAGCTCAAGGTCGTGTGTGGGATAATTAGCTTCGTGTGGCTTAAGCTGTCTCGAAGCGTAAGCAATCACCTTCCCATTCTGCATTAGAACACAACCAAGCCCACATTTGGATGCATCGCAATATATACAGAAATTTTCGTCTTCCAGAGGTAAAGCCAATACCGGTGCAGAAGTCAAATGATGCTTCAATTCTTGGAAGCTTTCTTCACACTTATCAGACCACCAAAATCTCACATTCTTCTTGGTCAAACTGATGAGAGGCATAGCAATCTTAGAAAAACCACTGATGAATCGCCAGTAATAACCGGCCAATGCGAGGAAACTCCAAACATCACCCACATTCTTAGCCTGTACCCATTCAACAAGTGCTTGAATCTTTGCAGGGTCCACAACAATACCTTCCTTAGAAATAACATGGCCAAGGAAACTGACCTGATTCAACCAAAACTCACACTTGGAGAATTTTGCATAAAATTGATGTTGCTTTAGAATAGATAAAACAATTCTCAAACGCTCAATATGTTCTTCCTCTGATTTAGATTATACCAGAATATCATCGATAAAGACAATGATGAATTTATCCAGATAATCTCTGAATATGCGATTCATCAGATTCATAAAAGCTGCAGGAGCATTTGTTAGCCCAAAAGATATCATGAGAAATTCGTAGTGTCCATATCTAGTTCGAAATGCTGTCTTGGGTACATTTTCCTGCTTAACCTTTAATTGATAGTACCCCGAACGAAGGTCGATCTTCGAGAATACACAGGCACCATGCAATTGATCGAACAAATCATCGATCCGAGGTAGAGGATATCTGTTCTTAATAGTCACTTTGTTCAGTTCACGATAATCCACACACATTCGTAATGATCCATCCTTCTTTTTCACAAATAACACGGGAGCTCCCCAAGGAGAGAAGCTCAGATGAATAAATCCTTTAGTAATCAACTCCTCAAGCTGAACCTTCAATTCACATAACTCGGGAGGTGCCATTCTATACGGAGTTTTTGAAATTGGTTCTGTACCAGGATGTAGATCTATAACGAATTCAATTTCTTGGGTAGGAGGCAATCTAGGAAGATCATCCAGAAAAACCTCTGGAAAGTCACGGACCACGATTACATCCTCAACATTTGCTTCCAGTTTGATCATGGCATTTAAAATATTGACGAGAAATCCTTCACATCCGTGCTTCACCAGTTGATCTGCCTTTAGCGCAGAAATAATTGCTAGTTTGCCTTTTTCCTTGATTCCTCAAAAAACGTGCGGTTCGTTATTGAGAGGATGAAAACAAACCTCTCGCCCTGTACAATTTATAATGGCATTGTTTAAGGTCAACCAATCCATGTCAAATATAATGTCGAACTCTTGAATACCCATAATAATCAGTGTCGCATCAAATTTCTGGCCATTGATCTGGACTACATAATCTTCAAGGATACCATTAGCAGTCATGTATTCATCGAAAGGCGTAAGTACGCAATACCCGTTCTTAGGAATACCGGGTGAACATCTTGCCTTTGTGCATAATTGTGTTGATATAAAAGAGTGAGTGGCTCCCGTATCAAATAAAGTATATGCAGCCACATTATTAATATAAGTTGTACCTAAGGTGTTCAGAGATATCATTTATTTAAGCACAAAACCTCCTAAGACTAGTGGGAAACACATTAGTATACAAGGCATATGTATAATACCTGAATAGCAATTGTGTACCTGATATGACAGCCGGTAGCTCTTCTTCTTCATTATTATCTCCTTCTTGCAATGAAAACACCTGTGGGACAGCACCACCAGCTATAGTCGGGCAGCTCCTAGTTATGTGTCTAGGCTTCCCACGTTTGAAGCATACATTAGTGTTCACTCTGCACTGCCCAGGGTGACTTTTCTGACATACAGGGCACGGTTTAGGTGCCGCAACAGTTGCCTCAATTTAAGATGCTTGTCATGTCCCTGTGGCAGGCCAGGTGGCCTTCTCATGTCACGATTAACTGGTGGAATCCCATGCTATTGAAAACTCTAATGGTTTCTTCCCATCCGAGTAAACTCTCGTTGTCGGGTGGCAATTCCTTCCACGTCCTCCACATCCAAAGCCCTGACCACAATATGAGCATAGGGAACACCCCAAATACCAGTCATCCGTACACATCTCAGAATCTCAACCTTCAATCCTTGTATGAAATGCTGCACTTTATATCCATTATCACTGACTAGGTATGGGGCATACCTGGATAGAGCTTCAACCTTCGAATATAATCATACACAGTCCCTGTCTGGTGTAGCCTTATAAATTCTGCAAACTTCTGATTTTGAACGGTAAAGTTGAAATACTTCTCATTGAAAAACTCCTTGAAACCCTGCAGGTGAGAGTTTGCAACTCTAGAGTCGGCTGTATTGCTTCCCACTAATACTGTGCGTCGTGAGTCAACAAGTAAATAGCACACTTCACTTTTTCACTGGCAAACATTTTCTCAATTGAACGAATCCATGTCTCAATTGTCGAAATATCAAAAATATTTCCTTCAAAAGTTGGTGGTTTAAGTCGCAAAAACCATTCCCAATCGACCTCCTTAGGTACAACAGCGGCACGGAGATTTCCATTGCCGTTGTCATTTCTATGCCTGTTGCCATTACCATGTTCTACAAGCCTTTGAATAACTTGGGCCTGCTGTGCCATGAACTGAGCCTGTCGCTCGACTACTTGGGCTATTCTATTTAGAGCTTCATCCCGCTCGTTTGGTAGAGGCATGTTTCTTAATCGTCGTGCCATTTTTTTGTAAGTTTTCTACATTTAAATTTAAGGACTAATAAGTATTGAATGTGATAAATTTCAAATTTTAGAACTTTACTTATAGTAGGAGAAGCGTTCCACGACGATTCTTGTGTTATCAACAGTCTACAGAATCGAGTTTCACCTGATTGCGCTCTGATACCAACTGTAACGCCCTGTTAATTTAAAACCATTTTTCTCGTTTTAAAAATACGTCATATAAAATTTTTCGTTTTAAATCATTTAACGTTCGAAATCCGTTTGGAAGAAAAACATATCAGAGTAAACTAAACGGGTCAAATAAAGGAATTCAAAACATAGTTTCAATATTTTAACAAGAGTCCCAAAGTCCCTAACTATAATTGTTCATACGTTCAAATACGACTAATATTAGTTTACCAAAATACACTTCTCTCAAAATACCATCATCTCTCATCCCATATAAGTCGCACCCAGCAGGTCAAATCGGCTGATAACACGAGGGGTCATCTTGGAACGCCTCTTCCACAACTGGAGTGTCATCATCAAAATAATCACTTACATTACGGGGAAAACAATGAGCTTAACAGCCAGCAAGAGTGAGAATTTAAATGCAATGCAAATGATGCGTGACTACACAATGCATTACAGAAGAGAACCGTATCTCTTCTAGAAGTCAAGGTGGAATTCTCCATAGGGTCTTGTGGCCTAACCAGTCACTCCTACGATGAGATATATCCATCGACGGTGTTTCCACAAGCCGATATCCTCACTTTTGTTAAAGATGTTGGGGGTTTCAGAACGGGAGAAAGGTGAACCCTAGATTCCACGTAGTTAACTCTCTTTTCACACTAATCCCTACATGGGAGTATCCTATCGCATGGAAAGTCACCAATTCACCCGAACCCCCACATGCCTATTTACGTATATTGTGATAACATACAATATGTAAACAATTTCATAAACCCTAGGATGATGCATGAATGCCACAATAATTTCAAAGAAATAACAATCGAGGGAAGCACAACCATTCCAATTATAATTTACAAATACAAGTTCAATTTAGTGACATTATAACTATTATCATTTTATCATGGTAGTTAGCATAATGTAGTAACAAAGAACATGGCATTACAATTTGAGGCATTCTTTAATCGTTAAGAGCAAGGAAAAGCATGTTCAGACCCAATCAAAATAAGGCTCAATCAAATCTCTATCATAACTATTCCTTACAAGTTTTCTCAGATTTAATTCGAACAATTAAACCGTTGAGCATGCTTGCAATCTCAATTACACTCTAAAAGAACATATCACCATTTCTGTCAATATCAAGCAACCTAGCATTCTAACGATTTTCAAATTCCAGATTTGATAATCTCAACATTTAGTTTATTCTTTTTCCTTGACAGTAACGGTAATAGTAACCTTAACAAAATTTCATGCAATCCAATTATCATTCTCCCCTGTTCACAGTTGATGACAATTAAACATGCCTTACAACAACATCAATTGGTTCAGGATTTCAACACGTTACCAAATCAGACTTTTATTTCTCCTCACTATCAATTTTAACAATCCATGCTTGTCCCTTAATAGGCAATTTAAAACATTGACAACATAATAGTTTCAACTTCCAACAACTTAACTAGAGTTTAGCATTTCAAGCAAAGCATTCAAAACAATTCAATATCATTCAAGACCCGTAATGTAGGACCTCCTCTGGTCAACTACACATTTCGATCCTTACCTTAGCTTCCAGCTCAATATCCAGCAGCTTAACCAAGGAAAAACAACAGCTTAAGGGATGTCCTCTAACCTTCCAAACTTCCAATAAATCCCTAAGCAAAAATAGTGTTCAGATTCAATACTTAGCAATTTATCCCAAATCAGGGGTTCATAATTAGACCAATAAATTCCCGTTAATTAAACCTTACCTTCACAGTGGACAACTCCTTACAGCTAACAACTTCAGGGCAACCACTAACAAGACTTCTCTGCACTTAACTCAAAATTTCATCACACTCACTAAGTCCAGACACCCCCTCCCACATCCAGTTGCTAGAGTACCTCAAAGAACATAGTAGACCCACTACATATAGACAGAAGGAAGAGAGAAGGAGAAAACCCACTTGAATACTGCAGCCCTGGATCACACACACCAATGGGGAGTGGTCCATTGAGAGGAATCCACGTGGAAAGCTTCTAACTTACCAGGGATGGAGGAGATGTCCTGCAGGTAGGCTGGGGAGAGAGAGAGAGAAAATTTGCTGAAACACGAAATCGGAATATAGAGAAGAGATATAAAATGGGTTTCTCTGATTTTCCTGATAATTCGGACGAGTTAAGTCGTCCGCAGACTCTTCCGCACTTGTCCGAAATCCAGCTTGGGATGAGAAAATGCTTCCCGAAGTGTCGTCCGTACCATCTACAGGTGACGTTCGAACGAGATGTCTCGTCCGAAACTTCATCTGCTATTCATACGAATGTGTCATAAAATTGTCCAGAGTCAAATCGGACGCGAGCCATCTTCGTCCGTACTTGTCTGCAAGTCAGCCGAAATGAGTTCCGAATTGTACAGATTCAAATCGGATGCAAACCATCCTCGTCCGTGTCATTCGTAAGTCGTCCGAAACTCCACTGTTATGTATTTTTCCTTAAATTTCCACACTTAACTTATTTTCAAATATTAACCCTGTACTTTTTGAGCATAATTGACGCGTTCCATCACACAACATGATATACTATTTATATATTCAATTTCTCAGATTTAATACATCAACAGAAAAGAGGAAAATATTTTCGGGGTATTACAATAGAATTGGATTAGTGATTTATAGTCAGTGAAATTTGAAGTGATAGATGAAAGCTTTTGTTTAAGGTATTGGTAAGAGTCGGATGTATTTAAGGTTATTAATACTTATAGGTATATTGGATTTAGTGTTGATTTTGGAAGTAAGACTTATTTCTGAGATAGAAGAATAAACTAGAGATTTAGTAGATGATAAGAAAGTCATATTAGAAGAAGTTAGTAAGGAGGTCATTGAAGTTTAGGGATAGTTAGGATATAAATAAATAAATAAATTAAAAAAAAAAAAAAATATATATATATATATATATATATATATTAACGAAGAAATAGTTCAGCCTACCCTTTTTTCATGAGTTTAAGTGTGGCGGATGATAGATTGAAGTGGAGGTTGATCATAGTCAACCTGTAATTCATTATATATATATATGGAGAAGAAATAATGTGGCAGATGATTGATTGGTGTGGAGGTTGATCATCCAAAGGATTTCTGATCAACTTGTAATTCACTAAATTGTATAATATGGAAGTGGCGGTCGATCACCCATTGAAGGAATCAAGCGATCTGCATTTGTATTAAATAATATTTTGGAAATATTGCTGGTAGATCATCCAAAGAATTTGATCCACTAGCGTGATCATCCTGTGATTTGGAAAATAAGATTTTGCAGCTAATTAATTTAGTGGCGGTTGATCATCCACTATGGGAAACGATCGACCTGCGATCTAGAGAGTCGCGTGGAAACATAAACGATGTTGCTGGAAGCTTCTGGATTGGCTGTTAGATGCGTCTTGACGATAAAGCGTCTCCCTTTGTCCCTTCATCTTCAATTGGATGCTAAAGAGTCGATTCTTACAGCCTATAAATTGTGGGTGTCAGATTGAAGTGAAGAAGTTTTGGAAAGACGTGGAGAAACTTTGTGATTTTATAGTGAGAGAGTGGCGATGCTGTGAGGTTTGAGAGAGAGTCTGAAGTTGGAGAACCGAGTGAAACTCTGGGAATTTTAGTGAGTGAGTGAAACAATTTCATGAGGGTTGCTGAGGCTTCGTGTGAATGCTTCTGGTTCTGGAGTTTTGTGAGACTGGAGTTTTGTGAGAAGACCGAGAGGGTGAAAGCAGTAGGTTCTGTGATTTTAAGTGAGGGTTGCTGAGTGTTTTTGAAAGAAAGAGAGACTAAGAAGGTGTGGAGTTGCTGAGGAATTCTGGAGGAATGAAAAGAAGGGGAGTTCTTTTTGGATTCTAATTCTTGGATGCTGGTAAGGAAACTTCACTCATGTTTTATTAAAGGATTTATTGTATAGAATAATTCTGTAATTGTTGTTGAATTTAGTTAAGTCTTTGGAATGTTGTTGGATACAGTTTGAACTCTCCCGAACTCTGCTTATAGGAGTATGGAGAATATAACTTAGAATCTGCTTGCTGAGTTAGGGTCTGTATGTATTGAAGGAGTGTTATTTTGATACTACCTGAATATATTGCCTTGTTGATAAATGAAAGGTTTTGGGATAATAGTGAATGGATTATTGTTCTACGAATTATTGGGAATATTGTTTGGGTATCTAATTGATTGTCATGAGAATTAAGCTGTTTAGTTGAGGAATTGAGATTGTTGGAAAATAAGGTTCTTCAATATATTGGACATATTAGGAAATTATACATTATTGGAAGTATTAAGCACGTTAGTTGAAGAAAGGAGACTCTATTATTGGAAATTAATAGCTATATGTGTGTTAATCATGAATAGGTTTCGCGAATGATAATTCTAAGTGCTAACTTGCTAAAGCTAAGGACTTCAGGTAAGTGGTACTGCATGTATTTTGTCCGAAATGGCCTATATTCACGGGAATTAGGGTTTGATTGTTTGCTTGATTGTTTGAATTGCATATTTATTAGATTTAGGTTCAGTTCCTTAGTTAGGAATGAATCACATTTTGAGGATATGATGATGAAGACATTAGATAGAATTGTATGCGCACAACAACGTTAAGACTTGGAATCCTAATATATACTAAAGTGAATAAACGTAAATAGGTGGTTAGGGATGTGGGTTCTTGAGTTGGTCGTCTAGGTGTGTGCCACGGGATGGCCGCCTTGTGCATAAACTGCTCTACCTTGTCAAGTTGACATCTCTAACACTTAGATAGATAACTGGAACTAAATGAAAATAGAACAGTAATAGAATTAAACAGAATATACGCAAATAGTTATTTTTGTAGTACGCCTGACACAAAAATCAAAGATAAGTAAATAGCGGTTTTTGTGGTCCGGTTGGATACGCTCAGTGCTGAAACAAAATAAATAATAGTAAAATACAAGAATAGTAACAGATAAGCAAAACAGAAAACTGTATACGATATTACAAAAGTTGTATGTGTATTTCATGTTTTAAGTTTATACTGCTTACTAAGTTTTAGACTCATAGTTAGGTCTTATGATGTAGGTAAGGGGCCAACAATTGGATAAAGCTGATAAAGGACGTAGCTGATGGAGAATTGCTGGGTTGGGCATTTGTGCGGTTGGTGTCATTGACCTTGGGGTTTATGGCTCACGAAAATGAAGTAAATGTATTTAAATGTTTTAATAGTTTCAAAATACTTTCAACTGTTTATTAGCCTTAAACTATTTTAAGTTAACGTTTTAGCAATGTTTGTTTAAATGGATTTTAAACTATTGGTTGTTAATATTTTATATGGTTAAGACTTTCGTTGTACGCTGGTTTTCCCTCATGAGTGTTTTAAAGGAAAGAAAATTTTTATGCGGTAAAACGTTACAGGATGTTACAAGATTGACCTTTCCCACTCCCCATTCACTTCGTCTGCTTCTTCGCCACTACCATTTTTTCCTCGGCCATTTTTCGCCCAATTCAAAACGTAGAACAACCAACAATGGAGCACGATTCCACATAAATTTTCATCAAAAGAAGACAGACAGGGAAGGAACACAAAAGAACCAACCAATTCACAATGTAACATCCCGTAAGCTTTTTCGTATAAAATTTTTCTTTTTCTTTTAAAACCATTACTCTATAGAACATTAGAGTAATAAACAGCGGATGTCTTAATCTTATAAAACATACAACGAAAATATTTTACAATTTAAACCAAATCCATTGTTTAAATAAACATTTAAATAACCACATTAACTTAAAATATTTATTTGAAATCATAAAACAGTTAAAAGTCTTTTAAAACATTTATTCATTTCTGTGAGCCATAACCACAAGTCAATGTCGCAAACAACACAAACGTCTACACAACAATACTCCACTAGCTTCATCCTTTAACAACTTTATCCATTCATCGGCTCCTTACCTATATCAACGGGACCTAACTATGAGTCTAACACTCAGTACGTGATATAAACGTAAAACATGAATTTCACATACAATTTCTATAACATAGCATAAGGTTTTTTTGTTTTGTTTCTCTTTTACTGTTCATGTTTTTTTATCGTTATTTCGTTTGCTTATTATGCCGGGCGTATCAAATCAGACCATACAAAGATCTGTTTATTGTTTCTGTCTTTTATTGTTTACATGTCGGGCGTAACAAACCAGACCATACAAACATCTATGCTAGGCGTAACAAACCGGACCACAGTCGTTTATCTTTGGTTCCTGTGTTGAGTGTAACAAACCAGTCCACAGAAATATCTATTTACGTATTTTAATGTTTTATTCTGTTATCTCATATTGTTTCAATCTTTTATTATTTATGTATCAGGCGTATCAAACTGGACTATACAAACATCTGTGCTAGACGTATCCAACTGGTCCACAATTATTTACTTATCTTGATTTCTGTGCCAGGCGTAACAAACCGATCCCCATAAACTACTATTTACGTATATTCCATTTTTGTGTACTTTATGATTTCATGTATTAACATTGTCGTACACATACAATCCTATCTAACGTGTTCTTTAATCATATCCTTAAAACGTGATCTCTCCTATCTAAGGAAGATAACTTAAATCTAATAAACATGGAAGCAAACAACATACGTTTTCATACAATAACATAACTTATGCATTTACTAAACAAACATCAAACAAAACCCTAATTTCCCGAGATGTAGGTCCTTTTAGATAAAGCACATGCAATAGCACGTACCTGAAATCCTTAGCTTTAACAGTTTAACACTTTAATTTTCCTTCACAAAACCTATCCATTATTAATACACATAACTATTAATAATTAATTTCCAATAATAGAATCCCCTAGGTAACTAACATGCTCATCCCCTTAGCTTCAACTAACATTGTAAATTCCCGATTATTTAAAACTTTTTTTTTTTATAAATCCGTCATATAAAATTTTTCGTTTAATTTATTCAACATTCGAAATTCATTTAAAATCGACACATTAGAGCAATTTATGCGGAATAGTAATGGAATTTCAAAACATATTTCCAAATGTTTTAAATCAAAAGTCCCTGCTTACAGACCGATGAAGCATTCAAAATAGTACTATTGTCAAAATACCAAAATATTCAAAATATCCAACCCATGTGAGCCACATCCAACAAGACAAATCGCCTTATAACTCAAGGGGTCATCCTGGAACGGCTCCTCCTCCACTGGTATATTAATGTCATTATAAGCGTCACCAAAAGCATCACCTACATTACGGGGAAAACAATGAGCCTAAAGTCCAGTAAGAATCAGAAATTAAATGCAATGCAAATGGTATGCATGATCATACAATGCATTACAGAAGAGAACCGTATTTCTTCTGGAAGGCAAGGTGGAATACTCCCTAGGGTCATGTGGCCTAACCAGTCACTCTGACTAGGAGATATATCCATTGGGGGTGTTCCACAAGCCGGTATCCTCACTTTTTTTTGAAGATGTTGGGAATTTCAGAATGGGGGAAAGGTGAGCCCTAGATTCCATGTAGCTAACTCTCATCTCTCCGCTCCCTACGTGGGAGTATCCTACCGTATGGAATGTCACCAATCACTTGAACCCCCACACCCCTATTTACATATATTAGGTATGACATGCGATATGTAAACAAGTTCATATTTCCTAAGATGATGCATGAATGCCATAAAATAAATCACAGGATTTAAGTATGAAAGAAATATAGCAGTTATCAATAAATTTTCAGTCGGAATTCAATCTAGAACATGTTATCCAATTAATCCTTGCTAACCATGATATACATTTCAGTTTATCACCATACTACCCACTTTTGATAGCAACGAAACAACAATAATATGCACAACATTCAAACTTATGATAAGCAGTACTCTCAATCAACAGTGCACAAAAATCTAGTTCTTCACGCTCTCATATTCAGTTCAACATTCAAGCTTTTCTCTTGATAACAAAATCATGCAATTGACAGTTTAGACAACATGTTGGCAGTTCAACTCAAATCCATGCTTCCCAATATTTACGACAGTTTAGACAATATGTTGGCAGATCAACTCAAATCCATGCTTCACAATACTCACAGTAGTTTAAACAATATGGTGGGAGTTCAACTCAAATTCATGCTTCCCAATATTCACAACAGTTTAGACAATATGTTGGCAGTTCACTCAAATTCATGTATCACAATATTCAGTTTAACGTTCCTCACTACCCACATTTGACAGTAGCAAAACACTAGCAAAACATAGAGAGTAACAAGACGATAATATTCACAGCATTCAATGTGGTGGCAATTCAAGATTTCCAGCAAAATCAACAGGAACATAACAATCCAAAACAATCCTAACCTGTAATGTAGGGCCTCCTATGGCCAACTACAAATTCTAAATTCTTACCTCTTGAAGACCTCCAAGCAATCACCCTAATCTGCAGAAATTTCAGACCATGTACACCAATAAAAAATTCAACACTTGACCCACTCACTCCACGGAATGTCACTCACAACCAAGAATAATGTAGCACTCACCTTACTCTTTTGTCTCAGCACACAGGTTAGGAGTCCAGACATGCAAAAACTTGCTACTTTATAGACGAACAGATGAAGAGAGAAGAGAAAAGTCACCCAGTGCAGTCTGCAACAACTAGACCGAGGGGACAATCACACTCACCAAAGGAGTGTGGTCCATTAAGAGAGTGCCACATTGAAAGCCCCAATCTTCTTGGGGGAGGAAGAAACTGCTGGCCAACAAGGAGACTTGACCCTGTTCAACGTAGAACCACAGGACCAGACCGATCCAATCCGACACCAGCCACTTCACTACTGCCGCTGCCGATTCGTCCATAATCAGAAGTTAGGAGGAAGAACAAAGAACACAGACTATCTACTCAACTTCACCGACGATTTGTAGCTCCAAGATTGACTCTGCGAGCCGCGATATACTGAGCCCTAACCGCCGCTCATGGCATCGTCTGCATCCTCCGCCAGTAGCCAGCATGCCTTGAGTCGCACATTGGCACTATCCCGAGCCCGAGCTCCGCCGAGCTTGCTCCCTCTTTCTCCAT
The DNA here is from genome assembly GCA_022433065.1 of Begonia loranthoides. Lineage (NCBI taxonomy): Eukaryota > Viridiplantae > Streptophyta > Magnoliopsida > Cucurbitales > Begoniaceae > Begonia > Begonia loranthoides. The sequence continues at coordinate 8,236,118 of CM039479.1, read as the reverse complement.
CTCTTTGCGTCACCTTCGTCGTTTTACTCGTGTCGCCCTTTCTCTGTCTCTCCCTTTCATCTCTCTCTGTTTCTCCCACAAATGGCCAACGACCAAATTCAATTTATGGTTAAGACAGAATCGGTTTGTACCGAACCGGTTCAACTCCCTTCCAATATATTTATGCTTTTATCTTAATTTCTCTCTTTCCATTTAATTAAGTCCTCCACTTCTTAAGTATCCAAATTAATACCATCAATTATTTTCTTCATTCATCATTAAAATCGAGCCACATAATTATATATTGGACCGAGTCGAATCCAACCGGTTCACTCTATATTTCTCAAGCGTAAATCAACATGCACCAGGACGCCACATGAATTAACGTTCATATATATATATATATATATATATATATATATATATATGTATATTAATCATCCATGTTTAATACATCAACAAAATAGGGGAAATATTTTTGGGATATTACAAACATGCTCATACATCCATAATGGATAACTTTCTATTATATCCAAACTATCAAAGAACCTTATCACTTTATCCAACAACGATAACACTTAATCTAATACTTACTTCCAACCTTATCCATGTTAATATGCTTCACATGATATTACCAACAACCTAATCCAATAATCATATATTCCCACGAATATATAATTATTAATTAATAATACATGCTTGCAATAATTACACCAATATTTCCCTCTTGATAACAATAATCAACAATACTTAAACTTCATTCAACAATCCTATTATTTTGCCGAGAACAATCCTCCAACAGATAGTATACCACTTTCATCCTAATTATACAACCTAGTACAACTGAAATAATGCAATAGCTAAACTTTGGTTTTCTTACAATATTCACTCATCTTTGCAATTTCCCATCTTCACCAAGCTACAATATTTCACTCAGTTCGCTCACACCAAACTGCTTCTCGCTGTCTGCATTCAAGGAATATCCTCCACCCAACCCATGCAACTCCACGGTTACTTCACTGTCATTCACACACTCAAATTCCTTAACCTCACATCTACTTCCTTCTCTCAAGCTCTCAAACCCCTGACTTTTAAACCTTTAGTAACTATCCACAACATTCAGACCTCATAACTCACTCCTCAAGAAGCAAGACTTCCACTCAACAATTTGACAGAGCTTCCACATGCATCTTTCTCTTTTCCAAACCTCACTACTCTTGCTTCTATTTATAGACAGCTTCACCTGACTTTTCAACATCTCAACCTTAACTCTCTGAAGACAGAAAGCCATGAGACACCATCGTAAATGATCATTAACTTCATTCAACGTTCAATCACTCTAGACGACATTCCCTTCAACTTCCAGACGTTCCAGACAACGTTTTTGCTTCATTTCTCGTCGGTTAAAACACTCTAGAATAATCTTCATTAATTGACAGTTGATCACGCCGGCTGCTCTCTTCCAAGCCAAACAACCGCTATGATCAGCCGCTACACATTCATTCAGAAACATCACTTATTTATGTTGGTCGATCGAGATTGGCTGATCTCCCCAAGCTGAACGTCCTCTGCGATCGACCGCAGTTCACTCGTTCTTCAATATTATGTTTTATTCATGTTATTCCTTGACGTGACATGCATAAATTTATTATTATTTCTTCATTTATAATAACAAGTGATTTGATCACAATCAACCGCACTTCACAATACCCGTCATCAAAACCCACTTTATGTTTACAGGTTGATCACACCAATTGATCTCAATCAACCACCATGATCAACCACTCCTTCAAAAAATCATCTGCCAAATTCTTCTCCAAATGTGTATATATTCCAAACAATATACACATATATATTTATTATTTCTTCGCCAATATATATATAAATAAATAAATAAATAAATAAATATATATATATATATATATATATATATATATATATATATATGCATATGCTCTTAATAAATTACTCATCCAAACTATTCAAACTTAGATGTCCAAATATGTTTCACTTGACTAATGTCTTAAATTACCCAAATTAATTCCCATAAATTCTATATCTTTAACCTTATTATTAACTAGCTCTCATCCCTTACAATATCCAAATATGTCCAATAATATTTTCTCTTACTATTTCTCATTGACTATCAATTCATTTGATATCGTCCAATATAACTTCAAGTATCATCATACAATTTTCCAATTGACTTCAATCCTTCTCATAATCTAACTACGAATATAACGGGGTATTATAATTCACTTATTTCAAATGTATTTCTCTTTACCAATATCTTTCCTTGTCCAACTTAGCTCCTAATATCCCCAAAATTAACACTTAAGCTATACATTCAGCTCAACGAAGATTTGGGATATTACACACAATACTCAACATTGAAGGCTGAAAAGCCAAAATGCAAGGGAACTCACCTCACACAGTTGCCGGAGAAGACGCTGCCACAGGCATCCACTTCACAATCCCTTTCCACCTTCGCCAAATATTTGCCTCGGTTTGGCGCTACGAAGTTCCAGCTCGTGGGAGCTTCGCTCTTACTGTCTCGGTTGCCTCAGAAATTGCCGCTGTCGAGTTCTGTTTCACGGACTCAGACGCTCCGAGCCAACCCTATGGTTCGTCACCCTTGTCCCTCACGTTCGACGGAGTTGCCCTCATAGCTCACTCGCTCACCCGATTCGCGAAGAAGCCATGATCGAAGTCCAATTCTCCCTTCTACGAAGTCCTTTTCCTCTTTCTCTTCTTTAAAAATTGGCCATGGGTTCTCTTAATTTCTTCCCCCACTTTTCTTTAAATTTTCTTTTATTTTAAATTCATTCTTTATTTATTTAAGGGAAAATAACAAAACAACCATCATCCTTTACTATTAGTGACAAAACAACCATCATCCTTTTTTCGCTAACAAATTAACCCCTAAACAATAAAAAAAATGTCATGGCAACCATTGCTGTTATGTTTATCGTCAATGACGACGAACCGCGGCGGCTTGACGACTAACTGCAGCGGCTTGATGACGACGAACCACGAAGGCTTGATGACTACAAACGGCGGAGTCCTGATGACAACGAACGAAGATGTCCAAGGCAGCAACAATGGACGACGTCTGTCAAAATTCTTCAGCCAAGGACCATCGAATGGAGACGTCCAAGGTAGCAACAACAAGAGACGTCCGTCAAAATTCATCGGCCAAGAACCCTCTAACAATAATTCAACAGACAGACGAAGGACATCAATTATCGGGGGACATCCATTGTGCCCGTTGGAATGATGGTTCATGGTCGTTGGATCGAGAACGGATGTCCCTCGATCAGAATGGATAGCTAGGATGGAGTTTGTCATTTTCCAAATGGTGATGACAGACGTCCCTAGTCTCACAACGGATGTCCCTCGACTTAAGACTACGTCGTTCAGGCTGCACAGACGTCCATTTTTGGCCAATGGATGTCCATTGTATGTTCGCTGGACTTCTCTTAACGTTACATCAATTATTGGGGGACGTTCGTCATGCTCGATGGAACGATGGTTAATGGTCGTTGGATCGAGTATAGATGTCCCTCGATCAGAATGGACAGCTAGGATGGAGTTTGTCATTTTTCCAAATGGTGATGACGGACGTCCCTAGTCTCACAACAGATGTCCCTTGACTTAAGACTACGTTGTTCAGGTTGAAACGGACGTCTATCTTTGGCCGATGGACGTCTGTTGTATGTTCGCCGGACTTCTCTGAGCGTTAAATTTGCCTATGATCGCAAAGAACACCCCTCGAACATAAAACAAACGTCTCTATAATTCATTGAACTTAGTTCGCGAGGATTTTGTATTTCGCAGTACTTGCCAGAGCATACAGTAGATTTTTATATTGGAAGATCGACGCACGATGATCAGCGGTAGATCATCCTCAGACCACGGCGGTGTTGCGAGTACATCACTCTGCCCATAACGATGTAGTCACAGGGACGAGCATTCCGAGGCAGAATTGAGATACTAGACAACGATGACGAAAACTGTTTCGACGATGAGAAGATGATGTCGGGAAGCTCCAGCATAGTTCGATCTACAATTTTCACGTTTTTAGTTTTCTTGAAAACTACTTTTGACAATGAGAAGATGATTGGAAAACTAAAAACGTGAAAATTGTGGATCGAACTATGCTGGAGCTTCCCGACATCATCTTCTCGATTACTGTCAATGTTGATAGACGAAATCATAATCTGAATCAAAAGTTCACCAATAATGTCTCTGGGAAACGTGACTGCGAAGATAATTGTAAAGATAATACTGCCAAGAAATGTGACAGTGATGGTTGCCGCGATGTTTTTCCATAGTTCAGTTGTTAAGTTGTTAGTGAAAGAAGGATGATGGTTGTTTTGTCATTAATAGTAAAGGATGATGGTTGGTTTGTCATTTTCCCTTTATTTAATTAATCCCCCACATTTTAATTTACTTCTTTCATTTCTTAATTATCATTTATTTCAACTTTAATTTCACTCACTTAATTAATACATAAATATATATGTATCAAATGTACATACCATATATTAATTGACCCACTTCCAACTTCTGACTTATTCTGAACATCGCTTCACAATGATTATCGGTCCAATTTAAATTCTCCAATTCTGTTTCCTAAATTAATTTTTCCATAATTATAAAATAATATACCCTTAATTCTCTTTCAACTTTCACCAAAACACTTCCTAAAATTATCTTCAATTATTATCATCCTTATTATAAGTTTATCGTGATCCAAAGATTCCGAGCATTACATTCATCCCTCCTTAATAAAATTTCGTCCTCGAAATTTGCTTTGGCATATGGTCCATGTCATCTCATTTTTAAACCCAAAACAGTTACCATTAATCACTTTACGCTTCTCAAATCCATTCTACCAACAACATCATTCAAAACAGGACTTCAATAATTCAACCATAGAGCTATACTCATCATTATCAGCATATAAAGCTAGACGGTAACCAATAGTCCATCTTCACAAGCACGGAGTATGAGTCCTCCATCTTATTTTATTTCTCCATCTCATTGTCTAAATCCAAAAGAACTCTCATCATTAACTTCTTCTAACATCCTTTCTCTTTCACGTCTAAACAAGTTTCCAGACATTACTTAACTTATGCAAAATTTCCTCTTAATCATCCAACCTTCCAATCCAAGTTTAGAAGCAGTGAACAACTTAGCAATTTCACAAATCCAAATTTAGGTTTAATGAAATTCCTTGACTGAACTTCCAACTTCCCTTTTCTAATTTACAAAAATTTGGACAGAGTTTTCCCTATTTCTTTACTCCCCCAAAGCTAATTCCATACATCTTACACTAAAATCCCAAGCAGTTCTAGTATTATCTATCTTTTATTATATCCATCATTCAACTTAATTCAAAAGAAACAAAGTATCTACATCTAATCGCAATCAAAATAAATTGTACATGCATTATTTTTATTTACATACAATTACACCCAAGAAGAAATTTACAAAAACCGCACTTACACCATATCTTTAATGTTTTTACACGTTTTTCACACACCATAATATCAATCTTAAGCACCAAAACACGGACTCCACATACAACGTAATCAACTTCATGCACTAAACACTTGCATCCATCCCTATTTCATCGTTATGCCCCTATAGATTCACTCTTCATTTACATCCTTCGCTATAAAATACCCTTGGTTTAACCATTTTCTTCAATTTATTCACAGAATATTCATTCTCCAATTTACAACAGAATTTTGATTTATCATCACAGAAACCATGACCTTATCACAACACAGAAATTCCAACTTCAACTTTAGAGGCAATGTACTATTTAGCGATCTATACAGATTACCAAATTCATTTTTAATGAAATTTCTTGCCTCCCGATCACAACAATACTCATTCTTTTATTTGATTATTGGCAACAGTGGGTAATTAACAATCATTACCATTCAATATTATCAAAATCCCATTAACATCCACAGGATATAAGTATAAAAACATCTTCTTGTATCATATCATTACACAAAACTTTCCAAAGCATTACATTGTCACTACTTCATCAAAATACAATGATTTAACAAAGCAATAATTCACATACAAGCCGTTCGACCATCATCTACATTTGTTGTGTGAGAAAAGCCTCCGCCAAGATTTCTTTCCTTTCATCAGATAATGTGCGGCAGATCTTTACAATATGACCAACTTTACCGCATCTATAACACCTCCCAGATCCAACCATGCATTCTCCTTTATGATTCTTCTTACACCTTGGACATTGAATAACTACAGCTTCCCTCTTAGCAATCCTTTCGTCTCCTTGCTTGCCTTCTTCTTCAAAGAATCACTTGACTCCTTTGGACATGTTTTCTTCTTCCTGCTACTACGGCTGAACTTCTATAGTAAGGTCGTTCCCTTTCGAATTCGATTCTCCACTTCTTTAATGTCATGAGCCTTTGATACAATTTCTGAGTGGGGCACACCTTGAGTACCCAATATCCTGACACCTCTATAAATTTCTGTCTTAAGTTCTTACACTAATTGGTGTACTTTATGCTCGTTATTGCTCACAAGATGTGAAACAAACCGTGACAATACTTCAAACTTGCGAAAGTACTCCGTAACTGTGCCTTCCTGATGAAGCTCAGTAAACTCAATCAACTTGCTTGTCCTGGTAGTGCGATTAAAATATTTGTCATAGAAGATTTTCTTGAACTTCTCCTATTGCATAATCCTTACGCCATGCACCGCCTTCATTGAATCCCACCAAAACTGGGCATCCTTCATAAACATGAACACAGCACAAGTAACCATTTTATGCTTCTCAATCTTGGCGTACTCGAACATACTCTCTCTTTCATGCGAATCCATTCCTCTGCACCGACTTGATTAGAAATATCTCCTTCAAAGTATGACGACTTTAGTTGTCTAAGCCTCTCGTACCCTAGCTCCTTGGGAGCCATTAGCTATCGGTTTCTCTGTTCTTCCAATTCTCTATTCCATTCCATAAATTGAATATGCCGCTCCAATACTTCTGTTAGTCTACTGATCACCTCATCCCTTGGATCCCCGTTTCGTCTTGGTTCCTTCACTATTTTGTTCCTATACCACCAACAGAGTTTATCAAAATTTCAACTAGCAGAACCAATAGGAAAATGGAAACCAAACCCAATTCTAACAAATCATCATCCTTATCATTATCCATTAAGGAGGTGGATAAGATAGAGCATCAAAATCCATTTAACAGTTCTCAACTAAAATAGACAGTAATCATAACATGAACTAAAACCCAATCAATAGTTCTTTATCCTCAACAATTTACAAATCTTTACAGAGCCTCAACAATTAAATTTATCCAACTTACCCATTGTACAACCACAAGCCAAAAAACAACTTCAATTCTATGCAGATTCTTTGTCCTTAAAATCATAACATTCTTCAGATTTTCAATTTTGTAATCTAAGACAGTAAACATATCTTCCTATACTATAATAAAACTCTTAATGAAAATTTTCAAGTAAATAATTTGACAATTTAAATTCTACGGTTGTAAGTATACTTACAGTCAATGAATCATTTCCATGTCGAATCTTGTGCTGGTAGGTAGTCTACAAAATCGTTTTTAAAACCCAGGTGCTCTGATACCAAACTGTAACGACCTGATTTTTCTTACTTTAAAAACGTGTTATTTTTAGAAAATATTTAGCTTTAGAAATTGTGTAAAATTTAAAACTTTTCTTTTATAAAAACATCGAAAGACTTTTCATTTGAAAATGTGATTAATAAAATTATTTTCTTTTACAATCAAATTTCTTTACAAAACCTATACAAACTATTTTTCTTTTAATCTCTTTATCCTAGCCAGCCACAAGATCCGTGCGTGCAAATCCTTCATTAACTACTCCTTAACTTGTTCATCATCCTAATCTCGTACATATACCTACATCACAAGACTTAAACTATGAGTTTAAGGCTCAGTAAGTGATATAAAATTAAACTATGCACATGTACATGCTATGTAAATATTAAAATCCATATGCAGTTTCTGTTATCCTTTTCATTTTCGTTTTCCTTTTGCCATTTTCCTTTTTCTTACTTATAGAACTATAATAAATTGTGATGAACTTTAATTTGGTGAACTTGTGCCTCACGGTGAACATTTACCATGATGATGAACATATTGCATCATGGTGAACCATAACTGCAATGGTGAACTTTCATGATGATGAAAAACGCGTGCCATCATGATGAACTATTACCATTTCTTTTTCTGCTAGCACTTCGAGAATTAGCGGTGAACGTTAAACCAACTCAACCCTTCTCGTTTTCTGTATACATTTCTCTTTACTCTTAACTATCTCATATTATTCTTTTAATCCATTTAATTCCTTTATTATGTTGTTCTGTTTTACTTTCAATGATAAAATGGTTATTTCTACAGCCCAAATGATGGTTGTCCGCTTCGAGTGATTAGCCCTCGAGAACACCATACGCTTAGTATGTATGAACATCTATTAAACCATTTTCTAAAACCATGCATGAAAACCATTTTCGTATCATTTTAAAAACCATGATGAGTGAATACTCGTGGATGCATACAGTTCGATATCCTTAAAGCATGATCAGTATGAAGCCTATAATCCTCAAAGCATGATCAATATTAAAATTCTATAATCCTCAAAGCATGCTCAATATCATAATCCTTACTTAAATACTTAAAAGCTAATAAACATATCATTAAAAGAACCTAATTCTAATAAACACACAACAAGCAGCAATACAACTTCAAGACATGATTACAACCTATTACATCTAGTAAATACAGTAAATGCAAGCATCTTACAAATTCTAACTCTTGTGATGTAGGGCCCTAAAGACCAAAACACATACAATATCATGTACCTGCAATCTTCAATGCAATTACTACAATTCTTATCCTTCTGAGTATTCCTGTGCACCTTCAATTTAGCCTTCCCAATACCTTTCAAACTACATAACATTTAATTATTAATAACCATTCACTGAATTTCCATAAATTTTAATGCTTAACAATTCCAATATTCAATTTAATTACTTAACAACTTTTCAATAATAATGCATCAATATCCAACATGTGTAAAAGAAAAGCCATAACCCACATTTAACATCAGTAGTGATGAAATAGGGGACCAACTCAAGAATCAAAACCAACAAGAGTATGACTTCCAACCTTAACCATCCTAACAACACATTCCAATTTGCCACTGAATAAACACAACATCAAACTCAAGCATCAGTAACCAACTTCTTCGAATTTGACCTTTAACACTATGCAGATTCTTTGTAACAACAACATATAGTGAACATCATGGACTTACAATTCCAACTAACCACAGAGAGCACATAACCAAAATATTCTTCAACAACACAAGACAGTGAAGAACCACAACAACCAAACACCACTCAATGGCAGAAGTCTTAATAAATCTTCCAATAATAGTATTGTAATCAAAATAAACAGACCACTTTATCACTCCTCTGTTTCCTTCAATATATCCATTACAAAAGACCATAAAAGATAACAGAGAAGAAGCTGAATTCTTGAAGCTCACCTGAGGCAGAGAAGACATCCTTTCCTTCTTCCTTTCTTCTCTGCTTCTTCATTTCCTCTTGGCCATCACTCTTTCTCTCTCTCTCACAGTTTCTCTTTTCTTTCTCTAATTCCCTTCACTAGAAAACTCTCACCCTCCTCTCTCACTTTTCTCCTTCACCCTCGTTCGGCTCTGTCATTCCAGAGAGCTTCTTCCTCTCAATTTCTCATCAGCCATTTCTTTTCTCTAGAGTGCTTTCAGCTTCCTTATAACCTTCATTCATCCCAAAGCATCTCACCTAACACTCAATCCCAATTGCCATCTGTAAATAGAAGCAACGTGGAGGAATTACAAGGGAGGGTCAAGAGGGATATTCTTGGGATTTTCAATTTTTCTTCTTGGTGGCTGAAAACCATGTGGGAGCGGTTGATACAAGTATCGATCGGTAATTCCAGGTCGATATAAGTATCGACCGGTCCAATGCTGAAGTCGACTATCAGCCGCTAGATTGGCCTTTCCCACTCCCCATTCACTTCGTCCACTTCTTCACCACTGCCATTTTTGCCTCGGCCATTTTTCGCCCAATTCAAAATGCAGAACAACCAACAATGAAGTACGATTCCACATAAATTTTCATCAACAAAAGATAGACAGGGAAGGAACACATCAGAACCAACCAATTCACAATACTCGACATTTGAGGCCAAGAAGCCAAAATGTAAGGGAACTTACCTCACACAGTAACTGTAGAAGACGCTACCACCGCCGTCCACTTTAAATTCTCTAATTCCATTTCTTAAATTAATTTTTCCACAATCATAAAATAATATACCCTTAATTTTGTTTCAACTTTCACCAAAACACTTCCTAACATTATCTTCAAATATTATCATCCTTATTCTAAGCTTATCATGACCCAAAGATTCATGGCATTACAGTTTGCCTTTTGGCTACCTCACAAGAGCTAGATTATTGTTTTTGAGAATATGTTGTTGTGTTAGAAGTTAGGCTCTTCATATGATGGTTGCTTGGATTGAGGATATTTTTATGTTATGCTATATTTGTTAGGTGTGAGGCTCTGTATATAATGTTTGTTTGAGAATTTATTGCTTGAAGTGAATGTTAATTGTTGTGCATAAGTATAATATTGGTGATAGAAATCATGTACAAAATATTTTTAAGACTTAAGAATACGTTGAGTTGATAATATGCTTGTTCATGTTGATGATATGTTAAGCAATATGTTGATAAATGCATACATGTTCACGCACCATGATTTCATGAAAACTACGAAAATATTTTTATACATACATGTTTTGCATATGAAAATGGAAATGAAAATGAATGTAAGTAAAGACGAGTATGAGTTGGCTAATGGTCACCACTCAATCCTAAAATATTAAGAAGTGTAACGGCTAAGGTTCACTGTTATGGCCACAAGGTTCACCATTGATTGAAGTTCATCACTCTTCCTTAAGAAAAAGAATGTTAAGAAACAAGGAAAAAGAATGTTAACGGCTAAGGTTCACTGTTATGGCCACAAGGTTCACCATTTATGTTATGCTATATTTGTTAGGTGTGAGGCTCTGTATATAATGTTTGTTTGAGAATTTGATTGAAGTTCATCACTCTTGTAGACTTACTAAGAAAAAGAATGTTAACGGCTAAGGTTCACTGTTATGGCCACTAGGTTCACCATTTATGTTATGCTATATTTGTTAGGTGTGAGGCTCTGTATATAATGTTTGTTTGAGAATTTGTTTGAGAATTTGCTTGAAGTGAATGTTAATTATGGCTAACCTTAGCCATGTTCACTGTTATGGCTAAGGTTCACTCTTGTAGGCTTTGATTGAAGTTCATCACTCTTGTAGACTTACTAAGAAAAAGAATGTTAACGGCTAAGGTTCACTGTTATGGCCACAAGGTTCACCATTTATGTTATGCTATATTTGTTAGGTGTGAGGCTCTGTATATAATGTTTGTTTGAGAATTTGTTGCTTGAAGTGAATGTTAATTGTTGTGCATAAGTATGATATTGGTGATAGAAATCATGTACAAAATATTTTTAAGACTTAAGAATACGTTGAGTTGATAATATGCTTGTTCATGTTGATGATATGTTAAGCAATATGTTGATAAATGCATACATGTTCACGCACCATGATTTCATGAAAACTACGAAAATATTTTTATACATACATGTTTTGCATATGAAAATGGAAATGAAAATGAATGTAAGTAAAGACGAGTATGAGTTGGCTAATGGTCACCACTCAATCCTAAAATATTAAGAAGTGTAACGGCTAAGGTTCACTGTTATGGCCACAAGGTTCACTATTGATTGAAGTTCATCACTCATTCCTTACTAAGCATTAGACTTATAGTTTACGTCTTATGATGTAGGTAAGCATGGTAGAGAAAGAAAGAAAGGGCAGTTGATAAAGGATTCACATATTGTGCTGGCTGGGCTAAACGGAAAAAGGGAAAAAGAAATGTATTTTGTAAAATGTTCATGTACATGGTTTTTAATTTGACATGATTTGTAAAGTTTAGAGATTTTAAAAAAAATTATTTATGGTGTTTCATTTTTAGCTATTCTCAAATGTTTTTATTATGAAAAGTCTTCCACTACGCGTTTTGAAAAGAAAGAGCATTTCAAATTTAAACGTTTACAACGCGGCTTGTAACCACTTGGACCACATACCAGAATGTTCTAGAAAATAAAGTGGGATTTGGCCAAGGTTTTGAATTGGGCTCTAACCCAGATAGATTTGGGTATCAACCCACTATGTTTTGGGTCGAAACCTAGACTCTGTTTTGAGCCGAAAATTTACTTTACCTAAATTTTGACTCGATCATTGTTGGGTTGTTTCAGGGATGGTATTGGACTGCATTGGATTTCTGTCCATCTCATTCTTGGGTCATTACCGTTTAGCCTAAAAATTTAAGTAATTAATTTTTAATTTTGAATTCTGATTTTTAGTAAATTTATTATGGTTAGGTTCCAAAATTTGGAAAGTCATTGGACTGGTTGTTGTTGGGTTTCAACGGGTCATTTTCTATTGGGTTTTGATATTGGTTGGTCCAAACTCGAGATAGAGGTTATTTTATATTTAACATATATCACATTTTCTCATATTAAATGTAAGGCCTTTCATTAAACATTAAATTTATTTCTCAGTATAGTTATATTATTCCTTTACATTTATGCACCATGGTTGTTAACTAGAGTAATAGGACAGCTGTATGTGTCGTATCCCTGAGTGCAAAATCCTAAATTTGATCAGGCTCTATTTGACTGTTGCGATCGTCTAAGTATCACCGTTGTTAAATTATATTATTTACTCTATGGTTTTTTTTGTATATTCTTCATATATCTAGTTGAGTTAAAATAAATTTATATCATGCTCACATCTTTCTATAATTTTTAAACGTCAAAATATAAAATTTAATCTCCACTGTGTTTAGTTGACTTATCCTATATTGATTTCCCCTTTCAAGAGATAGTTAGAGTGATTCACACTTGCCACCACATGAGTAGAATTTAAAGATGTTCTCGAGCAAATTAATTTATTTCTTTTCTAGAGAGACTTAGAATATTTTTTGTGAGATTAGTACCTTAGTTTTTATTTTATATCATTTCCTCTTAATTTTTTTTATTTATTTCACGCTATTTGAATGTCACGTTGGACCAACATTTCTGGTTTGTAAGTTAAAACCTCTGGATGGTTCATCCAGGGGTTTTATGTTGTCTCCAATTTGAAAATCACTTGAAAAATCAATCTGAATCTGTGAAAAGAAAAGCCAGAGCTGAAAAATCAAAGAACATACATAAATTTTTGACTCCTAGATTAAGTATATTTATCAAAACCCATCTCCAAAAGCTCATGCTATATTCAGCTTGTATAATATTTCTGCTAGAATCCACTAACTAAAAAAAGGAAAATATGAAATATCAATAAAAATATCCATGCTCCACGTAAAAGCTATTCCTAAAACACGTACTATTCCTAAAATACGTAATTAAATTAGTGGATTGGGGCGGACCCATTCCAAATAATTCGAGTGGCATCTCATATGCATAAACCCATTTTCTTACTAGGCTTTTAGGCTCACGTCATACTTGCGGTGTAGGTACACAAGACGCACATAAGAGCACATTCAAGTAGTTAAGCAAAACCATGACGAACATAAGAGCGCACGACAATAATTAAATCAAAAGACTACAACATGCTTGAGAGGTTATTCACTTACATACTTAGTTTAATTAAGGCGTTTACATACTTGATTGATTAACATGCTCAGGAGTTTGTGATTTACACTAGTTATAATCACTCAATTTAGATAGCATGGTCGAGGGTTTTATTCACAACAAGAATTATGCAAAGCAACATATCAATAGAGAACATGTAGAAAATCATATAGGCTAACACTAACTAATAATAAAGCAATAAATCTAACAACCATGGATATATCATAGAGTAACTAGGACTACTAAATCAACTGTAATTAGCAGCGAATGTTAGCAAATTACGTGCAACTAAACATGTTTTAAACATCTAAAAAGGGCAGCGAAACAGTAGAGAAAATGGCAAGACGAAATAGTCAACACATGCATTTTAATGACATAATTACAGCAGGGAAAATGGCAAAGAGGAACAGCCAACATATGCATTTTAACGACTGAACTACAACAGAGAAAATAGTAAAATGGAACAGCCAATACGTGCGTTTAATGACTAAATTACAGCAGCAAAAACTAGCTAAATGGAACAGCAAATACGTACGTTAATGACTAATTTACAGCAGCGAAACATTGAAACAGAATGACAAAGTCATGCTTTTAATTAGATAGTGAACAACATCACTTAATAGAGAACTAATAAAGGATAAATCTAACTCTCGAACAAACCAACAATTATCACCAAGGACTAACAATGCATTAATAACTAAACACTAAACTAACAAATATCACAGAGAACCAAACTAACAAATATCACAGAGACTAAACTAACAAATATCATAAAGTACCCATGGAGTATTAGTAAGTTCATGCCATCAGTTAAGGGATTTATTTGCTAATCATCAACAAAGGACATGTATATGTGAACAACAAGCAAAGAATGTACAGAGCACTAAGCATGGAAACATACAATAATGAGCATGAAAACACACAGCAAATAAACATATAACCCGTACTCTACCACTCACACACCCATTACTTGCAGTGTAGGGCCTCCACCTGGCCAACGACACACCCAAGTTCTTACCATGAAGACACACAACAAGACGTCCAACTCCAACTCCAGCAAAGACAAGCCCAACAGTAGCTCCAGCTCTGGCTTCCAGCATCTAGCAGCTCACTCCAACTTCAGGACCACCCCCCTCTCTCTGTCTCGACTTTCAACCATTCCAGAGAAGAGGCTATGCCATCTCCATCCACTCTCTGCCTTTGCTCTAGTTAATAACTCCCTCGCCAGGAGACAAGCCTCCAATTTTCTCCCAGCTTTTCAGAGGCTGCCTCCACACGCCTTGTACGAACTTTGTAGAAAGAATTGTGTTGACTGTATAGTAGACACAAAAGCCACCTAAACCAGTTGGACCACTAGCCTTTGGCCGGTCTAGCCCTAACCGGAAGCCACGTCAGCCCACAAAGACACCGAGCATCGCCAAGCCCCAGCCATTGGTGACGCTAATCCGCACCTGCTGATCACCAAGCCGTCGCCCATCCGTTGCCGTCGCGCATTGCCAGCCGTCAATGCCGTACTGGCAATCCAAAGCCCTCTCCATCCAAGCCCATAGCTGTCCCGACGCTCGCCTCTTCGTTCACCAGTAGCTGAACACCGTCTCCGATCCCGTCATCTTGCTCACTATCACCCTCGCCTGGCTGTCGTTTGCTCGCTCTCCAGCGAGCTCTCCTCGTCCCGATTTCTTTCCCTTCCTCCCCTGTCTCCTTCTCTTTCTCGTTCTCTGCCTAATTTTGTGGGTCTCCTGCGAACAGAGTGGTCTTAGGCCATTCTGTCAATTAAAATGTTGGACTGGTTATGTTGAACCGATTCAGCATACCCTCCAAGAACTTAGCTTAAAATTATTCAATTATACCCATTAAATTTCTAATCCCCTTTATAAATTTACCCACTTAAATAATTAAGTTAAAGCCAATTTATTTATTTACTTTAAAATACCCTCAATTGATTTAATTTAGTAAATTAATTCTATTTATTCTTTATTACTAAAATTCCCCTAATTTTAACGCTCCTAGTATGCCCTGTAATATCCCGATGATTAAAAATATCGGGGTGTTACATACTTCCCCCCTTAAAATAAATTTCATCCCCGAAATTTGCCCCTTAACAATCTCTATCTACCCACCAGACCCTTTACTAGCTACCCAATTGGCGTTCTAGTTGACTCTAGGCTTCGGCTTAATACTTAACCCCTCTCGGATTAACGTTTGCCTAACTCTAGCTAATAGATCGGCTTGACAATGTACAAACTCATCTCTTCGCACCGAAGTTGATCCAACTATTGAACTCACTCTTCCACGCTACTCTATTACTCATTTACCCCTCTTAGGTTTCTAACCCATTTGTTTTAGAAACAATTTTTGTAAATTGCTCTAATAATCGTTTTTAAAACAGAATCTCTCACTTGTTTTAAAATGATTTTTGTAAAATTTAAATTGATTCTATATCCTGCTTGCCAGCACAAGCCTCGACGTGGAAACTTCATCAATTGTAAGTATGCCAGTATAAGCCTCCTGATTTCTCTCTCTCGTCACTCAATTCGGTTTCTGTTTCGGTTTCTGTTTATCTTCCTCTTTACGGTTGTGAAACGTAAAGAAATGTACGAAAATGGGTGTGACGAGATGTGAGGTTGGGTTAGCCACCGCTCCTCATGAAGTTTAGACATCTCTAACACTTTCAAGATAAAGAGAAACATAAATGGGGTCATCTGGGGATGTGAGGTTTAGTTAGTCCCTCCTCCTTGTCAAGTTTAGACATCTCCAATGCCTTTTAAGATTAAGACACACAACAAACATAAACAGGGGTCGTTTGGAAATGTGAGGTTGAGTTGAGTATTCCTCCTCGTCAAATTTAGACATTTTCAACGCCTTTTAAGATTAAGACAACAATAAACATACAACGGGGTTGTTTGGAAATGTGAGGTTGAGTTGGCTGCTCCTCCTCGTCAATTTTAGACATTTCCAACGCCTTTTAAGATAAAGTAAAGATAAAGATAAAGATAAACGGGGTCGTCTAGGGATGTGAGGTTCTCCTCATCAAGTTTAGACATCTCCAACACCTTTCAAGATAAAGTAAAACAACGATCAAATAAAGAAATGAACAGTAAAGTAAAATCAAGGTAAAGCAAAGTTAAGATCACGAAAACGGTAGAAGAAAAGAAAAGAAAGAAATAAGAGAAACAAAAACAGAAAACAAAAAGAGATTTAAAAGTTGCATGACATGTGTATCATACCTTTTATTTTATATCACTTACTGAGCATTAGGCTCATTAGTTAAGTCTTGCGATGTAGGTACACGCACAGGTGAACAGACTAAGAGACAGTTGATGAAGGAATTGTATGAGTGGATTTTGTGGCTGGCTGGGCTAAAGAATTAAATGAAATTTATTTGTAAAAGGGTTTGTAAATTATTTAGTATTCTTTAATGCTTGTTTTAATTTCGCTGCGTTTTTCAGAAAATAATTTTATTATTTTCGCTGCAATTGATAAATGTTTTAAGTAAATGGTTTTAATGACCAGATTTTATAAAAGATAAATACTCTAATGTTTTTATAAGAAGAGAAATTTTAAATTTACACAATTTTTAAAGTAAATAAAAACTGGGTCGTTACAGTAAACATGATCATGGGCTCACCTGTGTCTCAAGAACTATGTCCAGAACTGTCTCAGTAACTCTCTCGGGCACTGTCTCGGTCGGAGACTATGGAAGGAATTGTCTCGAGAGCTATCTCAGGGACTCTAAAAGCCATAAATGTGCCCTCCGACCTTCCTTGGCCGCATCTGCCTCTGCCTCTGCCTCTGTTGCCTCCGCCGACCCCTGCACTGGACTCGCCTCCACCTTTGCACGTGCGGAAATTGTGCCCCACACCCCCACACCGAGCAAGGTCATGTTCATATGTTTTATGGGTAACACTGTCCGGCTTGGGGCCTTGTCCACATCCCGTATTCTACATTTTCATGGCCTTCCTAGAAGCCTTTTAAATGGCGGTGGGATAATTGGATCAAGATGCGTCACAAGAGGCCACTCGATTTATCCATTGACGGGCATACAAAGTGGGAGTACATCGCCATGTATGTTTCCCAGTGATAGCACGCATGCACAAATTCCTCAGGAGACCTCCTCGTGAAGTGAATGCACAGAACTACATGGACACACGGGATGCCGGTCAACTCCCACCGGTAATAGGTACAAGTACACCTGTCAAAATCAATATAGTACTATTCGTTATAGTTAATGACCTCAAATTGGGCAGCACCTGAAAACTAGGGCTCCAATTTCGACCAATAAGTTGTAGTTTGGCGAGCCGGTTGCTGATCTGTGGACACAAAAGGTCTGTCGATCGAGCCATCTTTTCATTTTTTTCACGATCCTACCCATAATGCCCTTTCATATGATCTTGAATATACTTAGAATCGGTTTGTCTCGGGCTGGTAGGATGCAGGGGTTAAAGGACTCACTGAGGTGTTGAGGCTTAGGTCACATTTAGGGATGGAGCTGAAGGCATGTTTGGCCCAAGATCTCACATCTATTCCTCGTAGATAGTTGTGGGACGCTGGGTCAAGCAAAAATAACTTCGCCATCTCTCTCTCAAACAGCCTCATTGTTGTGACATAGATGCAGCCCACATTGTATCCTTGAATAACCTGCTTTTAAATTATTTTTGAAAATTGCCATACAGGTGTCGGATGCAAAACTGATGATCCGCTTGCCTTGCCACCTCTCTGACAGCTAGCACTAGCCCCTACAAAGATTCATAGTATGAGTCAGACATTGGAACAAAATGCATAACATAAACACAAAAGGCAAAAGCAATCAACCGTACCTTTTATCTGCCAGAAATGATTGTCCATCTATTGCCAGATGGGGTGTTTAGATCATCGAGCAACAATTCTAAAAACCAGCTCCAAGAAGCCCTATTTTCTGCTTCAACCACTGCTATAGCAATCAAATACATTCCATCGTTCCTGTCAATGGTGACAGCAGTGAGCAGCTGACCCAGAATCGTTCCCTTCAAGTGGCACATGTCCAAACAAATAACCAGTCTACTACAGTTCCACAGGGCCATCTTGCATGCAGCCAAACACATGTACATCCTTTTAAATGCACTCATCTCTAGGTCAACATGCACCGATTTTCCGAGATTATACCTCCAAATCTCCTCAGCATAGGACCATATGAGCTTGTATTGCTCATTATCATCTCCTTCGTTAATTTTTTTGGCCGCATCTCTTGCCCTTCTAGCAAGATTGGGTGTGATGTTGAAGTTGAAGTCCTTCCTAACTGTTTCAATTATGGAAGAAATGTCCTAGTCGGCCTAACTTCTAAATTTGTCCAATTAATGCGCTGCCACCCATTTGGCAGAGGCATAATGCCTTTCCATCTTTCTCGAGCAAGTGTGAACGTCGTTGTAGAACTTTATTTGAAACATTTCATCTTTCATTTTTTAGGAGTGCAACCGCCACGTGCATCCTACCTAGCATGCTGTCCTCAATCGATGTGCGTCACTATGGGGTGAATTTTATCCCGTAGCCATTCTTTAACGCATGATTGACAATTTCTTGTCTAAATTTATTCAGTGAACTATACTTTTTGCCAAGGCCCATACCAGCGAAACTGCCTTCTGCTTGTGTTGAGCGTCTAGGCCTACTCTCGGCTAAGTTTATATCTTCGTCACTAGTGGATTGACGTAATGAACGGAGGTCCTCCTCATCCTCCTCGTGTAGATTTGTTGAGACAAAGTGCAACACAATTTCAGCTTTATCTCCAATTACACGTACCTGATTGGCCAAAAATGTGGTTATGGACCCCACTTCAACTTGATGGTTAATAACAGATTCCTCAACACTACAAGACGCCATTTGCTTTTCAATAAATTCTTCAACTTCCCCAAAATGTGGTTCACTTTAGCTCTCAGAATTCTCTAGGGTTTGCTAATCGCTAACAAATTGTCTAAGAAAATCGTGAGGAGTCCTCGGTGTATTTATACAATTCTCAGTAAACCACAGCGGTTTACTGAGATGTTGCAGCGGCATCAGCCTAAACCACTGCAGTTTATGAGACGCCGCAACAGTGTTCTAAGACACTATGGTGGCTTCATACCAAACTACAGCGGTGTCTTGACACACTGCTGTGGTTTCTATCTAAACCGCTACGGTTCATCACAAGTATTCGCATAGTTTTTGAAAACTATGGAGCTACGGCGGTTTGTCGACGAATCACCGCAACACCACATTATCACGTTTAACGGAAAATGTAACAGTGATGTTGGATTTGACGGTTTTCCATAGGTCAGTGGTTAATTTGTTAGAAAAAAATATTAATGGTTGGTTTGTCACCAACAGTAAAGGATGATGGTTGATTTGTTCTTTTCCCTTTAATATATAATAATTATAAAATATATTATATATATTAAATAATTATTAATTCAACGAATAAATTTAGGGTATGTTGATGTCTTCACAACTTAATTTAAATTTATGAAGTATAATCATATAATCCAAAATGCACGGTAACAAACGAATCTATTGACTATTTCCTCGAATTCTTTAGGTAGACAAAAATCCCTGACATGCAGTAAAAAGCTCATCAACACAAATAAATTAACCTTCTTTATCGCACAAAATTTATTGAGAAAAATATAAATCTAAACATTAGTGATTCTGCTCATCTTCTCTAAGTTATGAAATCAACTTGATGAAAAAGCTACATGGGATAGTCCGAATAACTGGAAGCAAATTTGTAGGGAAATCAGAAGTAGAAAATAAGAAGAATGAGTTTTTGATGAGAAACTTCAATCTCCATTTTAGATTGATTAGTGTTTCTTGGTTTTTCTTCTACAAAATATTCTCTTATGTAGAGAGAACTTTTCAGCTTCTAATACATAAAGAAATAATAAGCTTTCTAGGAATATGAAACATCTCCTAGGAAATAACATCACAAAAAGTAACATCACATCACATAAACAAAACCATTTTTTTTAATACTCCTCCTTGATGTAATTTCCGGTGACACCAACTTGTGATCTAAGAATCTAAAACTTGTCTCGAGAGAGTGTTTTAGTAAATATTTTAGCAAGTTGATCTTCTGATTTGCAAAACTTCAGAGCAATCTCGCCTCTTGATTCAACCTCACAAAGAAGATGATATTTGATTGCAATATGTTTGGTTCTGAAATGTTGGACTGGATTTTTAGCAATTGTGATAACAAATTGATTATCGCAAAAGACTTTGATAGGCTTTGTTTGTTTTTCTCCCATGTCTTCAAGTATTCTTTTCAACTACATGGCTTGATTTGCACAACCAGCAGCTGCTACATACTCGGCTTCAGCTGTTGATTGCACTACATTGTCTTGCTTTTTCAAACTCCAAAGAAAACATAACAAATCCTAAGCTGAAACAATAACCGGAAGTACTTCTCAAATCATCACAAGAACCTGCCCAATCACTATTAGTAAATCCGACAAGTTTCACATAAGATGTTTTCTTATATCACATGCCAAAATCGATAGTTCCCTACAAGTATCTCAGTATTCTTTTTTGCTGTACTAAAATGAATTTGGCTCGGACTTTGCATAAATCTTAAGAGTAAACTAGTAGCATACAAGATGTCAGGTCTTGTATTGCACAAATATAACAAACTTCCCACAAGACTTATGTAGATAGATGCATCCACTTTCTTTTCTCCATCATCCTTTTTCAATTTTTCATTTGGAATTAATGGAGTTGCCACTGATTTACAGCCCGACATATTGAACCTTTTCAAGAGATCTTCGGTGTATTTCTTTTGATAACAGAATATTCCACCAGCTTCTTGACTAACTTCAATGCCAAGGAAATAATGTAAATTTCCCAAGTTAGTCATCTCAAAGCTCGCCATCATCTCGTTTTTGAATTTTTTCCATCATATTGGCATTACCTCCAGTAAAAATCAAATCATCTACATAGAGAGATACGATGTTAAAATCATTATGATTTTGAGACTTGATGTATAATGTAGGCTCGCTTTGGCTCATCCTAAAACCTTGCTCAATAAAATATTGATCTATTTTCCCATACCAAGCCCTTGGTGCTTGTTTTAATCCATACAATGCCTTGTTTAGTTTATAAATTTTGCATTCGTCCTTTTTAAATCCCTCTGGTTGATCGACAAATACCTCTTCTTCGAACACTCCATTTAGAAATGTTGATTTCACATCTAATTGCAAAATTTCCAACCATTTTGAGCAGCGAGAGAGACTAAAGCTCTAATGGTATCCATCCTTGCAACTAGAGCAAAAGTTTCATTATAATCTATTCCATGTCTTTGTGCATATCCCTTTGCAACCAATCTTACTTTATGTTTCAAAATAGAGCCATATGGATTTAACTTAGTTTTGTAGATCGATTTTAATCCAATGACTTCTTTATTTGCAGGCAAAGAAACCAGCTCCCAAGTATTATTTTTTTCTATCATTCTGATTTCTTCATTCATTGCTTTCCGCCAAACTTCCTCCTTTGAAGCTATTGCATAACTATTTGGCTCAAGTGTTGCATAATTACAATGCTCATAGACTTCACTAAGAAGTATTGTTTTTCGTACCGGGGATTCATGGGTTGATTCATCTTCATTGTCTTCATCAATCAATCGAGAGGATGAGGGAGTTTCTGCTTGAATATGTTGATTTCCTTCAACTTCATATTCTACTTCCTCTTCAATGAATGACTCAGTTGATAATTCAGCACCTTGTTGGAATACTTTTTCTGCATCCCAATCCTAAGATGCATTTTCATTGAATTTTACATTTCTACTCACAACTAGTTTTCTTGTCTTCAAATTGAAAATTCGAAAACCTTTTGAAACATTGCTATATCCAACAAATATTCCCTTTTCAACTTTCTCTTCAAGTTTGGTCCTCTTTTGAGGTGGAACATGAATATAACAAATGCATCCAAAAACTCTTAAAAAACTTGCAGAGGGTTTAAATCCATACCAAGCTTCGAAAGGAGTTTTGTTTTCAACTGCTTTTGTAGGCAAACGGTTGAACAAACACATAGCAATATTCACTGCCTCGCCCCAAAATTCTTGAGGCATTTTTTTCTCTAGCAACATGCATCTTGCCATTTCCATGACAGTTCTATTCTTTCTTTCAGAAACTCCATTTTGCTGTGGAGAATAAGCGACAGAAAGTTGATGTTCAATTCCCTCAGCATCACAAAAATTTTCAAACTCCTTGGAATTATATTCAGCCCCTTGATCACTTCTTAAACACTTACTTTTGCAATCAGACTGATTTTCAACAAGACATTTAAATTTCTTGAAGGTGTCAAAACGTTCAGATTTTGCATGTAGAAAATAGACCCAAATCGTTCTTGTAAAACCATCAATAAAAAGAATAAAATACCTACTTTGATTGCAAGTTGGAGTCTTCATTGGTCCACACACATCCGTATGAACGAGTTGTAATTTTTCTGTAGCTCGCCAATTGCTTTCTAAAGGAAATGGTAATTTGTGTTGCTTTCCAACCATACACCCTTCACATACTTGAAATTCTTTTTCTAGAAGAGGAAAATCTTTCATCATCTCCTTTTGATGTAAAAATCTCAATGAATTAAAATTATAATGGCCAAATCTTTGATGCCATAACATTGACTCATCCACCGTTGCCACCATAGCTTTAGTATAGCTCCATTGAATAGAGAAATTTCTACTTCTTCCCATTTTTACTTCAAATAATTCCAATTTGTTATCGGAATCATATATTTTACAAAAATCATTCTCAAAGCACAAAGAATAACCATTTTCCATCATCTGTCCAACACTCAACAAATTTTGATCAAGCGAAGGAACAAGTAACACATCTTTAATAAATTTTGTACCTTTAGTTGTTGAAATTGCTACTGTGCCTTTTCCTTTAAATTCAACAAGTTCTCCATTTCCCATTTTGATTATGGCTTTAATAGAGGTGTCAAGTTCTGTGAAAATTGATTCATCGGAAGTCTTATGGTTGCTGCAGCCACTATCAATAAACCAGATTTTTTCTTCTTGAGCGAGTGCTTGACAAGCAAAGAACAAATGTTCATTCTCTTCCTTTTCTTCAGAATAATGAGCTTGATGATTATTTTTGAATTTGCAATCTTTTTCAATATGGCCAAACTTCTGCATTGTGGCTTTTCGGCATGATAGCAATTTTTTTCCAAGTGATTTGTTTTTTTTTTTTTGCAAATTCCACAAGGTGCAAATTCTGTCAATTTTTCTTTCCCCTTGGCCTCTTTAAAATCAGAATTTTTCTGATCATTTTGAGGCTTTTTCTTAAAATGTTTGCTCTTGTTCTTTAGACTCACTTTGGATTGAAAAGCATGCTCCAAAGAATTTTCACCTCTTCTCGCTAGTCTTTGTTCATGAGCTTGAAGAGAACCCATCAACTCAATAACTGAAAGTTGTTGCAGGTTCTTTGACTCCTCGATTGCAGCTACTATATGATCATATTTTTCAAGTAGACTAATCAAAATCTTTTGAACAATAATTTGATCAGTCACTTCTTCACCGAGACCTCTCATTGATTAACAATTTCAATTATTCTAGAACAATATACTTTCACTTCTTCAGAATCTTTCATCTTTAAATTCTCAAACTCCCTTCTAAAACCTTGAAGTTTAATGATCTTTACCTTTTTATTTCCTTGAAATTCAATCAGCAGAATCTCCCAGGCCGCCTTTGAAGATTCATCCCTCATCAACCTTGGAAAGATTGATTCAGACATAGATTGTTGAAGGATGAACAATGCTTTTTGCATCTTTGGTGATCGCTTGCTTTCTATCGGTTGAGCATCCTTCTGCTGGAACCGTAATCCCTTTTTCTACAACATCTCACAGATCTTGAATGCTCCAATAATCGTAGTTCTCCAAAAAAAATAGGAACAAGTGATGAAGCTCCAACGGTTGCCATTTTCGACCATTAGACGAACCAGGTTGTCTCTGATACCAATTGAAGGGAAAACAGAAGTAAAAAATAAGACGAATGAGTTTTTGATGAGAAACTTCAATCTCTATTTTAGATTGATTCTAGTGTTTTTTGGTTTTTCTTCTACAAAATATTCTCTTATATAGAGAGAACTTTTCAGCTTTTAATACATAAAAAAATAATAAGTTTTCTAGAAATACGAAACATTCCTAGAAAATAACATCACAAAAAGTAACATCACTTCACATAAACAAAACTATTTTTTTTAATAAAATTAATAATCTGGGTCCTCCTTTTACTTTGCCATGCATATTTTATACCGAACAATGTCATCTAAAGACTCGAAGGAAGAAGAAATAGAAAATACCTGTAATCCAAGAAATCCAGACGGAATCATAGTCTAGAGATAGACAGACAGATTTGTTCAGGGTCGAAACATCTGCCAATCTTCTGGACCCGTCGGTCGGTTGGGGGCAAATCCTGGGCCTTGCCTCTGAAGCTCTTGTCAAGAGGGACAGTAACAGACTCAAAAGGTCCATCCAACGTAGTTGGTATTCGTCCATTAACACATCTGAAGCTCGCTGTAAGCAACAGCGAGAGTCCAGTCAGGCAGCAATGGAAGAAACGGATTAGTGGGTTCTGTAACATGCATCCCAGAAAGAAAAACTCAGACGAGGGAATGACAAACAGACTGACTCGTGGCTTACCACTTGTAACTGTACGAGAGAGAGAGAGAGAGAGAGAGAGAGAGAGAGAGAGAGAGAGAGTTTGGAACACGACCAACCCCAATAACTATCATTTTAAGCTGAGAGATGGGTGAAGGTTTAATCTTGTGTTATCTTTCAAAAACGTGTCAGCTTTTTGAGTTTGCCTAGAACGTAGCTGTTTCGATATCACGTCATCGAATAAAATAAAGAAGTCGAGTACCTAGTAACTTAAAATGTGAATCAAACTTTACGAGTTATCGTTAGCGTAATTGGTAAAATTTAGTGTTAGACAAAAAAACATTTTAGAGTAATTGAATAATATCACTCTTGAATCAAGAAAATTTTTCTAAACTAACAACAAACCTAGCCTCAATTTGGGGCTGATTTGGAATCCTTCGAAAAAGAAAAGAATCACAGATTTTCTCTTATAAGTTGGGGGTGATGGAAGAATTCACTTCAACCTCACAATAGCTTTGTAGAGTTCTTAAGTATTCAATTTTCTTTGGAATTCTGCCTACCCTCTGACTGCTCTGATCACTGCAAAATCACCAATCTCTGACGAAGCATCAAGAAGTTAGAGCAAATTATCTGAGATTCAAGAATTCTATATTTGTTCTTTCATTCCCATCTTGTTCTTTGTGTTTTTCTTGTTATTCTTGTTGTTCCTTTTTTGTTAATTCTTGATTTCTTTTCCTTCTAATTCTAGTTCTTGCAATACAAAAAAAGAAAGTAGAAATATTTGTACTTTCTAGTAAAAGACATTAAAAAAAAGAATGAAGAAAGTTTCAATTTTCTTACAAAAAAAAAACCAAAAGAAAAGTACAAAAAATATTTTTTCTTTCAAAAGTCTTTTTTTTTTCGAATTTTCAAGTTTGTTCTTCTTGCAAAATTCAAAATCAAATAAATATATCCAAAAAAAATTTGGGCATCATTGTTGCTATCTTTTAATTATTGAATCTTTGATTATTTTTGTGCATTAATCATATATTATTCTTAGTAATTTCGTTATTGTATCCATGTTTGATTGGTGCATATTCTTTCCTTAATCTTTCTTAAATTGATATCTTTCTTTAATAGTTTTCTTTCCGAAGTCTTATCTTCCCATAATCTTTAACTTTCCTAAATTAGTTCTTTCCTTAGTTGTTTTCTTTCCTAATTTGTTTATTTCCATAATTGTTTTCTTTCCTAACTTGTTTCTTTCCCATAATCGTTAATTTTTTTTCTTTCTTTAGTTGTTTCTTTCATAAAAATGTTTATTTCATTAGTCATTAACCTTCCTAAATTATTGAGAACCTCTTGAATAGTTATCAAATTCTCTTAAAAAAAGTCATTGATTCTAGTTTTCTTGGAGATTGAAATCCTTGGTTTTAAAAGTTTGATATTACTTGTTGAATTTTTAATTGATCAAAGTTCTAAATAAAGAGATAAAAAAAGAAAATTGAGAGGTACAATGCAAGAGGGTGAGATTATTATAAAAAAAAAAAAGCAAAATTTTGAGTGAAACACGAGTGGAGAGACATTGATTTGAATGTGAACACGTGAGGGAGTGTGTGAGGTCCATTCTTTTACTAATTTTATTCTTCTTTTGCAGCATCAAAACAAAACCATGAGTAGTGAAGGTGAACCTTGTAACTTTAATCCGAAGTTCTACATGAAGGCCATCCAAGATCAACTAAAGGCCTTGAACATGAGATTGGATACCATGATGTCTCCTTCTAGAAGTAATGCGCGGAGGAGCAAAGAACACATGCAATATGAGTATGAGGAGTTCAAATATAGAGATGGAAGTTTCAAAAGAGAAAGAGGTGCTAAAGCAAACCATGAAGATGGAAATCTCAACAACATCAAGATGACAATTCCTCATTTCCAACGTAAGAGTGATTCTGAATTATATTTGGAATGGGAAAGAAAAATTGAGCAAATTTTTAATTGCCATAATTACACCGAGGAGAAAAAGGTTAAATTAGCTTTAATGGAATTTATGGATTATGCAAGTGTTTGGTGGGCACAATTGGTAAGAAACCAAAAGAGGTATGGTGGAAGACCTATACTCACATGGGAAGATATGAAGGTAATTATGTGTAAAAGATTTATTCCTAACCATTATTATAGAGATTTGTGTAGGAAATTGCAAGGTTTGACTCAAGGCTCTAAGAACGTGGAGGAATACCACAAAGAGATGGAAGTGGCCATGATTAGGGATAATGTGGAGGAAGACATTGAGACTACCATGGCACGGTTTATTGGTGTTCTAAATAGAGAGATCTCGGATATTGTGAATTTGCAACATTATGTGGATCTAGAGGAGTTGTTGCACAAGGCTATAATGATGTGGATCAAAGTGAAACCAATCTCAAGTCCAAAGACAATAATCTATTGCAAGGCATAGTAGGTCCAATGACAAAATCAAGAACCAAGAAAATGCACAAAGTATGGCATGACTTAATTGTAGAGATCCAAGAGAAAAAATCAACTAAACACATATTAAAACCAATAAATATGCTAAGTGTTGATGAAGAAGCAATGATGGAAGAATGTGCAAACAACAACAAAAATGAAGGGAATCATTATTCTAAATGGTCCAGCTAGAAGGACAAAAGTTATAAAGTTTAAGTAATTATTAAATGGTTGAGATTGGACTTGGGTTTTCTACGCACCAAAATTGATATGAAGATTTGGGCTAGATCAATATTTCAAATGGATGCGTGATCTGCATACAACTTAAGGTAGACATCTTAAGCTTTCTATAGACACAAAGATTGCAAGATTTAGAGCAGATTTGGGAATTCAAACAGTATCTTGGATTCTGCAAATATTCAACTCTTATTTAGGTAGCCAACATACCACTTCCAAGTTTTCTATTTTTCCTAATTTTATTTATTAAGTTTTGAAAGTTGTTTTGTTAACTTTAAACTTTCAAATCACTAGGATTTGGAATAATATATTTTAAAGATTATTTGCTATTATTTTTAGGGATATTTTCTAATTTATTTAGATATGTTTATAGCCTATTTAAACACAAGCTTGTACCTTTTTTGGGAGGATGAATAGACACGAATTGTGAGTGTTCTCGTGAGAATTTTCTCTTTGGTTCTTTGTGAAGAACTAGATTCTCTTCAAGCTTAAACTTGGAAGATCAACTAGATAACTTTTGTTCTAATCAACAAATTTGGTTTGGGTCAAGTTCCTCAACTTGATAGCTTTGGTTCTAATCAACAAATTTGGTTAGGGTCAAGTTCCTTAATTTGATAACTTTGATTATTATCTCTTTATAGATAACAGGTCAAGCTCCTATACTTGTTTCAAGGGCAATCATAATTCCAGTTTTGGCATTATTTAAAAGGACTCGGATTTGATATATTTGTGGTTCTCTCATCATTTGGTATCAGAGCAAATGATTCGAGATTCAAGATTCTATCTTTATTCTTTCGTTTCCTTCTTGTTCTTCGTGTTTTTTTTTATTGTTTCGTGTTCTTGTTGTTCCCTTTTTGTTGATTCTTGATTTCTTCTTCTTCTTCTTCTAGTTTTTGTTCTTGCAATACAAAAAAAAAATGTAGAAAGATTTGTACTTTCTAGCAAAAGACATATTATAAAAAAAGAAGGAAGAAAGTTTCAACTTTCCTACAAAAAAAGCCAAAAGATAAGTTCAAAAAAATTCTTTCTTTTATTTTTTTGCAAAGTTTCAAGTTTGTTCTTCTTGCAAAATTTAAAATCAAAGAAAAAAATTTCATGCATCATTGTTGCTTTCCTTTGATTATTTTTGTGCGTCAATCCTATATTATTTTTGGTAATTTCATAATTGTATCCATCTTTGATTGGTGCATATTTTTAAATTGATATCTTTTCTTAATAGTCTTTTTTCCGAAGTCTTATCTTCGTTAACTTTCCTAAATTGGTTCTTTCCTTATTTGTTTTTTTACTTAGTTGTTTTCTTTCCATAATTGTTATCTTTCCTAATTTGTTATCTTTCTTTAGTTGTTTTCTTTTCTAAATTGTTTCTTTTCACAATTGTTATCTTTTCTAATTTGTTTTCTTTCCTTAGTTGTTATCTTTCCTAAATTGTTTCTTTCTAGAATTGTTATCTTTCCTAATTTGTTATCTTTCCTCAGTTGTTTTTAACTTTCCTAAATTGTTGAGAATCTTTTTAATAGCTACCAAATTCTCTTTTAAAAAAATGTCATTGATTGTACTTTTCTTGAAGATTGAAATCCTTGATTTGAAAAGTTTGATCTTACTAGTTTTTACTAGTTGAATTTTTCATTGATCAAAGTTCTAAATAAAGAGCTAAAAGAGAAAATTAAGAGGTAAAAGACAAGAGGGTGAAATTATTATAGAAAAAGCCTAGATTGAGTAAAACACGAGTGGAGAGACATTGATTTGAGTGTCAAGAGGAAAAGGATGTTTGATATATGAAGCTAATGAAGGCCGCAGTCAAATGGGTGGTCGAAGCTTTCATCCGAAAAGCTGCACAGAGAGCTCCAAAGTTTTTCGAATGCATAAGCAGTTGAGTGAAAGGTCAAAGAGTGCGACCGAAAAAGTGCAGAACACCACTTAACGGTCGGATTTTCCAACGGCTATACTTCCAACAGGTAGAAGCGATCGACCAAAAAGGAATGGGTTGACCAAAAATGGACAATTCTATAAATGGAAGGACCTCCAAAGCTCACTCTAATGAACTAGAAATTGAGGCGAAGCCCTGCCAAATTTGAAACTCAATTCTAAATCATTTATTGAGCTTGTAATCTAACTCTCCTCATCCTCAAACTTAAGTTTTCTATTTGGGAGAGTTTGGAATAGTTTGTATTTTCCAATTCCACATTTGTACTCAACGTAAAGGGTGATGCCCTCCAAATTCGTCAAGCAAGGGTGACGCCCAGTAATAGTCAATTAAAGGGTGATGCCCCAGAATAGTCAATTGTAAATGGTTTGTTTGACACTCGAAAGTTAAACAGCGTCAACAAGGGAGGTTGGACGGATAAGGATCTCCAAGTGGACGCTTGGAGTGCAGACGTAGGCGGGGTTGCTGAACCGCGTGAACAAACTGTGTTTGTGCTTTCTAACCCTTTCTTTTTACATTTATCATTGAATGTTTAATTATATGTGTTAAATCACTTAGGGGTTAGAAATACGAATATCACACAAAAAGATTAGAACGCTTAAATTCACACCTCCCCCCTCCTTATGCGTGCATGGATCCTGACAAGTGGTATCAGAAAGGGTTAATTGAAATTTTTTGTGTGATATTGTGCATATTGCTATAAATTGAATTTGCATTTAATTGAGTTCTGTACAAAGTATTGCATGGCTTAATTGTGGAGATCCAAGAGAAAGAATCAACTCAACACATATTAAAACCAATAAAGATGCTAAGTGTTGATGAAGAAGCAATGATGGAACAATGTGCAAAGGACAACAAAAATGAAGGGATTCATTACTCTAAATGAGCTAGCTAGAAAGACAAAAGTTATAAAGTTTAAGTAATCATTAAATGGTTGAGATTGGACCTAGGTTTTCTGTGCTCCAAAATTGATATGAAGATTTGGGCTAGATCAAGATTTCAAATGGATGCGGGATCTTCACACAAATTAAAATAGACATCTTAAGCTTTCTATAGGCACAAAGATTGAAAGATTCAGAGGAGATTTGGTTATTCAAATAGTATCCCAAAATTTTGCAAAGATTCAACTCTTATTTAGGCAGCCAATATACTACTTTCAAGTTTCCTATTTTTCATAATTTTATTTATTAAGTTTCCAAAGTTGTTTTGTTAACTTTAAACTTCCAAATCACTAGGATTCATAATAATATATTTTTATGATTATTTGCTATTATTTTTAGGGATATTTTCTAATTTATTTAGATTTTTTTGTAATCTATTTAAATACAAGTTTGTACCTTTTTTTGGAGGATGAATAGACACGAATTTTGAGGGTTCTGGTGAGAATTTCTCTTTGGTTCTTTGTGAAGAACTAGATCTTTTTCAAGCTTAAACTTGTAAGATCAACTTGATAGCTTTGATTCTAATCAACAAGTCTGGTTAAGGTCAAGTTCCTCATCTTGATAACTTTGGTTATAATCAACAAGTTTGATTGGGGTCAAGTTCCTTAATTTGATAGCTTTGGTTCTTATCTCTTTGTAGATAATGGGTCAATCTCTTTTACTTGTTTCAAGGGCGATCCTAATTCTAGCTTCGTCATTGTTTAAAGGGACTCAGATTTTTTATATCCAAGGTTGTCTCATCATTTGGTATCAGAGCAAAGGATCTTAGATTCAAGATTCTATCATTGTTCTTTTGTTTCCTTGTTGTTCTTCGTGTTTTTCTTGTTGCTTTTCTAGTTCTTCTTGTTCCCTTTTTGTTGATTCTTGATTTCATCTTCTTCTAGTTCTTGTTTTTGCAATACAAAAAAAAAAGGTAGAAAGATTTATACTTTCTAACAAAAGGCATATTTTAAAAAAAAAAGAAGGAAGAAAGTTTCAACTTTCTAGCAAAAAAAGCCATAAGAAAAGTTCAAAAAAAATTCCTTCTTGCAAAATTCATTGTTTTTTTTTTCTGCAAAGTTTCAAGTTTGCTCTTCTTGCAAAATTCAAAATCAAAGAAATTTATCCAAAAAATTTCATGCATCATTGTTGCTATCTTTTGATTATTGAATATTTGATTATTTTTGTGCATCAATCCTATATTATTCTTGGTAATTTCATGATTGTATCCATCTTTGATTGGTGCATATTCTTTACTTATTTGATATCTTTCCATAATCCTTCTGAAATTGATATCTTTCCTCAATAATCTTCTTTCTGAAGTCTTATCTTCCCATAATCGTTAACTTTTCTAATTTGGTTCTTTCCTTATTTGTTTTCTTTCCTAAATTATTTCTTTCCATAATTGTTATCTTTCCTTAGTTGTTTTCTTTCCTAACTTATTTCTTTCCATAATTGTTATCTTTCCTAATTTGTTTTATTTCCTTAGTTATTATCTTTCCAAAATTGTTTCTTTCCATAATTGTTATCTTTCCTAATTTATTTCATTGCCTTAGTTGTTTCTTTCATAAAAATGTTTATTTCCTTAATCATTAACCTTCTTAAATTGTTGAGATCCTTTTGAATAGTTATCAAATTCTCTTCAAAAAAAGTCATTGATTATACTTTTCTTAGAGATTGAAATCCTTGGTTTTAAAAGTTTGATCTTACTTGTTTTTACTTGTTGAATTTTTCATTGATCAAAGTTCTAAATAAAGAGCTAAAAGAGAAATTTGAGAGGTAAAAGGCAAGAGGGTGACATTATTATAGAAAAAGCAAGGATTTTGAGTAAAACACGAGTGGAGAGACATTGATTTGAATGTAAACACATGAGGGAGTGTGTGAGGTCCATTCTTTTACTAATTTTATTATTGTTTTGCAGCAACAAAAAAAAAACCATGATTAGTGAAGGTTAACATTGTAAAATCTGAGATTTTTAAATGATTTTAAAATTCCACGTGTAAATGATTCTCATAATTTTTGGTCAAGTGTTGAGAGTTGACCTATTTTGTCGCTTAGCAGTCACGTGTGTGTTTTTTAGTCAACTAGTCAAATTGGATTTTACTGAGAAGTAATTTGATTTTGGAAATATTTTTGGTAAATTATTTTGACTAAAGAATTATTTTCGAACGATTCGAATGTTAAATCGGAAGTTTAGTTGAATTATAATATATTAAATGTTTTAATATATTATAAAATAAATAAACAAATAAATAAATAAATATATATATATATATATATAGAGTTTATAGTTTATAAGTGAAGAAGAAGAAAAATTTTTGTCTTCTTCACTTACACAGCCAAAGAGATGTGAGATGCGATAGAGGGGAGGGAGGACGAATCAAAGCATTGTTGACTTCCGACAACGGATTAGGATTTCTGGCGTCAAGAGGAGCAACCTTTGTGAGGGTGGTTTGCGATCTGATAAAATTTTCCCCTCGTTTTTCCGTTTTGAAGTTAGGGTTTTGTTTGGCTTCAAATTCGAGCTTGAAAAGTCGTATCCATGAAAAATTTTTGGTTCATATTGGTTGTATTAGAGTTTATGCGGGGTTATTAGTTGTTAGGAGTCTAGAATCCGACGGAAATGTAGGAAAAATATGATTTATGGTGATTCTCGATCAACTAGAGATCGATCAGGAGAAGCTCCGATCGATTGTTGTTCTACCGTAAGGGAGACTCGGTCAATTTTAATCGACCGGGAACGGCTATTGGTTGTTGCCACTAGAAAGGAGCTTTTGGTTGATTTTGGTCAACCAGTGAGCCACTAGTCGGCTAGTGGTCGACCAGAAGTGACATTGGTTTGACCAGAAGGGGAAGAATGGTCCCCAAATCGTCGCTTTTAGCCGTTTGTGCATCGATTGGGTTCCTAGACTTGACATAGGGCTCTTCCACCTATTCCTTGTGACTCATTGTTGGAAATTCTTGTCCTTTGACAAGGTTTTTGGCTTGGTTTGGTTTATGATTTTTGGGCCGACTTTCCAGTAAAGTCATACTCGATTGACTTTAGATGAGTCTACGTGCCTGTTGATTCTTGGATAGTTACGAGTGTGTCTCATCGACCATGAATGGTCTCGATTGACTGTCGTTAAGTCTGGTTGAGACTGCGAGGTCCTGATTAACTTTCACTTTGCCTCAACGTCTGTTGAATTGTCTTGGTTGGCCATGTAATACCTTGTCAACCATGGTTGGATTCGAAGTGCTTCGGTTATGTCTTCTTGACCGTTGAGTGGGTCAGGTCGAGTGTGTTGTGTTCTGTCTTCCGCTATTGTGTCTTATTGATCGGTAGGGCTTCTTGTTGTCCGTTAGGGTGCCGGGTCGACCGTCATTTTGTTTTGGTCAACTGCACCATTTGTTTCTCGAAGTTGAGTTCAGTGAACTCCATTTGCCTTTTTCAGCCATTCCATGTTCTTAATCGTGTAGATTCTTGGTTCGAGGTGTAGGGACACCGTTGTTCCATGTTTGAGCTCAGAAGTCGTGTGTTGATCCTTTTGGTTAGGGTTGGTTTCTAGTTTTGGATCTTTGTTGTATCCCTTGTATGTTTATTGGTATGTTGACATCGGCCTTATTATATGTTTTGAAGATGTTAGTAGTGTGACCTTCACTTCCGAAGTATGTGGAGATGTCTTGTCAGTAAGCGTGATGTTGTCGTCATCGAGGTAGAGATTTTTATACTTTAAGCACTATATTGCATCATGTTTTCAAAACTAGTATTTTGTGGGATACCATACCAAACCTGATGGAGAGTGTTTCGACAGCACATATGTTTTTATGTATATGTATGTTTTCTCATATTTACTTTATCGTACATGGTATACTGTTTGCTACTCTGTGCAAAAGCATAGGGAGGATGAATCCTCTTGATGCTTTAGGCACTCTGGCGCTCAAGCATCACGAGGCTATCCTGTAAAACCTTTTGTTGCATGAAGGTTGATTGTTTGTATGTGCGAAATGGGGATGGGGCATTGGTGACATGTCCTTGGGTTTTGAGCTCCAAAAGTTGAAATGGAGATGGGAAGGTGATGACGCTTCCATGGGATTCGAGCCCCAGAACCTGATCAAGGTTTTAGTCACACGGATTTGTGGGTTGTTTTATTGCTGGGTTTTGCCTGTCCTAGTACTGTTCCATTTGACGAGTGGCATGATGGCTTGTAGCTCTGCTCGTCGGCAACCCTCGTCAATTTAGAATTTAGACGTAACTAGTGGAGAAGCAATCAGTTGCCGACAAACTCATCCATTTATTGTACGAGTTGTATCGTCGTGGAGCTTGCTCACCGGCAACCCGGGTGACTAGCCGGGTCTCTGGACCACCATCATTGTTTCCTCCAGGCTCATGAAGTATGACCTGAAGGATCGATATACGCCTATGAGGAGGGGGGGGGGGGGGTGAATATAGCGTTTTTAATAATTTCGTGCGATATTTAAATTCTCTAAATTCCTAAGTGATTTATCAAATACGATTAAATATGCAATCACATTAAATGAGTAAATTAAAGAGTAAGGGTTAGAGAAATGCACACAATATTTGTTTACGCGGTTCGGCAAACTCGCCTACGTCCGCACTCCAAGTTTCACTTGGAGATATAGTAAATAATTGGCTTACGGGTGCCAATAAAACCGTTTATAAATTGACTGTTAAACGGGGCATCACCCTTGACTAATTCTTAGGTCTTCAACCTTTGACTGTTACGAGTCGTCACTCTTAATTTGACTATTGCGGGACGCACCCAATGATTGAACTCACGGGCGTTCAATCTAGCCTATGAGTATTTCAGGTTATCACTCCGTGTGATGAATTCTTAGGGAATCACCCTTTACAATGAAGCACAACATAATAAAATTGGAAATTAAAGCTCAAATCCAGCTAATCCGAATTCTCCCAAATATAACTCGCAAGTTTATGGGTTGGGGAGAATTGGATGTACAACAATATTGAAAGCTCACAGTGATTGAATCGTGTATAAAATTCGGCAGAGCTTCGCCACGATTCCCGGTTCGTTGTGGAGAGCTTGGAGTGAAGTTGTATTTATAGACATTCCACTTTCGGACGTCCTCAGCTAGTCCGCATCGTCCTCATGTGACCGTTGGAAAAATGCCCGTTGAAAATATAGCCGTTGTGCAGAAATTTGGAGTTTAGGACGCAGAATTTCGCGTCCGCTGCATCCGCAAGTCACAGTTTTTGCATCCGCAAGTCACTGTTCACCCAGTTTAGGATGCAGATTTGCATCCGCATCTGTCATCCGCTGCATCCGCAAGTCACTGTTCACCAGTTTAGTACGCATCCGCTGCATCCGTATCTGTCATCCGCTGCATCCGCAAAACACCCAGAAAATGACAGATTCAAATCGGACGCCAATATTTTCGTCCGCTTCATCCGCATCTACACAGTTTAGTTTGGGGACGCAAAATGGCTTCCACAGACTCATTCCCATTTCACTCCAAATCTACCCTTGAACTATATTGAGTCCCTAAAAGATATCCAACACTACATGGACTCAAATAAACATGTTAGAACATTAATAATAACCATTTTGAGGGTATTTCCAATATACACGGATATAAATATTATGATAAAAACGATAAGAATAATATTCGGAACATATAAAATATAACACAAAATACATCTTATAGATTT
This sequence comes from Begonia loranthoides, assembly GCA_022433065.1. Lineage (NCBI taxonomy): Eukaryota > Viridiplantae > Streptophyta > Magnoliopsida > Cucurbitales > Begoniaceae > Begonia > Begonia loranthoides. The sequence goes on along the minus strand of CM039479.1, from coordinate 8,199,526 downwards.
ATTAAATTAATCAACATTTAGTCATCATCAAAATACAACTTAGCCTAACAAAAAGGCTAACAATCTCCCCCTTTTTGATGATGACAAAATCTAAGAAGATGTCTATCCTAAAACTAAGCATTTGTATATAAATATTGCATATTTGATTTCTCTAATTTAGTTATGCAATTTATCAAGCAATAAACTCCATGCAACATGCTATTCCATGATATTCAGCTTCCCCTAAAATATATATACAACTTATACATCATTCTCCCCCATTTTGTCATAATAAAAAAGATTTCCTAGGGGAGGGGAGTCCAAACACAATCAAGAAATATTATCTAAATAAGATTATCAAAAGATTCATCGAAGAAATTCTCCCCCTTAAAAATTAACAACATGAATAAATTTAGGGAATATGTATTAGAATCCAAAGACAATCTCAACAATAGTTTCAACAATTAATTCTACCTAAAACAAATTTCTCCCCCTTAATCAAAGAATCTATCCACATATCAAACAAGGATGACAATCAAGCATTAACATTCAATTCTAAATTGTGGTTAAAAAGAGATATCAAATTGTAAACAACCACAATCGCAATTCAATAAAAATACCATCCCTCTTCGTCATTAAGCATACATACACATTTGAGGGAATAAGGCTAGCAAGCAAATTCAAGTTGTGGTTATAAGTAGAGATACCAATTTGAAAATAACCATACAATTTTCTCCCTCTTTTTGCTCATTAAGTCTAAACTCATTTGAGGGAATAAGCATTAAAGTCCAAATCATATATATACAAAAAAAAATGGGATTCAAGAATTAGATACTAAATGTAGAAATTAGAATCCATTTAAGTTCAAGAATTGTAAACACATGCTCACATTCTAACAAGTGATACCAATTTAAGAATTAAGAAATTAACAAATGATACCAATTGATAATTCACAATTTGAAGCAAAACAAGTTTTTCAAATAATTATACCAATTGAAAATCCAAAGTTAAAATCGAATCATTTTTGCCAATTATGATACCAATGGTAAGTTCAAAGAGAAAATGCAAAGAGAGATACCAATGTGTAATATCAAAATCAATTCAAATATCTCTTCCCTTAAGTTAATCACAACAACCACTTAAAAAGGGGATATACCACACATTTAAAATATTTGCTCTCCCCCTTAGAGCAATATTAAAACAAATTCATAAATTTCTCCTCCTATAAATTTATCAACTAGCAACTAGGAGAGAATCCAAGAACTTAAGAGAACCATCCAAGAAAAAATATATATACCAATTGAAAAATAAATCCATGGATGAATTCAACTTTTGGAAACAAATTTTCTCTCCCTATCATTATGCACAAAGTCTAATAGTTGAAGAATCAAAACATGAAATCAAATAAAAATCCAAAAAAAAATTATACAAAAAAAAAGATAATTTCATACATGATACCATTTAAAAAAATTAGTCTGATAATTTCAATTGTTGAAATTCAATCCTAATGACAAAGATTGATACCAATTTAAAAAGTTCAAAGCATAGAGAAATTGATGATATCAATTGAAGAAATGAAATCCAATTGCAAAGATACTAAATGGTATACTCTATCTTTGAAAGATATTCAAGTTAAGAACCATTTCTCTCCCCCTAAATCATTGCATACAATTAAAACATTGGGGATGGAAATCCAAGATAGATACCAATTGTAGAAGTTTAAAACAAAACAATTATTGATATCACTTTGGAGATTTCAAACAAAAGATAAATAATTATATCAATTTGAAAAACAACTACAAAAGTTATTTTCTCTTTCAAATCAAAAAATTGAAAACATTTGGGAAAATACAAGTTGAATCAAATAATTTTAATTTCTCCCCCTAAATCAATTAACAATATTCAACATATGGGTTTTAGTGGAGAAAAACAAAAGTCAAGACAAATCAATTATCTCATATTAATTTCATTTTCTCCTCTTTTATCCATGCACACATTTAACCCAAAGGAGAATTCTATTTTTTTTTTAAAACAATTATATCTATACAAATATCTTTCTCATTTTTTTAAGTTAAAAATCAATTCAAAAGATAATTGTCAAAGTTTAAGCATAAGTGAAAGCAAGTTTATCAAAAACTACAAATTAAAATCAACATTTAAGAGCAAGTCAATAAACTTAATATAAATTGATCTTCTCCCCTTATATCAATTATCTAAACATCAATTCATAAGCGAAAGTTCAGAGTTTAAGCACAAACAGAAGTAAATTTATCAAAAGTTAAAATCCTTGTACAATTTTCAAAAGTAAATCAAAGATCTCCAATCAAATTTAACATCTCTATTTTCTCCATGTACAAAGTTTAATTCAAAGGAGAAACTAAGTTAGAAAAATGAAAACAAAAATCTCTAAATAATTTTATTTTCTCCATCTATTTTATTATTCAATTTTCAACCAATGGAGAAATGTCAAAGTTTAACCTAGTGAAAGTAAAATTTATCAAAGATTATAATTAGAATTAATATTTCAAGGCCAAGTCAATAATCTCAATACAATTATATTTTCTCCCCCTATTTTGTTATTCAAATTCAATTCAAGGGAGAAATTAACAACAATCATAATTAACAACTTTTCTACTATTCTTCCCTTCTATCAATCTAATTTCAATTCAAGGGAGAAATTAAAACTTTAGAACAAAACAATAGTCAAATCAATTTGTGACTCCCCTATTTATCTATAGCAAAATTAGTCCAAAGGGGAAACACAATTCAGCAAAAATAAAACTTTTGTATTTTTCTCTCCCTATATCAATAGTTAATTTTTAGTTCAAGAGAGAAATACACAAGTCAAAAATTGAGTATCCAACAATCTAAGCAATTCAATATATTCAAAATAGAAGTTCACCTGTTCGAATACAATTTTGAAACCTAAAAATATCAATTGAAGATTTACATCTAATTCAAAGTAATATTTGCAATCTAGAGATCAAATTGTTGGATACAATCTTCAATCATAAAAAATAAACATCATGAATCATGCTCCAAGAAATCACAATCCATTTAGTGAATAGAGATTCATTCTTATGATGTCAAAAATCTAAGATATTAATGAATCCACAATTAAGATAGATCGCCAAGAAACAAACCCAATAGATGACTAACCGATTTTAAGATTAAGGATACTATTAGAGTTTTCATGTTTATCAATATAAAATCTATTTGAAAAATTAATTAATTAGTTTTATATAAAACTACTTTTCTCCCTCTTAGAATTAATCAATTTAAGAACAAGAGAGAAACATCAAAGTTAAAAATTTTCTACACTTCTCCTCTTATATCAAGCCAATTTTAACTCATGGAAGAAATACATTGTCAAAAAGATAAAGCAATTTATTCCAAACAATCATCCAACTTAGCATCCAACAATCCAATATTTGCATTAGCATGTTCAATTTATAGACTAAGTTGTTGGAATACAAATCATCAAAATATAGATTGAAGGAATATAAGGACATCTCAATTTCTAGATATCAAGTGAAGAAATAATCAAATTTACTACCTATGATATTATCCATTCACTCCAAAAACAAAATCAATTTATTTCAATGCAATCCTAAATCAAAGATATATAATTTATAATCTAATTGTTAGAACCATTCAACAAAATACTAAGTGAATGAATAAAACATATTTCAACCTATATATACAAAAAGATTTAGCTAACAATGAATTAAAAAAATATTCTACTAATCCAAGAAGATTATGTACTAATCAAAGTTAAAACACTTTCAATCCCAAATCAAGAATAGAAAAATAGAATTGAATCAATCTATGTTTTAATTCCAAGAAAAATAAAGATTGAATCAATACATAATATAATTTATTCTAATCAATCAAACTCTAAATACTAATCCAAATCAAATTCACACTTAAATTCAATTATAACAAAGAGATTGTGTACCTCTAAGATATTTGTTTTCATTTATCGTATTTAAGGCATTCTTTGAAGCTTCTCCCCCCTTTTGTTGGATATTCAAGTATCCAATTTCCTTTTAAGCTCCTTGGGAGAATCTCCAACCTATAACCAAAAATCATTTTGCAATTTTTGGTACCCAAACCATTTTGGGTCCTTTTGTTATAGGTTTGGTTCCTTTAGGAACCCACACAAATTTAGAATTTAAGTTAAATTTAGAATTTAAATTAGACTTTGCATCCAAAGGATAAACAAATTTTGAATTAGCATTTGATTTAAATTTAGAGTTCAAATTCAAAGGATAGACAAATTTAGATCCATAATTTGATTTCAATTTATCTTTCAATTTTAAAGGACAACAAAAAGATTTATGTCTAACACAATTGCAAGAATTACAAAGAGATGAACTAACAAATAGATTAGTGTAATTCTTTTTCTTTTCAAATGGCTCGTAGCCAATTCCGGCTCTATCGAATGTAACCCTTTGAGAATTCAAGAGCATATTTAAATTTTTGCTTCCATTAGTGAATTTAAGCACTATAGAGTTCAAATCATCATTCTTTGTTTTCAATTCACAAATATCAATCTCAAGAGATACAATTTTAGTATTAGCATCCAAAGTAGATTTATATTTAGCATCCAATGATTGAATCTCATTTTCACGTGATTTGATATAAATATTCAATTCCTTATTTCTATTTTCAAATCACAAATTTCATGCTTATGACAATTAATAATAGCAATTAAATCACAATTCTTAACATTCAATGAGTCAATTTCATATTTATGTGAGTTAATAGTAGATTTCAATTTATCATTTAACACATTTAAATTACTACTATCATGCTCAAGAGATTTAAAGGAAGCATTAGAAACATCAATCATGCTTTTTAATTCTACAATTTGATCCTCAAGAGATTTATTCAAAATAGTATGTTTTTCGATCAAATTGTCATTTTTCTTTTTCAATGATTTATTTCTACCTTTTAATGCATCCAAACTTTCTAGCAATTCATTTACTAAATCACCATTATCATCACTACTAGAATTTGAATTGCTAGAAGAGTTTGTTACCTCAATTTCTTCATTGGCCATGAAGCATGTATTGGCCACTTTCTCTTCCTTTTCAGAGGATGAGTTTTCTCCACTTTCAATCTTTTGATTTGTTCCTACATGTGTTAGCTCAAGAGATTTCCAAATATCATAAGCACTAACACAAGATTGAACTTTATCAAATTCATGCTTACTTAAGGCACTATACAAAATATTCATTGCTTGAGCATTTAAGTTCCAATTCCGTTTATCTAAATCATTGAATTCACAAGTTGGTCTAGGAAGAGATATTCCATTTTCAATAATTTTCCATAAAAAGAAATCAATAGATTGTATAAATATTTGCATTCTACACTTCCAATACAAATAATTACAACCATCAAAGTGTGGAGGTGTAGATGTGCATTGACCTAATTCATACATGTTGGAGTCCATAGTGTGTATATATATATGTAATTTCAAATCAATGATATTCAAATCAAATTTCACCAACAAAATTTAACAAGNCACATTGATCCTGAGATTGGAGCGTACAAGAAGCCAAAGTACAATGACTTGAATGTCATAGCCCGAGTGATCCACACCGTCATTGTAGGATCGATATACGCCTATAGAGGGGGGGTGAATATAGCATTTCTAATAATTTTGTGTGATATTTAAATTCTCTAAATCCCTAAGTGATTTATCAAATACGATTAAATATGCAATCACATTAAATGCGTAAATTAAAGAGTAAGGGTTAGAGAAATGCACCCAATATTTGTTTACGCGGTTTGGCAAACTTGCCTACGTCTGCGCTCCAAGTTTCACTTGGAGATATACTAAATAATTGGCATACGGGTGCCAATAAAACTGTTTACAAATTGACTATTAAATGGGGCGTCACCCTTGACTAATTCTTAGGTCGTCAACCTTTGACTCTTACGAGTCGTCACTCTTAATTTGACTATTGCGGGGCGTCACCCAATGATTAAACTTACGGCCGTTCAATCTAGCCTATGAGTATTTCGGGTTATCACCCTTGTGTGATGAATTCTTAGGGAATCACCCTTTACAATCAAGCACAATATAATAAAATTGGAAATTAAAGCTCAAATCTAGCTAGTCTGAATTCTCCCAAATATAACTCGCAAGTTTATGGGTTGGGGAGAATTGGATGTACAACAATATTGAAAGCTCACAGTGATTGAATCGTGTATAAAATTTGGCAGGGCTTCGCCACGATTCCCGGTTCGTTGTGGAGAGCTTGGAGTGAAGTTGTATTTATAGACATTCCACTTTCGAACGTCCTCAGCTCGTCCGCATGTGACTGTTGGAAAAATGTCCGTTGAAAATATAGCCGTTGTGCAGAAATTTGGAGTTTAGGACGCAGAATTTCGCGTCCGCTGCATCCGCAAGTCACAGTTTTTGCATCCGCAAGTCACTGTTCCCCTAGTTTAGGACGCAGATTTGTATCCACATCTGTCATCCGCTGCATCCGCAAGTCATTATTCACCAGTTTAGGACGTATCCGCTGCATCCGCATTTGTCATCCGCTGCATCCACAAAACACCCATAAAATGACAGATTCAAATTGGACGCCAATATTTGCGTCCGTTGCATCCGCTTCATCCGCATCTACACAGTTTAGTTTGGGGACGCAAAATGGCTTTCTCAGACTCATCCCCACTTCACTCCAAATCTGTCCTTGAACTATATTGAGTCCCTACAAGATATCCAACACTACATGGACTCAAATAAACATGTTAGAACATTAATAATAACCATTTTGAGGGTATTTCCAATATATACGGATATAAATATTATGATAAAAACGATAAGAATAATATCCGAAACATATAAAATATAACACAAAATACAACTTATAGATTTATTAAATTAATCAACATTTAGTTATTATCAAAATACAACTTAGCCTAACAAAAAGGCTAACATAACCATTCTAGGCTGCCTTTCTGTGGTATGTTTTGGAGAGGTCATTGTGGTACCCTCCTGTTTCACGGATCCTCATTTTGGTTGTTGAAAAGGATGTTGGCATATTTTGCAATATACTTGTCAATGTGTACAACTGTTTTGATGAGGCCGCATCGAGGGCCATAGGCCAGTTTGATAAAATAATAAAGAGGTTTTTGAATGTTTTAAAATCCATATACGATAAATGAGAAGCATTAAATGATTTTTAAAAAGATGAAGAAAATAGTTTTTAGCATGCATTGCATTTAGTATCGATTTTCCTACTGAGTTTATCACTCACCCCTTTGACTCTATTTTTCCCAGGTTAGGTTGTAGGCTCGGTGCATGGGATCTGTACTTTTTGTAGTGGGGCATTGTCGATAGCCCTCTAGTGGGTGTATCGATCATCCCGTGGATGGGTGGATATTCTTTAGTTTAATCCCTCCGTTCCTGGTATGTTGGGATTGTAGTTTTGGTATTGTTTGATTTAATTCATACACAATACGTTTCTTTATTTATGCTATCATGTCCCTTGCTGATCCCTCTGTAGACCCCAACCCATGTGATTTGAGTTTGAGTTTAATTTCTAGTTAAGACTTCCGCTTCTTCTCCCTAGCCTTGGGCTAAGCCATAGAGTTCTCTCTGAGAATCGAGTTGCCTAACCCGACGATTTTGTCCGACCTGCCTCTGGGTCGTCACAAACCTTATAACTTCAATCCAAAGTTCTACATGAAGGCCATCCAAGATCAAATAAAGGCCTTGAACATGAGATTGGATAACAAGGAGTCTCCTTCTAGAAGTAATGTGCGGAGAAGCAAAACACACATGCAAAATGAGTGTGAGGAGTCCGAATATGGAGATGGAAGTTTCAAAAGAGAAAGAAGTGCTAAAGCGAACCATGAAGATGGAAATCTCAACAATATCTAAATGATGATTCCTCCTTTCCAAGGTAAGAGTGATCCCAAATTATATTTGGAATGGGAAAGAAAAATTGATATGAAGGTAATTATGCATAAAAGATTTATTCCTAACCATTATTATAGAGACTTGTGTAGTAAATTGCAAGTTTTGACTCAAGGCTCTAATAGTGTGGAGGAATACTACAAAGAGATTGAAGTGGCCATGATTAGGGCTAACATGGAGGAAGACATTGAGGCTACAATGACATGGTTTATTGGTGGGCTAAATAGAGAGTCTCGGACATTGTGGATTTGTAACACTATGTGGATCTAGAGGATTTATTGCACAAGGCCATAAAGATCTAGAGGCAATTGAAGTCAAAGGCGAATTCAAAGTTTAGATCAATCTCTAGCTCATCATGGAAGTCTAATTGGAAGAATGATAAAACAACTTCAAAACCAATGGAGGAGATCAAAGGAAATACCACGACTCCAAACTCTAACCCTATTAAAGGTAAGACCAAAATTTCTACACTTATTAAGTCTCAAGAAGTTAAATATGTTTAGATGTTAAGGTTTTGGTCATATTGCTTCTAATTGTCTGAATAAAAAAGCTATGATTGTTTTGAAAAATGTTGATATAGAAAGTGTTAGTTCAAGTAATAATGAAATGCTACCTTTAGAAGATTGTAGCAATGTAGATGTTGAAGAACCCCTGAGGGGTGAACTATTTGTTACTAGAAGACCACTCAACATTAACTCTATAGAAAATGACAATAAGGTACAAAGAGAGCAAATTTTTCATATTAGATGCCATGTGAAATATAAGGTGTGTAGTTTGATTATTGATAGTAGAAGTTGCACTAATGTTGCTAGTACTTTGTTGGTAGGAACATTGGGCCTAGAAATCGATAAGTTAAGTGATTGTGGAGAATTAAAAGTGACTAAAAAAATTTAAGGTTGTACTTTCAATTGGTAAGTATAAAGATGAAGTTCTTTGTGATGTGGTACCTATGCAAGCAACACACATTCTTTTGGGAAGACCTTGACAATTTGATAGAAAAGTCAAGCACAATGTAGTTAAAAATGAGTACTCTGTTATTCAAGATGGCAGGACAGTAATCCTAACACCACTTAAACCATGGGAGGGAGGCTGGTGAGGACAAATATAGAATAGCAAAAGAATTCAAAAAGAGAGAAAAACCAATGAGTGAAAAAGAAAAAAAAAGGAGTGAGTAAAAAAGAAAGAGAGAAAAATTGATGAATCTCTGATCCTTTACTCTGATACCAAATGATGAGATAACCACGAATATATCAAATCTGAGTCCCTTTATACAATACGAAACCTAGAATTAGGATCACTCTTGAAACAAGTATAGGAGCTTGACCCGTTATCTATAAGGAGATAAGAACCAAAGTTATCAAATTGAGGAACTTGACCCTAACCAAACTTGTTGATTATAACCAAAGTTATCAAGTTGAGGAACTTGACCCTGACCAAACTTGTTGATTAGAACCAAAATTATCAAGTTGATCTTCCAAGTTTAAGCTTGAAGAAGATCTAGTTCTTCACAAATAACAAAAGAGAAAATGCTCACAAGAACCCTCAAAATTCGTGTCTATTCATCGTCCCAAAAAAGGTACAAATTTATGTTTAAATAGACTACAAAGAAATCTAAATAAATTAGAAAATATCCCTAAAAATAATAGTAAATAATCCTAAAAATATATTATTATGAATCCTAGTGATTTGTAAGTTTAAATTTAACAAAACAACTTTGGAAACATAATAAATAAAATTAGGAAAAATAGGAAACTTGGAAGTGGTATGTTGGCTGCCTAAATAAGAGTTGAATCTTCACAGAATTTGGGATACTATTTGAATGACCAAATCTCCTCTGAATCTTATAATCTTTGTGTCTATGGAAAGCTTAAGATGTCTACTTTAATTTGTCTGAAGATCTTGCATTCATTTGAAATCTTGATCTAGCCAAATCTTCATATCAATTTTGGTGTGCAGAAAACTCAGGCTCAATTTTAACCATTTAATGATTACTTGAACTTTATAGCTTTTGTTCTTCTAGCTAGCCCATTTAGAATAATGATTCCCTTCATTTTTTGTTATCCTTTGCACATTCTTCCACCATTGCTTCTTCATCAACACTAAGCATATTTATTGGTTCTCATATGTGTTGAGTCGATTCTTTCTCTTACATCTCCACAATTAAGTCATGCAACACTTTGTGCTTTTTCTTGGTTCTTGATCTTGTCATCGAACATCCTATGCCTTGCAATGGATCGTTGTCCTTGGGCTTGAGCTTGGTTGCACTTTGGTCCACATCATTACCTCCCTCCTAGAAAAGATTCATCCTCGAATCTCTTGCATCATACAAAGATACGTCACTAACATTAAAAGTGGCACTTACATTACCATATTCACCAGGTAGATCAATTTTATAAGCATTTACATTGATGTGCTCCAAGACTTGGAAAGGACCGTCTCCTCGAGGTTGCAACTTGTTCTTTCGTTGATTGCAAATCTTTCTTTCCTTAAGTGAATCCACACCCAATCTCTTGGCTCAAAGATAACTCTCAATCGTCCTTTGTTTGCTTGCCTTGCATAGTGTTCATTCTTTTTCTCAATGTTCTCCCTTACCTTTGCATGTACGTCCCTAACAAATTTGGTATTTTTTCCATCAAGATTAGCAAACTCATTAGTAGGTAAAGGTAAAATGTCTAGCGGAGTTAAAGGATTAAAGTCGTAAACAATTTCAAATGGTGAGTAAGATGAAGTTCAATGAACAACCCTATTATATGCAAACTCAACATGCGATAAACCCTTTTTCCACTGTTTTAAGTTTTAGAAATTATAGTTGTAACAAGGTATAAAGTGTCATATTAACTACCTTGGTTTGTCCATCAGTTTGAGGGTGAGCTACAGTGGAGAATAAAAGTTTTGTACCTAGTCTATTCCATAAAGTACTCTAAAAGTGACTAAATAATTTAACATCTTTACCTCTAACAATAGTTCTAGGTAATCCATGTAACCGCACAAATTCTCTAAAAAATAAATATGCAATATGTGTAGCATCATTAGTTTTTGAACATGCAATAAAGTGTCATTTTGATAAACCTATCAACAACAACAAAAATACTATCCTTACCACTTGGAGTCTTCGACAACCTTAAAAAAATCCATAGAATCATCAATTCAAGGTTGACTAGTTATAGGTAAAGGAATATAATGTCTATGTGGTTTTTTAACTTTGATTTAGCTTTCCTACACTCAATACACTTGTCACAAATTAATTGTACATCAACCCTCATTTTAAGCCAATAGAAATGCTCACATAATACATATAAAGTTTTCTTTATTCCAAAGTGACCCATCAATCCTCCTCCATGAGTCTCTCTAACAAGTAACTCTCTTAATGAACACTTAGGAATACGAAGCTTATTTTTTCTAAACAAGTATCTATCATGTCTATAATAATCATTAAATGCAACTTTATCACAAGATTTCAAAACTTGACCAAAATCCGAATCTACTTCATATAATTCCTTAATGAATTCAAAACCAAGCAATTTAGATTGTAAGGAAGTTAAAAGTACATACCTTCAGGATAACGCATCGGCTACGACATTTTCTTTACCTTGTTTATATTTGATCACATATGGAAAAGTTTCAATGAACTCCATCCACTTTGCATGCCTATTGTGTAACTTTCCTTGTGACTTCAAGTACTTCAAACTTTCATGATCAGAGTGAATGATGAATTCTTTTGGCCACAAGTAGTGTTGCCACATTTTTAAAGCCTGAACTAAGCATACAACTCCTTGTCATAGGTGGGGCAGGTCAATGTCTCACCTTTAAGCTTTTCGCTAAAGTAAGCATTAGGCTTGGAATCCTGCATCAAAACTCCACCAATTCATTTTCCCAACGCATCACATTCAATTTCAAAACTTTGTCAAAATTAGGCAAAATAAGTAATGGTGCATTGGTTAGTTTATTCTTTCGTAGATTAAGTGCATTCTCATGCATGGTCCATTTAAATTCTACATTCTTTTTAATAAGTTCATTCAAAGGGTTCACAATGGTACTAAAATCTTTAACAAATCTTCTATAAAAACTTGCTAATCCATGAAAGTTTCTTACCTCATTGGCATTTTTAGGTTTCAGACAATCTCTTATTGCTTTCACCTTTTCCTCATCAACCGAAACTCCACTTGAACTAACTACTAAACCAAGAAACACTACTGATTCCCTGCAAAATATGCACTTCTTCAAATTAGCATATAATTGATTTTCTCTTAAAGAAATGAAGACTAAATTCAAGTGTTAAACATGTGCTTCTAAAATTTTGCTATAAACCAAAATATCTTCAAAGTATACAACAAAAAACTTCCCAATAAAAGATCTAAGCACATGATTCATTAACCTCAGAAAACTACTAGGCACATTAGATAAACCAAATGACATTACTAACCGCTCATAAAGACCATACTTAGTTTTAAAAGCGATTTTCCACTCATCGCCTTCTTTCATGCGAATTTGGTAATATCCATTCTTTAAATCAATTATTGAAAATAAACATGCACTATGTAATTCATCAAATCTAGGAATACAGTGTCGATACTTTACCATAATTTTGTTGATAGCTTGACTGATGCACCACAGATGAGGGGATTATGGAAACCCTTTGAAGCCGTCAATTATATAAGGCAAGAATAGACCCAAAATTGAAAATATCACAACTCGGTCCTGAGACGTCCAAAAGTCGTGCAAATTAGCCCACGCCCTTCCATGTTAATAAAAAAGGAACCCTCAAATTTGAAGATGACAACTCTTTTGGGAGCAGAATTTTTACAAGGAAAGATACTAGTAGTCCGAAGAGGCACCAACAGAAAGAATTTAGGCCAGAAATGGTAACGAGCACAAATTGCTCACTATATGTCCAAATAATGTAAAATTTGGACCACATACCTCTGTATATGTTAACATGGAACCTTTAACAATCAAGGGGAGAATCATTCAGAAATTAAAGATATACATAGAGAAGTGCTATTGACTCGAATAGTTATTTAAGGGAAGAATAAGAGCCCACATGGAGTACCTCTGAACTTTATCAAATGATATGAAATTTGGACCATAAGCAACTCTATAAGTAAAGAGGTTCTCTAAAAATCAGAGGCAGAATCAGTTTGGAACAAGAACTATGCACATAAAGGAATAAGCTAGTTCAAATGGGTGCCAAAATTGCATCTAACGACTTCAATGGCCTCCAACGGTGAAGACACTCCAACTTGAGTCTTAGCAGACCTTCTAAACCTTCACTAGGGATGTCCACCTCTGGAGGGAAGTGGAGGAATAAATGTTATAAGAGAAATCACTGTAAGACTTGTAAGGAACAATAGTGATTCAATTCTTTGACATAAAATCCACTTGGATAATACCACCAAGGGAGATGGCTGATTTGGAAGGAGCTCCAACCTTTCAAAGGGGTTTCTTTTCTTATTCAAAACTCCTTATAAAATGCCCTAAGTGAGATATAAAGACCAACACAAATTAGGGTTAAGTTCTAATGACTAAAGTAAAAAAATAACCCCTTAAGTAAACACACACTTACAAGGCAACAACAATTCGTACAAATTGTTTTTCAATTATTACAAAAAAAATACAATAAAATAAATGAAAAACTAGTCGAGATCCATGGCACATCGCCAAGTTCCATCCTTCTTTGGAACTAAGATTACGGGAACCAAACATGGACTAAGGCTCTCCCTCACAAATCCCTTGTCCACTAGTTCATCTACTTGCTTTTAAATATCCTTAGTTTCTTCGGGATTAGCATGATATGCTGGTCGATTAGGAATTGAAGTTCCCAGTATGAAATCAATTTGATGTTCAATCCCCCTTAAAAGAGATAATTCCTTTGGCAACTTTTTAGGAAATACATCCTCAAATTCCTGCAAAAGAGAAGAAACAACACTTGGAAGAGAATCGGTTAGATTGTTAGTTGAAAGATAAACATCCCTGTACAAAAGTACAAGTACTTGTTGCCTTGCCAACATCACAATTTTCACCTCACTTTTCCTTGCTATTCCACTCTTTTTTTTTCTCGCACTATCATTTGCCTTTTTATTTCCCTCACTCTCGATTTTTCTCTCATTTTCCCTCTCTTTCTTTTTTACTCCTTTTTTTCACTCATTGGCATTTCTCACATTTTGAATTCTTTTGCTATTCTATCTTAGTCCTCACCAGCCTCCCATGGTTTAAGTGGTATTACAATTACTGTCCTTCCATCTTGAATACAGGAGTACTCATTCTTAACTCCATTGTACTTGACTTTTCTATCAAATTGTCAAGGTCTTCCCAAAAGAATGTGTGTTCCTTGCATAGGTACCATGTCACAAAGAACTTCATCTTTATACTTACCAATTGAGAGTGCAACCTTAACTTGTTTAGTCACTTTTACTTCTCCACAATCACTTAACCATTATAGTATGTACGACCTTGGATGCTTCGCAATTTCTAGGCCCAGCTTTCCTACCAACAAAGAACAAGCAACATTAGTGCAACTTCTACTATCAATAGTCAAACTACATACCTTATCACCAATTTCTTTAGAGTTAATGTTGAGTGCTCTTCTAGTAAACAATAGTTCACCCCTCATGGGTACTTCAACATCTAGATCGCTACAATCTTCTAAAGGTGGCATTTCATTATCACTTGAACTAACACTTTCTATATCACCATTTTCCAGAACAATCATAGCTCTTTTACTTAGAAAATTAGAAGCAATATGATCAAAACTTTGACATCTAAAAAATTTAACATCTCGAGACTTAATAGGTGTAGAAGTTTTGGTTTTACCTATAGGGTTATTGATGTGCACCCACAATGGGCCATGGTCAGCCCAGTAGATATTGCCCACTTTGGGATACATGACTGAGCCCAGCCCGACACCACCCCACAAGGATACATGACTGAGTCCAGCCCAACACCACCCTCACGGATTTGTTCCTCGGCGAACCCTCTGAAGAGAGCCTAAGTCCGCAAATGCATCTAATGGGAGAGGGTTACCCCCTCCCTCTCGGGAAAGGTCTGCGTCCTCACGGATGAGAACGTCGCGGACACACCAAACTTGGTTGGCTTTGATACCATATGATGTGGCGTCTACCTCCAGAAAAATTACTATACCATCAGAAGAGGGCAAAGTTGTGGCTTCTACCTCCAGACAAATGAAGGATCACAACAAAAATTACCCAACCCAAGATCTAGAGCTTGCTGTAGTGGTTCATGCGCTTGAAATCTAAAGACACTATTTATATGGAGAAAGATGTGAAATCTATAACGATCATAAGAATCTGAACTACTTCTGGACTCAAAAAGATTTGAATATGAGACAATGAAGATGATTGGAATTGGTCAAGAACTATGACTGCCAAATCATCTACCACCTTGGAAAAGCCAACGTGGTAGTCGACACATTAAGTAGGAGAGTCTTGTCACATGTTTCATCTATGACTTATCCTAAGAAAATTAGTTAAGGAAATACAGAAGTTGTCATGAGCCCGCCCCAAATCCCCTCAGAAACAACACCGTAAATTGGATTCTCTGCACAGAGAACAATCACACAACTCACAACTCACAATGGAAGCTCACCAATCACACACTCATGCGCTCGTATAATTAGGCCACATAAAAATAAAATCCAATCCAAGCAGGAAAGTTGTACACTATTATTTATTTACAAAATTGTATCAAAATTTATTTTACAAACATGGGCTGAATTAAAACTAAATACATCAAAATAAAAACCCAAACTCACACTGTAAGTCTATGCTATGCAAACTCTGATATCCAATAGATCTTTACATTTTTTACCATGAGCTGCTACCACTTGTTCTTGAAAAACATGATAAAGAACCGTAAACTTTTTAAGCTCAGTAAGAATCCTAATCTAAGGATTCAATAAACCATATCAATATCACAACTAATCATATTCTAAGCCCAACATGATTAGTCCTCACATTCATAAGTTCCAACATATAACTTGTGATCAATTCTCATGATCGCACATCCTATAATCTATATTTAATCTAGATCGTTAGATATTCTAATTAATATCTCAACTATGTGATACACCTCTTATATATAAAAAGTGTTTAGTGCATATATATAAATGCTTAGGCCTATGATTTAGATAACCATAGCTTACCTTTCGTAATTTCCATTTGCAATTTCTCTTCATGCACAATTTAATTCCCATACATATTTATGTATACCAAATGCCATAGTCACAAGTCTCATGTGCTATTCCATTTTAAGCACATTAACAATCCATAGATAATTTACTCTTGTTTTCCATTTCCAACTCTAACATGATTTTTTGTTTTATGCTAATCATTCACCATTTTCTATGGTTTATCTATCACCCATACTAGATATCTCTAATGTATCTAATCTCAAGTTATCTAGACATTTACAATGTATATCTATCATAAACTATACCTCAAAAATATGATCCTATATATGAAGGATTTCCTCATTTCTAGACATTTTTAGCTAATATCTATTTCATACTATCTAGACATTTTTACTTAATGTCTTCACAAACTATCTAGACATTTATAATTAATGTCTATCGCAATGATCCCTCTATATGAAGGAATGTCCTCAACATAATGACTATACCAATGCCTAGACTTATGATATAATAGATCATAGTCTAGATACCATAACACTCCATCTAACTACGTCATCCCATGATCCACAATTATGCAATAAATATGAAATGCATATCACAACTCTCTTTTCTCAATGATATAGTGTTACTGTGAATCAGTGCAATGCTCCATTGATTATTAAATGGTCATATTATTTAACAAGTACTGTTTAATTAACATGTACATGAATGTCAACATATTTGTGAATGTCAACATTTATGTGACTATCAACATGAATGATCATACACCATCATATGTAAAGTCGCACACGACCATAAACCCCACCATACTAGCCACTGTCTCCAATAGATGTGCCCATGAATATCAAAACCTTTGGAAGGCTAGGGATTTTCCACCCAATGGGGACCCACTATCACTCTCCTTCTATTTCTCACTTTACATATGTCTCATAATACATAGTCTGACGAGGTATATTGGGTTCCTCTATGACTAATAATATCACCTAGATAATATGTTTTGTACATATAAATACTTTTATGATGCATGATTTGACATCATCTCTATGCATACATTGAATGCATATAATACATACTAATAATGCATATAAAATGAACCATGCAAATTTTGTAATTAAACATATAATAATGGTACATGAAATGGTCTTATACATATATCTAGACATATCTATTTATGTCTCAATCATCTCCTAAAATGGTTTATACAATGGGTAAACAAATGGTTAAAAACTTAAGCAAAATATTCCAAAAATATAGGGTCCATTCGTTCGCTCCCTTAGCCACGATTGTTCGCACTAATGAAATTTCAAGACACATCACGACAAAACATGATTTTTGGCCGACAGCAAAATCCATAGTTTTGAACTCTATGTTCCGGTCAACCATTTTTGGTCATTTGCACCCCTTGAACTTCACGCCCAGTTGACCGCACTTCAACCCCGTTCGACCAAAATTGGTCCAAATTGCCAAAAACTTTCAATTTTCTTCATTTCCCTCATACCAAATCCATTCAAAACCATTCCAAATTACTACTAACTCATCCTAGAATCATCAAATAGATAAATTATTCTATTTAAATCAATTCTTAACCAATATAATGATTACATATCATTACCTTGATATATTTTCATTATTTTTTCAAAATTAAATCATTACATGTCATCAATAACTTCCAAATCATATAATGTGTAGAGACATGCTCTCAATTATTTAATCATCATGTTGCATGCTAATTTCATGCCTTAATTCACCATTACATCCACAATTAATTCAACAACATGATAATTATCCATATTTCACCATGATTAGTGATTCAACTAAACTAATCTCAATATGATTCTTCAGTATTCTCATATTTCTAACATTCAATTCCAACAATTACATATAATCATCACCAGTCATCCCTCTCAATATATATAGCCAATAGTTTAACTACATCAACCAATCTCATTGTTATTCCTCAATCAACCAACTTAACGAATAATATGCTAATTTCATATTTCCATTTAATTACATCTACTTCAATGCTTCTTTAATCAACCAAATTGACCAATATCCATATGTTTATTCAAACATATCAAATATTCACAACCATATCACAAGAAATTCCAATATATCTCCTAATTACATTCCTTCCTTCATGAAAAACTATGAAATAGAGCATAGTTTGTATAAATCACCTAGGTTAAGATTCTTACCTCTTGAAGACCACTTTATTCTTCACTTTCTCCTCTTTATTTTAGGCTCAAAAGATTCCTCTTGGAGAGAGGAACACCTTTCTTGAAGGATGGAGGACCAATTCTTCCTCATTCCCTTTTTTCTTCTTCCTTCTCTCTCTTTTCTCCTCTCTCTTTTTCCTCTTCTTCCCTCTCTAGTTCAGCACGAAATGGCTGAGTTCCTTATCCATTTCTTCACTTTCTAGAGACTTCATGGGGTGAAATAACCACTTTGTCCATTTTGTCTTGTGATTTTTATCATTTTACCTTTAATTCCTTGGAAATTTACCAAAATACCATGGTTAATTATCTTTGACCACTCATAACTTAAAATAATCACTTTATCTTAGTTCTAAGCTAAATCCCATGATTATCATAATTAATCATGATTAATTAACCTTAACCATCAACTAATTACACCTTATTCACACACACTTACTCACTAATCCACAAGTGACACATGTCATAACCCTATTTTTTGTCCAATTTAATTACATGAACACATATTTCAATGTATTAGGATCATTGCTTCTTTTATACACTTCTCTAAATTCCCTCTCTAATGTTCCATTTAAGGACATATCCCAAAATAGTGCAGTTTTGGGCTTATCCCATTTCAAACTTGTATAACTTTTATGGCATACATCCAAATCCCTTTAGTCCAAATCCATACACTTTATTTATGGGTCTACTATATGACCTTAAAATGGTTTGAATTTATAATTACCATAACTTCTTCATTTAGCAACAAACAGTGAATATGCTCATTTATAGCACATTTATCACTTTCATGCAAAAATTCATATATTAATTAGCATACATCCAATTGATCCAATTTCATTATCATTCCATAATCCAAGGTATCTACTATGATACCTATTTTTAGTTTGTAAAAATACATTCAATTGATCAGTCAATTGCTTCTTGAAAGTCATCTCATAACTTATTATCACTTAGTCATGTTTAATCATAGTAAATATGATTATTAGGGTTAATTCTTAATCTAAATCATCACAGAAGTTCAAATTGGAGATTGTATCATCTAACATACTTGAAAGACTATTAAAGATGACACCACAACCAAATTTGCTTGAGAAAATTAAGGATAAACAATGTTGGGATGCTTTCATTATTGAGTTAAGAGATCAATTAGAAGCTGAAAAGGAGTCCAAATTTTCCATGTCAGAAGATGGAATTATCAAATATAAAAAGAGATGTTGTATACCTAATGATCGTGATTTGAAAAAATCATATTGGATGAAGCACATTCAACCTCATATTCAGTACATCTCGGTGCAACCAAAATGTATAGAGATTTGAAGCAGCATTATTGGTGGCATGGGTTGAAATTTGACATAGCCAAATACGTTGAGAGATGTCTCACTTGTCAGCAAGTCAAAAAGGAACATCAACAACTTGTTGGCACGTTACAATCACGAATGGTGTAGTACCTCGATTTTCTATAATGGAATTAAGTAAAGGATAATTGAGAAATTAATTGGGTGTAATAAGATTATGTGGATAATCATTAAAGATTTATTAGGTGGAATTATTAGAAGTGGTTAAGTGAGCTATTTATGGTCATTAAAGTGTTGGATTAACGAAAAGTGAAGAGAGAGAAGAGCAGTGAGTGGCAAAAATAACAATGGTGATTTTGTGTGGATGACGGACATCCATTATATCAGGTGGATGCCCTTCAAGGTGGGATGGATGTCCTTCATGGTGGAAAGGAGGCAGATGCTCTTTGTGAGGGAGGGCATTAGTTATGTAAGTGGTACAACATCGTTTGAGGTTAGGGTGGACATCCCTTATAAGACAACGGACGTCCCTTAGCAAAGGTGGACATTTTATGTATTGGGTACGATGTCGTTTGATGGATGGTGGACGTCCCTGGTCAGTGGAAGATGTCTTATGTTGGGTGAACGACATCGTTTGGACAAAGTGGACGTCCCTTATAGGAAAACGGACGTCCCTTGCTGAAGGTAAGTGTTAAGTATGATAACTGGAATGGTATCGTTTGGATGAAGATGGACGTCCCTTATAGAAAAACGGACGTCCCTCATGGCGAAAGAAGATGGTCATCCATTGGGTTTGACGGACATCCCCGACAGACGAATAAAATGTGAAGGCGACAGACGTCCCTTATGGGAAAACGGACGTCCGTTGCAAGGAACTGACGGATGACTAAAACGTTAAGGCGACAAACATCCCTCACGAGGAATGGACGTCCCTCATGACAAGGCAGTTGACGGTCATTAAAAGTGGAATGACAGACATCTAGAATACTAAGGTGATGGACGTACCTCACAAGGAATGGTCGTCCCTCACGACAAAGAGATTGACGGACGTCTCTTAATGGTTGATGGACATCTAAATGATGAAGAAGGTTGACTTTCCCCCTTAGCAAAACTGGTAAGCAGATGTCCCTGTGAGAGGAATGGAGAAAGATAGGGTATGGCTTGGGACGAGCGTGGCTGTCCGTGGCAGGGAATGGTGCGCCTCTCTAGAGAAAAGGATGGAGAAGAGGGATAAGAGAGAAGAATTGATTTACAGAAGGGGAGGAACCGAGAGAAAGGAGGAAGGGGGTTTTGGTTCTTCTGGTGATTTTGAGAGACAGAAATGGAAAGGGAGACTCATGAAGTTGAGTGGTGACGAAGGACGGGTCGCTAGCGTCTCCTGCAGTGAGTTTCTTGTCTGGTGTTTAATTCGTCTGGAGCTGCGAACAGTGAGCTTTTGGTGAGTGTTGAGCGAGGAAGGGGATGAGCTCACTGTTCTTGGTTCCTCACGGTGTAATACCCCGATAACGTTTTCCCCGTATACGCGATGTAATTAATTTTTGGGATAATTAATATATTACATTGCTTATTGATACTTGTTAAATTATGACATGTATTTATGGGGAAAATATTATGGGATAAAAATTTAGTATGAAAATGTGAGGAAAAGTTGGAATTGACGAATTTGGATGCAGGCGAATGACACTGGGATGAGGAATATCCTCTGAAAATGCATGGAACGTTGTCCTTGCATTTTAGGACAATGCAGGACGGAGCCCTCGCATCCTAATTCATCCCATATCTCTAACTCAACTTTTTGGACGCATGTGGATTAATGCGGATGCATGCAAATGCTGTGATTTTGAATCTGTCCAATTTTTGGATAGTTTCGGACGCATGCAGATGCTTGATTGAGACATCTTCTTTCGTCCGAATGGCAAATTCGGACGAACGTGAAAGAAGGAAAGGATACCCTTCATCCAAAAATGCAATTCTGTCAGGAAGAATGGTGATTTCAGACGCATGCGGATGATGCCAGAATGCACTCCCTCGTCTGAAATCTCCCAAAACTGCGAATAAAATAGGTTTTAAATGGCAAAATGTTGGTCGTTTTGTCATTTAAAAAGCACCCAACCGACAAGGAGATGAAGCCCACACCTAGACCACGCCCTCTCCACGTCACCAAATGCCTCTCCCTCTCCGATTGGTGTACGTGTGTCCCCCTCCAGGTAAGGCTTCATTTTTTAATCATCAAATTAGCCTTCCTCTGCATTCATTTTCTTCCTGCGTGAGAGAGAGCCTCCTACGAGCATCAGAAACCCTTCCTGTAGAAATTGTGCATATTGTGTGAAATCATGAGATAGTGTGACTTCTTTAGTGTGTCACGAGGGTGAAGGTGAAGCTCTATAAGCAGGGATTTTGTTGTTCGTGAGGAATTTCTTCAACAAGGGTAAGGATTGAGTGGCTGTGAAGGCCCTACCCATAAGTAGTGTGCATGCTTTCTATGTTATTTCCTTTGTTGATATACTGCTATTAATTTCCTACAATTTTCTTACTGCAAATACTGATGAAATGCCTAGAGAAGTGATAAACACTTCCGGAATGCTTACTGCTTAAATGATAATCTCAGATGTTAAGCCCTGTAGTTGTAAAGAATGATGAACTAAGACCACAATACGTTATGTTAAGTAGAAACAAGCTATGAGTTACCCCCTTGATAATGATTCTGTTATGTTGAATGTAATTTTATCGTCTTACTTGCTGTAGAAATAGCTTCCATATATGTTAGTGTTAATTTTATCCTGTTGTTATTAGTATCGAAATCTCTGTGATAATTAGAAGCCATAACACCCTTAATTTAAGAATGTTTAATTAACTAGAAT
This sequence comes from Begonia loranthoides, assembly GCA_022433065.1. Classification (NCBI taxonomy): domain Eukaryota; kingdom Viridiplantae; phylum Streptophyta; class Magnoliopsida; order Cucurbitales; family Begoniaceae; genus Begonia; species Begonia loranthoides. The sequence goes on along the minus strand of CM039479.1, from coordinate 8,177,090 downwards.
GATAATTGTAACAACGACCCTTAATTTGAGCATGTTTACTTTGAACGTACATTATCCTTAGTCCACTTGCTTAGAATCAATTTATGTCATTAATGCTTAGCAATTTATCAAGTATGTTTCCACTTAATCGTTACATCCACGTCCATAAGCATGTTGTTTGCTATTACGTTTGTTCTTTGGCCTATATAATATGAAAAGCACGTTAAATTCGCTATCACATTCATTGTTTAATTCACTATTTAAAAGCATGATAATTAGCTGTTATGTTCTCTGTATATTTCTCTTTTAGAAACATGTTAACTTGCCATATTCTTGGACTATTCAAGTAGGGTATTCATATTCACTGTATCAATTCGCTGCTATAATTATCCGTTTAATTAATGTCATTCCTTTATATGCACTGTTCAATTATCGTTACTTTTCTTTATATGCGCTATTCAATTATTATTATCGTTATTTTATACTGTATCGACATGCATCATGATAATAGAAACAAATAGGAAGTACCACCTGTCACGCCCCAAAGGGGACCCGAGACAGAACGGGGAACGATCCGGCCCAAAAAGGAACCAAATCGTCCAACCCTCACTTAAATCCAATAAAAAGCAGTGGAATACTTAAATATTCATGTTACAAATTAGGGCCAAAAATAAAGGTCCAGAAGTGACAATAATGTAATCCAATTTAACAAAGTCTAAAATTTAATAGAAATAACATAAAATATAACTAGGTTACAAACCTCACTAAAATATCTTTAGTCTAAAAATAATTAAAATTAGGGAAACTCCAAATTTTCTCTTGAGATGGCAACGGGGAACTATTGTGATCATTTCCTGAAAAATGTAGTCATATTTGGGGTGAGTCGACAAAACTCAGTAAGGAATTATTTTATTTTCAACTTATATGTCATATGAATTTAACAAACTNAGGACAATCTTCTGTGTACTCACAACAACTTAGGAAGGAGAGAGATCACTAGAGAATCACTGGAGAAGAATGAAGTGGGAATAACTTCCCCTCCAGAGTTGCAGTAGAAATAGGGGAAGTTTCCCCTTCATTCTCGGCCATTCTTCGCAACAGGGAAGATTTGAAACTTTTTAAATTTTTTTTTTTCTCCTTGGACTAGGCCAAAAGGCCAGGTGTTACACCACCTATGGGGTGGTACTCATATGCATTATGTGAGGAAAACGATAAATGAAAAGAAAAGATGGGGAGTTTGGGGACGAACGGGTAGTGCGGATCTAATTAGGTAGACTGGACAGGTCTCCTCCCTAGTCAGGAATGATACCAGCTACCAAAGGTGGTTAGAATCCACTCAGGACTATACCTCCAAATGGGTTCCTCTAATCTCCCGCTCGACGTACAAGTTATGAAAGAAAGAAGGAAAGAACGAAAGTAAAGAAAAGACTGGTTTGGGGTGGTACCCATTTACGAAAGAACTAAAGAGAGGCATAAAGCATACTGCATAACCCCAATTCTTTACTGGGCATTTAGACTCACATATTACTTGTGGTGTAGGTACATGTACGAGAAAACGATGAATAGATCAAGAAGTAGGGATGAAGGATTTGCCCGCACGGGACTCGTGGCTGGCTAGGCTAAAGAAAGTAAAAGAAAGTGTTTTGTAATTCATATGTAATACTTTGTCTAGTGTTTCTTAAATGAGTTATTTACGCTTCCACTATGTTTTGATAAATGATTTCATAACTATAGCTTTCCAATATTTATAACGATTTTCATAACAAGTATAACGAAAGGGTTTTGACAGTTCAGCTTTTTGAAAGAACTCTGATTTAATTAAGAAGGTTTTAATAAAGATTTCAGTTGTTTTATAAAAGTTTTAAATTTAACGCATCTTTAAATTGTATGAAAAAATTGGCTCATCACAAAAGGTCTCAATGTTCACTGGTAAGTGAACCCTCTTCACTTCTTTTATGAATTTAAGTGGAATAATATAGTGAAGGATATGATGGATGAAGAATATGGATATTGTCATTGGTTTGTGAAGAATGCTTCAAATACATGCTCCTTATTGGTTATTGTATGGATGAACTATGATGGATAAATACCCTTGGTTGGTAGATAATGCCCTGTTTATTACTACTTTGTTGCCTATGAGGATATTGTTAGGAGAAACAGATTTATGTAATTGTTATTGTGTTGGATTTAGCTTTGTTGTTTGTTTGATAAGTTAATACCTCTGTTGATGGTTTTCACGTTGGGTGCATGTTCTGATTGATACACTGTTATCTAGATTGGATATTAATATTGGGATTAGGATTAACCGAAGTTATATTAATGAAGCGGTTTCATGTAGGAAACTCTAGTAAGTGATGTATAAGAATTAAGGATAGGAAAGACGTTGAGATTAATAAGTTTATTAATTGTGTAGATTAATGATTAAACGTTATTAAATTGTGAAGGTACTAAAGAAGGAAGGAAAAGGATAACGAATAAATTTTAAGCGCTTTAAAGGAAAATGAGGTAAGTGATATACATGTGTTTTGGTCTTTGGGGCCTGCATCGCAAGAATAGGATATGCATGTTTCATTGTTTACTGCTTTATGCTTATGTTTACAGTTTTAATAGCATCTCTACTATTTTAATAGCACGTCTACAGCTTTACGAGCATGTCTATTTTATTGCAAGCATGTCTACAGTATTAATAGCATGTCTACTATTTTATGAAACATGATCTATGAATTGTATGTTGGTTGCGCTATTAGATTCCTTTAGTTATACGTTAGAAATTGTATGTATTCATGAGCGAACGAAAAGAAGTACAAACAAACAGGAAACAAAGTACAAAGGAACGATTAAGAAAGATAAAAGAAAAGGGGTGTGTAGTCTAGTAGCTCAGCTCGGCACATAACCCAATGAAAGAAAAAGATAAAGGTTTATGTGGTCCGGTAGCTTAGCCCAACACATGAACAAAAGAAAGAAAAAGATAAAGGTTTATGTGGTCCGGTAACTTAGCCCGACACATGAACAAAAGAAAGGAAAAGATAAAGGTTTCTGTAGTCCAGTAGCTTAACCCGGCACATGAACAAAAGAGAAACGAAAAGATAAAGGTTTGTGTGGTCAGGTAGCTTTGCCTCGCACATGGGCAAAAGATAAAGAAAATATAAATGTTTTTGTGGTCCAATAGCTTAGCTCGACACATGAGCAAAAGATAAAAATAAATAAATAAATGTTTTTGTGGTCTGCTAGCTTAGCTCGGCACTGGAAAGAAAGAAAAGAAAAGAAAAGAATAGCAAAGAAAAGAATATGAAAAGAGAAACAAATACGGATATGGAAACAGAAAACAGATACGAAAATGGTACGAGCACAGAAATCGAAACAGAAACGAGAACATAAACAAAAATGGAAATGGAAATAAAAACAAGTTTCTAGAATGGAAACGGATACAGATATGGATGCAGATACAGATATAGAAATAGACATGAGAATGGATACAAAAATACGTACGATCACGGATACCGCAATGGATATAGAAATAGGAACAAAAATAGAAATAGAAAGAAAATACGTAAGCGAGAAAAGATAAACGATAAAAGAAAGAAAACGAAAAAAGAAACTACATATATTTTATAATGGCACAACATGTACATCTAGCATATTAGGTATTATCACTTACTGAGCATTAGGATCATAGTTTATGACTTGCGATCTAGGTACAAACATGATAGGAAATGACGAACAGATTAAGGAGCAGCTGATGAAGGATTTGCACGGGCGAGTCTTGTGGCTGGCTAAGCTAATGGATTAAAGAGAAGTTTTTTGTAAAATTAATGTAAACAGTATATTTATCTAAATGAATCGTTTATGCTTCCTCTACGTTTTAAGAAAAAGGATTTCATAATTACAATCTTCTGTTGTCTATAACGATTTTAGTAGCGAGTTAAAGTAAAAGGGATTCTAACGGTTTAGTTTTAAGAAAGAACTCTATTTTTAATTTAAAAAGTTTTAAAGAAAGACTTTCGCCAATATTTTATAAAATTTTTAAATTTAACGTGATTTTTGAAGTAAGAAAAGCAGGGTCGTTACAAATGGTATCTAAATGAAAATGAGAGTATATATGTGGCAGCCTGCCTTGTGAAGGTCAGGATGACCCATGTGAGAGTCCAGCCTATATTAGTGGGGATGCACAATCTCACATCGCTTGAGAGAGTGAAAAATGCATTGTTTATAAGTAAAGTTCTTCTCCCTACCTAGTAGTACAATGCATTTTGGGCTAACCCCAAGAATAAAATTGTGTTGGCTTTGTCCCAAAGTAAATAATATTGTACTGGGACCTTGGGGGACATTACAATATAACTATGGATTTTATGGTGGGACTTCCAAAAACCATTGAAGGACATAACTCTATTTGGGTTATCATTAATTGACTAACCAAATTGGCATATTTTCTCCTCGTAAGGACCAAGTATGCTATGGATCAGTATGCACATCTATATATCGAGGAAATCATTATATTACATGGTACGCTAGTCTGTATGGTGTCAGATCAAGATACGTTTTTCACTTTGAAGTTTTGGAAGAGTATACAGAAAGCAATGGGTACTTAGTTAAATTTCAATTCAACATTTCATCCTCAGACAGATGGATAGTCTAAAATAATGATTCAAACCTTGGAGGATATGTTGAGGGCTTGTGCTATTGATTTCCATAGCAAATGGAGTAAAAATCTATCATAAATGGAGTTTGTATATAATAATGTTAACAAACTTCGATTGGAATGACACCTTATGAAGCACTTTATGGTAGAAAGTGCAGATCTCTAATACATTGGGACAAAGTTGGAGATTGAATACTTGTTGGGCCAGATATTCTAAGACAAACTATTGAGATAGTTGCTTTAATTTGAAAATGGATACTAATGGCTCAAAGTAGACAAAAATGCTATGTCAATCAAAGAAGGAGAAATTAGAGTTTGTGGTAGGAGATAAGGTATTTCTGAATATTTCTCCAATGAGATGTATGATGCGGTTTGGTAAGAAAGGCAAGTTATGCCCAAGATTTGTAGGCCCATTTGCAATTACGGAAAGAGTTGGAAAAGTTTCATATCAGTTGAACCCACCTGAATCACTCAAACATATGCACAACGTGTTTCACCCTCGACGTTAAAAAGGTACGTTTAAGATCCCTTGCATATTCTACCTATAAGATCCCTCGACTTTGTGATTAACCCTAACTTGTCATATGAAGGAGGGCTGATTCAAATTCTAGATTCAGAAGAAAAAGAATTAAGAAATAAGAAGGTTTCACGTGTAAGAGTACTATGGAGAAATCAGAGCGTAGAGGAAGCTACCTGAGAAAGAGAAGACGAAATGAGAAAGGTCTAACTAGAATTATTCAAGTAACAATTGAAATTTCAAGGACAAAATTTCTTTTAAGGAGGTGGGATTATAACATACCAATTTCAATTCCCAAATTATGCAGTCAATCACATCTTTTCCATTTAGAAAACAATCAAACACTAATAAGTGAAATCATCTCCAATTTCCTGATTTAGGGAAATTAATCAACCCAAATCAAGGGATTTTTCCTTTCTCCAGTGTAATGACCCAGATTTTTCATACAATTAAAAATGTGCTAAATTTTTAAGAAAAATATGTCAGAGTGCACCTAATCCAGACCGCTATCAACTGTTCATAAAAACTCGTTATAAAAATCCTTTATTTAATAAAATATGCGGAAGCATTAAAATTATTTATTTTAAAACATTATGGAAACGAAAAGGTTTTAATGAAATAAACAAACCATACAATTATATAATTTAGAACACCTTTTTGGAAAGAAACTTAACAAATTTACAATTTCCACTTTTCGTAGCCTGGCCACCACAAGCTCAGCTCGTGTAACTTCTTCATCAACTGTTTTATGTTATCTTCATCATTCTTCTCGTCATTCACGTATACCTACACCACAGGTAACTGTAAGTCTAAAAAGACTTAGTAAGGAAAAGGAGAAAATGCATATGCATGCCTCTCTTTAGTTTAGTTGGAATGGGTTCGCCCCAAACCAATCCTTTCATTACATTTCATTCATTCGTTCATTCATAACTCATACATAGAGCTGGAAGTTGAAGGAACACGTACTAGATGGAATAGTTGACCGATCTCTAACCTTAGGTAGGTTAGATCAGGGCTACCCATCCGCCCAACAAGCCCCCATCATCATTATCATTATCATCATCATCATTCGTTCATTTCATTTAACATTTTCCTCACTCATGCCTGTGAGTACCACCTGAGGGCACTCCTTACTTGTTTCTATTAACATGATGCATGTTGACATAATATATAAAAGAATTGATAATCAAACAATATAAGAAGCAAACAACGAATGGCAAGAATATCAATAATTGAGATCAACGAATAGTAAGGATAACATGAATAGTGCGCAACAAATGACAATAATAACATTAATTAAAAACAGACACGGAAATGAATCGAAGGTAACATATAATATGTTTGATTCTACCGAACATAACAATCAATATATGGCAAGATGAACAATTAATAATATGCGAATTACCTAAGTGAAATGAACATGCTTAATGATAATATGAAAGCTTAGGCATATAATCAATAATTAAACAGAAACATGCTTGGAAGTTTTCTAATAGAAACATGATTAACAACGTGCTTTCTTACTAAGCAATTAAACATTCTTGAATTGATTAATTATACTAAACATGCTCATGTAATTATTATCCTAAATAATCTGTAAATGTTTGATTGTTTAGCATTAACGTCTAAGTAAAGGGAACTACAATTCCTAGCCAGAACCAAGAAAGGCAATAAACACTACAAAGAATGTATAGCAATTAAAAACAGTTCACAAAATAGAATTCCTAATTTATGCATTCATAACTCATTCGTACTCGTCCTATCGTCCTATCACTTTCCATTCATCATTCGTTTCATTCCTAAACATCTCAATTAAACAATTGTAGTAAGAAAATCTATAGGAAATTAAACAACACAACAAGAAATCACAACTAAGAGAATACACTACACATCAAGGAAAAGTAATACAATTCATAGAATACTTGTGGTGTAGGGCCTCCACATGACCATGACACACCCAATTCCTTATCTCAAAACTCTATCGTGTCATCGTACTTAATTGTTGTCCTTCTTCTCTTTTTAATACCTTCACAATTAAAACATCTATCAATAACAATTATGATCTATAACTTTCATATTCTAACTTATATAATAATCCTAAGAACTTCTTTAATACTTAACGGAACCTAACCTATCACAACCAAGTTCAACATATTTGTACTCGATGCAATAACCAACCGAATGTATCTTATTATTTTTCATCCGAACATCATATTAACATCTAATTAGATAACTCAGTAATGCACATCACATAACCGAATAGTGGTACATAATCTCTTCACAGTTAACAACCATTTACAGGTTATTAGCCCACTTATCAACTCAACCAGAACCAACAGACAGATAATTGTACCCAACAGTCAACACCAACAACCAATTCTTGGAACGTAAATCCAATCCTCTAATGTTGACAATAATAGGATACAAGTCGAGTAATAAGAAACATGGAGTATTTTAAAACAATGTAGGCAATATCCAGAGGCACCAAACTAATACAAAATAGCAGTGTATTTTCATGCTTCACAACTGAACATTAATCAGATTCATCAGTGAAGAGCATAACCAAATTACATGCCTACAATTACAGAGTATACCTTCGACAGTGGCAGTGAACAGACCGTGAGCATGACAAGGCAAGTCATCAAAATTTTCCATCAACAACAGTAACAAATAGAGGCTAATTTATCAGTATTCTTCCCAAACAGAAATCAGAAACACATTACTGAAATCTAAACAGAACCAGGTATTTGGCTTTACCCCTCAAAATCAGGAGATAGAGGGAGACGGTCCTCAGATTGGAGCTTCCTTGTCGCTCACGCTTGGAGTGCTCGGACAAGGCTGAAATTCCAGCTCAGAGGGTTGCTGGACGAAGTGCACGAATGCTGAAATCGTCCGTCTTTGCCAACCTGACCTTTGACCCACGACGACCGTCCAATTTGTGCCCTAGTCGATGCTCGCTTCATCGACTGCCAGTCACCATTCACCCACACGCAGGACAGCATCAACACCAAGCACCTGAGCTCGCCGGATGCTGGGCGCATCGTCGCCGATCGCCTCTTCTTTCCCTCGACTCGTTCATCCTCTCGGCCAAATTGTCTCTCGCCTCTAGTCTGTCTTTCTCCTTTCTCTCTATTTCTTTTCTCGCCTCCCTTCTGAAGAAATCGACTGAAGCCAAAATCAAAACTAATTCCCCTCTTCTCCCTTGACTTCGCCCCCTCACTCCCTCTTCTCTCATTCCTCTTCTGAAATCGCGAAATGGCCGGAGGAAATTTCTCTCCCCATTAACAAATGACTCAAATCAGACCAAACAGCAGTGAACTGGTTCAGCTCTCTTTCCTCTCTTCACTTAATTTCTCTTTTAATACCCCCATTTTAATTTTAATTAGTTTATATTAACAATATATTTAAATGTTAAATATTCTCATCGATTATTAACCAACTCATTTCAAACTCTCAACTTAATTTAAATATTGTTTAAAGATTATTAGAGATCCAATTTAAATTTCTTAATTCTATTTCATAAATTGATTTCTATCAATTAAATCCCCAAATTATACTCTAATTATACTTATTAAATTCTAATAAAATTCAGGAAGTTACATCCAGCCTAATAAATATTATCACCCTCAAATCAAGAAAGTTTTCCTAAACTAACAATGAACCTAGCCTCAATTTGAGGCTAATTTGCAATCCTTCAAAAAAAGAAAGAATGGCAGACCTTCCCTTATAAAGGAGATTGATCGGTGAATGAGGAATTCACCTCAACCTCATTGCATATCTCCATAGCTCTGTAGAGTTCATGAGTATCCAATTTTCTTTGGAATTCTTCCTACCCTCTAACTTCTTTGACCACTGCAAAATCACCAATCTACAACAAAGCATCATCTTTGCCTAGACGATCAATCGACCTATCAGCCGAGCAGTTGTGGTCGTTTGAAGGTTTCACTAAGACCGAAACCCTCACCCTCACTTAGACAAACCCTTACTCGACAATGAACCCTCATTCCCTTCAACGATGAAGCAGAAAAACGGAGCTTTCTCATCACAGCGAAGAAGAAGAACAATAGAGGAGAAGAAGAAAAGTTAGGGTTCAGATCCTTAAGTTGAACCAAACTGGTCAGGTCTAGCCAAACCAAACTAGTCCAACCAAACCTAAACTGATTCAATCAAACAAAACCAAGTCCATATTCGATCCAATTTCTCTTGAACTATACTCAATCTGAATTCAACTTTGATCCATTTAAAATTTTACTAGTAAGGATTTTCTGCACAAATTCTTTAAGGATTTTTTAGAATTTAAGGAGGATTTTGATCACAAAATTCATTTAGGCAGGAAAGGTTATTGTCAGAATTTCGCAAAACCTTATACTCTCGGAATTCATGTAAGTAAAACACAAGTTTTTCAACGTTTTGAGCATAGGCCCTACATAACAAGTCGTGTATTATTTTCTTTATATTTATTTTATTATTTAATTCTGATATTTTATTTGAACACACATGGTTAGGCATTCAAATAAGAAACTACAAAGATAAAATTTGTAGAACATAGTGTATGCGAGTATGAATGCATTAATGTGATGGAATTGACAGAAAACATTATATGAGATGGTTGATGAAACCTTATGAGGGTAAGAAACTGTTGGTTTTCTAAATGCCAGAACACATGGTAATTATGGGATGGCTAATGAAAGCCTGAACGCATGGTAGAGTTGGAAAACGAGTTCAAACTAGTATGTAACTTTAAATATGGAAATTTTGTAATACATGGAATTAATTCACATAGTCATTACCCAAAACAACCAAGTTAAATCATAAGTCTATAAATTTAATGGAAGTAAAATTAAGACCCAAAATAATTATCTGAATATAAGGTCCAACCTCCCAAGAACTCTCGAAAGGGAATACTAAAATAAATAAAAGTCTCACTTAGCTCACTCATGTGTCACCAACTGGTGATCCTCCAAACTAAGGCCTAAAAGAGGGAAGTTATTTAGGGTGAGTCGACTAAACTCAATAAGGATAGAGTTTTACGTTCAACAACAAAATTATTTTTAAAGTGGAGAGCATGTGACGTAGAAAACATTTGCATAAAAACTTATTTACAAATTAAGCAGTCGGGAAAACATTAAAAACACTCCACTATAGTGTGGGTCATACAGAAAATAGGTCCTACTGTCTAATATGAAAAGCCTAGTGAAAATGGAGTCACTCACGGACTCTGGGCACACCATGTCATAGACGTATATAGAAACAACGATACTTGGCAATCGCTATAACCACAAAAATAAGACCATGATCCGATTTAGGGTTTTGCGCCCAAGGACACATCACAATCAACTGTCTCATTACTTTAGTTAAACAAACAAGCACATCCTTCAATGGTCAAATGTTCGTATAGAAAACAGGACCCCTTCACAAGTTGATCAACTTGGTTCACTCTACCAAAATGATCAATAAAGTAATATACATGGTCAAATAAAATATATCCAGTGAAAAATACATAATACTACAAAAAATCGACGGCCATAAAGTGGACACGTCATTTTATAAGTGATCACATCTAAGATAAAACTTTATAAAAACAATGTGATGCCAAACATAAAAATAAATATCTACCTCACAATAACCTACCAACAGCTAAAGCCCCCGCCAATCTCATAAGTCCAACAATATGTGTCAAGTCTAAATTTAAGTCTCGGAATCTATGAATAACAATGTCATAAAATTAACATTGAAAATCCTCACTTTAAGTTGAAGATAATGACTCAAGAATGATTGAGTCTAAATCCCAAAACGGTGTCAAAACGGGCTCTGAAACTAGCCTAAAATATTTGGGTTTAAAGTCCAAATCATGATCAAAATGGGGTCTGAGCCATGGCTTAGCTTGGCTGAGGGGCAAGTTCATGGCCCAACGTCATCTTCCTTGATGCTTGCCACACAAAATTGATAGATTTCTCATGTTTCTCGATAAATTTGAGATCCAGATAAATTCTCAACATTTTGGATCACAACATAGCATAATGTTAATCCATTAATCAACAATTCTAAACTTCAATTCAATTTTTTCTTAGAATCAATATTCAAATAATCAAATGGAAACATAAATTCCAAAAAATGATGACCATATGCAAAGGTTCGGCTTTTAACTTCAGAGGACGTCTAATTCTAGAAAATTTTTTAGTCTCAATTCAAATTGATCAAACCTATTTGAAAGAGTGAAAAAAACATTGGTTGAATTGATTGATCAAAACTTCAATTCTTCTCTAAAAGTTTTTATCACTATAAATAAAATTTTTCACTAACCTCAAATTCCACACACCTTCAAACGCTGAGCAAATCTCCCACATGCGCCACAAAAGTTTCTCAATTAGAGTTTTTTTCCCAAACTTTAGAATGGTGTACCCACAAGGAATGGTCTAAGGGTAAAATAAAGGGAGGTGTCATTATTGGTAACTGTCAATTAATTGATAATTAACAAATGAATCAATTATTATTATTATTATTTTCAAAGATATTACGTACCATATATAAATGGCAGACGGTGCATTCCCAAAATTTAAGACAACTTCAAATGTTCCACCGAATAACTGTTAGTATTTCACAACCATTTCTGATTTGATTTCTCAAATAGTTTCTCTTTCGCTATGATTCTTTCACTGAACTCGAACCTAAAGAATCTCACTGTAGCGTAAAACTTTAATCTCACAGAGATAACATCCTCTTGGATAGGCACATCAGTCCAAGAGATAACATGGGGTGAGTCAGAAATATACATCCTTAGCATAGAAATGTGAAATAAGTTATGGACATAGCTTAATTGAGGTGGTAAATGTAACTAATAAGCCACTGAACCAACTTGCTCAATAATTCAAAAATAAATCTAGGAATTAACTTTGCCCTTTACACCTAAACGACATATACCATAGCGGGGTTGAACTTTTAAAAATACAAAGTCATCTACTTAATCTCCATCTCTCTCCCTAGAAGGTAAGCATAACTTTTATGTTGACTTTGAACTGTTCTCAATCTCTCCTTAATCATTCAAACCTTCCCTGCTTATTACAGTATATGGTCTCATATAGCGAAATATTAACACAAAACAAGGATCTATCGTTATTAACAAATTCAACTAATTGCATGTGATTTATCCAACAATCACTAAAGTTCAAAATATACGATCTTAACATATTCTTGAGAATTCAAACAGTACATTCATGCTAAACATTCATCTGAGAGAGATGCATCGTATTCATATTTAATTTAGAGTCCAACACTGCCAATATAGTTATCTAGAACTGAGTCATAAATCCAAACACCTAACAATTACCATATTTGTTAAAACACAAGTACACAAAGGATATTTCCATATATCAAGTTTACTCAACTTAAACAAAGATCGATCCATTCTCAACTAGACAATTTGTGCAAGTTAGTCAACCAAATCAGCACTTGCAACACTTCTTTTGATAAATCTCAAATTTTCTTATAATTTTTTTAATACCATCAATTAAAACATGTCTTTAATTAAATAATCATAAATCAACTATTAAATATGTCTTTTCATTAATGCAGTGGAAATCATGTATTTCACGCAATAAATACAACTAAAGACTTAACCGTGAAAACTCATCAGTCTATTTAATAAATAAATACTCAAGCCAACACAAAAATTTTCTTAAAACATTTCCCATTATAAAATACATCTAGAAATGTTTCATAAAACCATGAAGAATTTACTTTCACTTTATACATATTTTATTTCTTTCAAAATCTCTTCCTTTTTAAAACCACATACATAAGATCTAAAGTCTCAACAACATAGAGTGCTCAGCATGTGCATGCGCATCAACCTACTTCATCATCATGAAATTCATCATAAATTTCCTCTCCTACAATACAATGTTCACCTATAAGTCTAAGACTTGGTAAGTATTGCATGAGATCATGAACATATGAATGCACATGTTGTTTATAAAAAACATTTACTAGTTGTCTTTCATTCTTCTTTGTTCATTCCATTCATTGATTCATTACCATTATGATTCGAGACCAAGTTAAATCATTGGGGAACAAGTCCACCAAAGTTACATTGCGGGATGCACCCATCAAAGCTACATTGGTGGGATTAAACTCGCAAAGCTACACGAATACCGAATCACCAAAGCTACTTTCATTTCCATTGTTTCATTCGTTCAATCTCTCTTTACTATTGGGATTCAGCACTAAGCTAAATCATTGGGCAACAAGTCCACCAAAGCTACATTAGGATACAAACCCACCAAAGACACATTGGGGGGATTAAACCCCCAAAACTACATGGATACCAAATCGCAAAAGCTAATTTTGCTTTCTTCATTTCATTTGTTAATTATTTCTTTGATAAACATATGCATGAAAAATCCTTTTTCGGTTCTTTCTTATAACACATCTTTCGTAATGCATGGAACATGTTCATGAATATACAATGACACCCATCAAAATCCTCACTATTCATTTCATAATAAACTTCACATTTCATCATCACAATATCACAATAGCATAAAACAGATCCTCGAAGCATCAGCACAATATCACAAATAGCATACACAGATCCTCTAGTAAATATCTCAACCCAGCCAATAGGTACACTATCTACATTATCCTCATCATAAAACATAAAACATATCCTCAAACAGCGTATATCATCATCATCATTTTCATTAACACAGCCTATAAAATCGTAAATTTTTGGATTTTATATTTTTTCTAAATAAAATTTTTTGCTTTAAACCAAGTCAAATTTTTTTATGTTGACTAGGTCATTGGCACGTGTCATGGGCCTTCTGTAATGACTCGGATTTTCTTAAATCCTTTAAAATGCGTGAAAATTGAAACTTCTCTTTGAAACCAGTCAGAGCGCTCCTGAAACCGGACCGCTACCAACCATTCATAAACTTGATATAAAAACCCCATTAATGGATCTATGCCGAAGTGTTATAATAAAACCATTGATATAAAACGTTGCGGAGGCGTAATTTAAATCATTTAAGGAAGAATTATCAAACAATTGAAATACTGCTTTTAATAACTAAAACTCCATTTGGAAAACTTGATTTAATTACAAATTAGAAAACTTAACATAAGTAAAACTATTTCTCGATTACCCTCTTTATACCTGGCCAACCACGACATCCCTCGAGCATGCAAATCCATCATCCCCGCTTTTTATTGTTTGTTCTTCTTTTCTTTTCGCTAGTTTTCTCTACTCCTAGTCTGTGCATTGGTTTTGTGTACAATACCTACACCTACACCACAAGCAAGACGTGAGCCTAATGGCTCAGTAAGGAAAAGGGTTATGCAATTATGAAATGCCTCTCTTTAGTCTTTTTCGTTAAGCCATTCGTTAAATTATTAGTTTATATTAGCCATTCGTTCTTTTGTTGGGGTAGCCTCTTGGGTGCATATTACTGCCAGACTAAAACTAACCTCCTTGGGGCACACTACTGCCAAGCTAGTTACTAGTCTCTTGGGAGAAAATTAGTTGCCATGCTATACTAGCCTCCTGGGAGCAACTAGCTGCCAGACTAGACCCATCGTCCTATTATTCTACCATTCATTCTCACATTTTCCTCACTTATGCATGCGTCTTATTCTTTTCATTAACATGATGCGTGAACATACATTCTCAACCTATCGTGATGCATGATGACATGAAATAACATTCATAATAATTGAAGTGTGCGTAAGTAATTGAAAGCAACTGAAATTGAAAGCGCATATAAAAGAAAGTAATTGAAAGCACCCAACGACTATAATTAAAGTACATAGCAGGGAACAATTATAAAAACAATGAACATTATAGGAAATAAGTAATGAATCATTAAACAATACGGAAATCAAGTACAACATGCTTGGAACGTACAAAACATAACAAGAAGAAAACCGAAGTAGGAACATGCTATCGATTTCCATGCTGGTTATCCTAGTAAATTTTTTAGTCCATTTACATGCTTCCTACATTCAGTATTCTAGGTGATTATTTTGATTAATTATCCTAGTGAGTTACATGCTCAAGGAAAGATTTCAATTATACTTCTAATTAGTTTAGTTGTTCTAATGGGTTAACATGCGTCTAGTTAACTAATTATTTTAATTAATTAACATACTCAAGTCTAGTTGGACATTTATTGTTAACATGCTTATGTTATTCTAATCAATTACGTTCTCATGGGAGATTTTGTTGGTCATTCTAATTAGTTATCCTAATGAATTGACATGCTCAATTCATTAGTTAGATATCCTACTTAGAGTTAGAAGTCCACATGCTCAGAGTTTAGTAAATTATAATTTACCATTATACCAAGAAGACAATAACAAAGAAAATATGAAACATATAAGCACAAGGCGAAATGAACACTCAAGTGTGCTAATTATTCTAGTTATTAATATGCTCTAATTAATCATGCTTATAAGTCTAGCAAATCAAACATGCTTAAGTAAGTGAACATGCTAATGGTTTGAATATGCTAATTACATGCTACTTAGTTACCCTAATTAATCGCATACTCATCCTAATTAATTACATATTTAGATTTCATTGGATTACATGCTTAGTTAATTTCATGCTCAGATGGTTAGTTAATTACTCTAATTAATTGACATGCATCCAAAAATAATCAAATGAATTAAACATGCTCGAGTGGTTATTTTCCGACTAGTTAATCGATTAGTTGTTGACTAACATGCTTATTAATTTAACATGGATACCAAACAAAGGAGATGACAACAGAACCAATGGCAGAACAATGAAGGAATTATGGCACAAATAAATAACAGTAAGTAAAGTAGACAGTAAGCATTCATCCTTTCATGCATTAATCATTCATCACCCTTTTAACATTCATCATTTCTTTATCACGCAAGGCATTTGTATCACGTAACAGACAATAAAACTGAGCACAACAACAAAAGAGAAATATCACAGAGCTTAACCAAAATTTACAGAATACACTTCACAAGCTAATCAACAAAAGAACATCCAAGGAAATCATCCAGGAAATGTAACAGAAATCATTATCATCTCCCAAACAACTACTCAACAACTAGCAGCAAGTATTTTAAGACAAACAACATACTTAACAACTAGCAGTAAACACTTTAAGAACACTAACACTAAACTCACGCACACACTTGTGGTGTAGGGCCTCCAAATGGCCAAGATAGCCCTAGTCCTTACCTAAAGTGATGAACTACAAACACAGGGATAGGTGCACTCCTCTCCACGTCCAGCAGCAACTCAAGGATGACAGGGAGCGGCACTCAGCAGCTCACTCTCTTCCAGCTCACTCACGTAGCTCACCTCACTCACCTTCACATCCACTTACTTAGCACAATACTCAACTCACCACAATACACTCACTCTCCTTCACTCTCACAGTCACTCTCCTTCTCTCTGGAACTCACTTCGTACGCAAAAAGGGGGAGAGGAAAGCTGAAGACTGAATGAGGGAAGGGGAGGAAGATATTACCTGGGTGGAGGGACACCATGAATGCCTAAGGGGGCAGAGGAGGTCGGTGCCTAGCTGCAGGGGTCGAGTCGATTGAGAGAAAATCGGGCTACTCTACCATTTTCTTCGATTTCCATCATTTTCTTCTTATTTTATTCGTAGGTTCTGGGTTATTTCGGACGAGTGTGGACGTATAGGTCTCGTCTACATTCGTCCGCAAGGCTAATATAACTCAGGCAAAAATGAGAATTTGGACAAGAGAAAGAATCCCCATCCTGTCTGTACCGTCTGCAACCGAGGTTCAGACACCATATCGCGTCCACACGTGGCTTTCTCATGTCGTCTGAAAGTGTCCTAAAATCGGACAGAGGCAAATCAGACGAGGCCTCAACTCGTCCACAGTCGTGAGCCATAGTCCGAAAATCCCCAGTATGGTACAGAGTCGATGCGGACGAAGCATCTTGCGTCCGCATCATCCGGGACCTCGTCCGCAACACTACTCAGGACGCCAAATCACATCCTGAGTCTCATCCCAACCCTTCTTCGCGTGTGCAACACATTTGCGGATGACACATCTCGTCTGCAGTGCCTTTCGGACTAGTCTGAAATGATGACTTAGGCAGGGACGACTTTGGGACGTGGAACAGCGTCTGCGAGAGTCGTCCCCAAGCTAAGGGCGACTTGCAATGCTCTTGCAGACGACACTTCTCGTCCGCAAGGTCGTCCTCAAGCATCCGAAAGTCGACTTCCAGACACTTTAGGACGAAAAATCCCATTCTCGACCAGTCCCAAACGTCGGTGACGCAACGCAATGCACTTCCGGACGACATAACATGTCCACAGTGTCATCCGTAGGCGTCCGAAAACACCCCGAACAGCCTTTCTCACATTTTTCCCACTTAACTCCTATCCCATAACATCTTCCCCATAAATACACGTCACAATTAACGCGTAAAAATACAAAATGTAATATCCTCATACTCCCAACACTTCAATTACATCATGTATACGGGAAAAACATAACAAAATTACTTCTCTACTTAATGCCCTAGAACGTTCTCAGTAATACCCCGATAATTATCTAACTTAAAAATATCAAGGTGTTACACCATCTGCCACATGTGAAAGGGGTCCAATCAATGGTTAACCGTGCGTTTTGTGTTTCCCTGTGGCCCAAAGCAGCGAAATTATTTGTTTAGTAAATGATATATCACGAATCCCCTCCAATCATTATCAAGCAAGAAGATTTTCTTACGATAATTAGTGTTTCTTTTGTAGGTGATCGAAGAGAAAAATATATCCAAGATATGAAATAGACCTATTTAACTTCCAAATATCTTATGGATCTCTTCAAAATGAAGTTTAAGTTGAAGATCAAGCACAGGTTTAGAAGACTTATGGAAAAATGCAAAATCCTTTATTTGACCTTTGAGGACTATTTGGTAGATTCGACGACCTTAAATATTTTATATCAAAAAATAATCTTCATAAAAATTGTAGTTGTTGTCTCAAGATTTCTAGAATGGGGTGTTTTGTTTCATTTAGAGTTCATTTGCTATGCCAAAAAATTCACAAACAAAGAGCTACGTTTTTGTTTAAGAGACTCAATTTCAATTACTTGGATTAGAAGTTCAAATCAATATGAAGACCAACCTATGATGTGGCACAAGGAATTCTTACAAGATCTTAATCAAAGAAGCTTGCAAATTATTATCCGGTTTTTTATTATTCAAATTCAAAGATTCAAGATGAAAGCACACGATCAAGAGATACCAAAATATGTGCTTACTTAGCAAATTGATGAGGAATCCACCAAAGAGGAGGAAGGGCCACGAATTTGAATTCATTCAAATTATAATGAATTTCAAATTAATTTTATCGTTAGTTGGTTGATCTTTAAGATATTTTAAAGTTTTCCTACATAGTTCAAATTCATGTTATTTCAAATTTCAAATAGATAGATAAGGATTGGTTAGGGATAACAATAAGTCAATCCTATTCCTAATAGAATTGCTTTCATAGTGGGCTATTTAAACCCCACCAAGACTCAATGGAAATTAGTTTTTGATTAATTAAAACCCTTTTCTTAGACGTGGTTATTCTCTTTCTTTTGAATTGTTGATAATCCTTTTGATTGAAACTCTAGAGTTCAAGTGTTGTGAGAATTACTTGAGTTTTTTATTTCTTGCAATCTTCTAGCCAATTTCGATAGGTGAACATGATCGAAAATTGTAATCAAACTCTCTTTTCTTGTTGATGAGAATTCCCTTTTTGATTGATCAATGAGGAGTTCTTTGGTGGAATAGAAAAGTTATAAATTTAGCAACTTTTCCCCAAACCAACTGGTCGATCAACTATTCCCAACAGGTCATTTAAATCTTCCAGAGGCGATGAATTTTTGAAACTATGAGTTTTTTGGTCAACCACCCTTCAGTCACTAGTTGACCACACAGATCCAAGCATCCTTAAAAAGGTATCCCATTTTCGCATCATTTGGTATCAGAGCTTCCGTTCTCATGTCATTTGGTATCAAAGCCTATTTTGACCCTATCAACATCTTATTTGTGTGTTCTTATCCATTCTACATTGTGACAAGAGGCTACAATTATGTTATGGATTACATGATGAAAGAAAATTTCCAAGCTTCAATTACTATTTTTACTTGGTTAGAATGGTCACAAAATTACATAGGATGGGAAGAAGAAGCCGAAGAAATTTTTCGAAGTTCTTATTTCTGAGAGAAGACCCTAGTGAGACTTATTTCTTCATGGATCTGAGGACAAGCTTCAATGTGGTGGAGCAAATTGATTATTAAACAAAGAAGAGATGGAGAAGAAGACATCAACACTTGGGGCTTAATGAAAAGATATTTGAGAAGAAAATATGCTTTGGGCTTATCAATCATTCTCATCCTCACCACCACTCACAAGGTATGAGATGAGATTTCCCAATAGTCAACAAGCTCAACTCATTAAAATAAATGCCTCATTGGAAGAGATAGTTCAACAAATTGATAACTTGAAATCAAACCTTGCACGCGCTCCACCATTGTATGTGTAAGACCATGTTGAGGTATTAGAAAAAGCCCTAGGGGTGGAGGAACACTTTGAAGATGCTATATTACCACAAGAAGGGCCATTGTTATCTTTCGATTCCCAGAGCATGAAAGAAGAATTTTATGAAGAAAGAGTCTCCGAAAGTACATACCTTACAAGCGAAGAACTAACCATGGAACTAACTCTAGAAGAGAAAGAATTGAAAGCTAGACATATAGAGGGCAAAGTTGACTCCTTGACGACAACTAATGTAGATGAATTGTTGGGGGCAAATAATGAAGAAGATGAGCCACAAGAGGAATTGTATTATATTCAAAGGGAACCCCTCTACATAAAGCTTCAAAGTGCTCTAACTCTCCAAACCCAAGAAGTGGAATGTTAAACGGAACAAACTTTGTATAGTCAATGCTTCAACAAGGACAAGGTTTTCTCTTTGATCGTTGATGATAAAAATTGTGTCAACATGGGTTCTATGAATATGGTTAAAAAGCTAGATGGAAGAAGTTGCACCAATGTGGCTTCCATGGATCTTATGGAAAAATTGAAGTTAGAGACTATCGAACATCATACACCGTATTCTTTAAAGTGGTTAAATGATCGCGAAGTCATCAAGGTAACAAAGCTATCTAAGATTCTGTTCTCTATCGGTGAATATGTAGATGAAGTGTTTTTTGTTGTGGTACTAATAAATGCAAGCCACATGTTACTTGGGTGCCCTTGGCCATTTAACAAAAGGGTATTGCATGATGGTTTTACTAATTATTATTCTTTCAAGATCAGCAATAATTTTTTGGCTCTACTTAGTTTGGGTCACATTATAAGGGACCAACAAAATTTGAATGTGAAGAAAGCAAAAGAGTTATTATTGGTGTCCAAAAAGGAATTGAAGAAGATTTCAAATTTTGAGAATCAAGAAAAACTCAAAAAGAATACAAGGTGGGAGAAGTTCCTTGAAGATTTTTCTTATATATTGACACATAAGATTGAAGAAAAGATAGTGCAACCAAAGCATCAGGAAAATTCAATGGAGCATGTTAATCTGAACTAAGTACTCTTTGAGTTATACATTGAAAAGGTACCTATAGAAGGAATGCATGGTGGGAAAAGTACCTTGAAGTTGTTTCATATAGAATTAAATCCAACATTGGTGACAAAAACAAGGTTATCAATGCTATGTCAAAGTGGTGTGTGCCATTAAATAATTTGATATCTTGGCTTCTTAGAATTGGATAGATAAAAGAAAATAAGGATATTGGTGCTTATTTGAAAATTTTTTAAGACAATTTTGGTTATGTGACTAAGGATGAATTCTTTATTTATAATGGAATTTCATTTGAGGATAACAACTCTTGCATAATTAGTTTGGCATTATAGAGTTGTTGAACAGAAAGTTTCTTGGTGGTTATTTGTGGGGTAGAAGGACAAATTATAATTTGATAAAGCCTCTGAATTTTATTGTTGTTGATATTGATATGGCTCATTGGCAAGACATTTGTTACTTTAAATATGAGGATGGTATCATCAATCTAGATGCACGCTTGTTGAATGGAATCATACATGATTTACCTAGTTGTGCAGCTATGGGAGTTATTGGTAAATTGAAAGAGGTAGCCTACATTACTTCTAGATCTGTGGCAAAGAATGAGACTCAAGTATCCAAGTTTTTGTTTATGCATTAGAAGAAGTTGTATGAAGAGAGCCATTGCAAAATGCATGAGAAGGAGTTTTTGGAGGTCTCAAGAGTGTCAGCTTACTACAACAAACAAGACTTGTCTTCTTATTTCACTCATGAAGATTTTAAAGCCATTGCACTTTTTATGGTACATGACTTATCTCCTTATTTTGGCAAAGAAGACTATGGAGGAGAACTTCTAGTGTAATATCTGGTAAATTTCTATGTTTTCAATGTAAAGAATGGTGTATACAATGTATATTTTAGTTGATAATGATGTGTTTGGAAATGTGATATATGAATTGAATGTATTGAAATTATGCTATGTGGTGTAATTTGGAAGTATTGATTTGTGGCTTAAGGCAGATTAGAGATTTAAATGGCTAAGGGACAAATTATAGGAGAAGTGGTCGACCAAATTGAGTGTGATCGACCGGTTTTGTACAGGCGAGAAAAAGGGGGGCTCTCTGGTACATTTGTGGTCAATCAGTTGATGAGTGATCGACCAAATTTTAACAAATTAGAAAAAGGGGGGCTCTCTGGTACATTTGTGGTCGCCTAGTTTATGAGTGGTCGACCAAAATTTCAATAGATTAGGAAAAAAAGGGGGGGAGGGGGGGGATGCTCTCGCGTACATTTGTTGTCGACCGGTTTCTAAGTGGTCAATCAAAATTCCAAAATATTTAAAGGTGGGGCTCTCATGTTGTTTAGGGGTCAATCGGCGAAATAGAAGTGGTTAACCAGTTTTATGAAGAAAACTTGAAATAATAGTCTCGGGAAGAAAAGTGGTCGACCAGTATACAAAAAGTCACTTGAATTTTATGAGATGTCACATTTTAATTGGAAGCTTTTGGAGGTGGAAACTTCAGAGTTTGTCCTGCTATGCAACACTTCAACTTGGTGCTAGAGAAGGAAGAAAGATTTAAATTTTAAGTGTTTGAAGACTCAAACTTTGGAAAAGAGAGAAAATTCTCTCAAGATCCTCTCCAGAGTTCTTCCTCTCTTCTCCCTTCAAAATTCTAGGTATGTGAAGTTCTTTCATGGTTTTGTTAAGAATTTCACAAGGTTATGGAAGTTATGATGGAAAAATGAAGTGGGAGTGGAGGGAAAGGTTGAAATCGGATGACTTTGGTGTCTGATGTTGGTTGTTTATTTTCCTGAAATTTATGAGTTAAGCCATTGGATATGTTATTAAGGACACCTTAAGAAAGAAGTAGGTTTTGGAATTAATGATTTTGGTTAAGAAATGTGAAAGTTATGAGAGGTCAAAGTTAGGTGAAAATAGGGTAAAAATCCTACAATGCGTGTATTAAAAGTTTGTATTCTTATTATGTGTTAGTGTTGGATGTTTATTAATTTTGAAGGTATTGAGAAGAAATATCTTAAGTGCTAAATTGCATAAATGACCTAAGGTAAGAGAGATGCATGTGTTTGACCATTATGGTCTACATCATAAGATATTAGGTCATATTGTTTTGAATTGTTATAAGGTTGTTTGATGTATTGTTTGGTAGATGGTTAGCACTGTAATGATACTTGTTGTACTATTATGATGAATAGTTTGAACTTGGGTTTGAGGGTTGCATGAAATGCAAACACATCATGCATGAAAATTAGTTATGATATGGAATTGTTTGCTCGCATATGCATTGTTAATGAAATGGACTGCATAAACGTAAATAAGTGTTGGAGGTTGAAGAGATCAGCAATGGTCCTACTTAGGAGAACTATGAGATGATGTATCTCATCCCTAGTTGGGATTGAGTGACAGTTCTGCCTAAGATGGACCATAGAATGTATCTTTTTTCTTGGACTAATAATCTCCAACGTCTAGACTGTTACGTGGATATAAATAATGAAAAGAAAAGAAACGTTATATTCTTTAATGCAAAGCATTAGTATTAAGACAACATGAACATTACATTGATCATTTTCATTCTATTTCTTACTGAGCGTTAGGCTCATAGTTAAATCTTGTGATGTAGGTGAGGAATTTGATCCAACTAAAGTGAACATAGAATGAAGGAAATGACTGCAGTGGAAGGAGCATAGCCGCGTCGAGTGCTTACGTTACCCAGCACATTTTGACTGATGGGTTGTGACTCACTAAATATAGAAGATATGTAATGTATAAAGTGTATTAAGAATCTTTTAAGAGTTTTGATATGAAAAATGTTTCTTTTGAAATGTGATTCGCTTTGGCTATATCTTTTGCTTTCCCTCACATGTTTTAAAAAAACATATATGACTTAAAGTTAACCTATAATGATATGGTATGAAAAATGATGAAAGAAAAAGGGTCTTTACATCCAGATTTGATGTCAAATCCTCTTCAACCCCAGGAGGATAATATGCCACGGATCCCCTCGAATCATTGTCAAGCAAGAAGATTTTTAAACGATAATTTTAGTATTTCCTTTGTAGGTGATTGAAGAGGAAAATATATCCAAGATATGAAATACACATATTTAACTTTCAAACATCGTATGGAGTTCTTCAAGATGAAGTATAAGTGAAAAATCAAGTACAAGTTTAGAAGAATAATGGCAAAATGTAAAATCCATTATCTGGCCTTTAAGAACTATTTGGTAGATTCGATGACCTTAAATATTTTATATCAAAAAGTGTTCTTCATAAACATTGTAGCTGGCATCACAATCTTTCCAGAATGGGGTATTGTGTTGAATTTGGAGTTCATTTTCTATGTCAAAAGATCTTCAAATAGAGAGCTACTTTTTTGTTTAAGAGACACAATTTCACTTACTTGGGTTAGAAGCCCAAATCAATATGAAAACCAACCTATGATGTGGCAAAAGGAATTCTTACAAGATCTCAATCAAAGAAGCTTTCAAATGATTATTTGGTTTGTTATTATTCAAATTCAAAGATTCAAAATGAAAGCACACCTAATGAAGTGGATCAAGAGATGCCAAAATATGTGCTTACACGGCAAATTGATGAGGAATCCACCAAAGAGGAGGAAGGGGCACAAATTTGAATTCATTCAAATTATAGTGAATTTCGAATTAATTTAAATCTTTAATTGGTTGATCTTTAAGTTATTTTAAAATTTTCCTAGATAGTTTAAATTCATGTTATTTTAAATTTCAAATAGATAGATAAGAATTGGTTATGGATAATTATAAGTGAATCCAGTTCCTAATAGAATTGCCTTCATGGTGGTCTATTTATACCCCACCATGACTCAATGAAAATTTAGTTTTTGATTAATTAAAACCATTTTCTTAGTTGTGGCTATTCTCTTTCTTTTGGATTGTTGATAATCATTTCGATTGAAACCCTAAAGTTCAAGTGTTCAGAGAATTACTTGATTTTTTTATTTCTTGCAATCTTCTAGCCAATTTTGATTGGTGAACGTGATCAAAGATTGTAATCAAACTCTCTTTTCTTGTTGGTGAGAATTCCCTTTTTGATTGATCAAGGAGGACTTCTTTGGTGGAAAAGAAAAGTTGTAAATTTAACAACTTTTCCCAAACCAACCGATCGATCAACCATTCTCAACTGGTCATCCAAATCTTCCAGAGGCGACGAATTTTTGAAATTGTGAGTTTTTTAGTCCACCGCCCCTTCAGTCACTAGTCAACCACACATATCTGAGCTTCCTTAAAAAGGTGTCCCCTTTTTGCATCATTTGATATTAGAGCTTCCTTTCGCAAGTCATTTGGTATCAAAGCTTCTGTTCGCATGTCAGTGAGTTTTCATTCCCTTATATCAAGTTCGGAGTTATGTCAGTTGTCAGTTTAGGATTTAAAGGTTTTATCTAATATTTATAAGATAATAATCCTTCCTGGGGAATGACCGAGAGGAGAAGAGAAAGAGGGGAGAGGGGGGAGAAGCCAACGAGCAATCTTCGCCATTTCTTTGCTTGATTTGTGTTTGTGTGATCCTAATCTTCGTTTTTCGTGAAGATGTTTCATGGGTAAGTCTATATCTAGCTTTGTTTTTCTGTTTCAAAATTTCTGTTTTTGTTGGCTTAAGATTCAACCTCAAAAAACTCAAATTTGAGGGAAATGTATGGTTTATTTAGTAGATTTAGAGTTTATGCAGGAGTATTGGTCATTTGGAGGCTAAAAACGGATGAAATAGAGTGTTTTTCATCAAAAAACCTCACTCGACCATTGTACGAGTCCGATCTACCACAGATGGTTCATAGTGATCAGAGACTGCGTTGATGTCAGTAGCGATCGACAACTACTGCTCATACGGTCAACCACAATTGTTGGGTCGACCCCCGACGCGGCTCAAGTCGACTCAACAGTGCTGGTCGATCGCAATTTTTTTTCTAGTCGACCATGATTAAGGCAGGTTGTCCAAGAATGGTCTTAGGTATATCGTAGGAAGTCCCTAGTCGACCGTACGGTGTAAATTGTTATATTTTTGAGTCGTTTGAGTGTCTGTTTGGTTCCTAGACTTGGTATAGGACCCTTCCAATATTTCCTTGTCAATATTGGAGAAATTTCTTGTCCTTTGACATGGTTTTAGACTCGATTTAGTTCATAGGTTTTGAGTTGATCCTCAATAAAGTCATACTCGATTGACTATAACTAAGTCTCCTCGACTATTGAGTCTTGAATGGTTGTGGGCGTGTCTTATTGACTGTTGTGACTTTCTGATTGACTGTCAATGTGTCTTGTCAACACTGAATGGTCTCGGTTGACCGTCATTAATTCTGGTTGACACTACGAGGTCCTAGTTGACCTTTGCTTTCCCTCATTGACGATTGGCTGGTCTTGGTTGACCACCATTGTACCTTATTGACCGTGGTCAGATTCGAATGGTTCCAACTATGTCTTCTCGACTGCAGAATTGTTAAGGTCGAGTGTGTCGTGTTCCATCGACTGTATCCGTGTCTTGTTGATCAGTGGGTCTTTCTGGTTATTTGTTGAGGTGTCAGGTCTATCATGGTTATATTTTAGTCGACCACATTGTTTGTTTCTCGGAGATGGGTTTAACGAGCTTCGTTTGGCTTCACCAGCCATACCTGTTTTTCAATCTAGTTTAATGTTTCGGTCTAGGACTCTTAATGTATTCCTAGATTTGATTTTTGATTTGCGACTAGTGGTTGTCCCTAGTATTCGTCTTAGATTCCTAGTCTTGAATGGGACTAATCTGTTATCCCTCGTGCGATTGTTGAGATTTTGACATCAGCCATGTTATAGGTTCTAGAGATGTCACTGGTTTCGACCCTCACTTCCAATAGCGCTTGGAGCTGACTAGTCGATAAGGTTGTTATGGACGTCATCGAGGTAGGGATTTATATACTTTATACACTACATTGCATCATGTTTTCTAACTGATATTTTGTGAGATACCACACTTGAAAACCTGACGGGGGCTGTTTTGATAGAAAGTCTATTTTTACGTATGTAAATATTTTCTTACATTTCCTTTATCGTACATGGTATACTATTTGATATTCTGTGCATATATGTTGGGAGGATGAATTCTCATGATGCTTTAGGTAGCATTGGCACTAAAGCATCATGAGGCTATCCTGTGCAATCTTCTGCTATGAGAAGATTGATTGTTTGTGCATGGAAAAGGGTGATAGGGCATTGGTGACATGTCCTTAGGTTTCAAGCCCTGGAAGTTGAAAGGGAGATAAGACAGTGATGACGTGTTCCTTGGGCTTTGGGCTTCGAGCCCCAGAACCTAGCCATGGTTTTTAGTCACACAGATCAGAAGGTTGTTAGTCGCTATGTTTTGCTTGCCTAGTACCATTCCATCTGACGGGTGGCGTGACGGCTCGCAGTTCTACTCGTCGTCAACCCTCGTCAATTTGGATTATGTATGTAGCAAGTTGAGGACCAATCTGTTGCCAACAACCTTATCCGTTACCACCATTATAAAGGTGTGTCATCGCCGAGCGTAGCTCATCGGCAACTTGGTTGACATGCTGGATCTTCGGATCACAATCATTTTGATTCCTTTGTCTCATGAGGTGTTGATTTCAACAGATAATCGTCTTTCTGTGATATGTGTCGAATGGGTCCTTGTGTGACCATGCCTTTTCACTAATGACATTTTTGCAAGAAAAACGATGCTGGCATATTTTGTGATATAGCTATCTATGTGTATAGCAGATTTTGATGAAGCCACATCGATGGCCATGGAACTGTTTAATAAAAAAATAAAATGATAAAGAGTTTTATGATTAAAAATCCATGTACAGTAAATGAGAAGCATGACATTGGTTTTCTAAAATATGAGAAAAACCGTTTTCGCATGCATTGCATTTAGTATAGATTCCCCTATTGAGTTTGTTACTCACCCCCTTAGACTATATTTTTCGTAGGTTTGATGTATAGGCTCAGTACGGGGTCGTTATGGGGCGCTACTGGTATCCCCTCTGGTGGGTGCTTTAACTTTTCCTTAGATGAGTGGAGGTTCGTCGGTCAAATCCCTTCGTCTCTAGTACGTTTGGGATTTGTTGTTTGGTATTATTTGGTTTGATTCTTGCACAATACATTCATCATTATTTCTATACTATCTTGACTCTTCTTGATCACTCTGTAGATCCCCACCCATGTGATTTGGGTTATGGGCTTAATTTCATGTTAAAACTTATACTTCATCCTAGCCTTAGTATGGGCGATCGGGTTCTCTTTGAAGATGAGGTCACCTGACACGGCGATTCTATTATGCCCACCTCCGGGTCATGACAGAGCCTATATTTAATAGTAAAGAGAGTTGATAATAACTTCATATCTTTCATAGTATAACATTCATCAAACAACATACAATATATATACACGTAAAGCCTTACAACCACTCCCCTAGCACCTTGTGTTGTAGACCCAAAAGCCAAGCACACGCTACACTACTTACCTCGAGTTCAACAGTAAACCTGGTTGCCCATTTTCCTTCGTCTCATGTTCCATCATCTTAGTCCCTTAATGATGCCTACGAGGATGCTGCCTTTGTCAACCCCAATAAAACAGTGGCTAGGGTTTTTCATAAATCTCCCCTTTTATAGTCACGTCTAGGGCATAGATAGGTCCTAAAATGACAACATCCTTCATTCTCATGGATGTGTTCCCTACCATAGACGCATTCTCTACCATGGAAACCTCTGGTCACGTGACATTTACTATTCCTAATGGATCCTCGATCCAAATGACAACGTTTTTCTTTGGTTCTCAAACACGTTCCTTTTTGTGGATGCCTACGCTTCTGAGACACCTTCTTTTCATTTCGGATTCTCCCTCCAAAACAATGATGTTCTGCACTTTATGCATTCACCGTGGAAGCATTCGCTTCCGCAGATCCTCACACCCCACGCATTTTAATCCAAAGGATAGTGTTTGACGTGTTCCACTATTCACCCCGAACGCATTTCCTACAGCAGAAATCTCCTTCTTAGTGGATGCTCCTCACCGTGAACGATGATGTTTCCTTCGATTCGCAGACGCCTACGCTCCAGTGACTTCCACTTCTCATCGTGGATTCTCCATTCAAAATGACAACGTTCTGTCCTTTATTCTTACTTTCATAGATGCATTTGTTTTCATGGATACACATGTCACAATATTCATAGACAGTTATTCCTCCTGCGGACGACTACACTCCTGTGGTTCCATTGTTCAACACACTCCCTTCATCCAAAATGACAATGTTCATCACTTAACTTGCCCGCCATAGATACGTTCCTTTCCATGGAAACATCTTTCCTTTATGCTCTTTTCATCCAACGATCAGTGTTTCATCCGTTCCTTCCATCCGATGGCCATTATTTTGTCTGCTCCTTTTATCATTTTTGCGGATGCATTCCTTTCCACGGTCACGTTCCTTGCTACTCTTGTCATCCAACGATCAGTGCTTCGTCTTCTCTTTCCAGCCAACAGACATTATTTTGTCTACTCTTTTCATCCTCTTCATGGGTGCATTCCTTGCCATAGTCATTCATTTTTCCCCATATATCCAAATCCAAACAAAGACGTTTCATACATTCTACTTATCTAGCAATGGAATCCTTCCTTTCCGCAGTAGCATATCACCTAAATCCAATGATTCATGTCTCATTAACTAATTCAATCCAAAAGTCCTTCTCCCGCCTATATCCTTATTTAAAATGAGCACGGGATTTGCACGAAATACTTAATTCTCCTCCTTCCAAATCTTTCTCCATCTTCACTCATAGTCATTCCTTGACCTTATCCAACAGTTGTCGTTTCATCCATTACTCCCTTAATACAGTCTTTTGTCCAAAACAACATCGTCTCATTCGTGGATACTTCCTTTCTATGAATACATATGCCTCTACAGGCACCTACCCGAACCTCCTTCCCTGTAATACAACACCGTTTATTTTACCAACCCTTCAACAACAGTATAATTCTTTTTTGCGGATACCATTGTTTCTATAGTAATGTTACCTTCTGTGGATACGTTCTCTCCTGTGGTTTTACTATTCATAGCATCCATTATTCTTGCACAACGTCGTTCTAATTCACGGCAGATATCCATCAAATAATCCTCGGCACAACATCACATATTTTAAAATACTTGTTTACCACAAACTTGCACACTCCCGCAACACTGTTCACAAACACTTCCACGCATGAACTCTTTTCCGCGGACAACTCCACAATTCTCCTCCCTTTTGGCTGTCTCACTTTAATATTTTCCCAGCAATAATCTATCCAACTTGATCCCGGTCATACAAAATTCCAACTTGACCCTTAAATAATAAAAAATGAAGAAAATTTGAAGATGTTACATATCTAAGCAACATCATATCAATGTACAAACTCCAACAAACTAATTACAAAGTTTACAATAACCATATTCCATTTACACACTTGTTAAGTAAGGGAAACGATTTTTGAATAAATCTCAATTGTTTAGCTCATATTTGTTGATTACATAAAAATCTAATAACATGCCACAACACTCATTGTTATGTGCTATCCCATCAAAACTGAAATTTCAAAATATGACACATTTCAACATACTCAAGGAAAAATATAAAACATTAACTTAAGATTTTTGACTAAAATGCTTGTTTCAAATCCAAATCACTAAGACCCCTACATTTATTAAATAAAAAAAATCCTTCAGCAGAGACATCACATATCTCTGCAAGCTCATTAGTAAATTTCTGCATTGAATCAAATTACTCTTAAAGCTCATCATATAACTCTTGTGTTTCCTTGCATGTTGCAGAAGAACACTAATTGCCCAACGATAAAATTTTCCAACTAATATGATATTTCATAATCACTTATTGACCAAAGCTTCTCCCCATTGCCTAACACCAAGAAAAGACAAGTCTTAGAGGATGTCGACTCCAAAACATCTACCATTATACTAAATAACTCAATTAATATCCCAATAAAAAAATTGTAATCAAATCCATACAATTCGCCTATCTCTTCATTAGAGACTTAAATAATACAACCATAATAAACATTTCAAACTTTTATGTTTTGAGAAACTTCAAATTCTGCCTAACAATAACTTTGTAATAACTCCAACACCAGATATTAACGATAACATTAAACCATGACCGAGGTAACCTCAACTGTCTAAGTGCATATGCCTTAACTTTATCTGACACACATCCAAGTCTAACACTTAGTACATTTGTATGAACGACGTACGACAAACCCCTATCACACATGCCGAAAATAATATGATAGAGAATTTGGCTTTCAACTCCTTAAGAGCTATCTGAAACAATCCTCCCTACATAAATATATATCCTCACTACTTCGTGGTGTCAATAACAAAATGATAGAGGGAAAATTTCTTTACAAAATGATGAAACAACCAAGTTGTCCTAACAAACTCTCAATCACCATAACATTCTTTAGTTGAACACTTCCAAGTAACCTCAAAATTAGCTAAATCCAATGAGATACTATCTCGAGAATAAACATGTTCAAGACTTAACTTTTGCCACCAAAAGATAGTCTTCTATTCTCTTAGCACACAACTTATGACCTTAGAAAGTTGAACCAAAGTTCTTACATGTTTCCAATTCTCATCAATTCCCAATATCAAATATCTATCATTAATTGCTATCAACCTAATAGCAAGTGATCAATGTTCAATTAAAGTGATTAACATGCCTCTTTACTAAATGACAATGGTGTATTACGTTATTACAACAAAATTTTCATTTCATAGTAAACCATTCTTTTGCATATGAAGCTCACTTAACTCAACCAGAGCTACATATTGTACGGAATGATAGGAATTAGAGCAATATCGGGAATCATATCAATATAAAATAAAATTCTAGCAGTTGGGTGGTAATCCTAACAAATCTTCAAGAAAAACATCATGATACACAATCCTAACTAACAAATATGGATTCTATCTGACTGAGACATAGTAACCGCTAATAGTATAAAATATACTCTCATAGTTCTCCAATCTCCAATGTCCACACAAAAAACTCACAAAGCATAATCAATAAGGATATATGTTTAAATTGTGGTAGTACACAATAGCTTGTATGCTTACAAACTAGAGAGTCACACCTTTCGTATCTACTCTGACATATATACTCACTGTACAAATTCATACCCGATGTTATTTCTAATTAGTTAATTGATAAAAGAACTAGACATACCAATATCTAAGATCATCAATTATCACACTCAGTTAACAACTATCAAGAGTACCTCACTCTTTTCATATATTAATGTCACTCACAATAAGGTGGTTGAAATGCTTCAATCACTAATCCCAAGGAAATCTGAGTTATGAGGGACAAAAGAACGCTTTTTCCAAATTTCCAACAACACTTAACCAATGAAAGTGAAAAAGTGCACCATTAACTACGCCTTTACTATACCAATCATAGAAAAAAAAATCTCTAACCACATAAGCATGTATGAGGGCTCTCTCACTTTTTTGCCCTTAGTAGTCATCTCCATCTCAATTGATTATTTTGAACCATTTATTCTTTTATACTTATTTGAGCAATTTCTAAAGTTAGACTTAATGCATTCCAACAAAGGAGGAGATTAAAATTTTCTTACCACTGACCTCAAAAAAGTTATCTTATCCAATTCAATCATAGGCATTAAAATGTTCTTACTACAAACACATACCCAAAAGACCTCTTTACCTCATCCTAGTCATCTTCTTTTGTTCAAGTTGCCCTTTGTCAAACATTTATCAAACTTACTCAACACTTAAAATTAGCTTTAAAACATTATAGAAAATAATCAAATTTCCATAAATGAATCTTAACTCATGAAGCTAAAAATAATTTCCAAGCCTCCAATGCTTTCCAAACTTACAACCTCATAAAACATAACAAATCAACTTAATATATACTATGCCAATTCAACAACTTGCTGTGTTATTTCAAAAATTGAGTTTAATTTAAATAAATTCATGATCTATCTACATAGCACGTTACTCACTGAATTTGGACTGAATTTCTACCAACCTTACACCCTCAACCAGTAATTAATTCTCAAAAAAAAATTCATCATTACCTTAAAAAATTCTAGGAAAGTCAATCGTGTTTTGTAGACATAACAATGACTCTTAAATTCTTCACCATATTTCCTAAGCGGTTTGAAACAAGTTTTGCTCAGGAAAACCTCTACAGCAATCGTCCCTTAGGAAAAACCCACTTGAACAACTCCAATCTCCAGGCCAAACATTTCCAACAACATACACAAAATCAACACTAACACCAAACGCACAAAACAAGACCTATTCAGAAACCTCTACCAACAGTTTTTGAACCAAAGAAACAGTTACAATTTATCACCAAATCAAAGTCTACAAACGGAAGGTCCTAATTCAGACTAATGAATTCTAAATAAGACAAGGTAACTTTTGGACTTTAGAAAGGGACTGAGATTATGAATTGCCTCTTAAGATAAATTTTTTAACTACAAACTTCATAAGCCCACACATAACCCAGAATAGTTCACATACTTATATTTCTAGGAAGATTTTCTTCTAACTATTAACAAAGTGTACTCTATCCCTTCTAACTAATTTGGAGCATTCTAAAGTATACGTGTATGGATAGGGAATTATCGTCATCCTTTAGCAAACAATTTCAAGATGCCTACCTAGTAGCATCCTAACTCAAATAAAAGATTTGACTTGGTGTTCGAATAATCCTATGCACAACAGTTGAATGTCTAAAATCTTACACTATTAGATACTCAAGTGTTTGCTTCCAGGAACAATAGAACCATGGTCTGATGCCAAAAAGTCAGTCATGCCCCAAAGGGGACCCAAAACATAATGGGGAGCGATCCAGCCTTAGAATGAACCGAGCTACCAACCTATAACTTTAAATGTCTAATGTAGAAGAAGAAGAATTTAATAAAACATAACAATGGTTCAAAAAACCCGAGTTAAATCATAGGTCTATAAATCTATTGGAAGCAAAACTAAGATCCAAAGTAACGCTGAGAATACAAGGTCCCACCTCACAAGAACTCTTAAAAGGAGATATTGAAATCAATAAAAGTCTCACTCTGGTCATTCCTACGTTGGTAACTGAGGATCCTCCAAACTAAAGCCTAAAAGGGAGGAGTCGTTTGAGACTAATCGACTAAACTTAATAAGGGTAGAGTTTTATGTTCAACAATAAAATTATTTTAAAAGTGGGGAGCATGCCATATAGAAAACATTTGCATAAAAACTTATTTACAAATCAAGCAGTAGGGCAAACATTAAAAACACTTCATTATAGTGTGGTATGTACAGAAAATAAGCTCTACTATACAATATAAAAATCCTAGTGAAAATGGAGTCATTCACGGACTCTAGGCACACCATGTCATAGGCATTTATAGAAATAGCGAAACTCGGCGATCGCTAAAGTCATGAAAATAAGACTTTGATCATGTTTAGGGTTTTTCGCCTAAGGACACATCACAATCAATTGTCCCATTACTCTAGTTAACACAAACAAGTATATCCTTCAATGGTCAAATGTGCGTATAGAAAACAAGACCCCTTCATCAGCCGATCAAACTTGGTTCACTTGACCAAGATAATCAATGAAGTAACATGCACGCTCAAGTAAAACATGTTCAGTGAAAAATAGATAATTGTACCAAAAACCAGCAATCATAAAGTAGACATGTCATTTTATAAGAGTTCATATCTCAAAATAAAGTTTTATAAAAAACAATGTGATGCTAGATATAAAAATAAACATCTACCTTATGCACCACAGGATGCAAGATTCACAAAATGGGGCAAAGGGCTAATCGGCCAATACCAAAACAGATTACTCCAATTGAAAAGGTGATAACTCCCTATTCATTCAGCCAATTACTCTCAAATTTTTCAGGTATAAGGAAATACCAATGGAAACGATTCAATCCAAAATTCACTATCAAATTCACAATGGTACGAGAGTTATTCACATAACAACACACTGCCCAAAAATAGAATCAACAAAGATAGTTTCGGCCCACTAGATAAAAGGGTCAATAACTTTCATTTTTGGAGGGATATTGACTTCACTTTTGGAGGGCAACTACTAATCACAAAATTAAGTGTCTTCTCCAAAATTCATGCTTAAATTCACAATACAAACGGAGTTATGCTTTCTGCAAATGCTATCTAGAAAGAGACCCAACAGAACATATTCAAAAACTAGATTTACAATGATATATCTTTCAGTTCAGAGATCCAATTGATTCCAAATTTTCAGGAGATCTCAATCTATTAGAGGATTAAACTCACACCAAATTTCAGGACCAAATTCATAACGTAACAAAAGTTACACACACAACAGTACTCTGTTCTAAAAACATCAGCATAAGACTCCTCCTCCCAAGAATGGTAGAACGCAAGGAGGAGAATGCTTGAAGTCAAGTCTCGGCTATGGCGTTGACAAGGGCTTCGGTTGAGGCTTCGGGCGAGAGCTCCACAAAATGAGTTAGCTGCTGCTATTTGATTCTCAAAAACTCTAGATTAGGGCACCATTAGGAAGGCTAAATACCCTCCTAAAGGAAGCCCTAATTATAAAATTACATAATTACCCTTGGGGGTCAAAATTGAGCGTAAGTGCTCAGCTAACATGCTAGCCGAGCACACTAATAAAAATCAATTTTTAAATGACCTAAAAACTAACCAAACCAACAAATAATCCACTAGTTCCACAAAACATAAGTTCAACTAACTGGCTAAAACATAAAAAAATAGCATATTTCAAACAAAAAGGTCCAACTTAGCCTTGGAGCTTCGATCTTCAAAATGGTTGCGGGTGTTGTGGACAATCCGAGGGAATTCATCATCAATCCAAGTGAGTAAATGTATTGATGTTTCTTTATCCAACATCTAAGTTCCTCTTCATACCATTTAGTAGAATGTTCCCTACAAAATAAGAAATAGTTAGATGAGTACTGAGTCTCTTAGCTCCGGCTCGAGTGATAGGGTCTTGAAGTGCATCACTACCTCACAATGGCCTACCAACAACCAATGCCCAAGCAAACCTAGGAAGTCCAACAATATGCGTCAAATTCAAATCTAAGTCTCTGAATCTATGGATAACGATATTATAAAATTAGCATTCAAAATCCTCAATTTAATTCCAAACTTTAAGTTAAAGATAAAAATAATATATCCTCAAGCAACATCATCTAATATCATCACAATATCATAACACATCATTGATCAACAAAACATTACCAATAGAACATCTCATTTTCTAATATAGAAGTAGAATGCATGACTTGACTTCAATTAGAGATCTCCAACATTATAGCATATCAATAATAATATTATCTTTATTAACACATTTAGATTTCACTAATCTTTATTCTATCACATTTTATAAACCTTAATAGCACCAATTTCTCAAAACATGTTTTTCGAACTAGTACCAACCAAATAAGGAAAAATCATCAATATATTCAATCCAAAACAAATGACATTATCAATTCAACCAATTAACCTAGCATCATGTGATGTAGGCTTGAAGCCAAATACATGCAACATAACTTACCTTAGGGCTTTAGCATAAGAATTAGCCATTATCCAATTTATCTCTTTGAGTTAGAGGGCCTATAACATGATATTCTTGTAATACAGGAAATTTTATTGTACTAGTATAAATGGTATAATGAGTATGTTCAATGATTTTAATGTGCTTAGATTGTAACTAAGGAGATGGATTTATGATTGTTAGGAGTATTGTTTAATATGGATAAATTTATGAAGGATAAATGTACAAAAAACTTAGTTAAATTGCTCTCCGATGAATTCGAGGATAACCAGGTTGAGAGTGTGGTCAACCGGTCCAAAGAAGGTGTAAAATGTATCAACATTGGGTAGGTTTGTGGTTGGTCGGTGTTGAGGATTGTCACAACACGGTGGCGGGTCTAACAAAAACGTCGGGTTGAGCGACACGATCCTTGAAGAGAACCCGATCACTCAGCCCAAGGTTTGGTTCGTAGTGGAAGATTGATCCTAAATCAAAGTTATAGCCCACATGAGATGAGCCTAGGTCCACATAGTGATCATAAGAAAAATAATAGTTTAAACCAAATTAAATATTGTGCATACAATCCAATAGTCCAACCAACAACCAAATGTTATAATACATGCCCAAATTTCAAATGTTCTCACTAGGGAATACAATTAAACACTTGAGGGAAAAGGTTAAAACATAAATCTCTTCAACCCACAACCTAACTTTGACCCACCTTTGCCTTTACTTAGAGGGAAGGGATTATTGGAGTGATTGACTAACTCAGTAGAAAATTTATACTAAATGCAATGCATGTAAAACTAGTTTTTTATTTTCTCGTCAAACCATGATCAAAACACTACATATCCTGCAAAGGTTTGAAATCAATTTCAAACATGATTTATCATCAAAACAAGCTCCACGAGCCATCGATGAGGTAATCATTAAAACCTCATTGGATACATAGTCTGCTATAATAAAATACACCTTCATCATTTTTCATCAATCAAACGAGGATCCGTGAAAAAGAAGGCTAACACAAGGACCCCTCTAATACCAACACACATAAAGGTGGCAGTCCAAAGATGGCAATGCCTCATGAGCCCGAAGCAGAGTACTGTGATTGCGATCCAAAGATCTAGCCTCTCACAGAGGTTGTGACAAACAAGTCAGTGATGATATAACCCAATTTATACACACCCTGATCAGATTTAGGGGTTTGAAACTCGAGGGACGCATCAACACTGCCCTGTTATCCATTTTCACATAGCACGCAAACAAAACATCTTCACGCAGTAAAAGATGTATCAGGGTATCATCGTGATACTTTGACACTGAGACCATCCAAAGTATCAAGAGGATTCTGCCTCCCATATCCAAATCATATCACACCATGAAAATCATGCAAGTAACGTAAACGTGCAAAATTCATGTACATACATAGTATAAAACTAACGTGTTGTCAAATAGTCCCCGTCGGGTTTTCATGTATGAAAATCCCACAAAATATAGTTTGAAAACTATGATGCAATGTAATGCCATAAAGTATAAAATTCTAAACTTTTAGGCGTCCTTTCTTTCTGGCAAGAACAAGGGTCTCCTCATGAATTAGTTCCAAGTCTGCGAACTCGTTTGATCCCATAAACATATCAAAAATAAAGAATCCCCATCAATAGACCATAAGGGATGAATGGAAGAGTCTTATACTAAGACTAGGAACCAAACTGAAGTGTAAATGACTCTAAAACATGACAAATTACGCTATACGATTGACCTGGGACCCCCTACGGTTGATCGAACCATTTTTCGTAGACCAGGGTCCAATTCTGGTCTGCACAGGTCGACAGGGAACTGTTTTGGTCAACCTGGTCTTATACAGGTCAACCAGGGTCCAGTTCTAGTCAACAAGGAACCCCTTTCGGTCAACCAGAAACACTTGGGGCCTCTCTAGAACTTTTTTTGGTCGACCAAGCACTTTCAGTGATTGACCAGCAACAGTTTTTCAACAGAAAAACATGAGGAAAAACATGTCGTTCCATTCGTTTCTCACCCCCAATCAATCAACACTCCTGTATAAACTCTAAATCTACCAACTTTGTCTAGAAATATCCCTCAGATTCAAGTTTCCAAGATTGAATCTGAAGCCAAGGTTCAATCAAAATTTAACCTCAAAAATAGTGAGGAGAAACGACTTACTCACAAAGTGTCTGGACAAATGTTGATGGCCTTCTCGTTCAAATGCAAATTTGGTGTCAAATTCTCTCAACTCGTCGATTGGTTTCTCTATTCTCTCTCACAAGTGTGCTGTGACATCCTATATGGAAGGGTGTGCAATCCCACATTGACTTGGGGGAGAGGAAGAGAGCAGGATATAAGTGTCTGGCTCGCCTTCCCCAGTGAACGCGTTTTGGGTGGGTAAGCCACACCAAAGCAAAGTCGTGTGGGCTGAGGCCCAAAGCGGACAATATTCACTAGGCGGGAGCTGGACTCTTATACTAATGGTATCAAAGTCAAGTCCAGTTTGTTGTGGCCACGAGGATGTGGGCCCCAAAAGGGGGGGTGATTGTGACATCCCATATGGAAGGGTGTGCAATCCCACATCAACTTAGGGGAGGGAGAGGAAGAGAGCACGATATAAGTGTCTGGCTCGTCTTCTCCAGTGAACGCGTTTTGGGTGGGTAAGCCATACCAAAGCAAAGTCGTGCGGGCCGAGGCCAAAAGCGGACAATATTCACTGGCCGGGAGCTGGACTCTTATACTAATACCTTATATCCTGCTCTCTTCCTCTCCCCCAAGTCGATGTGGGATTGTACACCCTTCTATATGGGATGTCACAATCACCCCCCCCCCCCCCTTTGGGGGACCACGTTCTCGTGGCCATAACGAGCTAGGCATGGCTCTGATACCATTAGTAGAAGAGGCCAGCTTCCGCCTAGTGAATATTGTCCGCTTTGGGCCTCAGTCCACACGGCTTTGCTTTGGTGTGGCTTTCCCACCCAAAACACGTTCACTGGGGAAGGCGAGCCAGACACTTATATCATGCTCTCTTCCTCTCCCCCAAGTCGATGTGGAATTGCACAACCTTCAATATGGGATGTCACATGTGCAACATCTAGCTTCCCTCATTCCTCTTTTAAAAAAAAATATTTATTTATTTAATAATAATAAATATATATATATATATATATATATATATGTGTGTGTGTGTGTGTGTGTGTGTGTGTAAATTTATTTTATATATTAAATAAATTCATTCTATATCCAGATTCTTTCCAAACGTCACACAGACAACACACTTTGGGTCAATTTCATTTACTAATTTTATTAACTCAATTATTTACCATTCAGTAACATCCACATTTTACCAACTTTGACCATTTGATTGAAAATTCTCACGTGGGCACTACACTACAAAATAGGTCAACCTTTCAACGTTTTGATAGAAAATTATGCGAAAAATTTTATCATTAATAAAATATTAGTTTACAAGGATGCGGTTGACCATGCCAAACACAGATTAAGAGTGTTTCGTCTCGACTAGTTTTGCATTTGACCAGACATTATATGCGGTCACCCGTAACTATTATATGGATTACCTTCTGTGGACGTGTGACCATCAGTGGCAGATGTCTTGTAGACCTTTGAAAAGTTAGGGTTTGATCGATCAAAAGTTATTCATGGTCGACCGGTATAAGGCAAACGTTGAAATTATTGTAGCTTCAGGTTATGGTGCGATCAACCAAGAATGCAAAATGTCACCTAAAATTAGATTATATGTCTCAATTTAAGAGGGAAAATCATGTTGACTACGCATGATTATGAATGATATGTGTGACACCTCAATAATAAGGGATGACACATCATGCTTTAAGGTTGACATGTTAAATGATGTGTAATTCTTATATATTTAGAAAATTCAGCTTAGTTTTTATTTAAGGACCTGGAACCTCACGAAAACCTACTGCTCTATCTCTACTAGCTAAAGGTAAGATGAGTTTCTTTAAGTTTAAGAGAATTTTAAGGATTTGGTTATGTTTATGGCATGAAAATAATTGATATTATGAAGTGAATCCTAAGAGGTTTTTGATTGAAGTCTGAAATTGAGTGTTGACTTGTTTCTATATTTTAAAAACATATGAAAATGTTAGAAAAGCATCTTAGTTCCTAGCATAAGAAGAATCTTTATTAAAGTCATGTTTGTGCATATATGGTGAATTAGGTCAAAAACTATGTAGTTTCGATGCCTATATATTAATGGTCATCTTAATGAGTTGCAAAGCAAAACCATTCTATTATGTAATATTAGACACCTAAAGGAAAAGATAGGATTTGGAGTTAGTGAAATTTTTTAAATATATCTTGAGTTATGAATTGTCAAAGTTGAACAAAAACTGTGATGAGATGTAACGTCCCGTAATTTTTTACCATAAAACGTGTAGTTTGAAATACCTTTTTTTTCGGAAGTTCAAAACTTCTTAAATACGCGTATGCTTATTTCAAGAAAATCTTTCTCTTCAAAATGAGTAGCGAAAAACTTTATTTTCTTTTCAAATGAAATTCGTAAAATAATATACACAACTTCTTTAAAAACCTCATTCATAAAATTTCAAATTCATATTCACATATAGTTTACTTCAAAACTTTAACCCCACATTATCAGTCCTGTAAAATACAAGATTTTTAAAATAATTTTTGAAACACCACGTGTAAATTTTTCACGAATGTTTGGTCAAATGTGGAAAAGTAGACCCGTTTTATCGCTTAGCGACCACGTGTGCATTTTTTTGAAAATGGCCAAATTGTATTTTCCCAAGCGAAAATTTATTTTCAGAAATATTTTGGTAAATTATTTTGGGTCGATGTTTTGAACGAATCAGATTTTAAAGCGGGATTTGAGTTGGATTTATATAATATATAGATTTTATATTATATATTATATTAATTTATAAAAATATTTTTTTAATTAAAAGAAGACAAAAGACAATCTTCTGTCTTCTTCACTGTCTTCTTCACGGGCGAGAAAGGAGAGGGCGAGCCGGAGAGAGAGAGAGAGAGAGAGAGAGAGAGCGATTTCGTGAGAGCTTCGTGAAGGCGGGAGCCACCGTTTTTGGCAACATGGTGTCTTCGTCTGAGGGTTTTGAGGTGGCGGAGAGCGATGGAGGAGAGGATGCCATGCATTCTCAACTGTCGGCCAAATCCATTTCGGGAGTTTCGATGATTGTGATGCTCCGTCCAAGAGCATTCCGGAGAGGCTGGGCCGAGGTGAGTGGTATCTTTCCCCTTCTCCGAATGAGGTAAGAAATGCAGTAATCTTCTTGGGTCTCTAGGCCAATTTGAAACTTTTAGGGTTTTATTTGTTGATTTCTGTTTTGATGAAATTCCCAAGTCGCCCCTGCCTCTAACTCGATCTTTCGGACGAGCCCGGACAAATGTAGATGCAGACGGAATCGTCTATTTTGAATCTGTCCAATTCTTGGATAGTTTTAGACACGTCCGGACTCTATATGCAGACGCCATATCGCGTCCGAATTGTAATTCTGGACATTAGCGGACGGTGGCAGACGGATGCGGACTTGGACAATTAATACCCCGACTTTTTATATCATAATTTAATAAGGATAATTGAAAGGTAATTAGTGGGTATGTGGATTTATTGGATAATTATCAGGGTATTACCGAGGACGTACTGGTAAGAATTAAGGAATTAATTAGGATTTATTAGGATTAATTAGATTTATTAAGGGAAGAATTAGTGAAAGATTAAATTAGAATGAGATTAAAAATTAAGTGGATTAATTAAAGAAGAAATTGTAAGAGGGGGGTGAGTTGGACCAGTTCACGAAGTGAACCGGTTTGGGTGAGAGAGAGAACAAACTAGAGAGAGGGAGAACCGAGAGAGAGCAAGGAGACGGAGACATAGAGAAGAGAGAACGAAATCGAGGGAGAAGAAGCGGGCGACAAAGAGGTGAACAACGGGAGGTTGGTTGTGTCCCGCAT
This sequence comes from Begonia loranthoides, assembly GCA_022433065.1. NCBI lineage: Eukaryota > Viridiplantae > Streptophyta > Magnoliopsida > Cucurbitales > Begoniaceae > Begonia > Begonia loranthoides. The sequence goes on along the minus strand of CM039479.1, from coordinate 8,134,812 downwards.
TGCTGGTAGCTTGTGGAGCGTCGGGACGATGGCGGGCTCGGGTGGTGTGGCTTTCGCGGGTCGATTAGGTGCGGGCTTCGGGTCGTCGGTGCTGCGTCGGGTGACTGGCGACGCGCAATGGCGAAGGAATGGCAATGATGATGAATTGGTAGGGAGCGATTTTCGGCATCGAGATTACAGTGAGTGACGTCTCGGGGCAGGCTGCAATTGGGTGCTCTGATCCTGTTGCATCTGGAACCCGGCCTGGACAGCTTGGGTGAATTGTTGTCAGCAATGCAGGCAACCCCATCATTTCTTGCCAGCCTGGAATCGTACTCAACAGAGAAAGGAGAGACAAAATAATCTCCAATAAGGAGTAGCCTCTGGAAAGCTGAAAGGAACCAATGAATGATGTCGGAGAATTGTCTGGAGATAGACAAAGGTGAGGCACGACTTGTGGCAGAGGTAGGGTAAGGAGTACCCTCTGGAAGACGTAGAAATGCAGTGGGGGATGGAGTGATTGGCAAAGTGCTTTGGGTGAGCTACAACAGAGGGAAAATGCTCTCTGGAGAAGGAAATTGGGTGAGATAGAGAAGATGGATGGAGAAGCTGGAGAAAAGAACTCTCGGGTCTCCTCGGTTCCTTCAAGTTGGTTGAGCTGAGTGCTTCCCTCTCTGCTAGTGAGTATGATTCCTTCTCTATTCTGGATTTTTAGACGTTCCTGTTTGTTAGTGGATGAATAATGTTAGGATTATGATATGTTTTTGGAAGCATGTTTCTGTTGGGTTTCTGCCTATTGGTTCTGTGAGTGAATTACTTGTTAGAATAGGTTGATATACCTGCATTGTTCTCTATTTGGATAGTTGTTGTGAGAAACTATTTCTATGATTTGCTAATTGGCTTCGGTTTTTGGAAAATGAGTCATTGATGGTTTGATTTATAGGCTAGAAAGTGGATTATTGCTCTGTTGTGGGTTGATTTGAAATCAATAATTTGTGTCCTTGTAGTTTACTCTATATTGGGACTTTTGTTGAAGTTTGGTGACCATGAGATATTATTTAATTGCTGCTATAAAGAGAAGTGTGAGTTTAAAGGTCCGTAAATCAAGGTTGCTCTTTTATTGGGTATAGTATTTATGAAAATAAGTTGAAGGAAAATGTTAGGTGATTAGGTTTAATGATGTCAATGTTGCTGAAGATAATGAATTATAGAAATGTGATTAATGATTGGTGATTAGTAATGATATGATGTTATGGATTTATGAAGGTATTGAGATGGAAGAAAGATAACGTTCGGTACTAATGCGCAATAAGTTTTGAGGTAAGGATTTGGGTGTGTCTTGGCCATTTAGAGGCCCTACCCACAAGTAGTGTGCGTGAGTCTTAAGTTTTGTGCCTTGTAATTTCCTTATTGTTACTGCTGTTAGATTGTTAGTTGATATTATTAGCTGATAGTTCCTTGGCTGATCTACTGCTATCATTTCCTTGGTTGATCTACTGCTCTAATTCCTTGAATGATATTATGTTGTTATTTCCTTGTTGATTGATAGTGTAAATTCGTTAGTGCTCTGTTTCCTTTGTTGATTAGCTCTGCTTTATTGTTCGTTATACGAATCAAATGCCTTGCCTTGTTGAAGATGAATGCTAACGTTTAAAGGAGATGCATGGTTAATGTGTGAAGGGATGAATGCTAACTTTCTATGTTACTTGCTTTTTGGTGTAAACTTCAAGTGCTATTAGTCCTTCATTCGTATTGTTGGTGTTGTTCTGCCATTTGTTCGGCTCTTGGTTGTTTAGTTAAATCTCCATGTGATAATCATAATTGTTAAATAAACTGTTAACCTCCCTCATTCGTAATATGTATATTGTTTTTCCATTTCCTTTGTTTGTCCTTTGTTTGACATCTAGGTGTTGACTAAACCCTTAATCAAGTATGTTAAGCAACTAGACTAGTGTTTGCATGTTTAATTAATTAGCTAAGCATGTTAACCCATTAAACTAATAATTGTAATTAATCCATATCCTATGATTAAATGATTAGACTCAAAGCATATGTAAATTGACTAGGATAATAATTTTATGAACATGTTTAATTAACAAAAATTAACTAGCATAATATAAGCATGTTCATTAACTGAGTTATGCCATGCTAAATCAGTACGTTTAATTTAACTAACCAGCATGTTAATTGACTAAGTCATGCCATGTTAATTAACTAATTAACTATAGCATGTTTAACTAATTAGAATAAAAGCATGCCTAATCAATTAGAATAAGAATCGTAATCCTCATTGAGAATATATTATCCTAATTACGCTGGTAGTGCTTAGCATACTTAGTGTAACTGTGTTCAAATTTACAAGCACGTTTCCGTTATTGTCTAGCATGTTTCCATTCAAATGACTAATTATGAGTATTCTTAGTATAATTGTATGTGTACGTTCAGTAAATCGTTCGCATGTTTACCTCAATGTTTCCTTATTTCTATGCTCCGCCATTTGTTGTTTCAATTCAATATTACACTTGTTAGATGCCATTCATTATTGTTACTTTTAATTATGTGCTGCTTCTTTCATTATATTGTTAATTCCATCGTGATTCCCATTTCTATGCTTTATTCAATTGTTATTACTTGTCTTTATATGCACTATTCCATTGTTATTTACTTTTCCTTAAGTGTGTTATTTAATTATTGTCATTTACTTTCCTTCTATGCGCACTTTGATTATTATTAATGATACATTATACTGCATCATGCATCATGTTATAGGGAGAAGGTGTCATCATGCATCATGTTAATAGAAATCAAGTAGGGAGTGCCACCTCAGGGTGGTACTCACATGCCTGAGTGAGGAAAATGTTAAAGAAAATGAATAAAAGAAAGGAATGGGGAGTTGGGGCGGATGGGTAGTTGGTCTAGTTTGGCAGCTAGGCACAGCCCCTACCTTGACGAGAACGGGACCTAGTATGCACCCAGGAGGTTAGCTCAATCAACTATACCATCTCATACGGGTCCTTCAATCTCCCGCTCGATGTACGAGTAAAGAACAAAAGAATGAATGAGTGTAATGAAAGGATTTGTTTGGTTGGCCCCCATTCCAAAAGAACTAAAGAGAGACATATCATACTGCATAAACCACTTTCCTTACTAAGCTTTTGGGCTTATAGTTTACTTGTGGTGTAGGTGTATGTGCTTATACGAGGAGACAATTAATAGATCAAAAAGCAGGGATGAAAGATTTGCACGGGTGGGACTCATGGCTGGCCAGGGTAAAAAGAGAAAAATAAGGAACAGTTATAATTAAATTAAGTTTTACTAAATTGTATTCAATTGTTTAGTTCTTCATTAAATTATTTACGCTTCCGCAATGTTAAATGATTTTATAATGCTTCCGCTATGTTTACAAATGATTTTATATCCGTGACATTTCACAGTATAGTACGGTTTGCAAAATGTTGGTAGCGGTCCGGTTTAGACACACTCTGATATCGTTTTAAAATGAGATTTTAATGGTTTTATAAAAGTTTTAAATTTCACACGTTTTTAAAGGATTATGAAAAACCAAGTCGTTACACATATCACTTACCTCGATTGCTTAAAGCGTTCAACACTTAAACGTATCATTTCCTTCCTTTTTAGTACCTTCACAATTCAATAACATTTACCTGTTAATAATCATCCCTTCAATAACCATTTATACAATCTCATACAATATTTCCTAGTAACAAACTATCCTTAACAACATTTATGCTAAACATATTCTTCACAATTATTAACCAATGGTAGAACATAAACCCACAAGGCAGTAACCCAATCTAAACCATAACCTCATTTTCACGACTCATTCATCTTAACAGTTCCACCCTACAATAGCACTGCAACAAATCATCATTCAATATCCAACAAACAACAGGGACTACAAAACAAACTCTTCCATCGAGGTTAACAGCAACAACATAGCAACTAACCAAACTCCCAACCATAAATATATAACAGGCAGTAGAATAACAACCGAAACAGATAATCCAATAATGCCCATCACAGAACCGAGCAATAACCACAGAGCACATATTCGAAGCATTCATCACAAAACTAAATGGCAGTAAGCAATGGAGAGTATTGTCTAAGCAGCAGATTAACAAACCAAATCCAACATCTTATCATTCCATAGATAAGATGCAAAGAACTTATTATCATACAGCAGTTTCAACAATTGCAAAATCAAACCAAAGGCTTAAATGTAATTGACAAACCAGAGCATAAATTATCACACGTTTATCTTCTGTTTTTAGTCCTATAATTTTTGTAAAGAGGAGTGAAGGATTATGTAACGACCCGCATTTTTAAAACCTTTTATTTCTGAGATTTTCAGTCACAAAAATTTTTCTTTTTAAAACATGTTCAATAAAAACATATCAGAGTAAATCAGAGGAATTGTTTCAAAACATTATTTAATAAAAGTCCATTTATTTTACAAAATAGTTTAGAAAGTTCACAGTCCATTATATTACTGAAATAAAACCATTATTTAAAACAACCCCTTTTTATTTTCTTTGAGCCAAAACGCATTAGGTCGAATCCTGTTGACAACCCAAGATCTCCGCAGTCAATGCCTCCTCCTCCGCTTGCATGTCACATGTCTCATAATGATCACCTATATCACAGGTTAAAACAATGAGTCTAACGCTCAGCAAGAAATAGAATGAAATGCAATCCTCATGTGTGCTCATGCGATGCATTATAGAAAAAAAAAAACCTATCTTTTCTGGTATGCCGAGATAAAGGATACATCCTATGGTCATGTGGCTTAACCGTCACTCAAACAAGCAGATACATCCATTACGGGTGTCACCACATACCATCACCATTCTCTTTTGTTTAAACATTGGGGATTTTTGTACAAGAGAAGAGGATACATCCTATGGTCCATGTGCCTTAACCGTCACCCTCTCCCTACATGGGAGGGAATACATCCATTAGGGGTGTCACCACTAATAGACCGTCACCAAATCTCCCGAACCCCCACACGCCTATTTACATTTATTATGCATGTCATGCAATATGTCAGCAATTCATAAGCCCTATGATGATGCATGTATGTTATGCCATATACAGTTCAACAGTATAAAATATATATATCGACGAAATTAAGGCAGTTCACTATAACGCTCAACATAAATTCCATATTTATTTTTAATGTTGTATTCATCTTTACGTTTAAGCATTATCTCAGTGATTTCGTGTGTTAATTAATTTCAATAATAATTTCAACAATAATAGACAGTAATTTAAAAGCATAAAAATCTTGTGATGTAGGGTCTCCACTGGCCACCGCATCCTATTTTTTACCTCTTGGAGAACTTTCTCACTGTCCTTAGCACATTTAACTCATTATCTTCTTTTCCCGTTAATACCTTCAAAATAATTATCATTTATTTACTAATATATTTATCAATTATAAATCTCAACTTTAATACTGTTATTCTATTTATTCATTTAATAATTCATTTCACATTTTTCTTCCAATTATTTTCATCGACCAATTTAACTCATATTTATCCATTATAAATATGCCTACATAATACTGTAACCACATCCAATAACATCTCAACTGTACATATCCCACATGACAATATAACTTAACCCAATAGAATATAACTTCCAACTATAACCATCCGACTGTATTCCAAATTGCCACAAAATAAACATGATGTAAACTCAAGCATCGGTAACCAACAGGAAGCATTTTAATCCAACAGAGAAAAATTTCAAGTTCCTCAATTGCACCAAGTAAACAATATAGGCCTAAGTAATAATCTTTGACATTTCTGTACAATTTCCAAACCAGCCAAATCATACCAACATTCATCAGTTCATACTACCTAAGTCTAGAGGATGAAATAACATATAATTTGCAGCAACCAATTCCTCAAACTTACTTCCCTAAGTAATAGCACATTAATTCCAACCAAGTAATAGAAACATGTCTAAAACCAACCAAGCATTTATTAAGGCAGTAGGTAGTTAAATCACAGAGAATAGCACAATAATCTCCACGGCCAATAATACTAACAGAAAACAACACAAACTCATAACATGGCATATTCATCCAAACTATCCATAATTAATGTAGAGAGGAACCTTCAAAATCCAACAACTGTGCATGATTAACAAAGGAACAGAGAGCATTCACAATAATTTATCAACATAAAATTGTCCAACACAGAGACCATGTCATCCAAAATTCCTTTACCCTTAATCAGAAAATATACAAAACATTAATTTCCTCAACTTGAACTATCGACAAATTATACATTCCAAAGAAGCATATATCCAACAGTTTCATCATCCAAATTCATCAACAGAGAGTATATTAGAGAACAAAGAAGAAGACCATTACCAGCAGACCCGAGAGTAGCATCCCAAAATTACTCACTCACACTTTCTCATCTCTTCACCACTCTCGGTCTAATTTTTTCCAGAGAGCACAATTCCTCACATCAACTCTCGACCTTAGATCAAAATTCACCAAAGAGGAGTTCTGCCATTTTATTCTCTACTTTAGAACAATTCCAAACACCCGAAGTGCTTCTCCCCATGCATACCCATCACTGCCATACCCATATAGGCAGAGAAGACTTCCCAAGGATGCAAGGTTGATGGGAAAATCACCCAAATTGAAGGAGGTGGTCGAATGTAGATCGGCCACGTGGAAAGGAGTATCTTGAAATATTGAATCGGCCAGAAGAAAATAAACCGGTTCAACTGTGGAACCAACAGGACCTGACCCGAACATCATAGCTGAAGCAATTGTTCTTCTGAAGTCCCCTACTGATTTTCATCAATTCGTCCCTATAATTCACCACACTAATTCCCAATTGCGGAATCAAATTGCAGAGCACAATCAATCAAACCATTTACCTCGGTCTGACAATTTCGCAGCTCCAAATCATCCCATGGGATTCGTCCAACCCTACCCTAGCCTCTGCACAGCTCGTGTCCACGCACAGCAACTCGCCGGGAAGAAGAGTTGGCCAAACCCAAGCCTCCTCGCCCTCCCGAGCCTTCGCAGTTGTCTCCCTCTCGTCGTCACTCGCTCATCCTCTCGCCCGATCTCCCGATTTCTCATCACCTCTATCGGTCTCTCTCCCTTAATTCCCCTTTTTTTCTTCTTCAGAATACCCCTCTTTCTCTTAAAAATCACAGGCCAACATAATCTCCAGATCAAGCCAAACCAACGTGAACCAACCGGTTCACCTCTCACAAATTACGTTCAATTTTTCTTTAAAACTTTAATTCCAACTAATCCCCTTTCTTTTACTTCTCATTTAAATTTTATTCTTCATCCATTTAGTTAATTTATTCCTAAGAAAACCAACCACAACTTTTTTCTCATTTGTTTTCAAACCGAACCAGTTCAAGATGAACTTGTCCCACCCCTTATTTCTCCCTTTACATTTACTCTCCATTTTTTGGTTGATATTCACAATCGCAACCTCGATTGGTCACTTGTCCGAAATCCAAAACTGTAATCCGCAAAACATTTTTGGTCGAGTTTCTCAACCTCGTCTTTGTTCGTGCCTCGACCAAATTTTGCAATTTGAATTTGTAATACATTTCGGTCGAGTTCCTTGAATGCGAAGTCGACTGCAGTCTGATCGAAATGCCACGACACCTATTTCCTCCAAACGTAGACGTTCTAAGAATTAAATCTTATTTATTTTATTTCAATTTCTACTTTTAGTTAATTACTCCTCGTTTAATTTATCCCCAATTAAATCTTAAGAAAATTTTCCACTTCATCACTTCTAATAATTTCCTTCCATTAAATCTTCTATAATTATCCAAATAATTATCCACTAATACCTTATCCAATTTTACACACGTATAATTTCCCATTTTCTTTACTTAATTTTGTAACGGGAAATTGGGATATTATGTCCCATGAGAAAATCATTCCAAAATCTTCAAAATTCAAACATAATATTATTTTTAATCCCGATTAAATTTTGGGATATTATAGATTACCTCATAGTGAAGAACACCCAAGGCCCGAGAGCAACTCACACTCATCCAGAGTCCTCCTCACTTTTCCTTCCCTTCATCTCTCCTATCACAGCTTCACACTCAGCTCCACCAGCAGCTCTCAGCAACCACTTCACTCTGTCTCCTTTTCATCTTCCCTTAGTAATCTTCACGATAACACCTAGTACAGAGACACCCAAACAACGAAACACCAATTCATACCAGAAAACAGAACGAAGGGACGCATTATAACGAGCCCAACACCCAGAACAACATCAAAGAAATCAACAACACTCAGCTAGCACTCACTATCTCACCCGCAAGCTCACATTTCTCACTTCTACATCTTCACAAAACACTCAGCATTTTCCAAAGCACGCATTGCCATTCTCTTTCACAAAAATAAAAACACCAGAATGGTTTCATCTGCCATTGATTTATAGCAGAAACGAACCCCACGTGAAAGACAAGGCTAATGGGTGGGCACCCATATCAGGGAGGAGGTCCACTTCGACCACGCCACATGGAAGGTTTATTATCGCATTGGGAGAGGGGAAGGAAATATTGGGAGAAACAATCAAATGGTTGCGACAGAAACGATACTTTTGTTAAAAATAGACTTTTCGATTGAAGAAGCCAACCACACCATCAACTAATTACCCAATTCCACCTTTGTTTTTTCTTTTCGATCAAACCTTGCGACCGCATCCCGACTGATGACTCGACCGTAAAATCGATGAATTTGACAGACTCAAAACCTGTTGTTTTTCAGACGGGCATCACGTTCACACCCTCGACCGCATTGCATCTAAAAAACACAAAATGTAGAGGTAGCTAACGGGCGGGCTAGCCGGGCCATTACTGAACCGAGCGGGCCAGGCTCGAGCCCGAAAGGCGAGTGGAGCCGAGCCTGATTTTTTGGGCTCGTGAGTCTGGCTGGCAGGCTGGCTCGCGAGCCTGGCAGGCTAGCCCGCCAGTCCATGGGCGAGTTGCCCTACTGGGTAGTGGGCAACAAGTTCCATGGCGTCTCCTTCTTTCAGCAAGCTTCTGGTTCTCTTTTTCTTCGTCTTCATCACCATGGGTACCCACATTTTCTCGCAGCTAGAAGAAACAAGCTTGAAGCTTATGAGTGACGCTCTATAATGGCCGACCACAATATCGCTCTTCGACGACGATCAATTTGCAGACGGCAAGGGTCATGATGACAACATCGACTATGAGCTCACTCGCAGATCTCTGTCCTGGCGGAGAGTTAGGTATTACATTTTGTACGGTGCTCTCACTGCCAACCAAATCCCTTGCTCGTCTCACTCCGGCAGAACTTACTACACCCACCAGAGGCTACTCTACAATCACTCGCTGCAGAAGATAATCTAATCTTGTTATTTGTGAGATGAATGTGGTGGAGAATCTACAAAAATGGTTTGGGTTTTTGTCTTAGTTCGTGTTCCTTAAGGAATATTATATTATGAATGTAATCTATTAAGCGATTATGTAATGGCTTATGACTTAATCACTTCTATCAAATAATTATTTTCTTAGATCTTTCGACAGATCCACTGTTTGAATGAACGAGATTCGTCTTTTCTTTCATTTTCAGTACTTGAGTTGATCGACTCAGAGATTTATGCTTGATAAAGGTTACAACTTTAGAGAAATGGATTTATGCTCTATCGCGTATCGTCCAAAACACTTTGGAACTCTCTGTTTTATTCTTTCGATCGCATTCCTTGACTAAAATCTTCGACCGTACCCAACCAAAAAAAATGCCAAATATTAAAGATTTGTTCTGTGGTGCATTTTTAGTAGCCAAAATTTGACCGAGACTTCGACCGCGTCTCATCCGCAAAATCGCCAAATATTATAGATTCAAAGTGTGGCGCATTTTTGGATGAGGCCTTCAATCGTAACCTCGACCGTATCAAGTCCGCAAAATCGCCAAATATTATAGAAGCGAACTTCTGACCATTTCGGTCGAATTACTCATCCGCAGCTTCAACCGCGTCACGACCAAAAAACCACGGTCTGCACAGCTTGACATATTCAGACGCATTTCCTCTCGTCCTCGCTTCGTTCAAAACACAAAACTCAAATTTTTGAAGTATGTCAGTCGACATTCTCTACCAAGTCGCGATCGTGTCTTGTCCGAAAACTCCCAAAAGGAAATACTTTACTTCCTATCCGCACATCTTAAATTCTCTAAGTTCTACAAGGATATCTACTCACTACATGGATTTAGACAAACTCGTTAGACAATAATAATACCCTCATTTAGAATATTTCCAATATAATCGATAATATTTGTGTAATATAAATTCAACAAATACACAACTTATTAAATCCATTAATATTAATCATCATTAAAATATAAATATGCATAACACATTTAGGCTAACACTTATTACTTATTACATGTCATTTTTATAATAATTAAATAATGTTATTATTTATACGACTAACTATCATCTAATTCTATCATATTATAACATTACAATAATAAATATTTATTATAGTTTTAATAACTAAAATTTAAAATATATATATATAACATCTTTATATAAAATAAATTTATTTATGTATGCTAGGCTCATTATGCTTGGCTTGTTGGGTTCGTTAGACTCGTTGGGTAGGCTCATATTAGCTCATTAGGCTCATGGCTCACGAGTCGGCTCAAGTTGAAAATTTTTTGGGGTCAGCTCGTTAGCCTCACCAGGCTCGATGAGCTGGGCCTTCACAAGCTCAGCTCAGCTCGACCAGCTCATTTAACATCTCTAACAAAATGTAATCTGAAATGCATTTCGGTCAAACTCTTCGACCTCTACTTCGACCGCGGTACAACAAAAAATGCAAAGAGCAACCCGTAATGCATTTCGGGCGAGATATTTGACTGTGTCCTCAATCAAGACTCGACCAAAAATGCCAAAAATACAATCTATAATACATTTCAGTCGAATCTTGCAATCGCATCCTCTACCGCGACTCGACCAAAAATGCCAATTACACCCTAATTTCTCCAATGGTATTTCTTTCCTCCATTAAATCAATTCTATTAATTTCATCCCAATTCAATCATTCAACAATCACCCCAATAATCATCATTAATTATTCTAAATTTTATTATGTTTACTAAACGTATTTTCAGGGTATTACCTTCCATAATAGAATCATCCTGAAATCTCCAAAATTCTATCTTATTATTATCTTAAACTAATAATTCACAATTATTAGCGTCCTTAGTGTCAGCTTAATTTTTGGGTATTACAACATCCATGCTAAGATCATAAGGTAAGAAGTATTGTGTGTTTTTGGCCTCTTTTGCCTACATCACAAGATTCTAATGTAAGATTAAATTATTGTTTGACATATTGTGATATATGGTGATATTATTATGATATGATTTGATTAATTGTATGTTATCACATTATTATTATGTTAGGAGATATATGACATTAGTATTGATCACTTGGATGATTAAAATGTTGGTTTCTTATTATTAACATGTTCTGATAAATGATAAAAAGTGATATGATATAGGATCTTTAGAATGATGATGTGCATTGACATGTTCATAAGCATCTTTCATGCATCCTGAAAACGTTTTCTAAGAAAGGATAAAAAAGAATTTCTTTACATATGATTTTAACTGATAAACTGAAAATGGACTGTATAAACGTAAATAGACGTTGTGGATTGGGTAATTTAAGTTGGTTGTCCTGTATAAGGTGGACCAAATGGCATCACTCTTCCTTAGACTGATGTACTGTAACAACCCAGATTCTTAACCGTTTTTAGAAGTACATTAAATTTACTAAACGAGTTTCGATATTAAACCTTCTTTGAAAAAAATCTCTTTTTAAGAATATCAGAGTGCTAAAATCCGAGCGTTACCAAAAGCTCATTTTATCTCTTCTTAAGATTTGCGGAAGCAAGATAAAATTCGTTCTTAAAGTTGCAAAAATGTAATTGAAACATCTCTTAAAATATTAATTTAAAACCCAAGGTTGAGCTTTCACAAAATAAAGTCTACATAGTGGTTCGAATAAGTATTCAAGTAAGGGTAGTAAGGGAAAAATTAACGTTCACAAAAAGAACACCAGTTCGACGTTAGCCCTTACAAAATTTACTTCTTTCACTCCTCTTGACGCCGTACTACTACTCCGTTGGCGTCTCCTCTGGATCTACCACAGGGTCCACGAGAATGACCTCCTCTGCTCCTGGGAGAATTATTTCGTTACCTACACCACAAGTAAGGACATGAGCTTTCGCCCAGTAAGGAACTGGGGAAAACAATTATGCATATATCTCTCTTGAATTCTTCTTGGAATGGGGGCCACCCAAACCAATTTCTTTTATTACGTTTATTGGTTCTTTACTCGTACTTCGAGTTGGAGATTGGATGTTGTCCTTTGAGATGACCTAGTTTGATCGGCTTCTAACATCCTGTGTGCATACTAGTCCCTTTCCCGACTTGGTGACGGTGAATCCTAGCTGCCAGGCTAGATACGAACTACCCATCTACCCCAACTCCCTATTGGTCCCTCTTCCAACGTATCCCGCCTTCAAGGTTCCTCCCCTTCTGGCATGTCCCGCCTTCAAGGTTTCTTCCATTCCTGCGTATCCCGCCTTCAGGGTTTCTTTTAGTGATGGGCATGCCCCGCCCATCTTGAAACATTCTTGTTCTTAGCAGTTTTCCTCACTCATGCATGTGGTTACCACCCCGAGGGGGTACCCCCTACTTGGTTTCTATTAACGTGACTATGACCTAGCACTTTCAATTAAATACCACATATATGGAAAGTAAATAACAATACTTTAAAGGATCCACCATAAACAATGAGTAAAATGAATAATAGCACATGCTTATATAATAACTAAGAGCAATAGCGAATTCACCTAAGAAACAGCAGTGAATTTCATCGAATTAACACAGCAAAACATGTGTTTTAACATCTAAAATAGCAGCAAATATTAATTGAAACAAACAGTGGGAACGTGCATTTAACAACTAAATGAGCAGTAGAACATATGTACAGTGAAGCATGTTTTCGATCATCTATAACAGCGGAACATTAGGGTATCCAAGCATACGTTTATTCTGACGAAAACAGTAGCAATATATATCGAGAACAGAACAGCGAGAACGTGCTAAAAGTATAGCAGCAACTAACATTGAATTAAAAATGACGAAACATGCTTCTTAAAGAGGAATAAACAGCAGTAAAATGTTAAGCAGAACAACGAACTTACAATCTAAACAATCATGTACAGTAGCGAAATATGGAAAACAGAATAACGAATGAGCATATTATCGATTATCTACAACAGAAAAGCGAACATGCATTTATCGATCATATTTAGCATCTAATAAAGACAGCGAGGTATGTTTATTAAATGAAATAGGCACTAGTAAAGCATAGAGAACTGGCACAAGTGGCATGCTTTTAAACGATGAACAAGGTAGCAGAAAAGAACAACTAATCATGCTCTTATGCAATAACTATCCTAGTAGAGAGTAATTACTAATCACACATTTGATTGGCTAATAATACAGAGGTGATTTACAACTACATAACGTTACAAGACATGCTTTTGAACGATTTAAGTGACAGCGAGCATTATCAAATAAAACAGGAGAGCATGCTTTTGATCGACCAATGACAATTGTGCATAATAATTGAATGAACGACGAGACATGCTTCTAAATCAAAGGTGAACAACCACATTCAGATGATGAAGCGGAGTATGAAAATCATGCTTTCTAAACTGTAAAATGTAGCAATAATTACAGATCGAATGAAGACAGTAAAAAGCTTCATGGTGATATTATACACCAGCAAAACCATCAACAACAGAAAAGAAAACGTGTTTCTCAACGACTATACATAGCAGTAATTATTAGCAACTAACACGGCGAATGACATGGTCTTCAACAATCAAAATCTATAGTGAAGGTTATTAACATGACTAGTTAATCCACCCTTCCAAAAGGTAAAACTAACAACAAGAATAGCAAAAAATGAAACAGTTATAATTATGCTCCTCGAATGTCTACAACGTCAACAACCATTATATTCAACGAAATGAATAATCTATACATGTAAGCTAGTAAATGGGAGGCTACTCATAAAACGAAGTCACCATTAGTACCAACAATAGAATTCCCCTAGTCATCCATTCATACTTCTCATCCATTTTAAACATCATTTCTTTGGTTCATTCTACCTTAGCTAACACTTCCACTTGGGTACAAACATTTAACACAATTAAGGCACAACAACTAGTAAGGTACCTAAGAAATAATGTGAGAGTTAAGTCACCTAGCGAGCAATCTACACAGCAAAACCAAAGGCACCACAAGAACTACAGAGCTATACAGCAAAACAAATCACTCACACAAACGTATACTTGGGTGTAGGGCCTCCAAATGGCCACTGACTACCCATTCCTTACCCTTGGAGACTCTTCCTCCTACGAACAGCAGCTTCCTCTATAACTCCAACCTCCAGCAGCGTCACTCCAGCCCTTCCCCAAGAAGAACACCTAGGAAGAAGATGGAGGAAGCTGGAGAGATATAGACTCACCTTGGGAGACCATCCGCCAGTGGTAGGAGGCAAATCCCTGGTTAGTCAGTCTGGGCGTGAGATTTTGTGTCGAGAGGTGGCGATTTACTGGTTGGCCATCATTTTTGTTCTGTCTTCGTAGTTCTGCGATGATTCGAACGGGTGCAGATGACTTGATCCCATCCGTAGTCGTCCGCAAGACCAAAATTCGTAAGCTAAATCATGCTTGGGGACGAGGAGAGGAGTCCTCATCCCTATTCGTACCGTCTATAGTCCAGGTTTGGATGCCAGTCCTCATCCGCATGTATTTCTAATTCAAACAGATTCAATTCGGATGAGTTCATCCACGTCCGCATCGTCCGTATGTGTCGTCCAAACGTGTCTAAGAATTGGACAAATTCAATTCGGACGACTCTCTTCCTTGTCCATCGTCATCCGCAATCGTCCTAAAGTCTTCAGACTTAAACAGATTTGATATGGACATGTCTTGTTCTCTTCTGCATCATCCGCACTCTCGTCTGTAAGACGACAGGGTCACTCAGGACGCAAGAATTTGTCCTGCCTTTGTCCCCAAGTGCTCGTTCAGATGCTGATCTTCATCCGCGTGGCGTCCATAGTTGCCTGACCTTCATTTCCTTTGCATTTTTGACTAAGTATTTATTCGAATCTTATTTCCATGTATTATAAGTCACAACTTAACAGGTACAGGGACGATATCTATAAATATATATTACGCAGATATTTTTCCCCAAAGTCGAATTACATCACTTATCATAAAATTAGGATTGGGTTGTTACATGTACCCCAGCGGGTGGGCTGTTATATGACTAAAAAGAAAGACTAAGACAGAAAATGGATGTTTTACTAAGTTACATAGCACGAGCATATCATTATCCTTATTATATCTCTTACTCAACATTAGGCTCATAGATAAATCATGTGATATAAGTGAGGACTTTATCTTAGATGAGGCAGCTAAGGATTGATGATAGGGAGGCTGTAGTTAAGGGAGCATATCTAAATTGAGCACTTGCGTTCTTTAGTTACTTGACTGGTGGGTTATGGCTCAAAATTGTATACTTTTGTAAAATGTTTTGAAATAGAATTATATATGATAGAATGAACATTTTTTTATGATGATAACACAAAGACATGTTTTATACTTACGGAAAAAGAAAGAATGAATGTTTTATATTATAAAGAAAAGTTTTTTGCTATGTTATAATTTCAATAGCATGTGTCTATATATATATAATTTTGAGGATGGATTGTAACGACCAAAAATTTTCCTCATCATGTAGTAGAAGGATCAAGTTGGAAAAGCATCCATGGAGGATTGTACAAGTGTCCGGATGGGAACACGTCTGTGGCAGATAAGCAATATGAAAGACGTCATCATTTAGATTGAAGTATCCACTAATGATGTATATCTGCGGAAGACAATGTGTCTACGGTAAATAAGTAAGGTGAAAGACATCGTCATTTGGATTGAAGTATCCACTGATGATGTATATCTGCGGAAGGGAACGCATCTGCAATGGATAAGGTGAGACTTCATCATTTGGATTGAAGTATCCATTGATGATGTGCATCCAACTAAAAGGAATGTGTTCGTAGGATGATGTGGCAATTAGTGATTGTGGACTTATATTTGAGGAGTGGATATTCACAGTGGATGCACAAGTAACAACAGGGGAAGCAAATGTTTTCGCAAAAGAAGGAAAATGTACACATGATTGATATGTTTGAGGGATGGTGCATGTCTTATGTAAATTGGAGGAAGTCTATTGTGTTGAAATATGTCAGCGGTGAACAATTAAACTAGTTTTCGTGGAAAGGAATGTGATCGCGCTGGATAAGGAAACATGGAAGACTTCATTGTTTGGATTGCAGGATTCACTGATGATGTATATTTGTGGAGAGGAATGCTCCCACTGTAGATAGATAATGTGGAAGACATCATCATTTGGATTGAAGGATTCACTGATGATGTGTATCTGCAGAAAGGAATACATCTGCAACCGAAAGAAAAGAGTCTAAAGGATGTCATGGAGTTTGGTCATTGGCAAACTTGTGTTGAGGGGCGGATATCAGCAGTGGATGCACATGTATCCACAGTAATAGTGAATGCTTCTGGAATTGAGGCGCAGCACTTGCAGAAATTCTTCTAGACGTTTTGTAATATCCCAGATTTTTGTGACACTATGCATAGTGACTAAGCAGAAATTATTGAGGATTTCGGGGGTATTAGGAATTTAATAGGATAATTGAGGTATTGGTCAAGAGAAATTTAATTGAATATAGTGAATTATGATACCCCGAATTATGTTCGTATTAAGCTTAGGAGAAAGATTAAGATTATTGGCATTAATTGAGGATGTATTTTATAATATTTGGCATTAAAAAAGGTTGATAATAGGATTGGTTTCACTAATATAGATTGTATAATACTAGAAGGGAAGGAGGAATTGTGGATTATATACCTTAAGTATAAGATAAGTTGAATTTTATAATAATTATATTAAGAAATAATGTAAAGTGATGGCAGTCGATAGGAAGAAAGTGGTCAATCACTATTGAAGCAAAGCATTTGGAGTGTAGTGTAGTTAGAAACGATCGACCACGGGGTTGATCACAAAAATGGTGGAGGCAAATATATATTACAGTGGCATTTTTGGTCAACCAAATTCTCATTACTCGCCCACTTCATCAACCGCAGAACTAAGAGGCAATTTGTAATATATTTCGGTCGATCTATTTGTCTACATAATCAACCACTTCATCGACCGTAGAACTAAGATGCAATCTGTAATATATTTCAGTCGACCAAATCCTCGCTGTTTGACTGCTTCATCAACCGCTATATGTTATAGGGGTGTTTAATGAGGAAATAGTCGACAATGTGGTCGACCGCTTGTCGACTGCTGGAATGTTGATAGTCGAGTGGTTGATCACTTGTTTGACCGGCGCGCAAACTTTAGTTACAAAAAATACAAAAACCGCATCTAGATGATTTCAAATCACGTGAAAGCCGCGATCTCACCTCCTCGTCACCCTCTAAGGTTTTAGTGTATAAATAGGAGATGTTTAGACCGAAAAGAGAGAAATTTTGGAAATGAAGTGACGAGCAACCAAGTGAGGAAAGGAGGAGTCTTTGCAGTTTTTAGAGAGAGAGAGTTTGAGAGAAAGTTAGACAAAAGAGACCGAGAGTGAGAGAGAGTTGCTAGAAGAAGAAGAAGGTCTCTATAAAGGAAGGTAGTTGTTGAGTTCAAGTATTCTTTGTGTTCACAAGTCTTTTGGTAAGCAGGACTCTTTCATGATTTTGTGGATTTTATGAAGAGTCGTTAAGATGAAGATATAAAATTGAAGAGTTTCCTTATTAGTCATATAAACCTTTTGTGGTTCTATTCAATAAGCATGTTGGAGAGATATTTTTTTGTTTGGTTATTCTGCAACTCTATTCTACAACTTGGTTATTACTTTGGAAAGCTGTAAATATCTATGTTGGGGATAAGAAGTTTAGTTTATGTACTGTTTTGATGAATATATAAGAGCCATGATTTATTAATTCTACTCTAATATCAGCATGTTTCATTGGTTGAATTGTTCCCGGCAAAATAATAGGATTTGTTGACAATGGAATTCGGATGTTTGGGTTGAGTTTGTTGCCAAGACTTGTGAGAATATGTTGGTTTAATAATCCTAGTTACTATTCTGCTAAGTTGATTATTGATAGATTTTGGTTATGTCTGTTGGTCGTTGTTGTATGTGGGAAATTATACACTATTAAATTGGTTTTAATTCCCTACTATATTTGATGCTAAGGTTCAAGGTAATAGGTTGGGAAATCATACTACAAGTAGATTTTATATAGACTCGTTCACAATGGGTGAAGTGATAAGATTAGAAAATAATTTAAAAAGTATTGTCCTGCATATTGGTTGGAGAATTATTATTGATGATTTCATATGTTAAATTGTGAATAGGTTTTGTGAAGGACAATTGTAAACACTCAAATGCTCTAAGGTCACCAAGTAAGTGATATTGCATGTTTTGCCCGAAAGATCCTACATCACAAGAGTTAGGGTTGTATGTTGACTATAGTTACTAGATGCTTTGGTTATTGATATAAATGTTGATCTAGGATGTATTGTTGATTGTTGATGTGCGATAATGTTGTGTTTAATAGAATTAATTTCAGTTCCTTAGTTAAGAATTGATTATGTTTTGAGGATATGCTAGATAGACATGTATGATAGGATCATATGCGTGCATTCATTCATCATGTTTTCCAAAGATATAAGAAAATGGTTTTCTGCATCGTTTTGAAAATGTAAACGAATAAAAGGAATAAACGTAAATAGGTGTTTAGAGATGTGATTTTTACCTTGTCAAGTTTGACATCTCTAAACACTTGGATGGGTAACTGAAACTAAATGAAAATGGAATACACATGAATAAACGTAAATAGGTGTTTAGAGATGTGGGATTTACCTTGTCAAGTTTGACATCTCTAAACACTTGGATAGATAACTAAAACTAAATAAAAATGGAATACATGTGAATAAATGTAAATGATGTTGTGAGATGTGGGTTCTACCTTGTTAAGTTGACATCTCCAGCATCAGTAAAAGTAATGGAATAATGAACACGAAAACCTGCATGTGTTTTAAAGAGCATGACATGAATATTTTACAATTTATTTATATCGCTTACTGAGTTTTAGGCTCATAGTTTAAGTCTTGTGAATAGGTAAGGAGCCTATGATCGGATAAAGATTATTGAGGATGCAGCTGATGGGGTATTGCTATGTTGGGGCTTTTGTGTTGTTGGCGATGTTGACCTTAGTGGGTTATGGCTCAAGGAATTGTTTTAAGTATGCTAAGTATTTCAAAGCCTTTTAATGGTAATGTTTTATTAAATTTATGAATTGTAATGTTTTATTAAAGTAAGGCTTGCACTGTTGTTTTACTAAACTCTATGTTTTATTAAAGAAAGACTTTTGTTGTTGTTTTGTTAAACTCTAATTATTTCTATAACTTTGGTGTTCCCTCACAAGTGTTTTAAAAGATCGAAAATTTTATACAAATTAAATTAAGGACAAAATGAACACGGGGCGTTACACATTTTGTTTGCAGAGTAAATGCGCCTATTTGAGAGGCGAAAGACAAAAACTAATGACTTCTCGACTGAAAGAGTATGGTTAAGATTTTATTGAGAATGTATCAAGAAACACTCTATGAGGAGTAGAAAAATGAGAACTTTTCATTTCAACAAGCAACCCTTGATTTAAATAATGGGAAAAAACTTCAAAGTTTGGGCTGAACTATCACAAAGATGACATATTACTCCGAATTCACTGAAGGTACTATGACTCGAGTAAAGGAAGGAATAAATCATTAGAGATACGCAGAGACTTGAGGTAAGTAATGTTGTATGTGTTTGACCTTCGGGTCCACACCACAAGATGCTAAGTTATTCTTAGTTGTCAGTATGTTACGATATGAGGTAAGGTTGATTCAAGGATATGCTAGATGTTTTGATGTTGTTGATAGATTATGCCCTGTTATATGACAGTAATGTTGACTTGAGAATATGCTAATTGTTTTAGATATTTTGCTATGTTCATAGTGGTAATTTTTGTGTCGAGGATATGTTGCTTGTTTAGATACTATGCTCTATATATGATAGTAATGTACATGATAATATTGTTGACTTGAGGATATGTTAATTATTTTAGATATTATGTTCTATTGCATAATGGTAATTGTTGACTCAAGGATATGCAACTTGTTTAGATATTATGCTTTGTATACGATGGTAATGTTGACTCGGGGATATGTTGATTGTTTTAGATACTATGCGCTATTACGTGATGCAAATACTGTTTTCAGGATATGTTATAATGATGTTTAGATGACATGTTAAGTTGTATGTGTGTTTCATGTTTTTTCTTACATCATGTTTTTCAAGAAAAAGAACGAAAATGATTTGTCATGCATATGTTTTCAAGTATGAAAGATAAAGAATGGTATGTAAAGTACATAAGATGCTTTGGCGATACAGTACCAATAGAGCTTTGAGTGGTTTTGCCCCCAATGGAGGTTTGGTGGGTTTATCCCTCAATGATTAAATAGCTTTGATGTCATGTCCCAATATCCAGAAAAGAACAAGAAAGAAAGAGAAACATAATAGAAAAGAAATAAAGAATGAAACTTCATGTTTTTACAAAAATGGCATATCATGTTATTTCGTGCATTACATACTAAGCATTAGGCTTATAAATATATCTTGTGGTGTATGTAAGGAGCTAGAAGATGATACAATTGAATGAGAGAACTGGATAGATGATGCAATTGAGGAAGTATCTCCATGAAGAGAACTTGTGTTGTTACAGCAACATTGACCTTGTGGGCTAAAGTTTGAAGAAAAATGTATGAGAATATGAAGCTGAAGTTTATGAATTGTTTTTAAAGTGTTTGTATCTATTATTTTATGAATTATGATTCAAGTTAAGTATTTTTTCTGCTCTACAAATGTAATGCCTTGCAGCATAAAACTTTTTTCTGGCCATTTTTTTTTAAATCATATCATAAGATCGTATCTTTGAAAATAAGTAAACAAAACATGTCTTTGACAAATAAACAGTAGAAGTCTTTTATAAAAATAGTCTAATTTAAAATTCCAAGATAGTTAAAGCCCCAGAGACCATAAAAGCCTTGCAAAACAAAACGTCTTAATTTAAAATTAAATATTTAAATACATAATTTAAATAAAAGTTTTTCTTTTTCAACTTTCTTCTCATAAGTCTTCATCCACGAGTCAACTTTGCTCCAACAATACGACAACCTCGCCCATAAGAGTACTCCTTCAACTGTAACTATCATTCAATCACATCATTAGGTACGTAAGTAAAATCATCCTTACCTACATCACAAAGTTCTTCTATGAGTCTAATACTCCATAAGAGATGCATATATGACATGAATATGAGATGCAGTTTGTAAAAACATATTTTTTCAGTCATCATTTGTAATACCCTAAATTCTTATAAGGTTAAATAATGTGGATATTTGATGATGATTGGGATTGTGTTGGATGATTTTAGTATTGATATGATTAAATGGTGGTTTATGGCCTTTGGAGATTAAGAATTTTCTATACTTTAGAGAGTTTGGCAGGAGAGTGGTCGACTAGCTAGGCTGGTTGATCAACCAAAATGTGTGCAGTGAGAAATGGGGCCTCTCGGGTTGATTTGCGGCTAACCAGATAGGGATGTACGGTCAACCGGGTTTGTGACAGGTTAGAATCTGTTAGCCTCGGGTTGATTTGCCGTCGACAGGAAGTGGATTTTTGGTCGACCAGGTGTGTGAAAAGTTGGCGACTTTAAATGACATGTCACAATTTAAATGAATGAATTAGATGATGACTTAGTTTTCCACCTCATGGTTCTTGTAACATCCCATTTTGCATTTAGTTTTCCATTAAAATTTTTTCTTTTGAAACTTATACCAAAACATGTAAAGGGAAAAGCAGAGTGAACAAAAGCGGAAGTCTTTATAAATATTAAAAACATATAACCACAACTTTAAAACTACTTAAAGCAAACACCTTCAAACATCTTTAATATGCTTAAAAACAGAAATGTTTAAAACATTTAAAAACTGCTTAAAGTCCTTGAAAATATTTAAACACACTTTATTTTCTTTCATGAGCCATAACCCCCAAGGTCAATACGCGTCAGGTAACACAAGTGCTCATCATGTCATACTTCTTCCACGTACACTTCATTAAGATCACAATCATCACCTACATCACAAGAGAAACTATGAGCCTAACGCTTAGTAAGAGATAAATGAAATGAATGTTCATGCTAACTACATGCTCATGTCTTTCATGTCAAAAAAGAACCTATCCTTTTTGTTCTTTAATCATAGTCTCACTATAGTTCAGAACATTGGAGATTTTCTGCGGAAGAGCATAGATACATTATCTGGATCTAACATGAGAAGAACCGTCACTCAATCCCGACGGGGGAAGAGATACATCGTCTCGTAGTTCTTCCAAGTAGATATGTTACAAATCTCCCCAATTCCCAATGTCTATTTACATATATTAGATACATTTTATCCCTGTGCAATGCATGTATATTGAACCTTATCCTAACATTTCTACTTGTGATGTATGTCGTGAATGTATTTCACACAACAGTTCATACTATACATGAAGGAAACAATACTGTTTATTTAACAAATTATTGAAGCATGAAACAACAAGGCATATTCAATATTATTTACAACATAATATCAAGCAGGGATCAATTCTGATTACCAATACCTTATTCACAACAATGTTATCAAACTACAACTACAATTGTGTAACACTACCAATTCTATTATGTTGTATGTACGCCAATCATCAAAAGGAAACAGAGAATCATCCCACAAAATAGTTTATCTAACGGAGTCCAAACCCAGCATTTTAACATTCTCCTCTATGCGTTAATTTATCAAGCAATAGATAGCAATGTACTTTAAATTGAATAGATAACAATTTAGCAACCAAAACATTCTTCTTCACAAGTTCATCAATCAACAACTTAATATCTTAACAATAATCCACTTAGAGTAATCTCATCTTTTTCAAAATTTCTAACAACGAAAATAGAAATCAACAAAGCTTTCCCTCAACCATTGCTTATCAACGAGACAGGAAATAATTTCAACAACATAGAAATATCATCAACAAACCATACAAAATCTTAATCTTGTGATGTATGCCACCTCTAACAAAACACATGCAATATCTCTTACTTTTCTTCGCAAAATCCTCTCCTTGAAGCCCCTCTCGCACAACCACACAGCAGCAAGAACTTTCCTCTAGAAGCTCTTCCCGCAAAACCTCACCGCAGTACAGTGAAGACAGAAAAACTCTTGAGAGAACACTAGAAGATTTCTTATCTTTCTTCTACCAAATTCCACCTTAATATGCCAAAAAAGTTTAGGGAGAATCGAAGATTCATGACAATTCGTTATCCAGATATCCCTTCATTTTTCCCAACGATAGTTAACCATTTTCTAGGCGATTCTTGATATTTCTGTCGATCACCCTCTTCACTTGGTCTACCATAAATCATCAGAGTAACAATCTCCAATACCATGATCAACCATGATTCACCGATGATCAACTGTCAATCTGCCCTTTTTCAGAAAATCGGTCGATCACTCTCAGTGGACGATCGACCGCTTCAAAAATCATTGCTCTATGTATAAAAATTACTTTGGAACTGATCGATCATCTGTAATACCCCGACTTTTTATATCATAATTTAAGAATAATGGGAAAAAATTTGGGGATTTTTAGATTTATTGGATAATTATCGGGGTATCACAAAGGACGTAACCGATAGATTATTATTTTGAGAATTTATTAGATGATAATTATAATTAATTTGGAATGAGAATAAAATGAGATTTATTGGATTGGTTGAGATTAAAATGTAATTGAGGGATTAATTGAAGATTTATTGGGGAAGATTTGGATTAAGGGAAATTTAAATTGGAGATTAGAGAAGGAGAAATGGTTCAGCAAACCGGTTCACGCGGGTTCAGTTTGTGTGACTCGCCGGCTTGGCTGGACATCAGATGAAGAAGAGAAAATAGGTTATTTTTGGTTTTTGAAGTGAGGAATCGGGGAGAGAAGAGAAGAGGTGAGATCAAGAAGAGAACAGAGGCAAGAGGGAGACGGGTCCGCGACGAAGAGACGGCAACGGCGAGTGGGCTCGGGTACGGCGTGCAACTCCGACCGTGTGCAGGTTGCTGGTTGTCGGCGCGGCATCCATGGGCGTGAACCGTGCAGGCTAGGGCACGGGTTCGTTTGGCCCGTTTTCAATCGCGATTGGGGGTATTGGTACTACATTTGGGTTGGCAGTGACGAAATGCAGGGATGGCAGTGGCTGGCGATGGAAGGGCAGGATGCTGGTTCGCGAAGGGAAACAACTGGAGCGGTCTGTGCATTTCACGTTGGACCAAACCAGTCCCAGGCTTCATCTGCGGCCACTAGAATTGTAGGTCGAGTGGAGACAAATTGCTTCCCAACAATTTCTCCAGCTATGTCTGACACTGAGCGAAATTATTGAGAGAAAGCTAGTACTCTCTGGAGCTGTGAGAGAAGGGAAATAAGGCATGAGGAACAAACTCTGCAAAGTAGAGGAAATTGCTGTCGGGGGAGGAATCGTTACTGCTGATAAAGGACAAGAATGGAGAATAAATTGGCAGATAGCCAAACTGAGAAGGGAGAAACTGTCTGGTTTTTCTCTGGAGAAAAGACAGGAGCAGAGGAGAGTTGAACTCTCGGTAAGAAAAAAGAACGGCCGAGAGAGGAAATACAGAGAGCGGGAAGAGTTGCTGTTCTCAGGTCTTCACGGTGAGAATGTTTCCTTCTCTGTAATCTGGATTTTTCTGGATGTTTGGATTCGCTCTGGATGTTTGGATTCTATTGATGGACCCAATGAAATTCTATAAATTGTTTTACGGATTTAAGATGAAGAAAAATTGTTTAGGATATACTTTGTTGTTAATGCCTTTGTTAAGTTTCTGCTTTGGATTCTGGGACTTGGGTTGTAGTTGACTCCTTCGTTTGTGTATGTCCCCTGTCACTCTGTGACTTGGATTGTAGTTGTCTGTTGTGTTGGAATAGATTTGCTGATGGATAATGGATAATAAACTGTTGTTGATTTTGATTAAGTGACGTGATTATATATCCTATAATAGTCTGGAATGTTTAGTGTGAATATATGTTGTTGTTGGAGGATCTAGTTGGGTGTGATAAGTTGTTGGTTATTGAGATATAAAGCATATACTCTGTACATTTGGATGTATTGTGATAACCTATCATTGTCCTGTAAAATAAGTTGTTTGGTTAGGATCAGTGGTATGTGGATTTTGGGTTATATTATGTAAGCTCTTAGTTGGTTATCTTCAAATGCACCTATATGTTGGATTAAGCCTTGTAGTTATTAGAAATGTTAAAAAGGAAATGTTAATCTATTGTTGGAAGTTGATAAGTGTAGAAGTGTAATGATATTTAGATATAACCTGTTAAATGGAATCTCAGTGATGGAATGCCAATGATATAGTGTTTAGCTACTACCTTCATTATTTTTTGAACTGCTACTTTTATCATTTTGTGAAGCATGAAGATATATTAGCCTGGTTGTATGGATGATAAGTATGCCTCTATTGGAAGTGTCCTGTCATGGACACGGCCGCTAGTGAGCTTTCAAATTATGCCATCGTCACTAGCAAGTTTTCGGATTATGCCATTGTTGTGCGTATCTGTTGCAAAGTCCCTGGAGGATTATGCCGAGACAAATGACTAATGATTAGCAGATTTTTGGATTATGTCATCGTTGCTATATCGGAGGTCAACGATGAAAAGAACGACCAATGAAAAATAATAATTAAGGTGCAAACGATAAAAGATAAGGAGAAAAGATGAAAACGATGATTAAGATGTAAAAGATAAGAAGATAAGAAAAAACGATTATTATGATAGCATGATAGATATTATCATTTACTGAGCCTTAGGCTTATAGGTTACTACTTGCGATGCAGGTACAAGTACGAGAGAACAATGATGAACAGATGTAAGAGCAGCTGATGAAGGATCTGCACGAGCGAGACTTGCAGCTGGTTAGGCTAACTAATGTAAAGTGTAACTGAGAAGAGCAATTGTAAAATATAAAGTAACAATTTAATTAACTGTCTGTAAATGAACTATTTTACGCTTCCACTACGTTTCAAATAAAAATTAATTTATGTTTCCGCTATATTTTGATAAAGGATTTTATGACTATAGTCTTCTACAAAATCATCACAATTTTAATAACGATTCAAAGTAAAAGGGTTTTGTTAACGGTCCGGTTATAAGAAGCGCACTCTAATTTCATATTAAAAAGGTTTTAATAACGATTTACAGTCGCCTTACAAAAATTTTAAATTTCACGCGTTTTCAAAAGGTAACAAAAAATCGGGTCTTTACATCATCCCTCTTCAGCTAATCGACCGCTCACCAAAAGCTTACACTCTATAATAATTGATCATGAAGATAATCGACCACTCTCCTAGTGATCGACCGCCATCCAACAAAATCCTTATTTCTTCATTCTACTTCTTATGTTATTAACAATCCATCATACCCATTCTCCTAACATACAGACAAGAACAAAAATAACACATTTATAATTCCAATATACCTCTAACCATCAACACCATTATCCTTAATGATATAAACAACTCAGAATTACAATTTTACTATGACCAAACACCATATTACATATAATTGAGGTTTTACATATAGACAAATTTTCTAGATATTACAGTTCTATGGCTGTCAAAGGTTCAAAAGGGTATTAGAAAGGCATTTGTTAGAAGAAGAGAAGGAAATTGTGAGAAAAAGGGAGAATAGAAACCGTGAGCGCTGAGGAGAAGAAGAGGTGTAGATAAGTTATATGATATGCTGTTGTGTTAGAAGTTAAGCTCTTATATGATTGTTAATTTGAGGATATGTTGATGATATATGATATTGTATGCATTCACCTATCATGCATCATGATTTCTAAGAAATATACGAAAATGATTCGTCATGCATGTGATTTTTCAAGTAAAGAAAGGTTAAGAATGTTAATGAGAGAGGCTTCGGTGGACAAGTCTCCAATGATAGAGGCTTTGAATACTTGACTTATTGATAGAGGCGGTGGAGGACGTGGTCCCCATTGATGGAAGCGTTGGCAGGTTTTTCCCCCAATGATGAAGGCTAGTTCAATTTCCAATGATAAAACGAAAGGAAAAACTAAAATGGAAATGTTTTATGTAAGTGCATTTCATGATTCATAATGTGACGCCGCGCGTTAATTTTCTTACTTTTTCTTTCTTAGTTACCGTGTAAAATTTTTCTTTTTATTTATCTAAACCATACAAGAGGAAATAGTTAAGTGAGTGAGATAAATTAAAAATGCATAGTTAAATTAGAGTAAAAGCGGAAACATAATTAAATTCAAAATAAGGTTTGACAATCAAAACGTGAGTTAATAGTTTTACAAAACATTTATGAATAATCAACCCATTTCAAAACAGCATTTTTACTTCATGCGAGCCATAACCGTCTCAAGTCGATTCAGCTGGATA
The DNA here is from genome assembly GCA_022433065.1 of Begonia loranthoides. Classification (NCBI taxonomy): domain Eukaryota; kingdom Viridiplantae; phylum Streptophyta; class Magnoliopsida; order Cucurbitales; family Begoniaceae; genus Begonia; species Begonia loranthoides. Next base: position 8,107,061 of record CM039479.1, on the reverse strand, counting down.
ACCCAAATGCTCAACGGGAAATGTCTCCTCCTCCACTCCAGGAACAACCACATCCTGCCAATCACCTACACCACAAGCAAACTATGAGCCTAAGGCCCAACAAGAAATGAGATATGCAATATGATGTATGTCTCTAACTCATTATGTCATAATAGAATCCACCCAAACTGTTCTTTACTCACAGTTACATATACATCAACTCATTGATTGAGCTGGGACATTGGAGGTTCCATCGTAGGGAGAGTGGTATCTAGTAGGCATCTAACCCTTTGGGTAGATAGACTCTCGCGACCTGACAATGGAAGGGTATAATCTTGAGTCTACCTGGTTACGATCTAAACCATCTCCCCAACCTCCAATTCCCCTTATATTCATTTTCTTTATCCATTTTCCTCACCCAAATGAATACCAACCCACACGTGACATTCGTAATGGTTTCTATTATCATGATACATGTCAATGCAACAATAAAATTACAGCAATATATAACAATCATACAACAGAATATAAAATGCCTATGGTAAAGCAGTCCAAGCCAACATTAAAGAAAATCACAGCTATATCACCAAACAATTCATATTATAAAACGACGATTGTGAAACATACTCCAATTAACAAACCAGAAGATTAATTAATGAAGAACTAACGCAATATGATATCGGGATACTATCATGCTTGAAAAATCAAAGAAAATACAACGATATTCAACGTCCTAGCATGCTTAAAATTTAATAGAAAACAGCAGCAATATCATGCTCGAGAATTGAAGGAAATAAAAGCAATACTCAACGTCTTAACATGCTTAAAATTTAATAGAAAACAACAGCGATATCATGCTCCATAATTGAAAGAAATAACAGTGATATTCAACGTCCTAGCATTGCTTAAAATTTAATAGAAAACAGCAACGATATCATGCTCGATAATTGAAAGAAATAACAGAGATATTCAACGTCCTAACATGCTTAAAATTTAATAGAAAATAGCAGCGACATCATCATCGATAATTGAAAGAAATAACAGTGGAAATTGACATCCTAACATGCTTAGAAAATTCAACGGAAACAGCAGCCATGATTATCGTCAAAATTATCTATGAATAAATGAAAAACAGCAGCATATATTCAAAACGCTAAACATGCTGGATGACAAATTAAAGGCAGGAAACGAACATAAACTTCGTGACAATTAGCAGTCTATTATTCAACAAAATAACAGCAGTGCAGAGTATATTGAAACACTATATTTGACAGTAGGAAACTAAACGATGAAGTTGTCGATGAACTTGAAAATCAAGTTGAAGACTAACTATGAACCTGTTATTTCTAAAGCAAGCAGCAGATTAACACCCAAGAGCACCAACAAATAACTCATGTTAAGTGACTAAACGTGCTTAACAGATTAAAGGAGCAACGTTAATGCAGTAGGTTATTTTAGCACAAATCAGTAGGGAGTCAACAATTATTAACACACAGTCTATTATCAACAATGAAAGGGAATTAACAACTAGGGTATAACGTCTACTAGTCCACAAGATTCTGCATTGTTAGAGTCAGTAAAATATCATGATAAAGCATTAGCAACAAGACACTATGGACAACAACTGAGAGAAACAAACCAACCAAGATATCATGAAGTAATACGTAAAAATCAGACAAAAGCTATAATGCTATTAAACATGTAAAGTTGAACTCCTAACATGGCAATATAATTACTAGCAATACAATAGAAATCAACAGCAACCAAAGGAAACAAGGCAGCAATGAGAAATCCAACAATAGAGTAATCAACGATGCATCAATAGAAACACTAACAACATCATCCAAGATACGTGCTACTCATCAACAAATAGGGGAAGACATAACTTGTGGTGTAGGGCCTCCACTGGCCAAGACTCTACCCATTTCTTACCTCACTGAAGATTTCCAAGCTGTAGAATCCCACATGGCAACAAGCTCACGGTTTGCTTTAACCTCACACGCACAGCACTCTGTTCTCCAAAAGTGTAGCTCCTCCCGAAAGTGGCAACCACACACACCCGCGGCACTTCACTTATAGACAAAGGGGTGAAACTTCCAAGAGGAGGTACCAGGTGAGAGGACAATCACCCAATCCAACAAAGGTGGTCCAATACCTCAACACCACGTGGAAAGTTCAGAATCTCCTTGGGAGAAAAGGAAAGCTTCGGGAGAAACAAAGAAATAATAGCAACAGAAGCTACAATTTTCTTAAAACTAGACTTTTCGATCGAGGAAGTCGACCAAACTGTCGAAGGCGTTGCGACTAAAAACCCAATTTTTGCCACGATTTTGCATTTTCGATCGGATCTTACGACCGATAATTCGACAGCAAAATCGATGAATTTGACATATTCAAAAACTTGTTGGTTTTTTAAGCACACATCACGTCCACGTCTTCGACCGCAATGCAATCGAAAGCCTAAAATGCAATCTGTAATGCATTTCGGATGCAAACCCCACGACTCCAACTTCGACCTCAATAAGACCGAAAAGGCAAGGAGTAACCCGTAATGCATTTCGGATGCGAACCACGACTGCCTTGTCGACCGTAGTGCGACTGAAAACCCTAAATGCATCATCCCCTTTAAAAATTTATACTTTAATCATTCCACAATATTTTCCATATATTTACACAGTATTATTCGACAAAATACCGCCCCACAATATAATACATTAATTTCTTAAAATGCATTATATTATATAAACGGAGAAAAATTATCAGGGTACACATAATGCATGTCATTTCTTACTTGTGATGTAGGTAAGCATGTAACAAGAAAATGAGTAGCTAATGGAGGATATATGCATTGTGGATCTTGTGCTAAATTGGCTAAACATGAAACGAAAATTGAAAATTTACATTTTTTTCAATTTATGACATTTTGTAAAAGAACAAGAAATTAAAGAGGTATTCCATTTTATTTATTCCCAAATGTTTTATTAAGAAAAATCTTCCACTACGCATTTTAGAAAAAAAAGTGTTTTAAATTCATTATGTTTAAAGTAAAGAAGTAAAATGGGGCATTACATCATTCTTTTTTTTTTTTTGGTCCACTTAACAATCCAGTCATTGTGGATAATTTAGTTTAGAGGAAAGAGTGATACCATTATTTACGTTTATTTAGAGGAGAGGAGAGAGTGATACCCTGCCCACAACAACTATTTACATTTATTCAATTTGTCTTTCAGTCTTTCTTGATGAAAACTTTTTTCATAATGCATGAAGCATATACATGATCGTACACATAAAATATAATACATAATAACAGTCTAGTCTATTATCACATGCATAACAAACAACAATACATCTCCAAAGTTCTTACTTTGTTCAATATCGTATGTGTCTAATAAAAGAAATCATCACAGTAAATAAAGCAAAAACGCATCCTTGATCAACATCTACTATCACAGTATATATCCTTGATCAATATCGATACAAACAAAGCAGTAGAGAACAAGAGAAACAAATAACCTAACACTTTGTGATGTAGGTCAAAGGTCAAACACATGCAAGTATCACTTACCTGGGATTCTTAGTGAAGTCTATTCACTTACAATCTGATATAACCTTCGCTCTAACTTTTTTCCAACACATTTATTTTCCTTCAAATAAATAAAGATCGAGTAAATAAATAGAATTGAAATCTATAAACTACACTGCTTTGTAAACTTAGTTTCAGCTCTCATGACTCTCGTCATTATTTCATTCATCGTTATAGTCCATCTTATGAATGACGAGTGAATCTAAATTACTTACCATCAGAGAACTTGAGAGGAAGAACACAAACTCATGTGGCTCGTAATGCATGGATGATTGGGGTTTCATCTCAGCGTTCTTTTTTATAGATCAACAACTTTCCTTTTTAGTAGTCTGAAAATATATTCACAAATATATTTGCAAATCTAAAAATATTCTCATAATTTGAATATACATTCACAGTCCGAAAATCCCACAGAAAATTGTGTCCCAAACTGACCAATGTAGTTGTCACAAGCGCATGTGCTTCTTACCATGGATGTGTACTCTTCCGATGCGGGTATCCACTCACTTATATTGTTCCTCAATCACCATCTACCATGTTCATATATCCTTCCATGGACAAACCTCTTTTCGAATTCCACCTCATCCGCAGACACTAACGCTTCAACTGTAAATATCCTCTTAAATTGTCCGCCAATCACAACCTACCACATACACATGTCTTTCTACAGAGAAACCTCATTTGTAGATTCTGCCTCATCTGCGAACACTAACGCTTCAACTGCAAATAGCCCCTCATCTTGTCCGCCAATCATAATTCGCAACGTACCTCATTTCTTTTCATAAACAAACTTCACTCTACATATTCCATCTCCAGATGCCAACACTTCATTTGCGGGTATCCGATCACTACATAACACCACTCATGTGTGGCAATGTGTCCTTCCTTAACTAAATATTCGTGGTCACCAACACTTCCGTTGCAAATACCAATACTTTTATGGTCACCAACACTTTTTTGGATGCATATTATCACATAAACACTTTCTTTCTCAGATACTCTTCATTCTGCAACTTGATCTTCAACTTTCCACATCAAACTTTTCTTCTACAAAACATTCTTAGTAAAATATTCCTTCCATATTTTCATTAAAATATACCCTTTATTTCAAGAATATAGAAATTTCTCAATTTCCACCAAAACTTAGACCTTGGCCACAATAATTTAAATTTCAAATGTAACATTAGTTACTCCTTTAAATTTCAAAATAATATCGTTACATATGAAATTATCCTTGAAAATTTTTCGGGTGTTGCATGCCTCACATGTTAATTAAATTTTGTCCTCAAAATTTGTATCATAAAATAGTTATGGATACTTTACTTCCATCTCCTGTTGACTTTCCCAAGTCACCTCTTCCGATGAGATGAACTTTGTAAAAACATGTTTTTTCAATCATCCTTTATTCTTTTTTCATCCACTTAACAATCCAGTCATTGTGGGTAATTCAGTCCAAAGGAAAAAGTGGCACTATTAGGTCCACCTCATGCGGAACAAGCAACTTGAACTCTACCCACAACAACTATTTACGTTTATTTAGTCTGTCTTTCAATCTTTCTTAATCAACAATATGACTCCAAAGTTCTTACATCATTCAATCATCACATGTGTCTAATAAAAAAAAACATCTTAGTAAACAAAGCAGAAACACATCTTCGATCAACATCTAACATCACAGTACATATCCTCGATCAACATCCATGTAAACAAAGCAGTACATAACAAGAGAAAAAAAATACCCTAGCACTTTGTGATGTATGCCAAAGGCCAAACTTACTTGGGATTCTTAGTGAAGTCTGTTCACTCACAATTCGATATAAGCTTCAGTCTAACTTGTTTCCAACACATTTATTTTCCTTCAAATAAATAAAGATCCAATTAATAAAAAGAACAGAAATTTATCAACTACACTGCTTCGAAAACTTAGTTTTAGCTCTCATGACTCTCATCATTATTTCATTCATCACCATAGTTCATCTTATGAACGACGAGTGAATCCAAATTAATACCTTCAAAGAGCTTAAGAGGAAGAATGCAAACTCTCATGGCTCGTAATGCATGGATGATTTGGGTTTCGTCCCAACCTTCCTTTGTAGAGATAAACAATCTTCCTTTTCAACAGTCTAAAAATATATATACAAATATATTCACAAATCTAAATATAAATTCGTAGTCTCAAGATACATCAACATTTCAAAAATCCCATAGAAAATCGCTTCCTAAACTGTCTAGTATAATTGATATGGGCGTGTGTGCTTCCTGCCAAAGGCACATGTGCTTCCTGCTGCGGACGTGTGCGCTTCCACTGTGGATATCTGCTTGCTCACATTGTCCACCAATCTCCATCTGCCACGTTCATATACCTTTCCACAGACAAACCTCTTTCTGGATTCCACCTCATCCGTGAACACCAACATTTCCACAGCGGATATCCCCTTACATCATTCACAAATCATAACCTACCACGTACACATGTCTTTCCGTGGAGAAACCTCATTTCGTGGATTCCACCTCATCTACGGACACCAACGCTCCCGCTGTAGCTATCCACTCACCTTATCCACCAATCATAATCCACCACGTGCCTCATTTCTTTCTGTGGACAAACTTTATTCACAAATTCAATTAGGGAACATCAATGCTTTCACTATGGATATATGATCACTTTGTAATACCACTCATATGCGGCCACGTATGTAACACCTCGATATTTTTAAGTGAATAATTATCAAGGTATTACCGAGAGTGTTCAGAGCGTTAAGACTAGGAGTGATCCCATTACATTTTTCCCCTATATGTGACGAAATCGAAGTGTTGGAGTTTTGAAGATATTACATTTGCGTACCGTTACGCGTTATTTGTGACGCGTATTCGTGGGGGAAATGTTGTGGAATAGAGGTTAGGATGAGAAAATGTGTCCTATGTGTTTGAAGGGTGGACTTTCATACGCATGCGAACGACTTGCGGACGAGGAAGATGCGTTCACAAGTGCACTGTCACGTTATCCTTGAGTATAGGATGACTCAGGATGCCATATTCCGTCCTAACTTCACTCTACAGTGGAGTTTTGGACGCGGTCCTGGACGATACGAACGACGAATGTTGCGTCCGCATCGAATCTGTACACCTCATGACACATTCGAAGGGGGTACGGACAGTGCAGATGAGGATAGGATGCGTCCGCATCGAATCTGTCCAAGTCTGGAGACTTTTGGACGGTAGCAGACGATGGCAGACGAGAGAATGTATCGTCCGAATTGAATCTATCCAATTCATGGACACTTTCGGATGATGCATGCAAACGATGGCGGATGCCAAAATGGCATCCGAATGTCAATTTTGACGGTACGGACGAGAATGGGGACGCCATTTCTAGTCCGAGGACACAATTTGGCTTAAGATATTTGGTCTTGGGACAAATGCGGACGATACCAATACGTCTACACTCGTCCGACTCATCGCAGAACTACGATTTCAAAGATTTAAAATAAGAATAAAAACGACGCTTAACCAATTGAAGGATGTAACCCTGACACGAATCCAACCCCAGACTACACGAGCCGATCTCCCCCTATCCAGCCAACCACTTCTGCCTTTCTAGCCAGGGATTGTCACCTCTCTAAGTAATATCTCCCTCCCCTCTCTCATTCAGTATTCAGCCTTCCTCTCCCCATTTCCTACGTGAAATCCAGAGAGTGTGAGGGAGTGACCGAGAGGAGAGAGACAGCTCCAGTGAGTTGTTTGGTTTAGTGAAAAGTGTAAGTGTTGTGTGTGAGGTGAGCTACGTGACTGAGGTTGGGCTACTGCCTTGGAGCTGCTGGGTGAGTTGAATAGGTGAGCTCCAGTTGCTGTGAGGAACTACCAAGAGGAATAATAGTTGTCCCTGCTTGTATTCTTTAAATTGGTAAGGAATGGATTGTCTTGGCCATTTGGAGGCCCTACACCCAAGTATACGTGTGTGTGAGTAATTGTTTTGCTGTAGAAACTTTGTAGTTGTGGTTGCCTTAAGTTGTTGTGTAGTTGCTTACTGTACATTCTTAGTTGCCTTAACTCTCATATTTCTTTTCAGATGTTTCACTAGCTAGTGTGTTTTATTTGTGTTAGACGCTTATACCCATGGGAAAGTGTTAGATGACCTTGAAGGAAACAAAGAGATGATGTTTAGTGGATGAGAAACATGATTTCATGACAAATGGATTTCCATTGTTGATACTAATATTGATTTCATTTCCATAGTTTACATGTATGGATTATGCGTTATATGGTCACCGTATTATTTATATAATGATCATTAGCGTTGTAGACATTCGAAAAGCAAGGTCATAACTGTTCATTTTTGCTATTCTTGTTGTTATCTTATTGTTTAGAAGCATGTTTGGGCTATTCGTGCTTGATAACCATTACCACATATTTTTAATTATTGAAGAGCATGTCATTCATTGTGTTACTCGCTAATAATTACTGCTGCTAGTAGTCGTTAAGAAGCACATTTTGTCTTCTGTTTCGATAGTTTTCAATGCTGTATATTATCACCATGAAGCCCGTTTACATGTTTTCATCCGATCTATGTTTACTGCTATATATTGTATTTTAAAAAGCACAATTTACATACCTTGTTTTGTCGTCGTACTTCTGTTAAAATACCGTTAGGAAGCATGACTCATGAGCATAATTCTCTGTTTAGTCGTTATTAAACTCTGCTGTTTTAGCCAAATAAAAGCATGTTTAGTGCCTATTACTGTTGTTATGCTTTAGTTGATAAAAGGTATATGTTCACTGCTTCATTACGATATTTCTCGTTGCTGTATTAATGATTTAGAAGTATGTCCATTATCCCACCTCGCCATTAAGAATGTTGTTGTTTACCTTTGATTTAGAAGCACGTTTAACTGCTCGTTGAATTCATTATTCACCGCTGTCATTAGTCGATCGAAAGTATGCTCCACTGTTTAATTTGATAATGGTTGTTGTCATTTTTAGTTGTTCCAAAGCATGGCCTCAGTACTATGTAATTGTATAACACCGCTGTTTTAATAGTTGATCGAACATATGATTAGTAATCGTTCTCTACTGCTTGATTTGTTGTTTAAGTGCATGAGTAATTGTCCGTTTCCACTGTCAGGTTTACTGTTTAAAAGCATGCTCTATTCCTATTTTATTGGATGTTAATAACATGTTTAGTTTTCATTTGTGGTTATGCGCTGTCGTTACCTTTGTCATATAAAGCATATGCTATTACTCGTTTTATTCATTATTTGTTGTGGATCCTCTAAAGCATTGTCATTTACTTTCCCTGTATGTGTTATTTAGTTGAAAATGCTATGTTGTATTCACGTTAATAGAAACCAAGTAGGGGGGGTACCCCTTCGGGGTGGTACCCACATGCATGAGTGAGGGAAAACACTAGGAACAAGAATGTTTCAGGATGGGCAAGATACACCCATCACTGAAAGAAACCCTCTGGCGGGATACGTCGGAAGGACAGAAACCTTGAAGGCGGGATAAGCCAGAAGGGAGGAACTTTAAAAGCGGGATACACCAGAAAGGGGATGAAAAAGGGAGTTGGAGGGCATATGGGTAGTGGAACTAGTCCACGGATATGCAAAGCCCCCAACCTTGACGGGAATGGAGACCTAGTTGCAAGTAAAGAGTGAAGTCCGGTCAACTATTCCATCCTCTAAGAACCCTCCAATCTCTAGCTCAATGTACGAGTAAAGAACGAACGAAAGAATGAATGTAATGAAAAGAATTGGTTTGGGTGGCCCCCATTCCAGGAAGAACTTAAGAGAGATATGCATAATTGTTTTTTCCCATTTCCTTACTGGGTGAAAGCTCACGTCCTTACTTGTGGTGTAGGTACAACGATGAATAGATAATAAGTAGATGATAAACACATAATGAAGCAGTGATGGATGATTTGCACCTGCGAGACTTGGGGCTGGCCAGATTAAAGAGTAAAATGAGAAACGGTTGTTAATCACATTAAATTTATTATCTTGTACTCCATTGTTTAGTTTCTTCTCTAAACGATTTATTTACGTTTCCACCATATTTTCATAAGGATTTACTCATAACGCTTCTGCACATTTTATTAATTGGTTTTCCTAATGAGTTTAAAGAAAGAGTCAATAGCGATCCGGTTAGACGCACTCTGATATATTTTGTTTTAAGAAGAAAATTTCAAATTTTACACATTTTCAAGAAATTACGAAAATCCAAGTCGTTACAACGTATCCTTCATTAACCAAGTATCTGAGGTCACCAACACTTATGCTATGGATATCAACAATTCTGCAGATACACCTCATCACGTGGACACTTTCCTTTCTACGGATACTCTTTATTCTACGAATTGATCTTCAACTTTCCACACCAAACTTTCTTTGTCCAAAACATTCTTAATAAAATATTACTTTCATATTTTCATTAAAATATACCCTTTATTTCATGAATATACAAATTTTTCAATTTTCACCAAAACTTAGACTTTGGCCACGAGAATATAAATTTAAATATAACATTAATTACTCCTTTAAATTTAAAAAAAACAACACGTTAAGCATTAAATTATCTATGAAAATTTTTCAAGTGTTATAACAAATATGTAATGTTATGAACTTTATTTTTTAAAAAAAAAAAGGAAGAAGAAGAAGTCTTCTGCTATGCATTTAAAGAGAGAAAATTTTCTGCATTTTCTAAAAGTTTTGAATTTTCAATTGAAAAGGTATTTCAAATTATGCATTTTTATGTTAAAAATTTCGGGGTGGTACAGTAAATCCTTAATAGAGTTTGTACCAGTATGATCAATAGAAAAATAACCACTCTGAACTTTTTGTATAACAACTAGGAACTTGATGTCTATATGCATCAACTTAGTCGAGATCCCGTTGGTATCAGAATATAGATTATTAACTTATTATCACAAAAATAACCTTAATTATCTTTCCATTCTTTTCGAATTCCTAAGTCTAGTGACAAAATTTCATGGCTAGATTCCATCATTAGATGTCTCATAATACAAATTCTATTGCCATAGTTGAAGAAACTATAAGTGATAACACTTTTCCTAAAAACAATTTCTCTAACTACCAAGCAGATATATTTGGATGTCAATTTCTAACTGTCTTAACATTTAACAAAATCAAAATCACAATACTTAATGATCTCCGGATGATTAGATTTTCTATATATAAGCATCTGAGTTTTTGCTCTCTGTAAGTATCTTATAACCCTTTTGACTGTAATCCAATGATTCAGTTTAAGATTCCTCAATTATCTACCTTACAAAGTAACTATGTACAAATATCCAAACGCATACATATCTAAGGATACATTAGATTTCTTACTGCCGATGCATAAGGAATCTTATACATTTTCTTGATTTAATTGAATTCTTGGGGCATTGATCTTAAGTAAATTTATTGCCTTTAGAGATAGGGGTTAATCTTGCATCTCAAATTTCTTGAGTACTATTTAAATAGAGCTCTTTTGTGATAACCCAAATATACCTTAAGAGCGATCTCGATGTATCTATATACATATAGCATTACTAACAAACAGTACATCATCGACTTATAAAACTAAAGAGTAAATTTGCTCCCTCTAAACTTGTGGTATATAAACTCATAAACCAGATTCCTCTCATAACCAAAAGAAATGATAACTTGATGAAATTTATAATGCCACTTATGAGAATTTCTCTAAAGTTCATACCATATACTACATACCATATACCACTAACTTGATGGATTTCTTTATTTTACAAACCAATGCCTTTGAATCATTCAATAAAAAAGGACTTATGGTTATACCATATATATTGTTTCATCAATATAAGTATTGAGAAATAGTCTTTACATCCATCTAGTATAGCTCAAAGCCAAAGTAAGCTATAAATACCATAATAGTTCTAAAAGAGTCTTTCAATAAAACAGAAGAAAAAGTCTATTTTAGTTAATATCTTCCTTTTGAGTAAAATCCTTTGTGACAAGGCGAGTCTTATATCTGTTAATATTACCCTTCGAATTCCTCAACCTACGGATTTTGAACCTCCAAGCAATAGGACAAGATTTCAAACATCATTATTCTTTATGGACTTTTAACTCTTCACTTATGGTATCAATCCATGATCAAAAATTTGAACCCTTTATGGCTTGATGAAAGTTGATAAGATCATCTTCTACCATTCTAATGTCAACCTTATGTTCTTGGAGAAAAGCAATATAAAAATTCATAATCACATTTCACTTTTCTATGATGGATTTTCTTAATGGCATCAGTTCTTAAGGTATTGAGTTTGCTCTTCAAGAGCAATCTTTTGAACTTAAACGAGAAATTATTAAATATTGTCTTTCTTCTTGAAATACTACTTGGATAATCAATGTTAGTAGCAGATGCAAGAACAGAAATTAATTTTCCTTCAAAGACAAAGTCTTTAACCTTATCTTCCTCTCCAAACTCAATATCCTCAAAGAACTTGAAATTTTTCATCTAAAAATAACCGTAGTAATGAGATCATAAAAATTATGAGAATAGTCAACCAAATATTAGCTCAATGTTTTATAGTCCAGTTTCTTTTCTTTCGGTTTGTAAGGCCATTCCTTAGTTGGACTTTCCCAAAATAAAATACTTCACACTAGGCTTTCTACCCATCTAACATTTATAAAGGGTTTTAGCTGCTGCTTTAGTTAGTACTCACTTTAATGTGTAAGATTTAGTCTTTAGTACTTTGACCATACCCCTATATGTTGCTTCATCTCTCCCAAATACATCATCGTCCATGCTAGGCGTCCCCAACAAGGTGTAATGAGAAACGATATCACATTTCTCTAAGCATTTAGCAAAACCTACGCAATGTTCACCTAATTCATGACATCTACTATAGTATTTACCACTATAATCAGATTTAACGATTTTATTCTTTTGTTGAGATGATTCTCAAACGCAGCTTTTACAAGCTTTGAACAACTCATGTAAGTGAAATTTTTCATGAATGAAATATAAATAGCCACAACATAAATGTCTATAAACTTGATAAAATGTTTTTAATCATTCTAAAAAAACCTAAAAGAATGCTCAACAAATATTGTATATATTAGTTTTAAAATCGCTGAATTTCTATTGGCATCTTATATCTTCATGCAACTAACACAAACTTCATAGTCTGTCATATCAAGAATCTGATTAGACACAAACATCTTCATTATCTTTTGAGAGAATAATATACTTGTTTGTATAATAATGATAGTGAATTCTCAATCAGAACAAATCCACAATGAAAAGTGTACCTTTCTTTAAGTGCCCACTTGAGTTGCAAAAGTAACAAGAAAATTTCTTAGCTTCTAAATCACTCTTTCTTTATTTTTGCCCTTAGAATGCGTTGTCACGAGTACCTTATGGCTTATATTGCTTCAATCTTTCCTCTTCTTTCACACAATGAAAAATAATATCATCAAGAGTCAATTTCTCCTTTATGACTGTTGTATTTAACAGTAAACTATCTAAATTGAGAAGAGGTACCAAAACAAAATGAACAAGCAAATTTTTAGACTACTCTAACTTATGTGCCATTCATTTTAAGTAATGTGAAGACATTTCCATAATATACTCCTTTATATTCTATTTATCCTTACACATTGGCAAGACAAGATTAGCTAAAAACGTATGTCACAATCCTTTCATTTTGTTCACAAAATACTTTTAATATCCTGATGGATCATCCAAGCATGTACCAGACTCTTTTTTCCTTTACTTAAAACATTAAGATCAGAAATATTTTTTGTTTCAAAACACGTAACAGAAGACTTTTCGTAATTAAAAATATTTGAAAATGATTACATGAAATACCATACATAAAATTCTTTCTTTATATCATTTACAACTTACAAAATATTTCTTAACATAAAAACACATTTTCTTTTCTTTATCTTTTAACCCAGCCAGCCACAATATTCGCAACACATAAATTCTCTATAGCTGCTCCTGTCATGACCCAGAAGCAAGCCTAATAGACCTGCAAGATCAGTCAACTTGATCCTCGTGAAGACATGATCACCCAGCCCAAGGCGTGAATTATTAGCAGACGACTTAATGGAAAAAATATCAAGCCCAACCCAAATCACATGAGTTGAAATCTACAGAGTGATCAACTAACATAAATAAGAACATACTGTGTAGGAATTAAATCAAATATCAAAACTAAAAACCTCAAATGTGCCCGATAAGAAGAGATTGAACCGACAAACCTCCACTTATCCATGGTGAGATCGAGACACCCACTAGGAAACACCAGCATTGCCTTGTTACCACATATGCAAGACCAACGCACCAAACCTACACCCTAACCTAGAGAAAAATATAATATAAAGGGTGAGTAACAAACTTAGTAGGAAAATTGATAATAAATGCAATGCATGCATAAAAAATGTCTCTCATATCTTTTGAAAAATCATTTCATACTTCTCATTTACCGTACATGGATTTTAAACATTTAAAACATCTTTATCATTTTAATAAACCGACTCATGGCCCTCAATGTGACTTTGTTCAAAACTCAGTGCATACATAAACAGCTATAATCGCAAAATATGTCAACATCATTTTTTATATGAAAACGTTATCAATGAAAAAGAATGGTCACACAAAGACTCACTCGTCACTCATCATAGAAAGGTGGCTATCTGTCTATAGCAACACCTCATAAGGCAAGAGAGAATATCAATGACGGCAATATGAAGATCCAGTACGTCACCCGAGTTACCGACAAGCCAAGCTCCGAGTCAACACAACTCGTATAATCGCTCAAATGTGCCGACAGGCCATAATCAGCGCCGATATGATCCATATAATCGCAATAATTGATGAGGTTGCTCGTAGTAGACCGCTTCTCTACTAAAATACCTATGTTCCACATTGACTAGAGTTGCCGACAAGCAGAGCTACAAGCCGTCACGCCACCTATCAAATGGAACGGTACTAGGATAAGCTAATCTTCACCTACCAGCTCTGTGTGACTAATACTCTAGCCAAGTTTAGGAACTCGAAACCCAAGGAAGCATCATCGCTTTCCCATCTCCATTTTCGACTTTTCGAGCTCGACACCTAAGAATACGTCACCAATGCATCATCCCCATTTTCATTTACAGGGCTCATAACCTGAAGACAAATCATCAATGCCTCATCCCCATTTCGTACGCAAGCAACCAATCTTCTCGCAGCAAAAAATTGCATGGGAATAGCCTCATGACGCTTTAGCGCTAGAATGCCTAAAGCATCAAGAGGATTCATCCTCTCAATGTACATATCAAATCTTCTCGCAGTAGAAGATTACACGGGGGATTCATCCTCCCAATGTATGTAACATATAACACATCTTCTCGTAGTAGAAGATGTCACCGAATAGCCTCATGATGTTTTAGCGCTAGAATGCTTAAAGCATTAAGAGGATTCATCCTTCCAACACATGCACAGATATCACATCATCAGTATATACAGAATATCAACAATATACCATGTACGAAATATAAATGTGAGAAAACATATGTATACGTAAAAACTAACGTGCTATCAAACAGTTCACGTCAGGTTTTCAGGTATGGTTTCTCACAAAATAGCAGTTTTGAAAACCATGATGCAATGCAGTGCAGAAAGTATAAAGATCTTTATCTCGATGACGACCACGACACGCTTACCGACAAGCCAACTTCACGCACTGTCGTAAGCGAAAAGTTGAATTACCTAACACCTCCAAAACCTACAACAAGGCCGGTGTCAACATCCCAACAAACATACAAGGGATAACACACAAGTATTAAACAATACTAAAATTCAAGACAGTTTATAGGAACAATCATGAGTCCCAAACTGAAAACCAAATTTTGAAATACAATATATACATTAGATTAAGCCTAATGTCCATCGACATACTTATCATACAGACTCATCTAAAACTCAGTTCAAAACCCTTTAACTTCATCACTTAGTAAACATCCAAAGTGTACCAACTATATCTATCAGTTCTAATGAACATAACAATACTACCCTAAGCATAAGCATAGCATCATATCCTTAGTTTAATTACCCATAACGAAATCACAGTGAACAAGTCTTCCACAAACTTAACAACTAAAGAAAGCAGCAATTGAAACAGAGGACGATTCACAATCTACAAAATGTCATTCCCAGTGATATCCATCAAACTATACTAAAATACATATAGCACAGCCCTACACAATAGAACACTATCTTCAATCACCTATATATCCGAGAAATAATTGAATAGAGAACAAACTCCAAACAACTAAATCCTACCCTCATCAGTTACTATTAGCAATAAACAAGCAAAGAACAAGTCAAATCAGCAGAGTATAAGTTCCCCAAGATGTTTTCCAAGGCAGTAAATAAAACAGAGATTAACACTCAATCAACAGAATACGAACCCTAAATATTGACTTTCAAAACAATGAGCGAACTAAGTAACGAACTCAATTAGCATGTTATTATCCTCATAAGTGGTTCTAAACAATAAGCGAAATAACTAACAGAATCGGCTTAATGGAAAACTACTCTCAGCATTGTCCATTTAGCAATATCTAAAATGCAGAACAGAAACTCAAATCAATAGAGCAATAGCTCTCAATAATTTCTCTCAGGAGAAACCAAACCAAGTAACAGACCTAAATTAGCAGAACGACATTTCTGAAAACAACTCTCGAACAGAAACTAAACCAATGAACAGGACCTAAATCAACATGGCAACATTCTCCTCACAAAGTCTATCAAGCAGGAATAAAATGAGAACCGAATTAAAAGCAACAAAGTAACAATTCCATACTTTATCCCTCGGGCATTCAACCAAAATAAAAATACAAACACCTCAACCTATGCAGAATCATTTCTAATGCATGGCAGCAGTAAACAAACAAAAACCACATCAAAATAGGAATCCAAAAACAGGGACCAAATTCATCTAAACCGTGCACACTAACAGGACATAATCCGGTGGCCAAAACAAAGCAAAACCGTGAGCCATTTTCAGTATTTCCCATCACAACAGAAACCAATTTTTATCTCAGCACTCGGCAATTTCATCAACACACAAAATCCCTAAAATTTTCAAATTGGCCGAGAGACCCAAGAGGCTTACCGCATTTTTACCTCAATCAGAGAAACGGAGGAAGGTTTCCTCAACTCGGCTCTGCCAGCTCCCACTCGGAGCTTCACCGTCGCCCTCGAACAGACGTCTCACTCGCCCGCGGATGGAATCGAAGGTTCTGCTCGAAATGCCGAGTTCCATTGCCCGGAGTCGGTCGCTTTTCGCTCGCAGCTGCCGTCGGCTCTTGCTCGGATGCGGTGGTTTCCGAGCTCCGTTCAAACCCCTCTCGCGAATCTCCTTGGCCGAAGATGGAATGGGGAGAAACCCTGTTTTTTTTCTTACATTTTCTCCAATTTTCGGCCGCAGCTGCTGTTTCCCTCTTTCCCCCAATAAATTTTCATTTTATTTTTTCTTAATCTTCTTTTTCAATTTCCCAAATTTTTGCCCGCTGGTCTTCTCCCCCTCTTGTCTTCTTTTCAATTCTTTTCTTTGTTTTATTTTTAGTTCTTTTCTTTGTTTTATTATTTTTTTTTCCCTTAATTCATTTAATTAATATGTATAAATGTATATATATAATTATATCATATATTAAATTCTTACTCCAATTTTCAACTTATTATGAGTATCACCACAAAATGATTTTCTAACTGAATTGTATTTATTAAAATAAATTATCACTCGGTAATTATCCAATTTGATCATTTGAAAAAAAAAATGCACACATGGCAGTTGAGTGATAAAACGAGTTAACATTTTCAATGTTTGGCCAAAAAATTTGAGAAAAATTTACATGTGGCATTTTTAAACAAAATTTTATTTTAAAAAATCTCAGATTTTACAGTTCCTATCTTTGTTACTATACTTACCTACATCACAAGTCATAACATATAAGTCTAATGTTTAGTAAGAAATGAGATACATTATGAACATATTATGCATTTTATAAAACATTTTAATTTCAGTTTTCTTTTCCTTTTCCTTAACATTCTTTTACTTAAGGAAGAATGATCAACTGCGATCAACGGTGAACTTCAACCATAACGGTGAGCTTTGGTCATTCCCTTTCTCTTTAGCGTTTTAGGAGTGAGTTGTGAACTTTAACCAACTCAAACTATTCTATCGTTTAAGGAAATCGTTATGGTAATCTATAACTAAAATGGTGAGGCTTGGTCATTATGGTGAACCATAACCTAACAATTTCAAGATTGTTATACAAGAATTAATGGTGATCTTTGGCCAACTAATCCCTTCTCATTTTCTTTACGTGCATCTATCTCAGTTTTCATATTTCTTATATAAAAACGTATGCATGTAAAACTGTTTCGTAATTTCTCTTATAAATCATGATGCATTAATATACATGAATGCATATAATTCCATGATCATTAAAAAATCTTTAATTCAACACAATTCATCAAATAAAGAGAAAGAAGTCCATCTTATCCTCAAGATCAACATGATCAACAACTTAATATCTATGAACATAACAGCAACATCAATCTTTCAAACAACAGTATAAGCAACTCAACTTAATCTATCAAGAACAAGCATCAAACAACAATAAAACTTTTAACTCTTGTGATGTAGCCCAAAAAGGGAAAACACAAATATCATTTCTTACATTGGTTCTTCAAGCAATTGATGCGATCCAGGAAAGCTACAAAGTCCAACTTCCATTAGGAGGCATTGGAGGCCCAAAGACAAGAACAAGGATAAAGAAAGTGAAGGAAAAACGACAAAATTTTGTGAGAGAAGTCCAAGAACGAGAGCCCAAAAGCCATAATCCAAAAACCTTGAAAAGCTTGCTAAGCAATGGAGAAAGGGTAGTAGAGGAGGCTCAAGTCAAAGGATTACAAAGGAGGCTATTTTTCCAAAAGGCCCGAAGGCCCACCCGCAGCACGTGCAGCGCACGCAACAAATCCGTAGCCCAGTGCCCGAGCGCAGCCTGCAGCCCAACCCGCCAAGTCACCGCGCCCCGTCAACACGGACGACCTGTGAATCTTGTGCCCCGTCACCGCGCCACATCCGCCATCGGAGCCCAACCCGGCAACGCCCAACAACTCGCTTATCACTGCCCGCTCGAACCTCGTCACTGTGCCACATCACCGCAAGCATCCTGCGAATCCTGGGCTAGTCAGCGCGCCACATCACAGAGCGCATCCCTCAATATCCGCGCCCCATCAGCGCTCCCGGTCAGCAGCCAGCGCTCGATTCGACTCAGCCCAGCAGCACGCCCGCCCACGAGCACCCGTCAACACCCGACCCGCATACACCAGGCCCAGCCCTCCAATGTTGCCCGCGCCCATTCCACTTAGCACGCGTGGTCCAGCCCACCGCGCTGGCCAGCCCGGCCCATCGCACCTGCCACACACCCCCACCGCCACTTCGACTCCAAACCCTAATTTTTACGATTTTTCTTGGTTATTTTGGTCATTTTGCAATGTTTTAGGGTTAATCTAATATTTTTCTATTTAAACAAGTGTAAGGCCTCATTAGATGAGATTGAATTATGAAATAAATTTGTGTGTTTGTAAGGTCTTCCTCTCTTTTTGTTCTCTGCGAAGAACTTGGTCTCTTCAAAATTCAATCTTGAAAGATCAAACCTTTGATAGCTTTGGTTCAACCAACCTATTTGGTTATGGTCAAGCTCCTCTTCTGATAACTCTGGTTCTAGTCAACAGGTTTGGCTAGGGTCAAGTTCCTTTCTACACTTTCTTGATTTGATTGACGATCCGTTGCCTAATTCTGCGTTTGTTGTTGGGTCTAGGGTTCTTTAATTCCCTAGGTTCGCATCAGCAACTCAACACTACATATTACTTCCTCTTAATACATTGAATCTCGAAAGAAGAAGAGAATAAAACTCTGAAGAGGTTCTTAAGAGAAAGTTTCCTTTTTTTTTTTTTTTTTGCAAAGTCTAAGTTTTCAAGCCCTTAAATCCTCAAGCTTCACATTTCTCCACCACCAAGCTGGAGGTGTTGCAATGCATGACAAACCTTGGAGTTTCCACCTTCAAAGGCCTCCAATTAAAATCAAATATCATACAAAATTCGAGTGACCTTTGGTATTTTCGTCAACAAATTCTATATTGGTCGACCACTTTTCTAACATCCCTCAATTTAAATAGCTTTATATATTTAATATTTTAAAAATAGTTATAAAATTTTGGCTTTTTTATTTCACAAACCATATAAGTCATCTGAGTAATCTACACAACTTAATGCAAAACAATTGTCAAATATTAGTATTTTACCAAAAAGTCTTCCAACAGTCATTTTTATATTTTCAAAAGTTGAAATAGCCTACATTAGTGATTATTAGCAAAATACACCACTTTCCTACATTTCTATCATTCCTCCCATACCAAAATACCAAATTCTGTTTGTAAAACTATCGTTATATCTGACGTAAAAAAAACCTATTTCTACAATCCAATGGTGATGCACCATAGCCAACAGGTTAGAATAGCTGATAATCCAAAACGTCGTTCGGGAGTACCTCCTCCACATTGTGACTGTTATCCAATGCATTACCTACATCACGGGGGAAAACAATAAGCCTAACGCTCAATAAGAATTTGAATGTAATACAAAGAATGCAATGCATGTTCATACAATGCAATTTAATCCGAAGTACATACATGACAAATACTGTGGGGTCATGAGGAAGATGTGGCTAAGTAATTACATATAAACATTTCATGAGCTTCCTCATGCCGTATGTACTTTTTGTTTCGAGAATGTTCGAGATTTCAGAACGGGAGACAATGAACACTCGATCCCATGTCTTTAATCTATTTTCTATCTCCTTGTTTCATTATGTTTTCATTTTCCACATTTCATTGTAACACATGGGATGTCATTGTTATTCCCGAACCCCCACACGCTCTTTTACATAGATTAAATATGTCGTACAAAATGAACAATTTCTTAAATCCTATATATGATGCATGTATGTCAAGAAACTAATTGAACAAAGCACAAGTATTATAAATAACAGGTGAGAAAAAGTACAATACATGCTCATCACTTACGAAATATATATATATTCATATCTCTAGACAATTACCAACTAACCATTTCGCATTCCCTATGGATTTACTTTTAACATAATATGATCTAAGTATCATATTGAACACAAAGTCTTCCATCAATACACTTTATCTTGCACAGGAAACAGATTATATTATATTGTACAAAATGTGCAACTGGTACAGTCATAACTATGTGGGTAAAGTCTTATACAGTCATAAACAGTTTCTAGTATGTTGTCCTATTTTCTTCATAAACAAACGTCTACATGTTTCTTTCCTCAACTTTGAATTAAATTTCATCATTATTTCAACAAGTCATAACTTTCATCATTATTTCAACCAGTCATAACTTAACAGTTCTCAAAACTATAGTAAAATTTTTCCAGACATTCATAATGCATCTTTCACAGATAATATTTCATAACTCATCATTTGTAAATTAATAACACATCAAAAGTAATAGCAATCACACACAACCCCGTGATGTAGGCCTCCATTGGCCACACATCATTCAAACTCTTACCTCCTTCCAATATGCAGTAAATGTTTTGACAATACTTCCCCAACTATTCACTGCATCACTTGTAAAGAGGATACGAACTTAATGGAAGACAATAAAACAAATGAACTTAATGGAAGACAATAAAACAAATGAACTTAATGGAAGAAAAGAACAAAATCACATCCACTCGAAACACTTACCTCTTCTTGTAATTTTTCACCTTCACCCAACCGTCCACCCGTTCCAATGTTTACGTGAATCCGTTTCTTATAGACTACCCAAGAAGCGGTGAAGACAGACAGTAAAACAGCGAAGATGTGGTCGCACCTCCAACACCCAAAAGAAAACGGCCCAATGGTTGAATGCCATACGGAACTCTCCCCATCTTTTCGTGTCGCCAGCAGAGTATTAGAAGAAACTCTCCAAAATCTCCAAAGAAATCTCCCGATTTAAAATGAGTTTTTCTGACATTGTTGACCTTCCGGACGCGGTGTGTCGTCCGCACTATCGTCCGCATAGTCCGAATCCCCCCAAAAATATTACAGATTCAATTCGGACGCCAAGTTTTATCGTCCGCAACCTCCGCTTCGTCCAAAGTGGCAGTTTAGCGTCCGCACTCTGACAGTTCAGAGTTTAGGATGCCAAATACCATCCCCAAGCGTCCTAAACCCCCAACTTTTCATTTTATTGAACTTTTTACACTATATTATATTACCCACATAACGTAAACCATATTATTACTCCATCAAAGGTTATTACAACGTAATAAATGGATTTACACGGCATTTTATAATGTTGGGTCATTACAATCCACCCACCTTACTAGAATTTTGTCCTCAAAATTTAGCTCTGGAATAACTCTGGATAACGCATTTCCATGTCATCTTGCCTTTCCCATGTGGCTTCTTCTTCATTCACTTGATTTTGCCATAATACCTTCACAAGAGGAACTTCTTTATTTCTCAATTGTTTAACACTGTAATCCAGTATACGGAGCGGCTTTTCTTCATAAGTCATATTGGTATGTACCCGAATTTGCTCCTGGGGTTTGAACGGTGTGACATTACCAAGACACTTCCGTAACATAGAAACATGAAAAACATCGTGTACACCAGACATAGCTGCAGGCAGACGTAGACGATGTAATACCCTGATTTTCATGAAACAGAATTAATTAAGGATAATCAGAATTTATTTATTTAACGAGAAATTAATTGGGGGTATAATTGGGTTATTCAGAGAGATTTTATTATGGAATATATTATCATGAAAATAATTTTAGAAAAATAATTGTTAGAAGATAATTAGATCAATTATTAGATAATTGTTTTAAAAGCCGAATTGAAGAATTTTAATTGGACTGATAATTATCATCATGCACTATTTAGAGAAAAGAAAATTAGAATTGGGATTAAAATAATTAATTGAAGAATTTGATTATTTAAAAGAAAGAGAAATGAAGTAATTATTTGAATGGAGAAATGAGGAGAATTTAATTAGGGGATAAATAGAAAGTACGGATTAATTATTAAATTGAGTTATATTTTAAGTGAGGATTTAATTTGATTGAGTGAGGATTTAATTTAAAGAAAAGAGAAAAGAAGAAAAAGGGGGGAGGCAACCCAAAAGAGAGACGAGGGGAGAGGGATCGGAAGAGAAGAGAAGCGATCGGGAACGGGAGACGTCGTCGCTGCTCGGGTGCGCGCTGTCCGGCGTGCTGGTTACCGGCGACGGCTGCGGGCAACGCTTGCTCGGCGAACGGAGGCGACGAGGAAGACGGCAATGGCGTCGGACGGCGTCGCGGGTACTTCCCTGTAGTGGTCGGCTGGACGCGGCTTCGGTGAATGGTTGATTGCAGCGGTTAGGGCTCAAAAATTGAAACTCCCGTCGATACCGTGAATCGTCGGTCATTGATGAGCTGATGAAATGGCAAGGGAGTGGACTGTTCGAATTGGACCGGACCAGAGTGAGTTTTTCCTCCAGCTCCTCCTCTAGTCAACTTTCCACGTGGACACTGGTAAGTGGACCACTCTTTCCTTGGTATGTACAATTATCTGCCAGCTTTGTAAGCCATCTCCTCGGCTATAAATGGATGCAGTGAAGTGATTGTGTTCTGTTTTTCCTCTCGGGTTGCTGTGTCTTCCTCTCAGGTTGATGTGTTCTGTATGAGTTCAGTGGTTGTGTTCTGTATGAGTTCAGTGAGATGATGGAAGGAAATGGAAGAATGGGAGCTGTTTGTCATCTTTGGTGAACTCTGGCCGTGAGCTTTTGGTAAGCTTCTTCTCTATTTGTTGATTTTGGATGTCTGCTCTCTATCAGTAATGGGTGTTCTTGTTCTGTGTACTGCTGTGGTTGGAAGATTCATCTATGTGTGTTAATCTTTGGTTTGATGTTATGGACTTATGGTATGCTGGATGTGTTGGATTCTGTTTTGTATGATGGGTCTGCTGTTTTATTGTGACTTCAATCGATAAATAAGTTGAAGAATATGATGCTGGAGTGTGATTACTGATTATTGTGAAGGGTGTTCTGCCTCTGTATGCGATTTAGGTTGTTCAAGGATGGTAGGTTGCTTAGTGAATGAAGGTTTTGTTGTTAATTGTGGATGTACAAAGTCACCTTAGCTGTTGTATGAACTGTCTTTGGGATAACTGTTGTATGAACTGTCTTTGGGAATAGGTGAGTGAATGTACGCTCTCTGTAGAGATTTATATGCCCTGTTGATTTTAGGATTTGTTTTATTGGAGATGTTAGTCCCTCTTGATGGTTGTCATTAAATGATTACTGCCCTCTGTTATTGAAAGATGCTTCATTGTTGGTGGTTGAGTTGTGAGTGGTAAAATGATTAAGGAAATATGAGGATGACTTGTATTCACTCAATAATTTTATGTTATGCATTAAATGGTTCTCTACTCTGCTATGGAAAGTATGGTTTCATGTTCGGTTTTGTAAAGTTAATGTATCTTGACAGATTGATGGAATAAGCAACATTATGAGGTTTGCTATTCTGTTGTCCATATGCGAATAGTGAAAGTGATGAGTTGTAGAAGTAAGATTAATAATACGTGATTTAAATATTTTTGAATGTATGAAGAAGAGAGGAGATGCAAAAACGCGCTATGGACGCCAGGTAAGTTGATGCATACTGAGTTTTGGTCTTCGGACCCTACATCGCAAGAATTAGGGTTGCATGCTGTGTGTTTACTAGATTTAGGTTCTTTTAATGATGTGTTTATTTATATTATCATGTAGGACTGTTTTTAGGCACAAACATATTTTGTGTCATCTTAAAATATATGTAAATAGGCATGTGGGGGTTCGGGAGAATCGAATGGTTGTCGTGGTGACACCCCTATTGGAGTGCCTACCCCCACGTAGGGGGCACGAAGGCATAGGTTAAGCCACGAGAATCGTAAGATTCTTAATTTTCTTGTATTGAAATCCCCAATGTCTTCAACAAAACGACTGGGTATGGCTCGTGGTGACACCCCTATTGGCGTGTTTCCCCGTAGGAAACATAGGTTAAGCCACGAGAGCAATTGACTTATCCATCGTCCCGACTAACAGACGAGATACGGTTCTCCTCTATAATACATCGTGTGATCATGCATCATATGCATTACACTTAGTCTATCACTTACTGAGCAATATGCTCATTAGTTTAGGTCTTGTGATGTAGGTATCGTACGAGAAACAGATGAATAGGTCAAAGACAGTTGATGAAAGATTTGCACGGGTGGATCTTATGACTGGCCAGGCTAAAGAATTTTAAGAGGAAATGATTTGTAAAATAGTTTGTAAATTATTTAATATTCTTTAAATGTTTTGTTCTAATTCCGCTGCATTTTATAAAAGAATTTTATTACTTCTTCTGCAAAATGTTTTAAGTAAAGAGTTTTAACGATCGGTTTTTATAAGAAAAGTCTCACTCTGATTTTATAGAAGAAAAAGTTTTAAATTTCACGATATTTTAAAGTAAATAAAAACTGGGTCTTTACAGACGATATGCCACATTACCAATTCGCTCTGTAATTTCAAAAGGCCCAATATATTGAGGATTCATCTTGCCTTTACACCCAAATCGCATAACTCCCTTGAATGGCGATAATTTTAAATAGACACGATCACCAACAACAAATTCCAAGTCTCGACGATGATTATCCGCATAACTCTTTTGACGATTTTGTGCAGTTTGCTTTCGTTCATGAATAAGAGTTACTGTATCAGTTGCATGTTGCACCATATTAGGTCAAAAATATTTATCTTCACTCATTTCACTCAATGCAAGAGGAGTTAGGCATCTTCTATCATATAATGCTTCATATGGAGCCATGTCAATGGTCGTTTGATAACTGTTATTATAAGCAAATTCAGCTAATGGTAAGATCTTTTCCCATCCTCTGTGATATTCCAGAATACAAGCACGCAACATCTTCAAGTATCTGGATTGTTCATTCACTTTGTCCATCAGTTTGAGGATGGAAAGCCGTACTCATAGTTGAATCAGTACCCATAGCTTTATTTACGCTTCTCCAAAACATTGACGTAAATTGAGGGTCACGATCAGGCACAATAGATACAGGTGTACCATGAAGTCGTATAATTTCTTTCACATATAGTTCTGCAAATTGTGTCATTGTAAATGTCATGCTAACAGGTAAGAAATGAGCAACCTTCCTTAATCTGTCAATGATAACCCATATTGCATCATGTCCCTTTACTGATTTTGGCAATCCAGTTACAAAATCCATAGTAATATGCTCCTATTTCCACTGCGGTATAGGCAGTGGTTGAAGCACTCCACCAGGCCGTTGATGTTCTGTTTTTACTTGTTGACAAATGTCACAATGAGTCACATAGAAGACGATGGTCTCCTTCATTCTTGGCCAATAATAATACTTTCGAAGATCTTTATACATTTTATTATATCCAGGATGAATTGAATAACTGGATGAATGCGCCTTTTTCATAATTGCTATTTGCAACAGTATGTCAGGAACATACCATCTATCCTTATACTTGACAATGCCATCAGTAGTTAAGGAGTAATGACGAAACTCAGGTAGAGTTGGGTTTAACTTAAAATCTTCACAGCTAATATCTTTCATCTGAACTTCTTTTATTCTTTCCAGAATCGCGAGCTGTAGGGTTAAGACAGATAAAATATCTGATAGATACTCTGGAATCAATTGTACATCTAGTTCTTGCATAACTTTTAATAATCCAGCTGGCATCTCTTTACATGTCATACTCATCACAGCAAACTTACGACTTAAAGCATCTGCCACCACATTTGCTTTTCCAGAATGATATTTAATGTCGCAATCGTAATCTTTTACATATTCAAGCCAGCGTCGCTGCCTCATATTCAGCTCCTTCTGTGTGAAGATGTACTTCAAACTTTTATAATCTGTCAATATCTCACAGCACTGTCCGTAAAGATAATGTCTCCAGAGTTTTAAAGTAAAGACTACCGCAGCTAATTCAAGATCATGCGTTGGATAATTAATCTCATGTGGTTTAAGCTGCCTGGAAGCATAAGCGATCACCTTTCCTTGTTGCATTAATACTCCGCCTAGTCCTTGTCTGGATGCATCACAATATATACAAAATTGTTCATTCTCATTCGGTAGAGTTAAAACAGGTGCAGTTGTTAATCGACGCTTGAGTTCCTGAAAGCTCTTGTCACAGTCATCAGACCATATAAATCGTACATTCTTCTTGGTCAAACTAGTAAGGGGAATTGCAATTTTTGAAAACTCCTCAATAAAACGTCGATAATACCCAGCTAAGCCAAGAAAACTGCGAACATCTCTTACAGTTCTGGGTTGTTCCCATTCAACAATTGCTTGGATTTTCGCAGAATCCATAGCAATACCTTCTTTAGATATAACATGGCCAAGGAAACAAACTTCCTTTAACTAGAAATCACATTTTGAAAACTTAGCATATAATTGGTGTTGCTTGAGAATATTTAAAGTGATCCTCAAATGCTCAATATGCTCTTCTTCAGATCGGGAATAAACGAGAATATCGTCAATGAACACGACTATGAACTTATCTAAATAATCTTTGAAGATTCGATGCATCAGATCCATAAAAGCTACAGGGGCATTCGTCAATCCAAACGACATCACCGTAAATTCATAATGTCCATATCTAGTTCGAAAGGCCATTTTCGGTATATCTTCTGGCTTAACCCGTAATTGATAATACCCTGACCGAAGATTGATCTTGGAAAAGACACAGGCACCATTGAGCAGGTGCCATACGATATGGATTGTTTGCAATTGGTTTCGCACCAGGTTGTAAGTCTATCATAAAATCCATTTCTCTGGCAGGAGGCAATCTGGGAAGATCATCCAAGAAAACCTCAGGAAATTCATAGACAACCTTGATATCTTCAACTTTTGTATCAACTTTTATTGCCATATTCCTTATATGAACAATAAAACCTTCATATCCATGTCGCAATAATTGATCTGCTTTGAGAGTAGATATAATTGACAACTTGCCCCTCTCTTCCATTGCTCGGAACACGTATGACTCTCCATGTAGAGGATAGAATTGAATTTCACGTCGTGCACAATTAATAATTGCACGGTGCCTATTTAACCAATCCATACCCAATATGAGATCAAATCCCTTTATATCTAACATAATGAGGGTAGCATCAAACATATGCTTATTCATTTGAACTGCATAATCTTCTAAAATGCCATTTGCAGTCATATAACAACCAGAAGGAATAAGAACTCAATAACCTTTCTTTGAAATTTTAGAGAAACATTTTGCTTTTGAGCAAAATGGTGTTGAAATAAATGAATGAGTTGCTCTAGTATCAAATGATGTATAAGCAGCTACACTATTAATATATGTTGTACCTGATATAACTGCTGGCAATTCCTCTTCCTCCTTTTCCTCTCCTAGTATTTCAAAGACTTGCGGAGCTATGCCACCCTATGTACCTGGACAACTCCTTGCCACATGTTCTGGACGGCCACATCTATAACATACATTCATCCCCATGCGACATGGTCCAGGATGACTTTTCTTACATTTTGGGCATGTAACTGGCGCAGTAATAGGTACAGCAGTATTTACTTCATTTGCAGGATGTTTCTCTCGCCCTTGTTGAACATCCTGTATGGGTGGTCTTCGAACTCCACGAGTGTTTGTTGGCTGTCCTCGCTGTTGAAAAAGCTTATTATTCCTCCCAACTCTTTGGGAAAATTCTCGTTGTCGTGCTGCAATACCTTCCACATCTTCAGCTTCTAATGCCCTTGCCACTATCTGTGCATAAGGAATGTCTCGAATGCCGATCAGTCTAACCCCTCGGTGGATTTCTATCTTCAATCCTTGTACAAACTGTTGCACCTTCAGTCCATTGTTATTTTCTATGTGTGGGGCAAACCGTGATAAGGCCTCAAATCGACGGATATATTCAGACACCGTCCCAATTTGGCCAACCTTCATAAATTCCATCATCTTCTGGTTCTGAACTGTAAAGTTGAAATATTTCTCATTAAATATTCCTTTGAAATTTTCCCAGGTAATTGTCGCTAGAGTCAATGTTGTGTTAGCCTTTTTGTTAGGCTTAGTTTTATTTTGATGATGAGCAAATGGTTTAATGTAACGAAAATAATAAGTTGGTTAATTGTGTTTTTATTGATAATGTATTCAATGTCTTA
>CM039479.1:8061282-8073191 GCA_022433065.1 Begonia loranthoides | reverse complement strand
GAAAAAAAACAGCTTGCCGAAAATTTCTGCACTGAAGGAAACGGTCGACCGCTTTGACAAAAGGTCGACCACAGCAGTTGGAAACTCATTTTTCTCAACCATCTTCAAAAGTCCATTGGAGGTCCATCAATGAAGGAAAGGGTCGACCGCAAAATGGACAGATTGCTCCAGAAGTTCTGCACGAAGGAAAGGGTCGACCGCACGGTCGACCGCAAAATGGACAGATTGCTCCAGAATTTCTACATGAAGGAAAAGGTCCACCGCACGGTCGACCACACCATAGGTATTTTCCCAACGGTCAAATCTCAACAGGAAGAATTGCAACGGCTAGTAAAAGGGTCGACCGTTTAGGGCAAAAGGTCGACCGTTTGAGCAGTGTCTATAAATATGAAATCACTCCAATCTCTCCACAACGAACCAAGGATTCTAAAGCGAAGCTCTGCCGATTTTCATACGCGATAAAATCTTTGTGAGCTTTCGATATTGTTGTATATCCAATTCTCCCTATTCCGAACTTGAGAGTTATATTTTGGGAGAATTCGGATTAGATAGATTTGAGAGTAAATCTCCGAATTATTATTGTGCTTGATTGTAAAGGGTGATTCCCTAAGAATTCATCATTGGGTGACGCCCCGCAATAGTCAATTTAGGGTGACGACTCGTAGGAGTCTAAGGTTGACGACCTAAGAATTAGTCAAGGGTGACGCCCCGTCTAATAGTCAATTTGTAAACGGTTTTATTGGCACCCGCAAGCCAATTACTTAGTGTATCTCCAAGTGCAACTTGGAGCGCGGACGTAGGCTAGTTTGCCGAACAGCGTAAACAAATATTGTGTGCATTTCTCTAACCCTTACTCTTTATATTATTGCATATATTTGTTATCGATATTTTAATAATATGCATTAAATCACTTAGTGTAATTAGAGATTAAAATATCGCACGAAAAAGTTAAAACGCTATATTCACCCCCCTCTATAGGCGTATATCGATCCTACATGTTGGTCTCACAGAATCCCACCAAAATTGTGCGTCATTTATAAGAAGATAAGTCGCACACTTTACTTTTTTTGTTTCTCGTATCTCTGCATATACGAACATCTTCTCAAGAGTACGTATCCAAGCTTCAGCTCCAGTAATATCAGAGATATTTCCATCAAAAGTAGGGGGCCTGAGTTTGTGAAATTTCTCCCACCCTGCTTCAATAGGTGGGGGCAATACGATAGTTTGATTATTACCATTGCTATTGTTATCACCGTTTCCAATATTGCCACGCTCTATCAGCCGCTCAATCAACTGCGATTGTCGATCAATAACATCCGCAATACGACTAAAAGCTTCATCTCGTTCGTTAGGAACTGGATTATGACGTTGTGTTCTTCGTGCGATAATAAAATTTTACTGTTGTACAAGTACATTAGGAAAATGAAGTACTATGAAAAGAAATAAAATTAAACGTAACTTACATAAGGAGGATGTATCCCATGACAAGTTTTGCATTATCAGCAGTCTTCAGAACCGATTTTGACCTGGTTGTGCTCTGATACCAACTCTAACATTCCTCAATTTAAATACCTTTATATATTTAATATTTTAAAAATAGTTATAAAATTTTCGTTTTTTTTTTCACAAACCATATAAGTCATCTGAGTAATCTACACAACTTAATGCAAAACAATTGTCAAATATTAGTATTTTACCAAAAAGTCTTCCAACAGTCATTTTTATATTTTCAAAAGTTGAAATAGCCTACATTAGTGACTATTAGCAAAATACACCACTTTCCTACATTTCTATCATTCATCCCATACCAAAATACCAAATTCTATTTGCAAACTATCGTTATATCCGACCTAAAAAAACCTATTTCCACAGTCTAATGGTGATGCACCACAGCCAACGGGTCAGAATAGCTGATAATCCAAAATGTCATCTGGGAGTACCTCCTCCACATTGTGACTGTTATCCAATGCATTACCTACATTACGGGGGAAAACAATGAACCTAACGCTCAGCAAGAATTTGAATGAATGCATGTTCATACAATGCAATTTAATCCGAAGTACATACATGACAAACACCGTGGGGTCATGAGGAAGATGTGGCCAAGTAATTACATATAAACATTTCATGAGCTTCCTCATGCCGTATGTACTTTTTGTTCTGAGAACGTTGGAGATTTCAGAACGGGAGACAATGAACACTCGATTCCATGTCCTTAATCTATTTTCTATCTCAGTGTTTCATTATGTTTTCATTTTCCAGATTTCATTGTAACACATGGGATGTTATTGTTATTCCCAAACCCCCACACGCTCTTTTACATAGATTAAATATGTCATACAAAATGAACAATTTCTTAAATCCTATATATGATGCATGTATGTCAAGAAACTAATTGAACAAAGCACAAGTATTATAAATAACAGGTGAGAAAAAGTACAATACATGCTCATCACTTACAGAATATATATATATATATATAGACAATTACCAACTAACCATTTCGCATTCCCTATGGATTTACTTTTAACATAATATGTTCTAAGTATCATATTGAACACAAAGTCTTCCATCAATACACTTTATCTTGCACAGGAAACAGATTATATTATGTCGTACAAAATGTGCAACCGGTACAGTCATAACTATGTGGGTTAAGTCTTATACATTCATAAACAGTTTCTAGCATGTTGGCCTATTTTCTTCATAAACAAACATCTACATGTTTCTTTCCTCAACTTTGAATTAAATTTCATCATTATTTCAACAAGTCATAACTTTCATCATTATTTCAACCAGTCATAACTTAATAGTTCTCAAGACTATAGTAAAATTTGTCCAGACATTCATAATGCATCTTTCACAGATAATATTTGATAATTCATCATTTGTAGATTAATAACGCATCAAAAGTAATAGCAATCACACACAACCCCGTGATGTACGCCTCTATTGGCCACACATCATTCAAGCTCTTACCTCCTTCCAATATGCAGTAAATGTTTGGACAGTACTTCCCCAACTGTTCACTGCACCACTTGCAAAGAGGATACGAACTTAATGGAAGACAATAAAACAAATGAACTTAATGGAAGAAAAGAACAAAATCACATCCACTTGAAACACTTACCTCTTCCTATAATTTTGCACCTTCACCCAACCGTCCACCCGTTCCAATGTTTACCTGAACCCGTTTCTTATAGACTACCCAAGAAGTGGTGAAGACAGGCAGTAAAACAGCGAAGAGGTGGTCGCACCTCCAACACCCAAAAGAAAACGGCCCAATGGTTGAATGCCATACGGAACTCTCCCCATCTTTGCCATTTCGTGTCGCCAGCAGAGTATTAGAAGAAACTCTCCAAAATCTCCAAAGAAATCTCCCGATTTAAAATGAGTTTTTCTGAAATTTTTGACCTTCCGGATGCGGTGTGTTGTCCGCACTATCGTCTGCATCGTCCGAATCTGCCCAAAAATATTACAGATTCAATTCGGACGCCAAATTTTATCGTCCACAACTGTCCGCTTCGTCCGAATGTTCCCAGAAATATTACAGATTCAATTCGGACGACCATGTTACCGTCCGCCGCATCCGCCCTTTGGCAGTTTAGCGTCCGCACTCTGACAGTTCAGAGTTTAGGACGCCAAATACCATCCCCAAGCGTCCTAAACCCCCAACTTTTCATTTTATTGAACTTTTTACACTATATTATATTACCCACATAACGTAAACCATATTATTACATCATCAAAGGTTATTACAACATAATAAATGAATTTACACGGCATTGTATAATGTTGGCTCATTACAACTTTTCCTCCAAAAAATATTTTTTTTCCACAAAACTGGTCGACCACTTTTCAACTCGAGACCCCCGTGTTAGCAATCTGCTAATATTTTGGTCAACCAGTTATACATTGTTCAACCACTTTTCAAGCCGAGACTCTCCTAAAATCTAATTTGTACAAAATTGGTCGACCAATTCCAAGCTGGTCAACCACCTCTCCTACAAATATGCTTTAGCCATCTGAATTCCTACTCTACCTTAAGTCATAACACAAAACTCTCTATTTATATCACATATCAAATTTTTAACACATTTAATTCATAAATCTCTATTTCTAACCACATTAAACACATTGCATAAATAATTTTTTACATTGAAAATATAGAAATTTTTCGAATATTACAAAACATCCCCCTTTGCTGCCCCATAAAATATCTCTAATTGCATTCATAATGATCACTAGACCATGCAATTTGAACTATCTCACATTTTAGGCTATCAGTAAGACTACCAAATACTGAAATAGTGAGAGTACATTCATTTCTTAGAGCAAGAATCAAATCTATGAAAATGAGAACAATCCAAACACTCTCTTCCCAAATCTTTAGATTTGTGACAATGAGTCGCCTCAAGTGTTTGTAAATAACGTAGTTTCTATTCCACTAAGAAATAGTTGTAAGTTCCCATTTCAAAATACATATCATAATTAATTAATTAATAAATTCAAATAGTAATAGAGCCTCATCACAAAATATCTGGCACCACATTAATATTAAGTCGTTGGACAAAAATATCAGCTTGTACCCAGTACTCTTGGTGCAGTAATCAAACATTGATAATAAATTCCTATCAAGTAAAAAATCTATGTTTGAACAATTTATTACCCACACAAAAAACTAGACAATTATCGCACATTTATTACCGTAAGTAGTAACCCAAGCGTTTGTGATGAATTTTTTCATGCGACAAAAATTTCCAAAGTCGCGAAATTTTATATTCTAAAAAATCGAATAATACATGCATAAAATCTGAATATAATCTTGATAACTTGTTTAAACCCACTAAATTTAAATATCTAATAGAATTTAATTTTGGTGTTAAAATTTAGAATTTAAATCTAAATCTAAAACCTTTTAGACAACATAATAAAATATGAAATTTAGATATCCTAATATTCAATCAAAAAAAAAAATTACAAAGTTTGTAGCAGAAACCAGTGGGCATGAAACAGAGAAAAGTAGAAAAGCATTCACATAATAACAGCAACCATAAAGTTCAATTTCTATTACTTCCAATTTTTCAGTATACAACTAATTGACAACAGGTTCTCTATCAACAAAAATACAAATAACAAAACTTTTAATAAGTGCACACTCTAATTTCATGCTTACACCATGTTCATTCATTATTGGAATAATTATGATAGATGAATCAACTATATGTAAGCACTGCGCTATAGTAAAAAATTGAAGTGTAAACCTAGTTCATACTATCTAAAAAAATTATATGCCCTATTTTTTTCTTTTTTTTTTTTATCAAATGCAGGAACTGAGAAAGCTACCAGACGAGGTGCCCAATTAAAAAAATTGCACCAAGGCAAGTCTAAAAAATATATTCACTCACAATTTTGTTCATCCTAATGTTAATTTCTGAAGCAGGTATCAACTATCTACAAAATCAGCTGACTGGATAATCCTTAGAAGCTCCTTCAAATTAGCTAATAAATGCCTGGGGCCAAGACTCTTAACGCCAATAAAATTCAAAAGTTGCTCCAAATCCTGCACGATAAAATTCAAAAGTTGCCCCACAACTGTTTTACAATGGTGCCGTCAGTAAAAGGTTAAGTAAACAATACCTTGTTTAACAAGAATACCGCATAAGCTGCTCTGGTTGTGTCTTGACCTTCTAAGAAGAGAGGAAACTCTACATGCTTTACAGTTGAGGAAAGTGGAGCAGAGTTTAGAGTCTCCGGTATTGTAGATTCTATTGAAGGTGCATAGTCATTAATATACGAATGAGAACCACCCAGACGCAATGGATATCGCAAGGGAACATTTAAGTAAGAAGCTATAATTGAAACAGCCTGCATAAATCATAATAAGAAATTATTTTTCCAGCTTATTCACATAGAATGGATCATCACAACTTCAAAAAAGGCATACTCAAGCGACACATCCTTTTTTATTTCAATCTGGAAAAATACAATACTATTGCTCCAAAACACCCTTGAGGTATGTGTAAGAAACCCAAATTATTTCAAAACAAAGGGTATCTGTAAAGTAAGTATACACAATAGCTAAGTGAGTCTGGAATCAAACATACTTTATTTTCTTTTTTTAAACTACATAGAAATGTAAGTAATCAATTTAGCAGTACAAAAAGGTCGGTAAGGTGAGATGATTTCAGAGCATTTCATATCAAAAAGGTGTAAGTAAAAGATAAAGAGAGAAAGAGAACAAACGTGAGCAACATAGCCCAAGGCAGCAGCGAAACTCTGAACCTCCTTCTTATCAGTAAAAAAACTCATTATTTTAAATGGAAGCATAGTCAAATGCAGACCCAATATCGTTAGTGATCCGTGATAGGAAGGTTTCAATCCAGTGGAATTCCCTGAAAGCCAAGAAAAATTATTTGAGAGCACAGATTCCATGCAACTTTTTAGAATGGCTAAAAATATAAAGAAGGAGAATAGATCAAAATTTGTATGGCATCTAAAAAGACACGGACAAGACAACTATCAGATGTGCGTGTATAAAAAAGAAACTGCAAAGTACTTTAAACCGTAGCTTTTTCAGCTTACATTTTCTCTGATAAGTTGACTATTAGTGTAAGTTGAAAGAAGTCGGAACATTAAAGCCTGTTTTACACTTACAAGTTTTTCCATTCCACCATGTTGAGTTGTTAAAACAAGGAGAATTATGGCGCACTAAATAGTATATTACCTGATCTACTGGTGCTTGGAAATGATTCCAGTTCTTGCTCCTTTGCAGGTCCAGCTGAGATCTTTACAGGATAGAGCAATGAAACTTGGGATATCATATATTGTTGTCTTGTTCGTAACATCCTTCGCAAGTTTGCAAGTCGAATATAACCTTTTTCCCCCGAAATCAACTTATTTGAATCCTGCAACTAAAGCAACTACTAATAAAAAAAACTGTGATCAAGACAAAAATGGAGATATCAGGGAAAGCAGGAATGAAATACAAGGCAGAGACAAGAGAAATAAGTTAGAATAAAAAGGTTAGGAAAAACACAAAAAGCACATAATTTTTGAAGTATCATTAACAATAACATAGGTATCATGTATGATCCCTGATTTTCCCAGGAATGGATATAGAGCCTCTCTCCAAAATTTACATTGGATCGCTAACAGAGACATCACTAGGAAAAGAACAAAAACAGCGATAGAAGTACATGAAAGTCACGACAACAGAAACAGACTATGAATACTTCATGTTTGTAGCCGTCAAGCACACGAACAACATGCTAGCAAGTGTTTCACATGTAAAGGAAAACTAAAGGATTCTTGATTAGGTATACATAAGCTTAGCCACAATTTAGAATAAAGACAGAACTAATCAAAAACAATGTTTCTTCCAGTCATTGCTTCTGCTATAAAGAAATAAAAAATGTTTGTGAAGTTAAGGATCCGATACCAAAATCAAATTCCTAGTTCACTTCAATGGCCGAGACATGTAATTCCCTTTATTTCTTTGCAAATTAACGTTAAAATGTCTTCAGGATTTTATCTGACCTCAGGAAACGAAATTCATGGTAGTCTTTCATTACAGATTATTTTGGTCCTGTTAAGTTGAGAAATACGATGAATTAAATAAATGCATATCCTTGCAAGAAGTCGAAAGAAACCAAGTTATAAAATTATAATGTGTATTTTTATTCACACAATCCATCTCAACAAATATCCTAATTACTTGGAGGAATACAGACAAGATTTTACATTACCTCTAATCTCTTCCTAGCCACAGAGAGAGCCGCTCCAGCCACCAAAAGTGATCTAACTTTAGTACTAAGAGTCTCCTCTTGGGTTTTGGCATCTTCTGCAATCAGTTTAGTATCTGTTGACATGTTCTCCCTAATCAATTGCCTAGCCTCCAGTTTCTGTCGCATTTGCTCGAGTTCATTTGATCGATTTAATGACTCAGCTTCAACCTGCTCATCATGTTACTAACTATCAGTTGTCTAATTAACAATTTTCACAAAATAAAATATATTTAAGAACATAATGAGGACATTTTTCCAACTAAAAAAGTCTGATCTTTCCGCTTATTTATCATCAATCAACCAGGGATAACATAATAATTGTTCCTCGTGCATTTATCCTAAATACTAATAACGAGCGTTATTGGTATTTCAATTAACAAGATTAGGAAAAACTTCATTTTGTTTCCTTTTTGAAGCCAACAACCCATACTAATGCAACATAATCTCAGGTTATAGAAATTCATCCTAGAGGATATAGTAAGGGACAACTCGTCTACTTGTCTTTGAGGAAATAAAATCCTAATTTAATCTCAATGAATAGAAATTCACCCAATACGCCAGACCTAAATGGCGACTTCTCCTATTACAGGCAGAAAACTGAATTCTAGCATGTTTGGGCAGCAGTAAGGTGAAAAAGTAAATGAACTTGAAATTTAATGCTTGAATTAACCTTTTCCAAAACTAAGTTTGAATCAATGTTTCACACCTAAAACATGTTTTCTTACCAGCAATTAACTAACCTAAGTACAGTTAAGCAGGATATAAGTTTCACGCTCTGAAAAACCTTCAAGCGTAATCCTTTCATTTCTGGAAGAATAAATTTTTGTTCAAGTATAAACGGTATACTGCAAATAAGCCATAAAGACTGCCATGAAAAGCAAAGAGAAGGACTGTAAATATTTTCAAGGCAGAAATTAGCAGGGTATGAAACTAAGGTAAATTAAGTTATAATATCCAATTTGGCAAAGGAAAACTACAAAGGAGCATTGCGATGTTCTTATGTGTGGCTTGAGAGGAACATCCAATCTTAGAATCAACAAGATTCAGTTGAATTTAGACTTCTTGCGCACAAAACCAAACCTGAATGAGAGACTCAAGCTTCTTCTGAAGAATTTGTTTCTTTTGTTTAGCTTCGTTGAGAGCAGAAGAAAGACTCCATAACCTAGCAAGCTCTTGCTCAAAATCCTCCCATTCAATAACCTTGATATTGTCGGGATCTTCGTTCTTGTGAATCTCAGAAGAAGAGGGAGATTGAGTGGATTCCATCAATTAAGGGGAAGCGAGGAGTAATTTCTGAATTGGGAAAGAGGTCAGGAGGAGTGGACCTCATCGTCCTCCTGAAGGAACTCTTGCGGCCTTAATGGATCATCAAGACATAGAACTCTGGGGAAAGTTCCCTGGTCTGAAATCTTGAAACTGTAAAGCAAAGGAGGAAATCTGGCTCCGCTTAACCTTCTTCCTCTTCTTCTCTATGTTTTTGTTTTTCGGAGGGTAAATGTAAATTGTTGGAGGCAGGAAGAGGTAGTAGCACTGGATGGAGTCTCCCGGGCGTATATATGTCATTCCATCTCCACATCTTTTTTAATTTTTTTTACACTAATTAACAAAGTAAAATAATAGACTAAATTACCTGTTAATTATTTATTGAAAATTTTAATTATTAAAAGTACATATGAAAAAAAATCTCGAATAAAAGATGAATTCTAAAAAGCAGACTTGCAACGCAATAAACACATTTTAGGGGAATTAGATATAAAAGTCTCGTGTTAACTCCATTGCACTTCAATTTAAATTTAAAGAAAATTAACAAATCAACCACTTAACTTTATAATCAATAACAACTCGATCATTAATGTATTTTTGCTCACAATTTAATTACTGAACTATAAAAAATGGACGCCACGAACATCACTGTTATGTTTGCCGTTAAACAATTACATTTCGTTTCGCGACGGAACCATATAAGTTCCTCTGCAAAACGCCAGTGCTGAATATAAAGCTGCTTGTTTTTTATTCCTCTGCGAAATGTCATACATTCCTCCGCAAAACAACATCAACTTTCCGTAGAGGAACGTCATTGCGAATAAACGTTTCCCCGTGTCTGTCGTTCCCCCGCATAGAACATCATACTTTCCACTGCAGAATGAAAACTTTCTGCTGCAGAATGTCATACATCGTTTTGCCTTCCGTTGCCTTAGTATATATAATTGACATTCTGCGCTCTGGTGAGATCAACGATTTTCTCAATGAACCCCAAACCTTTCATACTCTTAGAGTGATTTACTCACTATTTCATCTATTTTCAATGGATTCTACAACGACCAAATTGACTCTCAAATGTAAAGGTGCTCCGTCTCAACCTCAACTGGAAAAAGACTCGACCTGTGATCGGAGACGAAGTGCAACTGAGCTCATGCACGCTCAGTTTCAGAACAACGCACCAGCCGAGGTTGAAGCACAACCCCAACCTTAACCTCAACCTCGACAACGACCAGTAGCTGAATTGATCCGTTTCAAACATGTTATTGATAGGTTCCACTCCCCGCTCTTCAGGACAGCCGTAGTGAACGATCGGTATGAAGCCAATATTAAACATCGTTCAATTATTGTATCTAGAAGAGTAGACTTTGAGTCATTGACTGAATTGGAAATTGAAGAATTGGTTGAGGGGGCTAGTTTAGCCAAGTTGTGCAGATTGGGTGGAAGTTTCTGTAAACAGATTGTGAAACTGTTTTAAGCCAATTTAAAACTGTCCACCCAACCATTAGAGGTCCAAACTTATGTGTTTGGACAAGAGTTGAGACTGACTCCCATGGATATTAACGTGCTCCTTGAATGTTTCATGGAGGAACGAAAGGGAGGAATATTACCATGTGTCTTGGGAGCCAGATTTCATCAAATGAGGAGAAGGTATGGTAGTGCTTAAATTGTTGCACCGTGATCCCAAGATCACATTGTTCAAGAAGCCAAAGTCCAATGACTTAAACACCAAAGCCCGAGTGATCCACACCATCATGGTGCACATTATTCTACTTCAGGATGGACATCGAGACAATGTTTGCTACATGGATCTCTATATGTTGGAGAAGGTGTTCAACCGAAAGAAATTGAACATCAGCTATGTGATTTTAAGTCACATGTACGAGATCCTCAATAACTTGGCCAAAAGTTTATCATTTAATTGGCTCATTCAGAGGATTGTTGTGCATACAGGGTACCAGTCTCAGATGAGAACCCGAGAATACAAAAAATGACGACTTCTACAACAAATTGAAAGTGGACCGCATGGGGATCTCCAAAGTTGGAGGAAAATGGGTATGCAAGACTCCATCCAAGCCCACCTCGAAGATTCGAACAAAATTTTTCTAGCCTCCAGCTCCTTTAGTCGTACGACCTGTAGCCTCCTTAGTTGTACAGCCTCCAGCCCCCTCGGAGGAATAGCGTCCATCATCTCCTATGCAGCATATAGAGGATGATACTTTGCAGCCGATGACTTCACCCCCTCCTCAGTCAGCTCACTTTACGTCAATGTCTAAGGAAATTGTCGGCTAGATGCAAAGAATGGAGGAACAAGCAGAGTAGCGACATCAAATGGTGTTGCATCGAGTTCGAATGATGGATAACCGACTTCTAATGATGGAGGAGCACCATCAAATGAGGCTGCACAAAAGGAAAATAATGGAAGACCGAGTAGAGGAGTGGCATCAGGAGTTGTTGGCCGAATTGAAAAGAATGGGATAGGGAGCAACCTCTCCAACAGGCTCTTCAGCAGCCTCTCCAGCATCCTCTCAAACAACCTCTTCAGTAACCGAACGCATAGAATGCTTGTAAATTTTTTTATGTAATACCCCGATTTCTTGTAACAGAATTAAGAAAAGATAATTGAGAAATTATTTGGGCATTATTGGATAATCGAAGATTTCTTTGAAGAGACATTTAATTGGGGATTATTTGAGGATTTATTTGATGGAAAATGAATTGAGAAACCAAATTGAAGAAATTAAATTGGACTGATAATTATCATCAAACAATATTCAGAGTAAATTAGAAATTAGAATTGAGTTGAAAATAATTTAATTAAATGAAGAATTTAATTAAATGAAAGTTAATTATTAATTAAAA